>OX463225.1:10590764-11224931 GCA_949820135.1 Sylvilagus floridanus | reverse complement strand
CAGGGGGCCGAGGGTGGACGAGGGTGGACGAGGGCCGGGGTCAGGAAGGCAGTGGCGGCGGCTGCGGGGCTCCCAGGGACTGAGCCGTGTTTCCGGGGCTCTGGGGGACCCCGTGGGCCTCCACCCCTTCCTCCGCCCCTCCCTCCGCCCCCCTGCTTCTGCGCCTCTGTCTCCCTGGGCTGCGGTGACCCCCGGGTCGGCTGCGGTACCTCCACGTAGGCATTGTGCTCCCTCAGTTTCTTGTTGGACAAAATCTCCTTTATTTGCTGCTGTTTTTTTCCTGTTGGAGAGAAAGAAAAAGCCAGTGACCTCAGAGGGCCGTTCCCGGTCCCAGCAGGTGCAGCGGGGCCTCAGTGTCCCCGTCCAGAACATGGGGCGGGGGCGGGCTTCTGGCTCAGGATGCGGCCTCCCCGAGCGATCGCGGTGCCTAGGTCTGGGCGCAGCTCCGCTTCCGTGCCTGGGGAAGCAGCGGGTGGCGGCGTGAGTTCTCTGGACAGAGTCCCCGCTCCCAGCTTCAGCCTTGGCCCAGCCCCCGCTGTCCGTGGCTCTAGGGGAGTGACCCAGCAGATGGAAGATCTCTGTCTGTCTGTCTTCCTTGAAGATTAAACAGAGTTATGGAGAGAATGGACATAACACGAAAACACCATTTTTTAAAAGGCAGCGGTAGCCATCCCTAACATCCACGTGATGCCTAGCACCCGCGGGGCAGATGCCGCTAATTGCGCATTTTAGCGGTGTGATTGCTCATTGACAATGTTTCTCTCGGGCTGGACAACAGGCACGGACATCGAGGTAGGCGCAGAACTTACTGCTAATGTCCTGCACCGTGGTAGGGTAAGACAGTCTATGATGATTTTTCAAAATATTTTAAACGGACTTAATTGGGAAAATCAACCTAATCACTGTCCAGCCCTCTGGGTGGCCCCGGGGTCCTTAGACCCAGGGGCTTTTTCTCGCCTCTGCGCCTCCTGTCTGCACTCCCTCCCTTCCCTAAACTACTCCACCTGCTGGCTGGTGACAGCTCAGCCTTCAGGCCCCTGCTTGGGGCTCACTTCCTCCAGGACCCCCACCCCTGGGGCCCGTGTCCTGGTTACTTTGTTGCCTGGCTGGGAGCTATACTACCCGCGGGCTCAGCCCACATCTGTTGCCCGGATGCTGCTGCTGGCGGCAGGAGGCAGAGGAAGGGGCAGACAGCAGCAGGTAGCCTGGCCACTCACTCTTGAGCCCCTGGAAGAGCAGCGCCTCCCCGTGGCCCTCCCGCTGCAGCTCCTGGAAGAGTCGGTAGCAGGCCCGGGGGCTGGCCAGGAGCAGCCGGAAACCCTGCAGGCAGAAACGCCGGGGTCAGAGGTCAGCTTTGCCACTGGGGCTCCCAGAGAGGGGCAGCGCCTCCCCCATCCCCTCTGCTGAGTCAGGCACGCCCCCTGCCCGGGGAGAGTATGGGGCTGTGCTTGGGGACCCAGCGAGGAGGCGTGGCCGGCGTGTCATTGCACCTTCCTGTCCAGCGCAGGGACAAAGCTCAGGAACTCGTCCACGTGGCCCACGGCCAGCCAGTCCGAATAGAGCCTCACAGGGGCCTGCACCTGCTGGGCGCACAGGAAGTCCCACAGGGCCCGGTGCATCTCCCGGCTCTCGTCGCTGTGGGGCAGGGGAAGGCGTGTTACCGGGGAGAGGGCCCTCCACCTCCTGTCAGCTCCCTGCTACGGCCTGGGAAAGCAGCGGACGGCCCACGTGCTCGGGCCTCTGCACCCACATGGCAGACCTGGATAGAGCTCCTGGCTCCTGGCTTCAGCCTGACCCAGTCCTGGCTGTTGCAGCCATTTGGGGAGTGAGCCAGCGGGTGGAAGACCTCTCTCTGTCTTCTCTCTAACTTTGCCTTTCAAATAAACAAATACATCTTAAAAAAAGGAATCGTCATTCCAGGCTCCTGGAGGGGAACCAAGGCTTGGCCCCTGAGGCGGACAGGGCCAGAGCGTAGCCTCGGAAACTGCTCTTGTTGAGTCGCCGCACGCTGGTGATGCGCCGTGGGGTTGGGCTGGTGACTCCTGCTTACCTGTGGGGCCTTGGGGGCCTTGGGGACCTCCCTGCGTCTCCCTGAGCCTTTTCCTTGGACCCGGCCCCATGTGCGCTACCCCCTTGCTCTTCCTCTTGCCTATCCTGCGTTAGGCACCCTGGCCTGGCCCAGCACAGCAAGCTCCTCCCTGCCGCAGGGCCTTTGCACACGCTGTTTCCCACGCCAGGCCTGCTCTGCACCACATTTCCACGCAGCCATGCCCTTCCCAGCCTCAGCGCAAGCGCCCCTCCCCCGAGAGGCTCCCCCCTGCTACCCTGGCTCTGCCCCCTCCTTGTTTTCCTCTCTGTGTGAAATCATCTTTCACTTGTTTCTGCCACCTGCCTCGCCCACTAGTCTTGTCTACGAGCAGGGCTGTGCTCCCGGCGCCGGGCCCAGGACACACTGCTGGCCGAGTGGTGAGCTACGGAGCTGGACGTGGGACTCCGGTCTACAGGGCCGCATTCAGGTTCCTCTCCAACTCCCAGAAGCCCCCTGCGCCTTCCCTGCGGGCCCCGCCCCCCGGCCCGGCCCCCTTACCTGGGGAAGCTGCTGCTCCCAATGAGAATCCTGCCCAGCGGGTAATCCTTCTTCCCCACCGTGACTGGGGGACTCACTTCCAGGTTCCCGAAGGAGTCCAGCCCCGTGACCTCCTCTGCAGCCCCGCGTGTCACGTAGCCAAAATTTGGTCCCTGAGATGGGAGACGTACGGGGGGTCTTCAGGAAGTTCGTGGAAAAAAGAAGTATGCTCGGATCCTCATTTTTTTTTTACACCCAAATAAGCTTATCTTTTCATTCCATTTTCCCACGAGTGTTTTGAAATGCTGGGAGTTGGAGCAAATATTCCCAGGGGAATATTTGGGGTGGAGGCAGCCGGTGGGGGTCGGTCACCTGGGTCCACTGGCCGCATCCCTGCTGGCAACAGCAAGGCCGGTTAGCGGGTAGGAAAAGGACCTGCTTTCCTCGAGGCGCCCCGCCTGCCCCAGCCTTGCTCTGCAGGGGAGAAGCTGAGCTCGGGGCAGTGGCAGACTCTGCAGGTCCCTTGGCCGGTGCAGAGCCCGGGACGCCGGCTGACCCCTGAGTGTGCCAGCAGGGGCTTCCGGAGGGGAGCTCTGAGCTCTGGCTGCAGTAACCGGTGCCTCCTCCCCGCCCCTGACACGCCAGGGTTCCAAAGCTGTGCAGGCCAAGGGCTGGAACCTGCTTCACTCATGCGGGGCAGGGGGCAGTGGGATGGGGGGAGCTGTCCTACCCACCCCAGGAGATTCTCGTCTCTAGTCTTGGCCGGGGCCTCTTCCACCATCTTCCTGGCGCACCCTCCAGCCTCTGTGGCCCATTGGGCGAGGTGCCCACCTGGTTTCCCTGCTTGGGCAGCCCCCGAGTCAGCCCACGTCCTCAGCCCACTGTCTGCCTTTGGTCGTTCTCCCACGCGGGGGCAGTCCTCACATGTGGGGCTTCCTCTCTCCCAAAGGTTAGACACACACGCGAGGTCCACTTGTCTTCTCCCACCCCAGCACACCTGCGGACCCCCAGCCCGGTCACAGCCTGGCTGTCACCTGTGCCTCATTTGTCTCTCACAGTGGCCAGGAACTGCTAGGGGCTCTGCCCAGGAACCTGCTAGACGCCCTGCTCCCCGCATTGCCCCATCTTCTGCTGAGACGCCGCCCGCTCTGCCCCGGCCCCTACCGGCTGCTCCCCTGGACAGATCTCAGCCTTCTGCTGAGTGAGACCCTGCGGTGACTCCTGGGATCTCAGACGCTAACTGATGGCCTTAGAGGGGCCGGCAGGTCCACTAGATCTGCCCCTCATGTAGCTCAGTTCACAACTGCCAAGCTGTGGAATCAACCAGAATGTCTGCCAACTGAAGACTGGATGAAGAAATGATGGGATACATACCCGGTGGAATACCATGCAGCGATTAAAATAAAAAAAGAAATACTGTCATTTGCAACAAAATGGATGCCACTGGACAACACCATCCCTAGTGAGACAAGCCAGTCCCTAAAGGATGAGCACTGTATGTTCTCCCTGACCTGTGATAACTCAGAGCCCCTGAAAGTATCTGCAGAAGTGAAACTGACACTTTGAGATGCGATGACTCGGCACTGGTCAAGAAACAGGTTCCCCTCCCCCCAGACTGTTTGTTTGAACTCTTTACTCAGTATAATCTTACGTGTATAAATTGAAAATACATCTTAGCAAAAAATAAGAATGGGAGGAGGAGAGGGAGGAGGAAGACGGGGTGGGAAGAATCCCTGCGTGCCTCAAGTTGCGTTTGTGAAATGCATGGAGTTAGCACACCTCACACAGGAGAGCAAATGCATGAACCGTGGCTGAAGTAGAAGCCAAGAGGAAGCCTGCAGCTGAGCTGGGTCCCACCGCCCAGCACCGCCAGCGACCGGCCGGACTCGGCCCCAGCCTGGGGACTCGCAGTGCAACGGCCGATCGGGAGGGGCTGTCCCTCCGCGTGGGGCCCCCACAACCAGGGCCTGGGACGTTCGCCCCGGGACACCTGCAATCGCTCTCCCGACCCCCGGTCTCCTCCCACAAAGGACAAAACTCAGAGTTCAGGAGACGCAATGGCCGCCAGCGAGTGACACCACAGGTCTGGTTACTGTTGCCAGCCCTCGCCCAGACCCCTGGCAACAGTGGCTTTTCGCCTTGCTACTTGTTGAGTTGTTTATGCAGTGGAGGATTGAGCTTGTGACTAGAATGCACATTAAAAGTGGGTTAGCACAAAAGTAGAAGGAAAACCAACGAGAAGCAAGGAGGGAATGTGGGTGGGGAGCATCGTCATGGCCTTAAAACTGCATATATGGGGCCGGCGCCGCGGCTCACTAGGCTAATCCTCCGCCTTGTGGCGCCAGCACACTGGGTTCTAGTCCTGGTTGGGGCGCCGGATTCTGTCCCGGTTGCCCCTCTTCCGGGCCAGCTCTCTGCTGTGGCCCCGGAGTGCAGTGGAGGATGGCCCAAGTGCTTGGGCCCTGCACCCCATGGGAGACCAGGAGAAGCACCTGGCACCTGGCTCCTGGCTTCAGATCAGCGCGATGCTCTTGCCGCAGCGGCCATAGGGGGATGAACCAATGGTAAAAGGAAGACCTTTCTCCCTGTCTCTCTCTCTCACTGTCCACTCTGCCTCTCAAAAAAATCAAAAAAGAAAAAAAAAACTGCATATGTGAAATCCATTTTGTTTATAGAAATAAGAAAGGAGAAATACAAAAAAACAAAAAAAATCCGTTCCTCTCCTGCACCGCCCGTCCCCTCACCTCTCCTCCTGCTCTTCCGCCCACTCGCTCTGCCCCGCCTCTTCCGGCCTCTTTGCTGCCCCTGTACAGAGACTCCTGCCTCAGGGCCTCTGCACGGATGGCGCAGCCTGCCCAGAACCGTGCAGCCCGCTCCCTGGCCTCCGCCAAGCTCTTGCCGCGGGGTCAGCCTGTCGCCGAGGCCCACCCGACCGTCCTCTCTCAGCCTGTTCCCTAATCCTCCCTCCCCTGTCACCCCTCGGGCACTGCAAGCCCCTCGATTCCCCCTACTCTTTCACCAAGCACTCGCTGTCCCCTCCCACAGCGCTGTGACGACAGGAGGTCAGGGCCAGCGCTGTGGCGTAGCAGGTAACCCCACCGCCGGTGACACTGGCATCCTGTATGGGTGTCAGTTCTTGTCCCGGCAGCTCCACTTCTGATTCAGCTCCCTGCTAATGCACCTGGGAAAGCAGTGGAAGATGGCCCAAGCCCTTGGGCCCCTGCACCCATGTGGGACATCCAGAGGAAGCTCCTGGCTCCTGGCTCCTGCCTGGCCCAGCCCTGGCCTTAGTGGCCATCTGGGGAGTGAACTAGCAAATGGAAGACCTCTCTCTGTCTCTCCCTCTTTGTGTCTGTAACTCTGCCTCTCGAATAAATAAATAAAATCTTTTAAAAAAAAAGATACAAAGTAGGTGACATGGTGACACAGTGACACAGTGACACAGCCTCTGAACGGGGGTGGGGGGGCCGAAACCAGCGAGAAGGGAGCAACTCCTGGCAGCAGGTGGCCGGGCCCTCGCCCTGCTCCTGATCCAGGGTGAACCTGACCTCCCCCCCACACCCCACCCCGGCTCCGCGGAGTCTCTGTGCCTCCATGGTTCAGCACCAGGCTGGGCGAGAGGAGGTGAGACTCGGACAAGTTGTTGAGTTAAACCAAAGCTTCGCTCGGAGCCCGCGTGTGGGCGGGGCTGCCTCGCTCACTCGGATCCTGCACCCCTTCCTCCACTCCCCCAGGGCGCCGAGAGCAGCCCGAGCTAGACTGCCCCGGGAGAATTCCAGCTTTTCCATGCTGAGCCTTAATTTTTCCATCTACAAAATGGGCCTGTTGATAGCATCTCCGTAAAAGGTGGTCAGATCACAGTGAGTCAGTGCATGACACAGAAGGCGTGCTCCGGAAGCACAGCTAACAACAACAACAACCGTCTGTGCTGAGTGTGCATGGACCCGCCAGGCCAGCCAAGCACGACTCAGCCATACGTCACTTCCCACCCCGACATCTAGAGACTTGGGCTGACAAAGTCACCTAGCAAATGACCACGGATCCTGAAACCCCACCTCCCTCCCCACGCAGCCCCTGCAGGCCAAGCCCACCTGACAGACAGAGCCTCCAGCTGGCTGCAGAGAGAGGGTCCTGTCCTGTCCTGTCCTGTCCCACCCCGGCGGCCCAGGACGCCCCAGCCCCACCCCGCTCCCCCTGCGTGGAGTTGTTCCCAGGACAAGCCCAGCGCGTGGGTGGCAGGTGCTTTGGGAAGAGGCGGATCTCATCAAAGCAACAACAGAACAGCAAGTTCCACCCGCAGGGCCCCGCCGAGCCGGAACCCTGCCTTCCAGAGCCACTCAGCGTGTGTGTGTGTGTGTGTGCATGAGTGTGCACGTGTGTGTGTGTTCCACCTGCAGGGCTCCGCTGAGCCGGAACCCCGCCTTCCAGAGCCACTCAGCGTGTGTGTGTGTGTGTGTGTGTGTGTGCATGAGTGTGCACGTGTGTGTGTGTTCCACCTGCAGGGCTCCGCTGAGCCGGAACCCCGCCTTCCAGAGCCACTCAGCGTGTGTGTGTGTGTGTGTGTGTGTGCATGAGTGTGCACGTGTGTGTGTGTTCCACCTGCAGGGCTCCGCTGAGCCGGAACCCCGCCTTCCAGAGCCACTCAGCGTGTGTGTGTGTGTGTGTGTGTGTGTGTGCATGAGTGTGCACGTGTGTGTGTGTTCCACCTGCAGGGCTCCGCTGAGCCGGAACCCCGCCTTCCAGAGCCACTCAGCGTGTGTGTGTGTGTGTGTGTGTGCATGAGTGTGCACGTGTGTGTGTGTTCCACCTGCAGGGCTCCGCTGAGCCGGAACCCCGCCTTCCAGAGCCACTCAGCGTGTGTGTGTGTGTGTGTGTGTGTGTGCATGAGTGTGCACGTGTGTGTGTGTTCCACCTGCAGGGCTCCGCTGAGCCGGAACCCCGCCTTCCAGAGCCACTCAGCGTGTGTGTGTGTGTGTGTGTGTGCATGAGTGTGCACGTGTGTGTGTGTTCCACCTGCAGGGCTCCGCTGAGCCGGAACCCCGCCTTCCAGAGCCACTCAGCGTGTGTGTGTGTGTGTGTGTGTGCATGAGTGTGCACGTGTGTGTGTGTTCCACCTGCAGGGCCCCGCTGAGCCGGAACCCCACCTTCCGGAGCCACTCAGCGTGTGTGTGTGTGTGTGTGTGTGTGTGTGTGTGTTCCACCTGCAGGGCCCCGCTGAGCCGGAACCCCGCCTTCCAGAGCCACTCAGCGTGTGTGTGTGTGTGTGTGTGTGTGTGTGTGTGTTCCACCTGCAGGGCCCCGCTGAGCCGGAACCCCGCCTTCCAGAGCCACTCAGCGTGTGTGTGTGTGTGTGTGTGTGTGTGCATGAGTGTGCACGTGTGTGTGTGTTCCACCTGCAGGGCCCCGCTGAGCCGGAACCCCGCCCTCCGGAGCCACTCAGCATGTGTGTGTTTGAGTGTGTGTGTTATTTCCAGCAGGCTGTGCCCCCCGCCCCCAGGTGCATGGGGTGTGTGAGTGTGTGTGCATGAGTGTGGGTGTGTGCCTGTGTGTGTTTTTTCCAGCAGGCTGTGTACCCCCCATCCCCAGGTGTGTGGGATGTGTGTGTGTGTGTGTGTGTGTGCATGTGCTTGTGTGCATGTGTGTCTGCATGTGCATGTCTGTGCATGTGTGTTATTTCTGGCAAGCTGTGTTCCCCCTCCCGCCCCCAGGTGCATGGGATGTGTGTGCATGTGTCTGCGTGTGCGTGTGTGCGTGTGCACATGTGTGCATGTGTGTTATTTCCATCAGGCTGTGTCCCTCCCACCCCCGCCCTGGCAGGTACCATCACGATTTTGATGGGGAAATCCTTCAGGCCTCTGTCCCTCGGGGAGTCAAAGACCACGGGCAGCACCTTGTGTGGGGCCTGGGTGTAGCCGATCTCCATCTCGTCCTGCACGGAGAGAGGGAGGGAGGGGGAGACCGGGCAGGAGCCTGAGCCCGCGGCGCAGCACAGGGACGGGGTCGGGGAGCCCTCCCGGCTCTCACCCTTGCAGGCAAGAGACCCTTGACCCCAGCAAGCGGAGCCTGTTGAGGGGCCGCCCAGAGCCTGCTGCGCACTTTCACTCCTGTCCCTGCTGGTGCCGGGGCCCACAGGAAGGGAGACCCCGGCCCTGTAATTGAGAGCCAGGAGGCTGGGCAGCGGGCAGTGTTAGCAGGTGGGGGGGTCTGGGGGACCCAGATGTCCTGGGGGAGGGCTGCAAGGCCAAAGCTGGGAGGCCCCCTCCCGCTCCCCCCGAGGGGCCAAGCCCTGTGGTGGTAAGAGGGTACAGGGGAGCTTCAGACAGGAACCGAGTGCGAATCCTGTTCCCTCCACAGGTGGGTGGGCGTGGGACTGGACGTGAACGCGATTCTGAACCAGGGCTACATGGAGCCATCGGGGATTTCCGTCCTTGTGGGTCAGAGACAAAGGCTCAGCGGCCACTTCACACAGGTCAGCCCAGCATGAGGGTGGAGGGACAGGGAGGCGCTGGGAAGAGGGAGGGGCAGAGCCGCTGCTTGCCTCAGGCACCTGCTCCGCTGTGGCCTGGGAAAGCAGCGGGAGATGGCGCGAGTGCTCGGGCCCCTGCACCTGCGTGGGAGACCTGGAAGAAGCTCCTGGCTCCTGGGTTCGGTCTGACCCAGACCCAGCCATTGTGGCCATTTGGGGAGTGAACCAGCAGATGGAAGATCTCTCTCTCTGTCTGTCTCTCTCTCTCTCTTTATCACCCTGCCTTCAAAATTAAATAAATATATAATAAATCTTTGTTTTCTTTTTTTTTAAAGAAAGGGCGGCGTCCCTGCGGGGACCGTGAACTGGCATCGCGGCTGACCTGGGGGGGTGCAGGGCGCGCACCTGCATCCACTGGTCGTCCATGTTCTGCTCCTCGGGGCACACGGTCAGCTTGCACCTGGCTTTCTTGGCCAGCGCTGCCACCGACTTCAGGAAGTCCTCGTTTTCCAAAACCCTAGGGAGAGAGGACAAGCGGCTCCTTGGGGCTCTGGATTTTAGAGTTCGGGCCCAGGGTGGGGGGTGGGGGTGGAGGTGGGAGGGTTAGGGGCCTGGGCAGGCGCTCTGGAGGCGGCTTCGGCCTGAACAGAGCCCCCTGCTGGCTTGGTCCCCTCTCGCTGAGCCCTTATCAGCAGGAACCTTGCTGGGAGGGCACCGGCCTGGCCAGGCCACAGGGACAGCCCTGGGGCGGCAGCCCAGCCTCACCGGCTTCCGGCCTGCGTCCTGGCCAGCAGGGTCCCAAGCAAGCGAGAGGCTCTCAGTGGGTCAAGGTCAGGACCAAGACTCTCCCGTTCCCGCGCGAGAGCTCCCAGCTGGGCTCCGGGGCCTCACCTGCACACGTACACCTCCTGAGGCGGCTGGGTGTTGGGGGTCATGATCCAGGGGGCCACGCGGAAGGTCACGCGGTCTTGGAAAACCAGGACTGCGGGGAGCTCCTGCGGAGGCGGGGCGGGGCAAGGGGGGCGTCACAGCACAGGGTGGGGGGCAGCACCACCCGCTTCCCCAGCTGGGCCCCCGGCTCCGGGCTGCAGGCTTGGCCTACCGGGTTGGACGTGTCCAGCAGGGAGACACAGAGAGAAACGAGCCCCGGGAAGCCGGCGTCGGGGAAGGAGAGGCCCTCGGCATAGAGGTCGGTGTGGTGCTGGCCAGCGGGCAGCTCCAGGACGTGAGATGGCTGCTGGGGCCCCAGGACCGCCCGGTACCTGGACAGCGGCTGGCGGCCTGGGGAGGAGCCGGGGAGGCTCAGGCCCGCAGGCCTGGTGCCGGGGCCTCCTTCTTGTCCCCACGCTGAGCGCCCCGTGTCATCCCCAAGGGCCCTCATAACGGAATCCAGCCTCCCCCAGGACCCAAAGCCGCAGCTGGGACATCGCTCCCCTGGCTGGGGGTCCAGGGTGGGGAGGCCAGAGCTGTTCCTAACTTTATAGGAAGCCCAGTGCATATCAATTTTTCATTCATTCATTCATTCTGTAGCCCCTGTTCCCGCCAGGTCTCAGGAGAGACCTGGGGTAGAGGTAGGGGGAAACCCGGGGTCAGAGTCCTCATCCTGCCCTGCGGAGCGCACAGGTAGGTAGAACGGAACAAAGACTGCCCACGCAGTGATACAGGAAGCCCCGAGGGCTTCCTGGAGGAGGGGATGCCTGGGCTGAGGCACGAAGGGGGGGGTCTGTCACGGAGTCTGGATTTGGAGTGAGCCCTGGCTCTGCAGAAACTCCACCTCGGCCCCTCCCACCTCCCTCGGCATGGTGGCCATGGTCCGTACCCACCTGATCTGCCCCCCATCCCGTCCTCTCTCTCCACCTTCGCCCACCAGTTTGCCCCTTGCACACTGGGCTCCGGTCTCACCGGCCTCCTGGGGCAGGAAGGGGAGGAGCCCAGGGCGACTCACGGGTGGCCTGGAACACCCTCACTTTGTCCATCTCAGACTTGGCCACGTGGAGCACCAGCTGGTGGGTGGCGGAGAAGTTCTTGGGGGTCGTCATGCTCAGGGTCACCAGGGACATGTCCTTCAGGTCTGGGGCGAGAAGGAGGCGGCCTGAGACCCCAGGAGGCCCGGGGCTCGGGTCCGAGGTCTGCCGACACCTGGGGAGAACTGCTGGCCCGCCCCGTGCCTCAGTTTCCCTGTCTGTGCAGCTGGTGTGAAGGTCAGAGGAGTCAGTCCTCCAGAAGGGCTTGGTGCATGCGGGCTATGCGGCAGGTTCTCAGCTTGACCCAACACCGGAAGTTTGGGTTTGGCAGCGGCCAGGGCACGGAAAGCGGCACCCATGGGAGACGTCAGGAGACACGGCCACGGCGCTTCCCCGACTGCTGTGTGACCTTGGGCGGGTCGCCTGCCTTCTCTGGACCTTGGTCCACTGCCTCACCTATCACCCACACAGGTTCACTCAGCCTGACTTCAGGCAGAGCCTTTACCTCCATGGTCCAACACCTCTTCATCCTCGCAGTCCCTGCTGGACGCCGTGGGGTTGTCTCTGTCACAGTTCACCAGCAAGATGGCGCCCTGCCCACGAGGGCCCCACGTCCAGGAGCTCTGTGGGCCCGGGGGAGACGGGCGCACTGAGGATCCGGCCGCAGCCCCCTCCCCCTCCAGCTAAGCAGCCCACCGGCTCTCACAGTGGATTTGTGCCACCTCCAAACAGATCCACCCAAAATGCAGACGGGGAGCCCAGGGCAGTAAACCGGATTTGACTGGTCCGATTCTCAGAACGGAGCTCCCGGCAGTGCACACCGCACGCCAGCGTAACCCTCGGGCTTCAGGAACGCTCTCCAATGCCCTGGGCGATTGCAGGTGAGCGGTGGTCATGTCCCGTCTGCAGCCGGGGCCACCGTCTCCCCACCCCCAGCTCCTACCGCTCCCTCTCCCGCACCTTCGCTCACTTCCATAGGCACCACCCCGGTTCTCACCCTCCCCCCCAGTTGTTAGGCGGGGTGGGGAGTGGGGATGGGGGTCATTCTGGCCCAGAGGGCAGGGGGGCCACAAATGCTCTGTGCGGGGCATTAACTGGGCTAAAGTCCCCGTGGCGCGGGACAGCGTCTGCTCTGAACCCACAGTCGATGACAGTGCGACCCTGAGAAAGCGATGGGAAATTACTAAACCCACATTTTCTCTGTTTTCTCTCAAACTGGTCTTTCTTTACAATTAACTGGGGATGCCGCCTGTCACCCCCGTCGCCACACGGGGGCGCCCTGGGAGAGCCCCGCGGAGGGCCCAGGCCCCTTTCGGGTTCCGCGGAGGTGGCCCGGTACCTGGCCTCTCGCGGCTCCGGTGGGCTTCACTTTGCCGGTGCGGGTGACGTCGGCGCGCAGGGACAGTTCTGAAATCCCACCGAGGACGGGGAGAAGGTTGGTGGGCAGACGGGGCGGGGGCATCCTCCCCGGCCCCAGACAGCCAGGCCCTTTCCCCAGGGTGGGGAGCCCTCTCCCTGTCCGTCAGAGGAGAAGCAGTTTCATGAACCCCACCCCCGCCCAGCCCCGCCCCTGTCCCCACAGCCTGGCTGCCACTCAGCACAGCTCCTGGGGCCACTGTGCCAAAGCTGGACCCTGTGTGCCTGGTCCCTGCCCCAGCCCCCCAGTGGGGGTTCCGAGTGGAGCCCCTGCAAGCTTGGAAGGATTCTAGCCCCCCCCCATGCCCTGGCCTTGGTGACCTCGGGGTGGTGGCCATGCCAGCCCCGCCCAGCTGTGACAGCCTTGGCATGGCTGACAAGCCCAGTGTCACATGTTAATCCTCCCTCATCAGAATGCGCCATTCCCACAACCCGGGCCCCTGCACCCCACAGCGTGACACTGTGACCCCGGCCCATGTCAGATGGAACCTGATGGCCTCTTAGATGCCATGGCCACGGGCAAGGGGCTTACAGAGAGTCCATGGAAAATGCCAGTGCGAAGCGATCTGCATGCATTCTAGACATTTCTGATACCAAAAGAAACCTTCAATTCTATTTGCTGGCCGGCGCCGTGGCTCACTAGGCTAATCCTCCGCCTGCGGTGCTGGCACCCCGGGTTCTAGTCCCGGTCAGGGCGCCGGATTCTGTCCCGGTTGCCCCTCTTCCAGCTCTCTGCTGTGGCCTGGGAGTGCAGTGGAGGATGGCCCAAGTGCTTGGGTCCTGCACCCCATAGGAGACCAGAAGAAGCACCTGGCTCCTGGCTTCGGATCAGCACAGCGCACTGGCCGTAGTGGCCATTTTGGGGGTGAACCAACGGAAGGAAGATCTTTCTCTCTGTCTCTCTCTCACTGTTTAACTCTGCCTGTCAAAATTCCATTTGCCATGATCTGTCCCGGGTGACTCTGTATCAGAGCAGCAGAGGGCGGCCGGGGCTTCCAGGCTCTTCACTAACCGGCTGTGTGGCCTTGGGCAGGTCTGTTTCCCTGTTGTGCCTCAGTCTTCCCATATGGAAAATGGGATCATAACCGCACCAGTTCCGTTACGTTGCTGGAAGGACTAAATGTGCAGCCCCTGCAGGCATGCTGTGGTTGTTGAAATGCGACCGCGGGACGCGGAGTGGGTCTGGGCTGTGCCTACGCGCACACCCAGGCAGGGAACAGCGCGGGACTGGGGCTGAGATGAGGTCAGGCTTCAGAGCTTCCTGTCTGTTTGCCACCTGGGGCTCCCACGCGGGTCGCGGGGCCCAGGCACCGCAGCCATCACCTGTTTCCCTCCCAGGCGCATCGGCCAGAGCTGGATTGGAGGTGGAGCAGCCGGGGCCCGGACCGGCGCTCTGATGTGGGATGTGGGCGTCCCAAGGGGCGCCTGCCCCGTCACCTGCTTCGGTTGTAAATACTTGAGGTGTCGCAAAGGTGTAGAGACTCAGACGTTGATAATCCACACGGCCTCCCCGGTTAGAGAAACAGACCGGAAGCTGCCCGGGAAGCCCCCCCGCCCCCCCGTGATGGCTGCCTGTCTCGGGGCGTGAGTGGCCTGGAGCTGTCCTCCCCACCCACTCCGTGTAAAGACCCCAGCTGTGGCTTCTTGGGGAGAGGGCCCTGGCGGTCACTTACCGACCCCGGTGAGGTAGAGCAGAGCTTGGACCGGTGTCGGTTTGGATCCGTAGTAGGAGATGCGCACCTGTAGGTCAGCAGGAGAGTGATAGTGACTTCTCTGAGTCAGTCAACAAACACCCACTGGCCCCTGCTCTGTGTCCACTCTGGAGGGGCCGCGGGGACAGCAGGGTGGGCTAGAGCAGTCCCAGGCTGTGGGCTGGCAGGGGCGGGGCAGACAGCTTGAGTGACTGACACTGGAGAGGAGGCTCCAGGGGGGCGGAGCTGGAAGGAGCCCTCTGCGTGGGGGGTGGGTCAGTGAGACTGGGGAGGGGGCAGCAGGGCTCAACAGCGCGGGGACGAGCCCAGGAGCAGCCGTAGCGAGCGGAAGGACCCGGGTTCCGGGCAAGGCCAGGTCCGCTGGGCGTTAGGGAGCAGGTTGGTGAGGGGCGGGGGCTCTCCAGGGCACGGCCACCTCTCTGCTCTCCCCGCCTTCAGTCTCCCCCCAGTGCCCCCAGCGGGGTCTTCCTGAAGCCCCGAGGACACTGGGAAGTGGGCCCCTGCTACCAAGCCTGTTGTTCCAGCTCCTGGTCCCTGACCTCCCTTTCTCCTCACACACAACTTCCTGTTTCCCCGGCCTGGGTCTCCTCATCCGGGGTGGGCACAGGGCCGCCCCCTCTACGTAGCTTTTGCTCCTCTTCCCCTCTCTCAGGCAGGGATTTTGTACTAGCCTTCCGATTGCCACTTCCTCCAGGAAGTTTTCCCTGACTGCACCGAAGTGGGTGACAACTTTGTGCCTCCAGGGAGGAGCCTGTGTGGCTGTTGGCCCCGCCCTCTGGGAGCCCCCCCCCCCAGGGGTCCTGTCAACCCCATTTCTGGCCAAAGGCGGTGTGGCTGGCTGGACGGTGACAGACCCATTCCTGTCCCTGACCCCTGTGACTGCAACCTTACTTGGGTTAAGGACCTGGAGATGAGTTGGTCATCCTGCACGGTGCAGGTGGGCGAGGGTCCTCATAGCAGAGTGGGGAGGGGGCTACTCGGGGAGGGGAGGTGGGATGAAGCTGCCAGGCAGAAGATCCCACATGAGTGACTGGGGAGAGGCCCCCTCCAAGGGTGAAGTCCGGGGCCCTGCTGTCCACCGGGACCGCCCAGCACTGCCCGCTTTGCGGTTCAACTTGTGGCTGAAGTATCCTGGTACCGTGGCAGCGCACCAGCCTGGAAAGTCTGCCCCGCCCAGGTGTCAATCAAACACCCTTCATGAGTGTCATGGCCATGTCACCCGTCAACGCTCTCAAGGCTCGGGGACAGAAGCCCCCAGCTGGGAAGGGGGGGGGGATGTGCTGTCCACTGCCCCTCCCCCAGCCCCGGGGCCGCAGGCTTCCATCAACTCTGCTCCCTGTCGCTGCCTTGTGCTTCCCGCCCGGCCACCGCCGCGACCCAGCGACACAGCCGCAGGTCACGGAACGCTGGAGCCACCAGGAGGCGGCCCGGGGCCAAGGACCCAGGGCCCCTGGAGTCTCCAGTGTGAGCCTGGCCCTGCCGAGGCCCTGGGAGCTGGGGGAGGTTCAAGTTCGATGCAGGACAGAGTGCCCTGGGGCCAGCTGCCTGCACCTGAATTATCTCGCGCACACACACGTGCACACACATGTACACACATGCGTGCACACGCACACGCTCATCGGCCCTGGCCCCACGAGGACCTCGCCCGGGCACGTGCTCCTTAAACACGTGCTGTGTGGATGAACTTCGCCAAGACCTCGGCCTGCATGGGCTCCGGGCAGCCCCGGGTGGGTGTCGGCGAGGACGCTGTGGCCGGGGGCCCTCACGGCTGCCACACTCACCTTGTGGTCGTCCGTGAAAGTGCTGACAGCCGTCATGCGCACCGTCACCTCCAGCCCCGGCTCCAGGGGCCACTTAGCGGAGCCGCTGGGTTTCTTCTTGGCTGGGGGGCCGTGGGCCACGTCCACGAGCACCCCTGGGGAGGCACTGACGCCAAAGGCCGTGCAGTCCTCGGGGGCGGAGCTGCGGGCGAGATGGGGGAGGGAGGGCAGCGGCCTGTGGGAGAGGGCCTGGCCCACCCACTCTCCCCAGCGGGCGCCGCCCCTTCCCACAGGTGCAAACCCCAGGCCGAGGGAGACCTCCGAGGTGGTGCGCTGCCGCTGTAGGAGACCCGGGCTTGGGTTTCTGACCCGGGAACTGCAAGGACTCGGTTTGTGTCCTCCGCAGTCCCTAATTTGTGACAATCTGTTACAGGGTGGGGAGTATTAACCCACCCTCCGTCTCGGGACCTCAGACAAAACCCTGCTTGGAAGACAGGAACCATAAAACCCCCGAACCCAAAGCGGAATCTGCCCAAGGAAAAGCAGGTGACCTGCTCTAGGGCCGCCGCTTGCGAGGCCACACCTCTCACTGGAGCGCGGGTTCGAGTCCCGGCTGCTCCGTTTTCCATCCAGCTCCCTGCTAATGCACCTGGGAAAGCAGCAGAAGATGGCCCAGGTGCTGAGGCCTCTGCACCCACGTGGGAGACCCGGATGGAGCTCCTGGCTCCTGGCTTGCGTCTGCCTCAGCCCTGGCTGTTGCGGCCATCTGGGGAGTGAACCAGTGAATGGAAGATCTTTCTTTCTCTCTCTCTCTCTGTTCTTCATTTCAAATAAATACATAAACATTTAAAATATTCAGAAAATATGAGTCAGCAGCCTGTTTGTGCCGTGTCATGAAGATACAAAAACGTTATTCACAGCTCAAGCACAAACGCCGTGGAGTTTAATCAGGATGGCTCCAGCCGTCCATCACAGAGCTCTCTCCCTCTGGAAACTCAGCATCTGCGCGTCTGGTCGCCTCCCCGGGCCACCATGGGCTCAGCGCCTTCGCCCATCCTGACGGCCTTGCCCGCTGCCTTCGCAGGGACACCCGCAGTGGGCGGTCAGCTGGTCACCTTTGTCAGCGCGCCCGTTCGCCTGCGTTTGCACATCGCCCTGGGGTGGGGCACTGGGAGTCCCGTTTTGCAGCTGGGAAAACTGAGGCTCGGAGAAGCAGTGGCTGGCACCAGCTCCCCCGCGGCCTCACTGCCCCCTTCTCAGCATCCCGTGCTGTGACGCTGCCCCCCCCCCTGGCTGGGGCCCGCATCGGGCTCTTCCCCAAGGACCAGCGGCCCCCAAAGTAAGGTCCTCGGAGCAGCAGCCGCAGCCTCCCTGGGAATGTGTTGGAAATGCAGATTCTCAGGCTCCCCGCAGACCTACAGGACTGGGGGCCCTAGGGCTGGCGCCCGGCGATCTGGGCTGTGACATGCTCGCCAGGTGACCCTGACACACCCGCGGGGGTGTGCAGGGCCGCCGGACAAGATGCTAACGGGAGTCCTTGAATTGCCCTGACTTGGAGGGGAAGCTGAGAGAAACGTGAGTGGGCGTCTGTGCCTCGTCGCGACGTTCTGTCTCCACCAGGGGGAGCCACACAGGTGGGCGGAGAGGAGGAAGCCCAGAGGTGACACAGCTGGAAGGTGGGGGTGGGGACAGGAGCTCCGCCGCAGTGGGATTCAGTTGGCGGGTAACCGGGAGCCGTTGGAGGTTCTGCAGGGGGGGAGTGGCACAGCCCCAAGTGTGTCCCGCGTGGAATCAACTCGAAGCTCGGGAAGCGGGAGGAGGCGAGTTTGGGCTGCTGGGGATGTCCCAGGAGCAGGGGGGAAGAGGCGGGGGTCCCTGCAGAGTCCCGCCCCCGCCATGGGGCGCTGTGTGGTGCAGCGCAGCCTCCTTGGCCGCCATCGCCGCTCGGCGCCAGGCCCGGTGCTAAGGGCTTCGCACATGTCTCCACCTGTGTCCCCAGGACAGCTGTGCTGCAGCCGTTCTGCCAGCCCCTTCTACAGATGCAGAAACTGAGGCTGGAGAGACGCGGGCTGAGACCTACTGTGTGCCTGGCCCTGTGCTCCCGGCGTCTGGCTGAGCCTCCCCGGAGCGGGTGTCCCTCTCCCCCACGATACAGACAGCACACCGAGGCTCTGTCCCCCGTCAGCCACACAGCACAGCAGCCATGGGGCAGGGGCCCAGCCAGACCCCGCCTCTGCGGACAAGGCCCCAGCTGAAATGCACCTGCGTGGGCAGCGGGCAGGGAGCCAGCAGGGTGAGGGAGGGGCCCTGCCGGGGAACCATCTGGGTGGACCAGGCTGTGGGAATGGGGCAGGGCTGCAGGCCAGGGCGCCGCCTGCGTGCAGCTGACAGGTGCAGCGCCCGCGGGCTCTGAGGTCAGAGGGTGGGGACTGACGGGAAGGCAGCCATGGCCCCAGGGTTGTAAAGCAAGAGGTTACTGGGGAACACATGGGCAAGGGGTGTGGCTCAAGCAGACTCGGGGCTCTGGAAAGTTCCCTCCTCTCCTCCTCCCGCCCTGTTGAATTCACCCAACACCCCAGAATGGGGCTGTTTGACCAGAGAAGGCTGGGGAGGCTTCTTCCAGCAGGACCATGGAATAGGACAAGACCACGCCTTTGTGACGGTTAGTAGTGTGCTGGCTCGATGGCTTGCTGGCTCGATGGCTTGCTCTCTCTCTCAGCCCCCGCTATGTCGCCCCCCTCCCTCTCAAGATGACTGAGCGCCCTGTATGCACCCAGCACTAATGGAGCTCAAAGGTCAACAAGACCCTATGCTGGTGTTCAGTGATCTTTCATTCACTCAACAAACACTTAAAGAGCAGCTACTATGTGCCAGGCACAGCCCCCACCCCCGCCCCCACCATTGGATCAGTCCATCAGCAGGTGCTCACGCACCCCCCGGTGTCACCCTTGTGCTGGGGACACAGGTGGGTGGGGCAAGCTGGAGAGTCTGGGGTCCCCCAATTCCTTCTCCAGCAGCGTCTGTCCCCGCCCATCCCCTCAGCACAGGCCGGGGTCTTCCCACCTGCCTCCAGCCTGGTGCCCACACTGAGGGGGGCCAGGGACCAGGAAGGCTGGGAGGTCCCTGGTTCTCGGGGTCAGGGAGCCAGCCGGGGCCAGCACTGGCAGAGTGCGAATCCCCCTCCCCTGTAGGCTCAGCTCCGAGACCCACCCAGGGGCCCACGGCACTGCTGGTGCCCCTGGTCCCGCCCTCAGGGGACACAGTCCTGCAGCCTCTCCCAGGATGGAGAGCGGCAATGACCTTGAGCTGCTGCCCACAAGCTGTGTGACCTTGACCTAGCCACGACCCTCCCTGCTCTGCACCCGGGAATGACGTGGACGTCTCAGGTCTCCTGGTGGCTGTGAGGCTCTGAGGGCCCATGCAGGATGCTGCTGGGGCAGGGACGGTTACTCACCTCCAACAGAGGGGCTGCCCAGCCTGTGCCCGGTGGGGGGCCTGTGGGCCAGGGTCACCCCTGCAAACCCAGCGCCTTTCTGCTCAGGTGCCTCCGCATATCACGCAGCCGCCCGGCCAGACGGACTTGAGAGAGGCCCTCGTTCCCCGCCAAAGCCTTGGCGCCATGCCATTGGTCTCACAAAGCCAGTGCCGGGCAGGCCTCTCCGGCGCCACGGCCCACGGGGACACGCCCTGCGTTTCCTGCAGTAGGGGAATGAACCAGGGGCTCCCAGAACAGCGAGAAGAGTGAGCCTGGGGACCACAGGGCCACAGCACGCGCGCTAACGTGCCAAGTCCCCTGGGTGTCCTTCAGAGGGGCAGAGCGAGCGGCCAGAACCTCCAGTGCACCCCCGCCCCCACGCCTGGGCCAGGAGGGGAGACTGAGGCTCAGGGGGCGGGGCCCGGCGGGGAAGCAGCTGCCCGGGAGTGCGACTCTGAGCCCTGAGATCTCTCCTTTGGCCGTTTTGCATGGTGCGCGGCTCTTAAACCTAGCTGGGGGTTTCTCCGGGGAGGGGGCACCCCTGTGTCGCAGCCTGGCTTCCTCTCTATTGCCAACCTCTGACATCCTTCCTTGGCCCAGGGTACCTGCCGTCTCAGGACCCACGGCTGCCAGCAGGAGGCGCCCCGTGTGTGTCGGTGGCCACAGCCACTCCCGCAGCCTTGCCCGGAAACCGCACTGCTCTGCCAGACCCTGGGACCCAATCTCGGCCATACTCAGCAGCAGGTGTTGATTCCCCCATTTCAGAGATGGGTAAACTGAGGCCCGCAGACACTAGCAGACCTGTCCACGCCCCTGGGATTACACTGCGCAGTCTCCTGTTGGGGAGCGACTGGGAGGAAGGGGAGGGCCCGCCGGCCTCCGTGCTGTGTCCCCTGGACAAGTTCCCACCTCTGGGCCTTTCTTGAGCCCTGGGGGGGGCTGAAGGAACTCTGCCCGGGCGGGAGCTGTCACCGCGCTGGGGGACGCAGGCGAGTCTGAGGTCTGTCTTAGTTGACGTTGGCAGGTGTTTTTGCCTCGGTTTACTCGTCCCTGTAATGGGTATGCTGACGCTGTTTGCCTTGAAGAGCCTCTACGAGGATTAGAATCCACACACAGCTGTGGGCGTGAGGCCTCCCTGACCCCTGACCGGGTGGATCTTGGTCCCAGGTCAGCAGGCTGTTGTGCACATGTTCCCATGCGGGGAGAGGCCAAGCAGAGCTGGGAACGGACGCAGCTGGTCAGAGCAGCTCTGGGGGTGGTCCTGCCACTGGGATTCCAGCCCCACGGGGTAGGACATGGCCTCAGGGCGCACACGTGGGGGATGTCGGAGGCCGTGGGGAGGAGGGGCTGTGGCCTGCCCCCCTGGCTTTGGGAAGAGTGACAGTGGCCCAGGAGCACGCGGGGCGCTGGCTGGGGCCACGTTAGGAGTGGTCAGGAGTGGTGGGAAGGGCTGGCCAGGGACACAGGAGAGCCCTGGGGCCAGGCCGCCGGGTCTGAGTCCTGCTTCCCCCACGTGCGGGCTTGGAGGCTTCTGGTCGGTCCCCTCGCCTCGCCAGTGTCCCTTCCTGTCCAGCGGGAAGGCAGCATCGCCTGCCCTGTCAGCCACTATGACGGGAGGTGCGGGGGGACAGTGACAGCGCTCAATACCGGGCCCCGGGGGAGGAGGAAGGTTCTGGACGGCCAAGACCTCAGGGAGCCCCACCCTTCCTGGGAGAGCTGGTGCCTCCTTGCCCAACTTCCCTCCCCCCCGCTCCCGGTCCTGACCAAGCAGCAGTGACCTGGACCCGGCTGGACTGAACGGAGGGCTAGCCTGGGCACGCTGTCGGGGGCCTGGGCTAGCTCTGGCCCCTCCGTCCCCTCTGTCCCCTCACAAGCAGCTCGTTCTCAGAGCAGCCAGGGCCCCCGCGGCCTCAGGGCTTCTTCCTCCTCTGGCTCAGTCTCCCCCAGCCCTGCACCCCAGCTCTGGGGGAGCAGATGCTGCTGACTGCACGCTGCTAAAGACAAGGCCCTGGGCACCCCCGTGGGTGCCATGTGGCCCATGGTGCCCGACCTGGGATGGGGGGAGCCAGCACGGCCACCATGGAAGCCAGCAAGGACAGCAGCGGTGGCCACACACACTCCCAGGAGTTCCTCCTCTGACTTGCGCAACCCAGAGCCTGGCACAGGGTTGGCACCCAGTAGGCACTCAACTGGCATTTCTGAATGAATGAATGAATGAATGAACAATTAGCAGGAATGCGCCCAGCTCTGTGCTACGTACTCATCAAACATTTCCACTTTTTTTTCCTCATTGAACCCTGAACCCCCTTTAAAGTAGGAATTGTTCCCATTTCAGAGATGGGAAAACTGAGTTAGTTGCCCAAGGTCACCCTGAGAGCCAGGGTTTCCGCCCCAGTCTCTCCCATGCCAGCACCTGTCTCGTGTCTCCCTCAGCTACGGAGAGATGTGGGGTAACAGACACGTTGTGAACCAGGTTTGGGTGGGAAGCCCAGGTCCCAGTCTTGCTTCTGGGGCCACTACTGCTGTGTGACCCTAAGCTTCCAACAGCGAGAGGAGCATAGCTCTCACTGCTCCCCAGCAACGGCTCATGTGTGGTGAGGCCCCCCGCGGAGCCGCACCTGCCCATGACCGAGAACCCACTGCCGTGAGCCCGGCACCTCCCAGGGCTGCACTGGCCTTATCTCTCCAGCTGCACTGGAGCCGGAGCCGGGAGAACGCTCCAGGCTGGCAGCACCGGCTCATCCAGCATCAGCCCCCAGCCCCAAATCCCGGAGGCCCCGTCTCACCCCAGGACGTCGAGCTGAGTGGCGGTGCCCAGCACACACACGGCATGGGTGGGCTGCTCCAGGGCCACGCGGATCACCGTCCCCTGGGCCATCGTCCTTGCGGCTGTGTTCGCCCGTGGGTTGGTGGCTTTATACCGCCCAGCAGAGGCCGTGAGTCAGCACCTGCGGTGTGTCGGCAGCCGCCCAGCCCCTCCCCGCTCGGCCCTGCGGGCTCCCAGTCCCCCTCTGCCCTGGGGCTTCCCCTCGGAGCCCTGACGGGTGCTGATGCCAGAATCCGCGGCAGGGGACCCTGGGATAGGCTGCAGGCCCGGAGAGCCTGGCCCTGGGGGTGGGCTCAGTCCTCTCCCCCCCCCCCCCCCCGCCTTGGGCCATGAACACCTGGATCCGTGCACTTGTGCCTGATTACGCCAAGCGGTTCAGAGGAAAGAAGGCAAGACAGGCGGGGAGAGGTCACGGCCCAGGCCGAGGCCGTGGCCCAGGCCTCACCCGGCCAGGCGTGGGACACGTCTCCTGGCTGGGCTGCACGCAACCACCCAGCATTCTGGGTCTTTTCCCTGTGCAGGGCCCCTGTCTCTGCACTTCACATGCACCAGCTCCTTGCCATGAGCCCCCTCCCCCATTTCGTCCTCCCAGCAGCTCGCCATGGTCAGTTATACCTACTTCACAGAGGGACAGACTGAGGCACAGAGCGGTCACACAGCTAGAAAGTGGCAGAGCCAGAATTTAAACCAAAGGTGCCTGGCGCCAGAGTGTGAGGCCACGAGCTGCCTGTCCCTGCGGCAGAGTCATCCCAGTGCCAGGTATGCAGGTGGCGCTGTTGCGACCCACTTTATAGAGGGAAAAATCGGGACTCAGCGAGGCAGAGTAACCTGTCCGAGGTGCCCGGCTACTGACGCCGGGGCCTCTGGTGTGCACCCCGCCCCGCCTGGGTCACAGCGCTGGGTGTGGTGAGGAGAGGGCAGGTCTGGACGGGGAGCCCCGGGGGAGGCGTGCCTGGCCCTCTGGGATGAGCACCGAGTGTTTGCGGGTTGCAGATCCTGTTTGTGTTTTTGTTTGTTTGCTTTGGCGTGAAGCGAAGAATCTGCCCATTCATGTGAGCCGGGCCGTGAGACCTGGCAGGCTCGGGTTCGGGTCCTGGTGCTCGCTGGTGTGCCTGTGGGCTGGGCCCTCGCCCCGTGCTCCTGCCGTAGACGAGGCCAGCAAGGCTCAGAGAGGGTAAACACCACCCTGGGTCCCACCGGCCCGCAGCAGGGGGCCAGGACCCCACCCACCTGCCCTAGCTCAGCCGGGGCTTGTTTTCTGTTGCCTGATGCCCTGACAGGTCCACGGGACTTCCTGCACACAGTATGTCCAAGAAGCCCAAGTTCTCTGGCTGTGCGCATCGTCAGTCGTCACAGCTGGGAGGGCCCGAGCGCTCAGAACCCTGCTTCCCACATCTGCGTTCCTGGGTTCGAATTGAAGGACCCCTAAATCGGGAATCCAACATGCTCGGGTGGTCGCTCAAAGACCCAAACTCCAGACCAAGTTGATGCAAGAGCATGAGGATTTTTATTAAACATTTGCGCAAATGGGCTTCCCCCCTCAGTAATGGCGAAGAGAGAGGCCGCGAGCGGCAGTCTACAGCAGTTTTTAAAGAGAAGGACCACAAGATTAGCATATTTCGCGCGCTTTGGTTTGATTGGCCAGTTTGGAGGTTACCAAGAGTACTCATGAGATCCTTTAGATGGGGGGGCGTGGCTATCCCAGGCGGGCGCCTGGGCGGGAGTTACAACCAGTTTTTTTCCTGGGGAAACCAGAACTGGGGAGTGGCTAACCTGGGGGGGGGGAATTCCTCGGGTCTTTCAGAATCCCAGCTCTGGCTCCTGACTCCGGCTTCCTGCAGGTGCAGATCCTGGAGCAGTGATGGCTCAAGTGCTTGGGCGCCTGCCACCCCCCGGGAGACCTGGACGGAGTTCCCAGCCCCCAGCATTGCCCTGGCCCCGGCCCCGCTCTGTGGGCTTTTGGAGTGTGGAGCAGCAGTGGAGAGGTCTTTCTGTCTGTGTGCCTGTGTGTGCAGCCACGGAGCAGCCACGGCGTGTGCGGGCAGAACGATGGGACTGCTGTGTGACCAGGGAGGGCGCAGGTGAGAGATGACGGGGGTCGGGCTGGGGTGGGGCCGTGGGGGAGGTGAGAAGCGGCAGGTTCTGGACATTTGGGGACGGTGTAGCCCCCAGGATGTGCGGAGGGGCTGGATCCGGGGTGGGGGAAGTGGAAGGGAAAGAGAGGAATCCAGGAGCCTGCGCCCCAGGAGGGTCGGAGCTGCCCCCAGCTGAGCCGGAGGCTGGGGGAGGGGCAGCGATGGGAGTGGGAGTTGGGTTCCAGCCGGGTCAAGCGTGAGTCAGTGCTGAGATGCCCTGGGGGCTGTGGGACTCAGGAGACAAGACCAGGCAGGAAGTGACTAGGAGAAGTCAACTCCTCCAGTTCCCCCAGGGACTGAGGGTGGATGGAGAGGGAAGGCGGCCAAGGGATGAGCCCCAAGGCCTCCTCCGAGACCCAGAGCGAGCGCCCGCGAGAGGAGACAAGGCAGGATCTGTCATCATCTGCTGTTCTCCGGGGGCAGTGAAAACCAGGTTTGTAACACCCCCCCCCACACACACACACGGAGAGCAGGTGCACCCTGGGTGCAAACCCTCCTGGTAGACGCACACCTGGCAACAGGCTTTGATGGGCAGGAGCCAATGGCAGTGGAAGAAAAGGCAGCTGGACCCAGCGCTAGTGCGGACCCACATACACCTGGGGCTCTGGCTGCGTCATCGCGCGGCTGCTCCCTATTGGTGGGCGCGGCAGCCGGTACCAAGTTTTCAGGGTCCTCAGCCGTGCTGAGAGGCGTTCCCTGGGTGCACGTCTGCTTGCAGGGTCTCTCTGCACTCCCTGGTGGAGCGTTCTGATCCGGCCACAGCGAGCTTCAGTGTCTGCCCCTGCTGGCCTGGGAGCAGGCCGTGTGTGTCTCGGCTGCACCTCCAGTGCACGGACGGGTTGTCGCTGCTCCCCAGATGCTGGAGGCTCAGACGCCAGCCCACCCCACTGCCGGCCGGACACCCAAGCTGCCATCCGGGACTGCCCTGGCCACCTGCACCAGGTGCCTGTGGGCACATCGTCCTGGGGGCAGGACTCGGGGCTGGGGCCAGAGCCAGGCTGTGTTTGGAGTACTTTATTGTTTAGTTTTGCCCATTTGTGGTCTTCATGTAAATGAAAACTCTGTTCACAACCTACTGATTAACTTATTTGAGAGAGAGAGAGAGAGAGAGAGATCTCCCTTCCACTTGTTCACTCCCCAAAGCCTGCGTTGTCTGGGACGAGGCTGGGCTGAATCTGGGAGCCTGGAGCTGAGTCTGGGTGCCAGGGACCCAGCCACCCGAGCCGCACCTGCTGCCTTCCAGGGTGTGTGTGAGCGGGATGCCGGGATCAGGGGCCGAGCCAGGACTGGACCCAGCACTCGGAGCGGTCATGCAGGCAGCCCCAGGGGAGGTTTACCGGCTGCACCACGCACCCACCCCTCCCCGAGTTTGTGTGAGGTTCGTTCTGGCGACGTGGGTGCCACAGGCTGTGCGTGGTTGCTCCTCGCTGGCATCCCCCCCCACCGTGACTCCAGAACTGGTCCATGGCTGCTGCTGGGGGGGGGGGGCATTGGCGTCTGTTCTGGATGAGCCCACCAGGGCAGCTCTGCGATTCACTCCTCCCCAGCACGGCTTCCCCAGTGTCTGCAGGTTACCCACCCCCACCCCCCAGGAGCAGAATTTCTGGCACAGCCTTTGGCTGTTTTCAACTTTGCTGCATAGCAAGAGACTGGTTTTGAAAGCGATCGCACCAATGTCATCTCCGGCCCCAGGGATTTCTTTCTTTCTTTTTTTTTTTTTCATTATTTAGAGAATACTTTATTAGTTCTGTAAAAGCTATCGCACCAATGTCATCTCCGGCCCCAGGGATTTCTTCATCAGGTTAAAAACACCACTTCCCATTCTCAGCGCCCCCGCCCCTTTTTAAATGACTATTGGCTAGGGAACGGAGCTGTGGCGTAGCAGGTAAAGGCGCCGCCTGCAGTGCCAGCATCCCATATGGGCTCTGGTTCGAGTCCTGGCTGCTCCACTTCCAATCTCTGCTATGGCCTGGGAAAGCAGTAGAAGATGGTCCCTGCACCCACATGGGAGACCTGGAAGGAGCTCCCGGCACTGGCTTTGTCCCGGCCCAGCTCTGTGTGTTGCGACCATCTAGGGAGTGAACCAGTTGTTAAAAGACCTCTCTCTCTGTGTTTCTCTGTATCTCTCTCCTTCTCTCTGCCTTTCAAATAAATAACATCTCTTTTTTTTTGACAGGCAGAGTGGACAGTGAAAGAGAGAGACAGAGAGAAAGGTCTTCCCTTTTGCCGTTGGTTCACCCTCCAATGGCCGCCGCAGCCGGCTTGCTGCGGCCGGTGCACCATGCTGATCTGAAGGCAGGAGCCAGGTGCTTCTCCTGGTCTCCCATGGGGTGCAGGGCCCAAGCACTTGGGCCATCCTCCACTGCACTCCCGGGCCACAGCAGAGAGCTGGACTGGAAGAGGGGCAACTGGGACAGAATCCGGCGCCCTGACCGGGACTAGAACCTGGAGTGCCGGTGCCACAAGGCGGAGGATTAGCCTATTGAGCCGCGGCGCTGGCCAATAACATCTTTTTTTTTTTTAATGTGACTGACTGTGGTTACTGTGCCGTCCTCATGCTTGCACCTGGCACGTGGCTTTGCCTCGCTTCCCTGCTCGGCTGTGAGCGTCGCCGAAGCGGGCTCCACCCCTCTCCCAGAGTCAGCCCCTGGGCCAGGCACACGTAGGGAACTTTGTGCCCTCATGAAACAGAGGCGAGGTCCACCAGCTGCCTGGAGAAGCGTGGATGGAGCACCTGACGGAAACGGAAGGCTCAGCGCTGGTCGGGTGCTACGGTCTGCCGGGCACGGCTTCGGTCCTCGACGGACCCAGAGGGAAGCCTCGCTCCCGTCCTACCGGCGAGCAGACAGGCTCAGCCGTGGTAAGTCTCTCACGGGTTTCCCGGCGAGGTGGCCGAGGGTGCTGAGGGTCTGGGTCCCTCTAAAGGCCCCCATAAGGTGGGAATCACTGTGGCTACCTGCTCTCTGGCAGGGAGAACTGGGCACTGATTCTTTCTCTCCTCACGTTGGCTGCTGGGAAGCTCAGAGCATAATTCCGAGCTCCACCACGTGCAGTGGTTTGATCCTCATGGTCGTGTGCGTCTTTATTCTTCTGCTGTTTAACCATCAGTGTACTGCTCAGATCCCTTCAGGAATGTGTCAACGGAATCAAAATGCAGCAAGATGAAAGTAAATAAATCTGATGGCTGCGCCACGGAGTGCCCTGTGGGGCGGGGATCCGCAGGTCAGAGCTTCTCTCTGAACGGTGCCGCCCCGCCCCGCTCCCTGCTCACAGCGGCCCTGGGAACCGCCCCGGGGCAGCTGTCATTTCTGAGTGAGAGACAGATAACTCACAGGACCTGCAGCCTCCCAGGCTGCTGTCTCCCATTTGAAGACCCAAGAAGGTTCCAGAAAAGGACCCCGATCTCCCTAACGCCGGCCTCAGCTCTTCCCAGGCAGCTCCGCTTCGGGGTCGTGGCTCCGTGGGGGGTTTCCCTGCGCCCCTGCAGGGCTGTGGGGGCTGGAATCCTGGGGGCGCCTGAGCCTCAGTGCCGGCGATGCCCTCGGGGCACCGGGAGCCCAGCTCTCCTCCCGCCCCAGGCCTGATGGACGCTTGGCCCTTGCTTGCCTCAGCCTGAGTCTCAGGGGAGCGGCTGCTGGCACACCACAGGGGCAAACAGGGGCCACCCACACAGCTGCCTTGTCAATCGAGCAGGGCGCCTCTGCAGCCTGACCTCCCATGCGTCCAGCTGCAGCTCAAAGATTTATCGTCCAGAAAAAGTGGGCAAGAAGGGGCCGGCGCTGTGGGCTGAGGACCTGAGTCCCGGCTGCTCCACTTCCCACCCAGCTCCCTGCTAATGCGCCTGGGGAAGATGGCCCGAGTGCTCGGGTCCCTGCACCCACGTGGGAGACCCGGATGGAATTCTGGGCCCCAGGCTTTGGCCGGGACCTGCCCTGGCCATTGTAGCCATTTGGAGGCTTGAGCCTGTGGTTGGAGGGTCCCCATCTCTCCGTTTGTCACTCTGCCATTCAAATAACGAACAACCTCGAGCAAAGAGAAAGGGAGGCAAAAGTCTCCTTGGGTGGCCATGCGGAAAACCCAGGACCACGGATCCAAACACAGCTGCCCTTGGCGCCCTGGGCCGGTCACCCCGCCCCTGTTTGCTGGGTGCCTGGCACTGGGCCCAGCAGCTCCTTGGACAATCTGTGCCCCTTCACGGCAAGACCGCACCCTGGGATACACGCTTTCTCCCATCTCACCAACCAGGAGTGCAAAGTTCAGAGAGGTTAAGTCATTCGCCCAGAGTCACACAGCTGGCAAGGAGCCAAGCCCAGAAGCACGCCTGCCCCAGCGGCTTCTGCTCTGAGCCACGGCCATGCCACGTGGTGCCTGGGCGGTAAACATCTCATGAATTCCATGGTGTGTGCCTCAGAGTTGGCCCCTGGCTCCAGACCCATTGGCAGTGCTGTCAATCATCCGCAGTGGGCAGACCCACGTGGTTTCATCCCCACCCCACACACCTGCCCCAGCCAGCGCCCGCAGCGGGAACGTTCTTCCCGGCTCTCACTGAGCAGTGCCTCACCCCTGTCTCTCCAGGAAACTGCTGATCACCGATCACCGGGTCACAGGCAGACGCAGCGCCTGAGGGCCCTGGGGGAGGGGCAGACCCAGAGGAGCCTGCGGGGGCAGGGCCAGCTCTGCTGTGCCAGGGAGGGCGACTCGGAGCCCCCCCAGCGGTGACACCCCTGGAGCACAGGAATGAAATGCGAGTGGGAACTGACGCCCGCGCCCTGGGAGGACCCCTTCCTGCTCATCCGCGCTGTGGATTTGACACAGGGCGGGGAGGGGGGTGGAGCGGACCACACACTCTCGGAGCCTCCGGCACCCAGATGCGCCCTCCTGGCCCAGGGCTGAGGCAGGCTCACTTTCTCCAAAGTCAAGGCCTGGGTCACAGTGAAGCCACACTTGGAGGACGCAGAGCTTGGGTCCCTGCGCGACTTGGGGGGCCCTCCGGAGGAACCCTCCCCCCATCCCACCACCCACGTGTGCTGTCCAGACCCGAGCCACCTCGGGCCGTCCACAGAAACGCGCTTTTATTGTGCCGGCCATCGCACAGCTTTCTGTCTGTCTGCTGGAGTGGCTGGCCACCGGAGAGACCACTTCCTCCCCAACTGGTCCTTCCCCTCCCCCACCCGCTGCACCCCGGCACCACCGTTCCCACCATTAATAAAACCGGAAGCCTCCTAGGGACACATTCTAGAGAGATCCACGAGTCTCAGAGCCCTCCAAGAATCACGATGTCGGCGTTGTTGGTTACCGCAGAAAATGAAAGCAGCCGGGCGCCCCGATGGGAGGGGGCTGGGAGGCGTTACTGCGGATCCTCCTCTTAGCACGGATGCCATGCAGGGAGGCCTGAGTTCTGCTGGACAGTGCTGACTACATGAGTTTTCATTTCAGAACGAGTCTGCAGATCATCCAGAAACATACAGGGGCAGCGCTGTGGCGTAGCAGTAGAAGATGGCCCAGGTCCTTGGGCATCTGCACCTGCTTAGGAGACCCGGAGGAAGCTCCTGGCTCCTGGCTTTGGATCGGCGCAGCTCCAGCCACTGCAGCCCATTGGGGAGTGAACCAGCGGATGGAGGACTCCTCTCTCTCTCTCTCTCTCTCTCTGTGCCTCTCTTCTCTCTCTATGTATAACTCTGACTTTCAAATAAATAAATCTTTAAAAACAAAGAGACACTATACAGCATCATTGTATCCATGATCGACTTCATCATAGATTAATATCAAATACATCTGGAAGTCTGGGTGCTGTGTCCCTGGGCTCCGCCTCCAAACCATCAGGAAGCCTATGGCTTCCCATGTCACACAGTGTGCGGGACACGGCCGCTTCTCCCTGGCTGCACAGCTCCGCCGCCATCTGACGGGTTCCCTTGTCCCCAAGCCCCACGTGAGCACCTCCAGGGGTGGAGAACAGAATTCCGTACATGCTGACTACCGGGGCCTTGCCCTGGCTCCCACACCCCAGAGGCAGGGACCACCTCTCCATGGGCCGCCCCCTCCAGCTCTGCGCCCCACCCCGGAGCCCTCGGTGGGGTCCAGAGCGCAGGGGGCCGGTCCCACTCGGGCCTTTGGTGCTCCGTGTGCCCCAGGGCCTTCCCCTCCTTCACTGAGACTGGGCTGAAACGCTGCCTCCAAGAAGCCTCCCTGGTGACCGGTGACCATCTGGGGCAGTTCCCTGTGGCTCCCAGCCCTTCGCCATCACGTCTGTGGGGTACTTGGTGCCCAGTTTCTTTGCTGACCACTTCAGAAGCTGGGCTCTGGCTCTGGGGTGGACGGCGGCTCTGGGGTGGTCTCTGCTGTAACACAGGCCATTTTGTCCCTGACACTCTCAGAAAAACTTCAACTTGTACTTGTTCATTTTTTAAAAAAGATTTATTTACTTGAAAGTCAGTTACACAGAGAGAGAAGGAGAGGCAGAGAGAGAGAGAGAGAGAGAGAGAGGTCATCCATCCACTGGTTCTCTCCCCAATTGGTTGTATTGCCAGAGCTGTGCTGATTTGAAGCCAGGAGCTTCTTCCAGGTCTCCCACGCGGGTGCAGGTGCCCAAGGACTTGGGCCATCTTCCACTGCTTTCCCAGGCCATAGCAGAGAGCTGGATCGGAAGTGGAGCAGCCGGGACTCGAACCTGTGACCATATGGGATGCCAACCCCGGACTTGTTCTTTGACTTCTGAGTGTAGCCATAGCATTTTGTCCAAAGCACAGGTAATTTTAACTTTTAAAAAAGATTAATTAGCTGGCTCCGCGCTCAGTGGCCACGCGGACGTCATCTGCGGCACCCTGCTTCGTGTCCTCTCTCACTCTACGCCACCTCCCCGTCAGTCGGGCTTATTTCCTGTTCATTCCCTTTTCACCCATGACCCAAGAGTCTGAGGGCTGGAGCGTCCCAGCCTGGGTCGAAGGCATCCGTCCTCCCCAGCTGTCCTCCACCACGGACAGGGCGCAAACCCGCAGAACCAGCTGGGCACTTGTCACAGACGGAGCCCCAGGCCCAGGGATTTGGCTCGGGAGCCCTGGCTAGAGGGGGCCCAGGAACCAGTGCTTTGCGCTGCTGGGAAACCTCTCATGCACTGTGTTTAAGCCCCACGGGCGCGGGTTTGAGTCCCGGCTGTTCCGCCTCTGATCCAACTCCTGCCAATGCACCTGGGAAAGCAGAAGATGCCAAGTCCTTGGGCCCCTGCACTCACATTGGAGACCGGAAGACTCTCCTGGCTCCTGGCTTTGGTCTGGCCCAATCCGGTCATTGCAGCCAATCGGGGACTGAACCAGCAGATGGAAGACCCCTCTCTCTCTGTCCCTGTAGCTCTGCCTTTCAAATAAATAAATAAAGATTTTTTTAAAACTTAAAAAAAAAGACTAGCTTTTTTTTCTTTTAAGGACTACTGGGCAGCCTGTGCGATGTCCCAGTGTCAGACAGGGTCTCGGAGGGCGGGGCCTGGCTTGCTAGATTTTTAACATCTGCCGGCCCGTTCCCAGTGCGTGGCTGGGGTGAGAACCATTGGCGGGGCCTGGGGTCTCGTGTCTCTCTCCCACCTGTCTGCCCCCTGGATAGCCAGGCAAGTTTCGTCACTTTCGGGCCTCGGTTTCCAGCCTATAAAGTGAGGGCGATGTTGGCAGGTGCCTGCTGGCGAGGCGGAGCGAGCAAGATGGCGTCCCGCTGGAGGGGCCCCGCGACGACCAGGCTGGCTGTGCAGGGAGCAGGGGCTCCCCCTGACTCTGTCCCGCCATCCAGAATTCCTTCCCAGCTCCCAGCTGCCGCTCCCGCCCTCCGGGGCTGCGAGAGGCACCGGAAGTCACGGGGTTGGGAGCCCGGCGGTTACTTACTCCTGAGTGTGAGTCAGGGCTCCCAGTGCCTGGCTGCCTGTCTGGGCTGGAGCCTCGCCCGGGGCAGCCCGGATGCGAGCCAGAGGGGAGGGGCAGCCCTCCCTTCCTTGACCCCCAGTGCCCTCCCAGAACCATGGGGAGAGGGCAGGGGAAAGGGCAGGCAGGGTCACAGCGCAGTGAACACTGACTGTGTGCCGAACACTGCATTCCCAGCAAGTAGGCTCCATGAGGCAGGCGGTTGCTGTGCCCATTTTACAGAGAAGGAAACTGAGGGCTGAAAGCCAAGCTTTACCTGTTCCGGATCCCAGGGTCCAGCTCCCAGGGGTTCCAGGCAGCCAGTGAGGAGAGAGGATGGTCCGCGGGGCATCTCCCAGCCTCCGCAGGCCTGGTCAAGTCCACTTGCGGTGCAGGAGGAGCCAGAGGGGTGAGAGTACCCCCACAAGAAGCTAGGAGTCCTGGGCCTGAGACCCAGGACGCCTGGGAAGGACCCTCGGCCCCAGGCTTGGCGGGGAAAGCCCCTAGGACTTTGGGGACCCACCAAGGCTGCACCCCTGCTTTCCAGGGTCAGCCCAGCGCCCCCAAGGGTGCGGCACCGACCAGCAGCGCTGCAGGGGGGACCCCTTCTCTGGCTCGGCAGGGGCCCCCGCTGCATGTCACAGGGTCCGGGCGTGGTGTCCTCAGCGAGGCTGCAGGGGCCTGGCCGGCTGTGGTCAGAGAGCAGCAGCCCCTGGAGCTGCCCGCGTGCCAGTCCCAGGCCCCAGGCGTGTGTCCCCTTCACGGCTGGGGCGCGACTGCTCTGCAGCTGCCCTAGAGAGCATGGACGGCCTGGCTCCCCCCAGGGGGCCCAAGGTCATCCTAGTGCCACCTGCAAGTGGGGGAGGGAGGAGGAGGGTCAGAGGCAGAGGAGGGAGGCTCCCCCAGTGTGGGAAGCACAAGGAACAGACTGTCCCCTGGAGCGCCGGCCCCACAGAGCCCCTCCCTCACCCCAGCCCCACCCAGGTGCTGGCCCCCAGACTACAACCTGATCCACGGGTGTCGGCTGAAGCCACCGACTTCCTGGCAATTAGTGACTGTGGGGAAGCAAAGTCCTCCCCTGCTGCTGGAGGCCCCTCCTGCTCTGCTCATCCCGGGGCTGGGTCCCCCCGCCCCAGCCTGGAGCCTGCAAGGCTGGGCTGAGAGTCACACCCACCCCAAACCTTCTGCCCAAGCCGGGTTTTTCTCGGCGCCCTCATTTCTCCCAGCCCCCCTCAGTGGTGGGAGGGTTATTTTTGTCGAAGTCTGGGCAGGTGAGGGGCACTGGCGTGTGTGCTGAAGTCACCATGTAAACAGAGAGAAGGCAGCCTGGGGGGCAGTGGGGGCACTTCTCCATCCCCCTCCCGGACCAGCTGGAATGTTCCTGTGTTTTGGATCTCAGGAGAGACTACGGAGGCCGTGAGTCGGTGGACAGAGGGATGAACCTGCTCCCCGTGGGTGGGAAGCAGGGTGTAGCTAAGGGCACCCCAGCAGGGCTCCCCATTGTCCACCGGCCCCCCCACCCCCTGGGCTTGCTCAGAGCCATCTGGGGCAGCGGCAGGGCAGTCCTGGCTCCACCCATGACCGAGACGGGGCAACCCCGCGCCGTGTTGCCCGATGTGGGCTTCTCCGCCCTGCATCCTCAGGGGGCATGGGCAGGAAACCCCTCAGTCCTGCCTGCCTGCCCTCGACCCAGGGAGGGGGCAGAACCAGACCCAGACCACGCACTTGGTGCTGTCGATTTATTCGCCGTCAATGGAAACACAGCCGGACCCTTACAGAACCAAAAGGGGCAGACGCACAGCTCGAGAGAACCAGCCCCTCCCGGCTCCCCGATCTGTGCCATTTCATGGGCCCCTCCGGGCCCCCCTCCCACGGGGCAGAGCTCTGCAGGGGGCCCCGGACCAGGTCCCGCACAGGCAGGCGCCACGGCCACCGAAGCCTCCCTGTCCCTGCTCCCCGGGGGCCCCCCGGCACCCCACACCTTGTGGAAGATGCTTTTCCCCCTCGCTCGTAGGCCCCCCCAGTCTCCAACTCCTCATGCCCCTCCAGCTCTGAGGAGCTCCAAGCTGGCTTCTGCAGGTCAGAGACGGGGCGTCTGTCAGGCTGAGCGGTGACTGCCGGCCGGGGTCACGTGTCTGCAGAAGGCTCGTGCCAGGTGCGGGTGGGGGTGCGGGGCTCAGCATCAGTCAGGAGCTTGGCCGTGGGAACCGCGGCCACACGTGGGCCTAACGGACCCCCAGGTCCTTCCCTGTGGGGCAGCGTTAGGCAGGCGCGCTCCTGTCCGTGTGCAGCGGTCTCGCAGAGCAGGGAGCAATCACACCACAGCGGGGTCCTGGTCCTGCCTCTGGCAGGACCCACAGGCCAGCACGGCTGGGGAGATGCATGGATGGATGTCCTCTGACCCCAAAGTTGAGCGTGTCCCCAAATGGAGGACTTGCCAGTGGGGGCGGAGGTGTCTGGGGGAGTCCCCGTGGGTCACGGGGAGCCACGGGAGAGGCCACAGACACAAGGCCCTTTTTTGGGGGAGGCCAGGGGCGTTGGGGGTCTGAGAACCAGATGGGAGGCAGGCGAGGCATGGACACTTCTGGGGAAGGGGGTTCTGAGCGAGGACGGCCCTGCGCGTCCCACACGGGGCTGTGTGTGTGTGCGGGGAGGGGGCCTCTGGATGCGGGCCGTCTGGGAGCCTGCCTCCGTGTCCGTCAGCCCCAGGGGCGCGCTCAGGGCTCCATGCGCCACCACTTGAAGGCGAAGGGCTGCCGGCGCACGTTGGTGCCGCAATGCACCTCGCCGTGCAGCATGTGGTACGGGGTGAAGTCGTCGATGAAGGTGCAGTGCAGGCCCAGCGGCTCCAGCAGGGACCGCACCTTCTCCTCCAGGCAGCAGCGGCCGTTGATGATGGGGCCGAAGGGCTTGGGGATGCCCAGGTGTTTCCCCAGCACCAGCATGTTCACCTGCGGCGGGAGGGAGGCCGAGCTGCACCTGCGAGCCCCCAGCGCGACCGTGGAAGTCGCTGCTCGGCCTGTGCCGCTCGGCGGGGGCCCGGAGGAGCTCACCGGGGCTTTCTCAGCTGCCGCCCTGTCTGCGCCACAGAATCCCAACCTGCCGGGCCGCAGCTGATTGGACCAGCGCGGCCAGCGGACCCAAATCGGACCAATCAGATTGTCCCTCTGGGGGAACGGGAAGCTGACCCTGGGAGTCTTGGGATCTGGAAGGTATGGCCACGGTCACTCGTGTGCCCAGGGACAGAGCAGCCGCGAAAGGCAAACTGCGGGGGGAGCGCGGGAGAAGGGAGCGATGCAGACACAGAGACCAGAGCCGGTTCTGGCCCCCGGAGGCCTTGCTGAGCCACCCCGGCCTCCGTTTCCGGCGTCCTCCAATCTCACCCCAGCTCGGGCGGCCTCGGCTTCCTGCCAACGCCAGAGCCTGAATCCTTGTGCAAGTTGCTGGGGGCGCACGACCAATCACAAAGAGGCCCCAGGGGACAGGAAGGAAGGAGAGAGCCAAGCCGGCCAGAAAGGGGAAGGAAGGGTGGCGTGAAGGCCCCCCCCGCCCCACCCCAGGTGGGTGAGCTGAGTTCCTCTGGGGGTGGGGCGAAGCCAGGCGACCCCCAGGCGGCGTCCCAGCTGTCACACATTTCAGAGGCAAGCACAGGTTTAGAGGCACCAGCAGTCCTCGAGGCTCAATCAAAGGCCACTTCTTCCACGAAGCCTTCCTGGATCCCCAGTCCTATCTCTGAGGCTGGACACACGTTGTCCCACCCCCAAACTGCCACCCCACTTTATGGTCCCCTGAGAGGTGAGAGCCCTCCCCTCCCGTGGGGTGGACCGGAGCTCCTGGGGATCAAGGGCCAACCTCTGTCGTCTCCGAGCCCCCACAGGGCACCCGGAGCTGAGTGAGGTGCGCAGGCCGCCACCAGCTGGGAGGAAGGTAGAAGGGGCCCCTGTGCCCCAGCTGAGGCCACCAAGGTCAAGTGGCTCGCTTCCCTGGCAGCCGCGAGCCAGGCCTGGCCCTGGTGGTCAGCCAAAGAGAAGCCCTCCTGCTGGGCGCCACACCAGCCCTGCCGCCCCCACCACCCCTGCAGCCCAGCGGCCCGAGCGCCTTCCCACGGCACCGAGGCCCGGGCGCCGCCTCACCAGGTCAGGGAAGAAGGCCACGGCCTTCTTCTTCTCGGGCTTGAAGAGCTGCGGGATGTCGATGATGTCGCGCTCGGCCAGGCCCAGCTCCCGCTTCAGCACCTCGCGGTTCCAGTCGATGCAGCTCTGGCGGGGGCGGGGGGCAGAGTTGGGGACACCCGAGGGCCCTGCGTGGGTGCTCCAGCCCCGTGGCTGACTGCTGCCCAGTGGCGCCCTGTCCCATCCTCCGCCCAGAGCTCAGGCATGCGAGTGTGGACAGCCCACGGGCTTCCTGATCCATCCCACGGCCACTGGGACAGGGCTCCTCGCAGACTCCTCCCCACCCGCGGCTCATCGTCCTCGGCCTCTGTCTTTCCCCACGCGTGCGGCTCACACACTCACTTCCCCTGGCTCAAGGAGGGGACCCAGCCCCTCTGTCCCCTGCACCTGCACAAACTTGTTGAAGCTGATGAGGTTGTCATTGGAGAGGACCTGGTTTATGGAGATGGTCTTGACCCGCCTGTCGCCTGTGCAGGAGCGAGAGAGACACAAGAGGGGGCGGGGCGGGGAGAAGGCAGATGGTCACCTGCTCTGGCGGCAGCCAGGCGGAGGCCAAGGTCGCAGCCTCTCACCTCCCTGGGCATCGCCTGTCAGGGCTCAGCTGGGCCGCTGTGCAAGTGTGGGGGTGTGCAGCGGGGGGGGGGCTCCTACACCAGCAGGGGATGGCTGCATGGCATGGGGCTCCCCAGCCAGCCTGCAGGGCTCCCCCGGAGGCGGGGCTGTCCAGGAAGGGAGACAGGAGCCAGTGGCTCACGTCGGCCATATATGAAGCACGTCCCACGGCCAGGCCCTGACCAGGCCAAGGCAAAGGCCCCCCAGGCCATGTGCACGCTCCACGCACACAGGTGGATCTGGTCCCAGCTGCACACACTTTTTTTTTTTTTTTTTTTTTTGAGAGGTAGAGTTACATACAGTGAGAGAGAAAGAGAGAAAGGTCTTCCTTCCGTTGGGTCACCCCCAAATGGCCGCTATGGCTGGCGCTGCACCAATCCGAAGCCAGGAGCCAGGTGCTACCTCCTGGTCTCCCATGTGGGAGCAGGGCCCAAGAACTTGGGCCATCCTCCACTGCCTTCCTGGGCCACAGCAGAGAGCTGGACTGGAAGAGGAGCAACTGGGACTAGAACTCGGTGCCCATATGGGATGCTGGCACTGCTGGCGGGGGATTAACCAAGTGAGCCACGGCGCTGGCCCCAGCTGCACACACTCTTGCTCGGGCCTCTGAGTGTTCTGTGCTCAGGTATGAAGGGGGTGGGGAGGGCAGGGACAGAGACCCTCATAGGCTCAGCGAGGATCAGGGAGGCAGTGCGGCATGTATGAGACACACAGTGTGGGGCAGGTGCACAGGCACCTGATCGGGAACACTGGCCTCGGAGCCCGCGTGATGTCACAGCTGCGGCCTGGGCTGATGGCTGCATGTGACCGCCTGGGAGGCCCCTGCTCGCCCCCTAACACGAGACCCCACTCCCTGCAGACGTGGCTCTCCCGGGAATGCCGAGGGTCCCTCCCCCCACCCCCGCCGGCACATCAGACTCGGATCCGAGGATTTTCAAGATCAGACATGGTCCCTTCAGGAGCTGTGCTCCCCCACTGCCCTGCCAGGCTCCTGTGTGGCGAGGGGCACAAGGGAGCTCAGTAAGCAGAGTGAGGGGCCCTGGGAAGCTGGAAGCCGGGCAGTGTTGATAGTTTCCTGTCTGACACAGGTGCATCCAGGACATGATCTGCCTCCCGTGGGGCTGAGAAAATCTCTTCGTGGCCAGAGACCCCTGGGGTCCCAGAGAGAGGAAGGGTCCTGGCAGGGGGTGTCACATGGGTGTGGGTGAGATGCCAGGCCCCACGTGGGGACCCAGCCCTGCCAGTGCCCAGGCCCCCGCTGAGGGTGGGGGGCTGCTCGGGGCTCCCGGAGAGTGTAGGGGTGGAGACAGAGGCTGCACGCCCCCAGCAGGCACCCCCCCCCCATCCATCAGTGCTCACTAATGAAACACAGTCACTAGGATCTCAAAATTGGGACCACAGGATGTTAAACCCTAAGCTCGGGGCCTCCTGAGCAGGTCCTGGGGACACCCCTGGCAGCCCACCGTGTCCCCACACCGTCCATGCCCGCCCGCGTCTGCCCTCGCCTCGCTTTGGCTCAGGCCCAGGCAGCGGTGGTGGGGAAGGCTGGCGTGCAGGGGCAGGAGTAAGGAGCCCCACGCGGGGCAGGGTGGGGGGTGGAAGGGGACAGCTTTGCTTTAAAGCCGCCCAGCCGGGGGCCGGCGTGAAAGCTGGGGATTTAGACGCCCGCAGGCCCCATCAGAGACCTGGCTCCGCTTCCTGCTAATGTGCGCCTGGCAGGTGACGGCACAAGCGGCCGGGGTCCTGCCGCCCGCCTGGGAGACCTGGATGGAGCTCCTGCCTCCCAGCTCTGGGCCAGCCCCAGGCGTCGAGGGCACTTGAGTGAGCCCGCGGTTGATGGGAGTGCGCATGCTCTCTCTCTCTCTCTCTGCCACGGTGGGTCTTAGGGGAGGGGCGTGACGAGGCCGGGCTGCACCCACCGACGACCCCCTCGAACAGGAGGGCCCTGCCGTGGCCCCACTTGCGCTTTTCCTGGAAGAGTTTGAGGCAGGCGCCCGGGCTGGCCAGGAGCATCCGGAAGCCCTGTGTGCAGAGGAGGGGTCGGCTGAGCTCCGGCCCTGCCCGCCCCTCCCCCAGGTGCACCCCCAACCCCTCACCTTGCCATCGGGGGCGGGGACGAAGCTCAGAAACTCGTCCACGTGGCCCACAGCCAGCCAGTCCACGAAGAGCTCCAGCGGCGGCTGCACCTTCTGCGCGTGCAGGAAGCTCCGCACCACCTGCGTGACCCTGCGGCCGCTCGACCTGGGGAGCGCAGGGTTAAAGGGCGAACCCAGCTGGCAAAGCCCGGGCCTGCTGCTATGCGGCCGGGAAGATAACCTGCAGGGGCAGTCTGAGTCCCACAGGTGAGCTCCGGATGGGCGCCGTCTGTGGTTCTAACAGTGTCGCTGCACCGCGTGGCTCGCTGTCCCGGCCACTCCACAGCACCCACCATCACGGCATCATCGCTTTCCCCGGGTGCTCCAGGGCCACGTGCCGCACAGCCCGGAGCCAGGCCCCGTGCCGCACAACCCGGAGCTCACTTCTCTCTGTGCGACTGTGCCTCACTTTCTTTGTCTTATGCCTCCCTTCTCCTGCCCTCTGGAACAGATCTGGGGTCAGTCATTTACATGCTAGTATGAACAAGCCTTGACTTAGGAGTGCTTCTCCCAGGACTGCTGAGGATTGAATTTTTCTCTATTACTGTGGGCTGACAGAGCCTGTGACCAGCATCATCTACTTAGTTTCAGAATCAGACGAAATGAAAGGGCTGGTCGGCCTCCATGAGCGTCAGACACCCCCCACCGTGGGTGTCAAACACCCGTCCCCCCACGCCGAGGGCCATGGTTCCACTGCCTCCTCTTTCTGGTTCCCTTCGAGGGGTGCGTGGTCCCTCCCCCCCATCATCGCCCCCCCCACTGCCCGCACCCTCGCCACTCTTTGCTCACCCAGGCAGGTTGCCCCCGATGAGGATCCGCCCCAGGGGGTACTCTTTCCCGTTGGCCACCACTGGGGGGCTGACCTCCAGGTTCCCGAAGGAGTCCAGGCCGCTCACGGACCTGTCTCGGGGCTCCCGAGTCACGTAGCCAAAATCGGGACCCTGGGGGGCGGAGTCAGATGGGGAGAAGTCAGATGGGCAGAGTCAGACAGGGGTGGTGTCAGTTGGGGCGGAGTCAGATGAGGGTGGGGCACAAGGCAGAGCTGGAAGCCACTTGCTGGGCTCTGAGCTCCTTCAAGACAGGACAGGAGTGGCCACCCATCGCTCAGGTGGACAGACTGAGTCCGAGACAGAGATCCGACCTGGTCACCGTCCCACGCATGCAGAGGCCGGAGGTTGGACCCCTCAGGCCATGCTTGCATCCCAGGGCGCAGGGAGACGGGCAGGGCTCTGGGGGCCCCTGCTCCCCTCAGCAGATACGGAGCTTGAGACCACGGCCCCCCTCCCTGCGTGGCCGAGTCCAGCCCCACAGCAGCCAGCTGGACTTGTGCCCGGGGCCACGAGCCCACAGGCTCCTCTCTGACCCAGCTCCAGCCTGGGCCTCCCCCGCCCTCCGCCATCGAGGACCAGGCGGAGCTGTGGCTGACGGGGGTCCCGTCTCTAGGGCACTGGAGAGGTCTCCCCGCTCTGCTCAGCGGGGTCCTGGCCAGCAGCCCCTCCGGCTCTCTATCATGCTCCGTTTATCACCGACAGGACCGGCCCCCTCCCTGTGGCCCCGGAGCCCTGAGAACCTTCACAAACACGGGCAGCCTGGGGCTGCACCTCCGAGAGCGGAAGTGACGCAGCCACGTCACACAGAGGCGAGCCCGGGGCCTGGGTGCTTTCCTCCCCCCAGGGACCCAGTGAGAACACAGGCTGCCCTGGCCTGGCCACCCTGGAATGTTCCAGAACGATGGATTCTGTGCAGTGTGAGCACGGCCCGAGGCAGCGCGGGGAGCTCTTGCTGCCAGTGTAAGCCGCACCTCCCATGGACACCCTGGCGCCCGCACCCTCGCCCCTGCGGAGCCAGGCCCCCCGGGCTGGGCCCTGCCGCCGACGCCCGGCCTGTGCTCACCAGGATCCGCTTGTAAGGGAAGTCCTGCAGCTCCCCGTTCCGCGGTGAGTCGAAGACCACGGGGAAGGTCTTGTGCGGCGCCTCCACGTAGCCCAGCTCCATCTCATCCTGCGGGGAAGGCAGGGACGCGGGCAGTCAGGACACCCCCAGCCGGCACAGGCCGGCTAAGCCCTCGGAGGGGGCGGACAGGGGTGAGAGGCCTGCTGGCTGGGGGAGGGGCTGCAGGCTCAGAGAGCCGACGCGCTTGCCTGGGGTCACACAGCGAGACAGAGCCCAGTATAAGAACATGGCCGTGACCTTGGGGTGTCCCCCTGCTGGGCCAGGGCAGGATGGATGTAGAGGTGACCTCGAGTGGTCCGAGTGGGACAAAGAGGCTGCGGGGCACCGGCCAGTCCCTCTCCCTCCACCCATGGTCATGAAGGGTCGGGGTAGGTCAGGGGTAACTGCCCTGTTTGGGAGGCAAGATGTCCCCGCACTGACAGAGGGCACAGCAGTGAGAGGCCCCCCAGTTCCTGCAGGCTGTACCCCACTCTTCCCCAGGATGTGCCCATGCGGAGGCACTGTCACGTCCAGGTGACAGATGATAGCAAGGAATGGAGAGGTCCAGGTGTTTATCCAAGGGCACACAGCCAGTCAGCAGCACGGCTGGGACCCAAACCCAGCCCGTCTTGCTCCGGCGTCCTGTCCCGACCCCCCTCGCTGGTCTAGTCTCCAGCCAGAACGAAAGCTCCCTAGCTTGGTGTTCAAGGTCTCCCACTCTACTCCCACCCCCGCCCTGGCCAGGGAGAACATGCGAGCTCCATTCCTCTCTCCTGCCTCCTGCCCCGGGCCTGTGCACCTGCTGGTCCATGCCCTGTGCAGCCGGGTGGTGGGGCGCATCAAACCCGGGCACCTGCTCCCCTGAGAGTGCCTGCAGGGGCCCCCAGAGCTACACGACCTGCAGGAAGTGTTTGACGGACGACGGGAACCACCCTCCCACCTGCCGAGTCTGGTCCAGGCCCGGGCCCTTCCTCCCGGGGGCATTGGTGGAGGCTTGAGGTGGAGGGGACCCCGGCTCCTCCAGGGCCTCCTGGTGCTGCCGGCACCCTGGCCGCCTCTGCCATGGGAGCAGCTCACCGCATCGGGGCCCGCCAGCCTTGGCGCTGTCCACAGCCGGCCCCATGGGCGTGGCCCAGGCATGGCCGGCTTAGGAGCCAGGAGCTCCTGGGTAGGCCTGGGTAGGCCTTCCTGGGTATCTCTAAGGAGCCCCAGCCAGGGCAGGCCAGCCTCCCCCTCCAGGGTGGTGCCCGGCGGGCCCCTGCCTCATGACCACGGCTACCTGGATCCAGCGGTCGTTGCGGTTCTCGGCCTGTGGGCAGATGGTCAGCTTGCAGCCAGCTTTCTCGGCCAGCTCAGCCACCGCCTCCACAAAGCACGTGTTGTTCCTCACCCTGCGGGCAAGGCCAGGGAGAGCGGCTGAGGACAGAGCCGGGCGGGGAGGCGGTGCAGGGGCCCGGGAGGGATGCCACGGCCCCCAGGCTCACCGGCACACGTACACCTCCAGGGGCGGCTGGGTGCTGGGCGTCATGATCCACGGGGCCACGCGGAACACCACGGTGTCGGTGAAGATGGGGGACTGGGAGAAGTCCTGCGGGGGGCGGGGTGGGAACGGGGGAGGGAGCACTGGATGCGGAGCCCAGGGGCCTAGGGTGGGGGTGGGGGGTTCCAATCCCGTGAGGAAGCCCCTTGCTTCTCGGCCAGCGGGGCTGGAGGTCTGGGTCCTCCCTTGCAGTGGCCACGGGGCCCTCCCCGCCCCCTGCCTCCGCCCCGCCGGCGCCGCCCACCTCGTTGGAGTCGTCCAGCAGGGTGACGTGGAAGGAGAGCAGCCCCGGGAAGCCGGCATCGGGGAAGCAGAGGCCCTCCACGAAGAAGCGCTCCTCGTCCCCGTGGAAGCGCCGCACCTCGTATGACACCTTGTCCTGGCCCAGCACGCACCTGTAGGCCCTGCAGGAGTCCTCGGGACCTGGGGTGGGGGTGGGGACAAGGGGGCGGGTGACCCAGGCAGGCCCCGGGGAGCATGCGCAGCCTCACCGCACGTGGGTGTGATGACGCCTTCCTAGCACCCGCCCCTGGCAAAGGCAAGAGGGGTGTGCGATGCCCAGAGCGGCCACGGCTGGGAGGCGGCCGGCATGGGCGTGGCCAGTGGGTGTGGCTGACCTTGCCGACACTGGCGCTCAGCTCTTTTTGGAGGGTTTTGTGGCAGCCAAACAGCGTTTGCCCCTAGCCCAGAGCTTCTGGCTAGTTTGCCTACAAAGCCATGTGAACCGGCGGGGGCCGGCGCTGTGGCTCAGCGGGTGAAATTACCGCCTGCAGAGCCAGCATCTCATACAGGCGCCAGTTCGAGTCCCGGCTGCTCCACTTCCAATCCAGCTCCCTGCTAATGCGCCTGGGAAAGCAGTAGAAGATGGCCCAAGTGCTAGGGTCCCTGCACCCACATGGGAGACCCGGAAGATGCTCCTGGCTCCTGGCTTTGGCCTGGCCCAGTTGCAGCCGTCGCAGCCATCTGGGAAGTGAACCAGCAGATGGAAGACCTCTCTCTCTCCCTCTCTCTATGATTCTGACTTTCAAATAAATAAATAAATACATCTTTGGGGGGAAAAAACTACACGCACAAGCAGACATCATTTATCTGTACAGGCTATTTCAAGGGGTTATTTGGCTGCTCATTTGCACTTTTGTGATTCTGGCGCCAACTTTGTAAACCAACAGTCATCCGTGTTCCCGGGAGACACAGCCCAAAGCCCTCAGGGAGGAGACCCAGGGCTGCAGCCGGAAGGCGGACACGGCCGAGTGAGGACCATGCTCTGGCCCGGGGGCTCCTGACGCTTGCGCATTAGACTATATTTTAAAAACTCACCCACCAAGAAAACAACCCCAGGCCAGATGCCATGCTGGGGAAGCCAGCTGATGGGTCCCAAAGTGCCCCCCGCCCACTGCTGGCTACTCTTCCTGGGACCCTCAAGGCAGCCCCTGGAGCCCACGCAGAGCTGCTCGAGGCAAGGAGGCCCCGACTCACCACAGAGGTGGAAGACCCGGGCCCGCTCGGCGTCCGAGCTGGAGGCGTGCAGGACAAGCTTGTGGTCATCAAAGAGGGCCGCAGGGCCCTGGGTCCGCAGGACCATCACGGACATGTCTTCCAGGTCTGCGAAGGCACACGGGGGCTGGCGACTTAGGGGGACCCTGCCCCGCAGCACCCCGGCCCCCCTGCCCAACTCCCAGGCGGCTGTGCATGAGGGTCCCGTGGGAGCAGCTAAGCACCCCGGGACGCGGCCGCCTCCTCCCTCACCTGCTGCTGGCTATGCTGCAGGTGCTCCCAGCAGAGGCTGGGGCCTCACAGAAAGGCTGGGCAACAGGGGGTGTCCTGACCTCTGACCTCAGGGTGAGGATACCCTCCAACTTGGAGGGTTATGCAGGGGCCTGGCGGAGGGAGCGCCCTCTGCTGTCCGTTTCCAGCTTCCACCCTAGCGCGGGTGCCCGCTGGCCCTGGGGCAGCTGGGGAGGGCCAGCGGCCAGCCTGAGACGGACTCTCTGCAGCATCAAGGTGTGGCCCGGGGCGGGACTCCGGATACCCGAGCAGGGGCCCTGGACACCGGGGGACCCCCGCGCCGGCCCCCTCACCTTCCAGGCAGCGCACGTGCTGGTCAGAGTTGTCCCGGACATCGCAGCTCAGGTCGTCGCGGTCACAGTTCACCAGCAGGATGGCCCCATGTCCACTGGGCCCCCAGACCCACTGCCGCTGCAGATGGCACCACAGGGCAGGTGCTGGGGCCCCGCCCAGACCTGCGCCCCTCCCGGCGCCTGTTGAGCCTTCGCCTTACCCCCTGGGGGTGGGACCCTTTCACGGAGGGACCGCCACTCCAGAAATGGCAACGGGCCCCTCTGGCCACACCACCAGACCACAGAGCTGCCTTTCGTGGCTGGCTGGGCTGTGCCTCCAGCCCACGTCCTGTTTCTCTGCCTCCCACCCGCTCCTTCCTCCCGCTCCACCTGGAACGCCCCCCCCCTTCATCCCTGCAGAGCCCAGCTCCAGCGCACTGCCTTCCCCACTTGCCCAGCCCAACCTGACCGTCCCCTCTGAATTCTCAGTGCCTCAGTGCCACCGCCGTTCAGCCCAAAGTTCTGGAAGCTTCATACTCGGCTGGGGCTCTGCGCATCATGGCCTGTGGGCCACATCTGGCCCACTGCTTGTTTTTCTCAATAAAGTTTTATTGGAAGACGGCCACGTCCGTCAGCTTGTGTACTGACCCTGGCTGCTTTCAGACTACACTGGCCCTGAGACAGCAGGGCCCGCAGTGCCTAAACTCCCGCCTAGTTTATAGGAAAAGTTTGGCAACGCTTGACCCAGAGCCGTGCCCAGGCCTGTGTGCCTCTCTGTGCCTGCTTGTCCCTGGCGGTGATTTTTCTCCTGGTCACAGGTGACCCCGGCCATGCCCGGTTCTCGTTTGTGTGCCCTGACCTCAGCACCAGCCAGGAGGCAGGGGGCTACCCACAATGACCTCGCCTCTCCCGACCCACCCGACAGCAGTGCCACACGCTGCTCCCTGGTCCTGGGCCCGGGCGGGGGCTGCCTACCTTGTCCACGAAGTTCCCGTCCTGCCTGCCCTCACAGTTCAGGTCACAATCCAGAGAGACGTCTGCAAGAAGGAGGCAGTGGGCACCCCTGTGTGGCTCGCCGGAGCCCGAGAGGCCATGTCGCAGTGCCCACTAGGGGCCGGGCACAAACAACACATTTCCAAGAAGACACAGCCCGGAGATAGGTGTGCCCGTGACTTCGATCCCGGGGACAGGAACTAGGCCTTGGAGGGGGAAGGAGGGTCAGAGCAGAGGCCCAGACCAAATGCTGCCTCCTCCAGGAAGCCTTCCTGGAGCCCCTCCTCTCCTGCACACTGACAGCCCTCGCTGTCTGTGGCATCTTGCTCGGAGCCCAGGACTCCCGGGACGACCTTGGTGGGTGTGAAACGGCCCTCTGTGTGAGACAGGGCGACCACCAGGACGTGGGTGTGAATCTGCTCTGCCCCTGCCTGGCCGTGAGGCCTCCAAGCCCAGCTCCCGGGAGTCCTCACACTCCGCGAGCCCCACCCTCACCCCCTTCTCCGAGTTGCTCCGCAGAAGCTGGGAGAGACTTTACGGCACAAATGGAGCCTTTGATTGGTCAAACCCCGTCTTCCTGCACAGAAAACACAGCTGCCCCTGAGTCCCTGCAGGAGCAGGGGAGGGGAGGAAGAAAGGAGAATTTGAAACAGTTTCCAAACCTGCGGAAGAGGCCCCGCCCCCCAGCACCTGATCCTGTGGAAGAGGCCCCGCCCCCTAGTACCTGATGGCTCCCGCACCTGCACACGGCACCCATGGGGACCCTCTACCGACAGAGCAGCTGCGAGGACTGGGGGCTGCTCATTCCCGGCAGGCTCTGTGCACAGCAGCCCTTACCTCCAGGGGAGGTGGGAGGGAGGCTCAGAGGGGCGTGGCGGGGAGGTCACTTTCTGTTTCCTGACTTGTATGATGACTTTCAGGGTCTGCCTGGCAATCATCCATCAGAAGTGTGTGTGTGTGTGTGTGTGTGTGCGCGCGCGCGCGCACATGCGTGGGTGTGTCTGTGTTCCTGCAAGGTGGGGGTGAAGGGGTCGGGAGGGATACCCAACCTCACTGCTAACTAAAGAAAGGCAAATGCAAGTCAACATGAGACGTCGACCTCATCACCTGGCGAAACCAGCAAACACCAACCGCACACAGTGCTGGCCGGGGGCTCCCCAGGCTGCCGGCAGGTGCACAACTCGGAACTCTCGGTGCAGAGCCATTGGACAACGTTTCAGAATTTAAAGTATACGCTCCCTGGATCCCGGGTGCTCTGCTGCTAAAACTTCTTCCTAGAGATAAAGCACCCGAGCCTCGGTGCTAATGGCTGGAGCCCCTGCAGCCCACGCCCGCCTCCTGCGGGAGCTCCTAGCCCACGCCCGCCTCCTGCGGGAGCTCCTAGCCCACGCCCTTGGCGCCGCTCAGTCCGTCCAGCGTCTGTGGAGTCAGACCACAGAGGTCTTCTCGCCCACAAACTTACGCCTTCAAGGTTTGCCCATTTCCACGTTTTGGTCTTTGTTCCTGTTGCTCGGGGTTCGCTCTGTCCCGTGCGCAGGTGCAGAGCTAACGCCTTCACCACGTCCAAGTCTGACCCAGTGCGCCCAAGGCATCCCCAGCCTGGGAACTTCCACCGACTTCAAGTTCACCTGTTCCTTCCTCAACACGTTCAGTCTATCGACGAACTCATCGGAAGCATTCTCCATCTCTGTTACTATGATTTCTATTTCCAAGCTTTCCACGTGTGTCTTTCTTACGATTTCCCTAGCCCTGTGTAAATCCCCCTCCTGTTCGTGCATTATCGGCATGTCCTCGGCCAGAGCCCGCCGTGCCTCACCCACGGGCACCCTCTGCTCCCTGTCCCATTGCTCCAGCATCGGAATCAGCTTGCATGAACTTTGTACGTCCGTTTGTGGAGAATCAGCAGTGTTTAAGCTGGGAAAAGCAAGGGGCAGTCCCAGGTGTACACAGAGGGGGATGACAGGTGTGTGTGTGCACACACCCAGCTCATCTCTAGGAAGATGCTGGCTTTGGGGGACCAGAGGCCTTGGGTTGGACAAGAAGAGGTTGACTTTTCAATATGCACTCCTGGGATTTTTTAAATGTGCATTTCTCTAATTTTTATAATAAAACCGGCTGACTTTCGTAACACATCCTGGTTCAGTGTCATTCCCAACCGTCTCCCCGCTGTGCTCGGCAGAGGCCTGTTGGCCACACCCCCGCCAGGTCGCTCACTTACCCACACAGGTGAGGTAGAGCACTGCGTAGGCCAGGGGCCGAGGCTCGTGGCTGGAGTGGTAGGAGATCTGGACCTGCAGAGACGGGTCATCAGGCCAGTGGGAGCCAAGAGCCCTCACCCCAAAATGCAGGCCTGGGAGGGTGGAAGGTGGGGAGGGCGAGGGGCTCAGGAACTTCTGCACACCAACCCAGCTCTTCCTTTAGCTTTCTCTGTGCCGTTTATAACTTCCCTGCCTTGATTGGCCCATCTGTATAATGGAACTTCATCCTGAGGGATTTCGTGGAGCCTGGGTCCCAGTGCTGCTGATAACTGACTTCATGAGCCTCAGTTTTACCATCTGTGAAATGGGGAGTTCTACTAGGAAGGGTTGAGGGGCACCGTCCCAGCCACTGTTCTTATCTGTGGGTTCAGGCAGGCCTGGCTGCCCTGGGCTCAGTGACCTTGGCCAAGGACTTTCACCTCTCTGAGCTGCCTCAGTTTTCTCATCTGCAAAATGGGGACCACAGAGCCCCTGAGGATCACAGATCTGAGGATCACAGGGTGGCTCAGACACGATACGTGTGAAGGGCTGGGCCTGCAGGCAGTGCCCCTGGGAAACACGGCCTCCACTATCAATGGGCAGGTGGTGGCTGTGCACTCTGGAATCAGACGGCCTGGGCTCAGATCCTGGACCCCTCCCCCATGGATATCCCGGGCGGGGGGGGCTCATCTTCTATGGGCCTCAATCTCAGCTGGAGGCTGGGGGCCGCAGGGGTTCCTGCCCCACGAGGTGGTTGCTGGCTGTGAGGATGGAAGGAGACACAGGTTTTGCTCCACCCAGAGCCTGGAGACCTGTGGCCGAGGCAGATGTGGGGGGCAGACCTGTCTGTGTCCCCAGCGGCCACAGCGCTCCCCTGGAGGGGCCCCTCCCCTCCCTGACGGCCTCATCTCAGCTCGGGAGTCAGGAGCCACACGTGTCCCTCGTCCTGCAATTCCTGCCCCAGCCTTGTCCAGCCCGGGCCACGGTGCTCTTCTCAGACAACGCGGGGACCTGGACCCTGGCCCAAGGCAGGGTGGGGGAGGGGACTCGGGCCTTCTTCAACCCCAGGGGCCGTGGGGCCCAGGAACTAACTCAGGGTGGGGAGGCATCCACAGAGCACCCTTTGATGGGACCCAGAGGGGGCCTCTCAGGCTGCCCCAGGACCTTGTCCTCACCCTCGTTCCAACTCTGCTGCTCATAGATCATGGGAGCACAGCTAAGCCACACTCCTATCTGTAAAATGGGCTCATTGAGCTGTGCTCAGGGGAGGGGCTCGATGGAAACAGAGGTGGCTGGATGGTGGGAGCTGTCCCAGGTGTCAGGGAGGTGGCCGGCTCTCCTGCCCACAGTGTGTGGCCCTGAACCTGGGGAATGGGGAGCCGCTCCTGCCTCCAGGGCTGTTGGGGAATGGCCACCCAGTGCCTGGGGAAGGGCTGGGCGGGGCCCCAACGCCAAGCTCAGTGCGCCTGTGTCTTCCATGTCCTCCTCCCATGCTGACAGCATCAGCATCAGAGAGCAGGCTGGGGGAGAGCGGGGAGAAACGCCGCCCGGGGAGGGGCCCTCCCAATCCACCATCAGCCTGCAGATGCGGGCGCTGAGGCCGGCACAGCTCCTCCCCCACAAGGCTCCTGGGGACTGGGAGAAGGAGTGAGCGCTGGCTGTGGTCTGCTGCATGCCACCCCGAGGGAGGGGTGATGAGTACCCCCATGTCAGACGGGCCAACAGAGGCTTGGGGCCCACGTGACCTGCCAGGGACACAGAGTGTGTGTATGCAGTCCGCTCCGGGGCCAGGAGCTCACCCACTGTGCTGCCCACACCCCAGAGGAGAGGATGCTGGGAGCTGTGTCTCGGCCCCGCCCACCCCAGGCGGGGAGCGCTCACGTGACTGTCGTTGATGTCGTTGCTGGGGGAATTCATGACCACGATGATCTCCAGCCCCTCGTCAAAGTGCCAGCGCCCGGTGTCCGCGCGCTCCCGGCTCCTCTCCATGCTGGGAGAGATGTAGATGTCCACACCCGGGGTCCCGTACACCTCGAATGTCTCTGTGCCCTCGGGAACCGACCTGGGAAGAGTGGGAGGTGTGGGAAGGATGGTGCAGATGTCCGAGCTTCGGCTGAAGCCCTGCTTCCTCCAGGAAGCCTTCCCTGACTGCCCCAGCCCCCAAGAGCCTCGCGGTAAGCTCCTAGACAGCCGTGTCCGCATGCTCAGGGCCAGGGCTCGGCACCCACTCACCTGTCCCCTGCTGTGGCCTCTCCACAGAGCCAGAAGCTCCCGGGTGGCCAAGGCCCAGCTGCCTCCTGACCTCCTGGGGCAGAACTGGTGCCAAGAGCTCAGGGCTGCGAGGGTGTTCCCCGTGCGGTTCCTCCCCACGTGCCCCCGGGAGCCTCCATGGCAGGGGAGACGGCCTGGGTCCCCCCTGCACTTGCACAGGGCTGCCCGCTGTGTGCCAGGCGCCCGCCGTTAGCTGACTCCTGCGACAAGCCTGCCAGGCAAGCGCAATCGTCCCCGTCACAGGCTCAGAGAGGTCTACTCACAGACGTGGCGTCACACAGCCTCAACTAGCAGAGCCGGCTTTGCGCTGAGGTCTCGGAGAGGCCGAGCCCACGCCTTCCCACAGCTCTGCGCCATCGTCTGGGGAACTTGGCCAGAATCAGTGACGTCATCTGGCCCTGGCGCTGCCGCTCTGGGCTCCTGTGTGCAAACCAACCTGCCCGGCTGCTGCTGGCCTGCAGGGGGCCTGCTGTGCTCGCGGGTGTGGCCGGCCTGGCGCAGGTGCACCTCCCGTCCCCCCAACTCCCCGCTTCCGCTGGGGAACTGAGGCTCAACATTGCTCACAGCTGCCGGATGGGGCTCTGGGCTGTGGAGATCCAGGTAGGGAGAGGCCCGGAAGGCTTCCTGGAGGAAGCAGCGCCCCCATGGCCCAGGGGGTTACGGAAGCCAACGCTGGCAGGGCTCTAGCACGGCCCAGCCCTGTTTCAGTGTCTTGTGCCACGCGACGCTCTCAGTAAGCGTCAGAGGGAGGCACTCGTGTTGTCTCCTGTTTCACAGATGGGGAGACTGAGGTCCCGTAGCTCGCAAGCAGCCCTCTGGCCCCCCGAGTCCACACCCTGGCCGCCACCTCCCCAGGAAAATAACAAGAAAAACCCTAACTCCCAGGTCGCCCGTCCCCGTGCCCTCGCCAAGGTGGGCCTGGCCAAGCCTTCCCGCCCCTCTGCTCTGGGCTCCTCACTGCCGCCCAGGAGGAGGCGCCACTACTCCTATGTACACATGGGGAAACTGAGGCTCGAGTGGCCAAATTACGCCTCCAAGCTCGCACAGGTGGCCACCCCCCCCCCGCCGCCCCCAGCTCCCCCGGGAGGAGGGCAGGTCCCTCCCCGCACAAACCCGCTCCATTGGCTGGTCCTGCGCAGGTGCAGGCCCCTGCCCAGAGTCCTTGCCAGGTGGGCGGGCTCACACACCTGCTTCTCCCAGGCAAGGCTGTGGGATGCAGCTGACAAAGATCCGGCAGGTGCTGTCGGACCCGACACTCCCATCAACAGCAGACGATCGTGCTGCCCTAAGTCCGCCCCACACGTTAGCAAGGGTGCGCGCTCGGCTAAGCTCCGTCATCGCTTTTGGATCTGGCCGCCCTACTCTCAAACACCTGTCATTTCCTCCGGCCTGCCCCGCCCCGTCAGGACAGAGACTTAGAGAGACGGCGAGATGGGGAGCCCAAGACAGGGCATCAGAGAGACGGGCTCAGGGAGCCAGACCCGGGTGAGAAGGGCACCTCCTACCCCAGGGAGCACCCCGCTGCACCTACAGCTCCCCAGGGGGCTGCTCCTGAGGCCTGGGGTCCTGGACCCAGGGCTGCACACCCCTGCTAGCCCCCTGGTGGGAACCCCCCCCCCCGGCTGCGGACCCCTTGCTGGGTTGGGGGTAGCTCAGTCCAGCTCCCCTGGCCCTTCCTGAGTGAGAGGCACGCGGGGGTGGGGGCTGATAAGGATGGAAGTAAGACCCCTCCCCAGGGCCGTGGCCAAACCAGGGCTTCAGGTGAAGATGGACAAGGTGCAGCTGGGGCCGTGGAAGCCCCGGGCTTGTCGAGTCAGGAATCAGGCTCCAGGTCAGGTGACCTTGGCTGAGTCACTCAGCCTCACCGGGCCCAGTCATCCCATCTGTGAAATGGGTTAATGACACTTCTTTGGCCAAGCTCATGGCAATCACTAGGCTCGCATGCGATGGCAGATAGGAGAGGCTTGGAAGACCACCCCGCCCAGGACGGGGAAGGGGCTGTGAAGTCAGCTGGGGTGCAGGAGACGGGAGGATGGGGCGGGTGAGAGAGGCCAGGGCGGCCGGGCGGGCTTCCTGGAGGTCACCTGTTGGAGGGAAATTTTTTCTCACGGTGCCTCCTTGGGAGGCCATTTAGGCTCAGGTTTTAATGAGTTTGTTTTTATTTCATCTCCAGGTAATGGGCAGCTGCCGATGGTTCTTGATCGAGAGCAGCAACGCGACACAGCTGGGGCCAGGCAGATGCGCCTGGGGGCCCTGGGGGTGAACAGATTGCAGCCCCACCCCCCATCTGTAGGCGTGAGACCTCAGGGGACTGACTCAGCCTCCCCCACCCCGGGTCTACATCTGTCTGTATGCGAGCGGTATGCACAGTGCACTCAGGACGAGCAAGTCTTGCCCCCATTTCTCTGTAGGGGAAACTGAGGGACAATGGGAGGCTGGGCTCCAGCCTCCGGGCCAGGGCCCAGGCCCCACCAGGGAAGCTGTGTCCTAGGAGGACCGAAGGGGTGGCTGCAGGAGGAGAGCCTGCATCAGGCCCAGGAGGACCCAGATTTCCCACCTCTTAAGCATCAGGGAAGCATCGGAAACCTCTCCTGGACCACGCTGTTCCTCCAGCTGGGCCACACCCAGCACCAGCGTGGCTGAGCCCCCACGCCCTGGCTTTGCTAAGCTCAGCTGAGCAGTCACACACAGGAAGCTGAGGACCCCACTGGTCCCCCATCAGTGGGGACAACTGGTCACCCGGGAAGCGGCCACCCTCAGGCCGACCCTGCTGAAAACGCAAAGCTCTAGAACCGGCAGTGCTGCAGACTGGGCCCCGGCCTCTGCTGCTCAGGGACTCTGGGCCTGGGCCCCGGGGCTGAAGGAATGGCCCCGGGCGACACCCCAACACCGTGCACCAGCATCACGTGGTCTCCCTGGTGCTCCCGTGACAATGGGGGCAGTGGAGATGAAGGGGGTTCCTGCAGCCGACGGATGCATGAGCAGGTTGAAAATCCCAAAGGCTCCCAAGTCCCCAACATTCTGAGCACCGGCTCACTGCCAGAGCTGACCCCACGGGACGGGTCACAGCAGACCACACCGTGTCGTCGCCCTCAGCCTGAGGGTCCCTGTGTCCGCGAGGCATAAATGGAGTTGGGGTCGAGACTCGAGTCCCACCCCAAGCTATCTCATTATGCATATGCAAATATTCCAAAAACCGAAAAAGCCCTCCCTCTGAAGCCCTTCTGGTCCCAAGCTATCAGAGGAGGGGGCTTCACCTGGACCATTAGCCCACTTTACAGATGCGGAAACTGAGGGTTTGCGCAGGGCACAGTCAGCCCTGTCCCCGCTCCCCCACTCTCCATGTGCCCAGGGCCTAGGCCTCTGGGGAAACAAACCCAGACAATTCCGGAGCTGAGAAGCCGGTGGACGAGGGCACCATGGCTGAAAACAGAAGGCGTGACAAGATGACCAACGAGGTCCCCTGTGAGCTGGCTTGTGGGGAGGGAGGGGACGAGACGCAGCCGGCTGGGGCTCTGGGTGACAGCTCTGGCTGCCCCTAACCAATCTGCCGGGTTCGCAGATGCCCCGACTCTGCCAGCCCGGCCCACAGAACCACATCCAGCATCAAGCCAGGGAAACCCACTGCCCTAAGCCAACTCCTCAGGACACAGGTGGAGAAACTGAGGCACAGGACAGCACAGAAAGTGACTCAGGCGATGCAGCCAGGGTGACGAGAATGGGACCAAAGCTCAGGGTACCGTGGCGCCGGCTCTGCCAGGCAACAGGTGGCAGGAGCTGCCTGCCCCTTGCAAAGACAGCAGCGCCATCCACCCTGCCCCACGGCCACCCTGGGGGGCCTCACCCGAGCCACGCTGCTGGGGTCCCCAGTGCACCACCTGAACCAGGCGTCCAAGGTGGGGCCCTGGGCATCAGGGTTGATCTCCAGGCCCCCAGGGGCGGTTCCCCTGCGCCAGGGTGGGGAACTCCCAACAGCAGCTGCTTGCCAGGTGCGGCCCCGTGAGTGACAGCTGCTAAGGGAAGACAGAAGGAGGGGTCCACAGGCCAGGAAGTCAGCGGCAGCTCAGGTTTAGATCTGCCCATGGGGCCAGCACTGTGACGTAGCCAGTACTGCCGCTGCTTGCGGTTTCGGCATCCCATATGGGTGCCAGTTCAAGTCCTGGCTGCTCCACTTCTGATCCAGCTCTCTGCTGTGGCCTGGGAAAGCAGTAGAGGATGGCCCAAGCCGTTGGGCCCCTGCACTACATGGGAGACCTGGAAGAAGCTCCTGGCTCCTGGCTTCGGATTGGCCCAGCTCCAGCCGTTGCAGCCATTTGGAGAGTGAACCAGCGGATAGAAGACCTCTCTCTCTCTCTCTACCTCTGCCTCTGCCTCTGTAACTCTACCTTTCAGAGGTTGCTCATTTGAACTGGAAGACTTTGCTCTGGCCCTGACTCACTGTGAGATCCTGGGCAGAGGAGGGTGAGACCCCAGGGAGGGTTCCACTGAACCAGTTGGGGACTGTTGTCCAAGGCTGTGGCCAGTTTCGAGGGCTCCTCAGCCACTGCACAGTCACCCCTGTTGGACTCCAAGAAGGCTTTCCCGGTGGCGTGGGAGGGCCCGGTAGGAACGGTTCCAGTCCCTCTCCCATCTCAACATTTGGCCAGTGACCGTGACCTTGGCCCAGGTGGTCCCAGCACCAGAGGTCAGCCTGGAATCCTGACGTTGTCCATCGAGAACCAACTCGAAGCCCAAGTCCGAGACCCTCATCTCTAGGCTGCACATCGGAGCCTCGAGAAAGAGCCATGGAGGGGCCGGCGCTGTGGCACACGGGTGAAGCCGCCGCCGGCAACACCAGCAGCCCACACTGAAGCGGCAGTTCCAGTCCCAGCTGCTCGGCTTCCGATCCAGCTTCCTGCCGTGTGCCTGGGATCGCAGCAGAAAATGGCCCAAGTACCGGGTCTCCTGCCGCTCACGTAGGAGACCAGGATGGAGTTCCAGGCTCCTGCTTTTACAGCGCCGGCCACGGCAGCCCTTGGTGAGCGAAGCAGCAGGTGGAAAATCTGTCTCTCTCTCTCTCTCTCCCTCTCTCTTTCTGTCCCTCTGCCTTTCAAGTAAATAAGAGAAATCTTTTGGAAAATAAAAACACAAAGAAAAAGCTATGTAGAATGCAGGAAACCACCTGGGCTTTGGAACCTGACGAGTTCTGGGTTCAAGTTCAGCTGTGGCTTGAAGGACAAGAGGCGCCAAGCGACCAGGCCGCCGGGTCTTCATTTTCGCACCTGCTACATGGAGACTGTAATGTTGGCCTCCAGTCAAAGCGAGGAGCAGACGAGACGCCAGTCTCAGGGCACCCCTGTACCACCCCCTTCTCCTCCCCCAGTCCCCTGTCACTGCTCAAGAAAGAAAAGCTCCCACAGGCGCCCTGGGCCAACTCCAGCGCATCAGCCGTCAGGAACACAGGGCTGAGTCCACCGCAACAGAGAGGCCCGAGGTCTTGCCTATGCTCATTCTTCAAGGCACTCCTCCTCCAGGAAGCCTGCCCCGAGTGCTCCGCCTACACTGGTCTCTGTTCTCAACCTCTCCTTCTCCCAGTATGGCTCCGAGGCTGTTCCCCAGCCATGGGGTAGCTGGCAGGCCCGAGGACACTTGAGGCTGTCCACAGGGCCAGATGCAGCCTGCAAGTGACAATGCTAGGGGAGGGGCCACTGCACATGCTTGAGATGCTGCTTGGGAGAAGCACTGACATCGGGGCGCCGGGATCTGAGCCCTGGCTCTGCTCAGAGTCCAGCTTCCTGCTTCTGCCTCCCAGGGAGGCAGTAGGTGCCGCCGAAGCACGTGGGGCCCTGCCACCCACATGGGAGACCCGGATGGAGTTCTGCGCTCCTGGCTTCAGCCTGGCCATCCCCGGTTTTAGAGGCATCTGGGGAGTGAACCAGTGGATGGAGATCTCCATCTCCTCTCTCCCTCCCTCCCTCTCTCTCTCTCCGTTCCAAATAAAAAAAAAAATACATACAATTTTGATGATGACGACATTGATAATGGAGACAGTTGCTGTAACCAAGTGCTCCCCCCCCCCAGCAGGTGCTGGCCACATGTGCTATACTACCAGGGCCAACCTGGTAGGGTTGCATCCGAGCTCTCTGCACACTGCCTGTGCAACCTCGGGCCACTTACTTAAGCTCTCTGTACCTCAGTCTGCACATCTATCAAATGGATTCACATCTATCAGACAGATTGCTGTGAGAATCCGATCGCATACGTCAACCGCTCAGGAGAGCGAGCGCCAGGCACAGGCGCTGAGTGCTGTCACTGGGGTTACCACAGTCTCCATTCTGCAGAGGGAGAGACCGGCTCCCCAGCTCAGCGCACAGCCAGCCTGCTGCCCTGTCTCTCCTCTCTGAGCGCCCGGAGTTGCTAAATCACAACCTTGCTGAGCCGGAAGGGGCTGTGGTGATCACCCAGTCCTGCTCCCGTCCTGCAGCCCCCCCTCCGCCCACAGGAAGGCGGTGCAGCCTCTGCTAGTGGCCCCAGGGATGGGGTTCCTGGAGGGCATGGCTGTGCTCCGTGTGCCTGCACCAGACCACAGGGAAACCCCCGATGCCCGCCCATGTGAACAAAACGACTCAGGCACTCACCACCACCCCCAGCAAGGTCTGGTCCCTGGGCCCCGGAGGCTCCACCCCCCCCGCCCTGGCTGTGCCGCTCGTGGCCTCCAGTGTGAGCCTCTAACGTGGCCCCTGCTCGTGCTCCCCCAGGATGTGGCCGCCTTTGCACCCCACCTCCCGGTGCTTCCTCTGCCCTCTAAGAAAGCTGCATGGGGGGGGCAGCCCCAGGCCTCCTGGGCAGGTCAGACTGGAGACGCAGCTGCCCGACGGGCACGAGGCAGCTGGGGCAGGTGAGTCACCCCTTGGCCTGCAACCCCAGAGCGGGCGGCGCCACCAGGCAGCAAGGGGCCCCTCCCCCCACCCCGACCTCTGCGGCTGCCCAGTCTTCAGGAGCCACTGAATCCCCTTCCCACTCCGTTCGCCACCCCTCCCCCCACCCTCATCGGGCTTTACCTCCTGGAGCCTGTTTGGGCTGCACCTGCTCCAGACTCGGTTCTCTCCAACGACCACCCCCTCACCCCCTCTCATCCAGTGCCCACAGACCAACCCGATGACTGCTTCCGTCTCAAGTTCACTCCAAGTTGTCAAGTCTAAATCTGGGATGCACCTTCTCAACAGGCAGGCGCGTCTGCCCCCTCGGTGCACCTGGGACAACGTCCCAGTTTTGGCAGAAAACGGTGGCCAGGGTGCCTCTCAACACCTTGCCACGCACGGAACAAAGACGCCGAAATAGGGAAACTGGGAATGTGGAGAGGGGTGGGAGACCAGAGAGGTGGGGACAGTCACTCGCGCCGCTGGTTCCTCCCAGCATCCTGGGTGCTGTCCCCAGCGCAGCCCCTGAGCTGGGACCCCACACACTCCACAGATACCGTCAAAGCCGCTTGGCGCAGCTCCCAGAGCCCAGTTCCTGCGCCCCCTCCCCAAACCTGCCTTTTCTGCTTAGGAGAGAGAGGTGGGGCCTGGCCTTAGGCACCACAGACATGGGGGGGGGGTCGGGTCCTGGGGGGGGGCAGGAAATGCTGGGGAAAGCGCCCTCCTGGGGCTGCAGAGCCGCGACCCGCCCAGCACCCCTGAGATGGCCGCGGGCGCTCAGCCTTGGCTTTGCCACTTGGCTCCCGTGTGTGGTTTCTCATCTGTCAGACAAGATGACTCGAACGAGAAGCCCAGCTCCTAGGGTGGTCCTAAGGGGTGAACAGTGCTTGGTGCATCGTGAATGCCGTATTAAGTAAAACAGATTGGAAAAAAAGATTGACTCTCCGTTTTGGGGTTGTAAACCAAGGGGTGACGAGGCTGGGTATATACTTCATATTCCTGTGTGCCCCAGACAGACCCCCCCCCGCCCCCAGCCCAGCCTGCAGCGTCTCTGCACGGAGGAAACTGTCGCCGCCCCCAAGCCCAGCACCAGCCACCACAAGCCCCTTCTCCCCCGGCAGTCTAACCTGGCTGCACCACGGCTAGGGAGTGGCCTGAGCCCCGAGAAGCCCCAGCTCCCAGGAGGAGGGCCCAAGGGGGCTGGCCCCTCTGGCTCTTACCCGTAGATGTCCACGAGAGTCTCCACGCCGGCCACGCACACGGCGCTGGTGGGGTGCTCCAGGGACACACGCACGATCCTCTGCAGCGACATGCTGGCTGCAAGCTAGGCTTTGGCCACCAAACCCAGCACTGCCCCATGCCCCCTGGGATGCAGTTATAAAGTCCCTGGCCCCACCCCTCCAGCCTAGGGTGCAAGCCCATTGGCTCCAGTCCTGGAAGCCCAACCCCTTCCCAGAGCGGAGAGTTCAGGATTGGCTAGAAGGGATATGAAATTTGCATATGAATCTTGCCCCCTCCTAAGCACCTAAGAAGTTAATTGCTGCAAGACAGCAAGTTCCCACAGGTACCGGGCCCTGGGGACTGCTGGGGGTGGCAGTGGGGTGTTTGGGAGGAGGGCGTACAGGGGTGGGGGGACTGACAGAGCCTCCCTCACTCCCTCGCTCCCTTTCCTGCAGGCTCGGAGAAAAAGTGGTTTCAGGGGTGCAATCTGGCATGTGGATTGATTTTTTTGACCAGCACCCAAAATGTGTTACTGCCCTTTGCGTGTGGATTTGAGAGGTGGGGTGGGCCCACCTCAGCCCTCTCCTGGGCAGCTCTGTTGCTTGGTGCCTCACCTTTTGCATCTGAGAAATGGCCACTGCGATGATTACATGGGCCGGCGCTGGTGAGCGCCACTGTGGGACTTGGCATTGTTTTATCACTGTCATTGTCATCGTCGTTACCAGATGCAGAGGCTGGGATTCCCTAGGACCAAAGGGAGCTTGTGACGTCTGTCAGGTGGGGAAACTGAGGCCTGAGCGAGCGTCCAGGCTCTGACACAGCAGGAGCAAGGGCTCCGAGCAGAGGAGGCCTGGCTTCAGACCCAGGCTGCCCGCGCCCTGGCCGTGTCGCCTTGGGGGCTCTTGTCCCCTCTCTCAGGGCCTCGGCTTCCTTGCCTGCAGACAACGTGGTCAGCACCAGCCCTGGAGGAGATAATGGCGGGACACACCCTGCTGGGTGGAGGCACACAGGTGCTGAATCCGGGTTTCCTCTCCCTGGTGGCACTGCGGGTCTCAGGCAGGGTCCCTGGTGGGATCTGCTCCCCAGAGGCCTCAGCAGGTGCATCAGCGTCAGCCCAAGCATCTCAGGACACTAGACTGTGTGTGTGTCCCTGTCCCCAGAGAGCATGGCCGCTGGGACATTTGTCATCTGTTCAGCTGGAAAAGGCCTGGTGGCCAACTGGGCTCTGCGGGAAGCCGCAGGCGGTCTCCCCAGCCTGCTTGTGCGCACAGCTGTGGCGTGGACAGAGCAAGCCTGAACCCTCCCGGCACCCCGCGGGCGGGCAGAGCCAGCCTCTTGCTCAGGGCCCTGTCTCCCCAGGCGATGCCAGCTGTTAGAAGCAGCACTGTGGTGCATTCAGACTAGAGTGTCAATGACTGACGAGCAGCAATGATTTGCCTCTTAGTCCACAACAAAAGCTAAAATAAAATGAGCCCGTGAGCGAACATGCGAGCAGGTGTTAAGGGTGTCGTCTGAGGCGGCGGCCAGGATCGGGCTGAGAGGTGGTATTTTCAGCGACGGAAACCAGGCCACCACGGCTGCGCACGGCAGAGATGGAAGGGCCCGCACCCTGGGCACCAGCTCTGCCAGCAGGGCCCCCACCCCTCCTCAGCTTCCTGGAGAGGAGGAGGAGACAGAAGAGAGGAAGCGCGGGGCCCAGCCCTGCCCGATCTCCATCACAGCAGGGCAGGTGCCCTGGGGGCGACGGGCGGGCGTGTGCCAGCCACACTGCTGAGTCAGCCCCACCCCACCCCGGGGCCTCGCAGGCGCTGGGGGCTCTGGCAGCCGCATCAGGGCTGCCCGTGGCCCACAGAAGTTGCGCCCAGGAGCAGGTGGCGGGGGTGGGGGGAGTATGGGGAGCCCCTTCACTTTCCTCCTCTCCCAGAGTCCAGCAACAGAGGCCACGGAGGCGGCAGTGAGAGAAACGCACGTGGACGTCTTTATTGACGGGGAAGGAGACAACTGGTCACACAGCGCACTCGCAGAGCGGACCCAGGGCCCCCGGAATGGCTTCGGCAGCGACCCCGGGGCGTCCCCTGCTCGGTGGGCTTCCACCAGCCTCACCCCCCTGCCCGGTCCTCCCTGCCCGCAGCCCCTTCTCTGTGGAGTCCCAATACCCGCCTCAGGCCCTCCGCCCCCGAGAGCTCCTTTCTCCTTGGTTCAGCCCGGGTTGGATCCTGATCCGGTTATCGCAGGAGCCTGCAGATGGAGTTCCACAGAACCTTCTAGAAGGGAGGATCCGGATTCCTGCCCACCTGCTCTAACCATTGCAGACCACGTAAACCTGTGTGCTGTGTTCCGTGGCTCAGTCTGAGGTCTCACCAGGGGCCACCAAAAACCCATGCCAGCAGAAGTAGCCCCCAGCAGAGGGGGGCGGGGGCAGGCTGGCTGCCTCCTGTCCATGCCCAGCCAAGCCCACCTGCGCACATCAGGGTGACCTCACCTTGGGCTGGTAACCTCTGGGGCAGCCGGGTCTTCCCCCTGTGGGAGGGGACACGGCTCGGCCAGGGGTTTACTCACAGGTGAGACTCAAGCTACATGCAGGGTCCCCAGGTCGCTGGGAGAAATCCTCCCCATTCCTCCCCTCCTACTGCCTGCAGCAGGAAGGGGAGTAATTAAAGAGCATTAGAGGAAATTAACCCCGCCTTCAAGATAAGCTGACGCCTCCCACCCTCTCCCAACACCTGGGCCCCTCCCTGGCTACATCTGGAATGCCAGCTCCGCTCAGATCCAGAGCCAGGTACCAGAGATCCAGGAGGGAGATCCAGGAGCATCCGGGCTGGATCCCCCGGGGCGCCTCCTGCCTTCCCCCCCAGCCCTGGCCTCCTGCGCTCCCGCCCTGGCCTCCTGCTCGCTTTGCCTCTCAGCGATCCAGAGCCCGAAGCCAGGACTCTCCTAATTAAAGGCTCAGCCAACGGTAACAAGCACCTGCTGAGCACAGAGTCGGGAATTAAAGGGTTTGCTTTGCTTTTCTTTCTCCTGTTTGCCATGAGGCCCAGGTGCTGGGTTGTCCTGCGTCCGGGTGCCTACACACAGGTGGAGGATGCTGGGGTCACAGCCTCGGGGGCCTCCAGGGAGGAGACAGCCGGTCAAGCCAGGAGGACCCCTTGGGTCTCCCCTGCTGTGTTCCGAGAGCCAGAGCATCCTGGAGGCAGGGCCTCACTGAGACCCCACAGACCTTCTGCTGGTGCAAACCCAGAGTCTCTCTCCTTGAGCCCCGGGCAGGCATCGGATAGAGGGCCGCAATTCAAGGTGAGGGCTGCCTGCCAAGGCCCCTCGCAGCCTTTCTCGGACGTGCTGAGGCTGCTGGTCTTTTTCCAGAACATCTGGGGCTGTGGTCAGTCCGTCCCAGGTTGGGTGGGGCCAGCTCCAGAGTCCAGGCGGGGTGGTGTCCGTGTGTGCTGCAGCCCCAGTGCCCAAGGTGGCCAGCACACTTGCAGGCACTGGGCTGGCAGGGGGCGGGGAGAGCGCCAAGTGTCCCCCAGGAGGGCAGCGAGGACGGCTGGTGGGGGGCGCTCAGGGCTCCATGTGCCACCACTTGAAGGCGAAGGGCTTCCGGCGCACGTTGGTGCCACAGTGGATCTCCCCGAGCAGCTCATGGTAGGACAGGAAGTCGTCGATGAAGACGCAGCGCAGGCCCAGCGGCTCTAGCAGCTCCCGTACCCTCTCCTCCAGGCAGCAGCGGCCATCAATGATGGGCCCGTAGGGCTTGGGGATGCCCAGGTGTTTCCCCAGCACCACCATGTTCACCTGTGATAGAGAAGGCAAGGGGGAGGCTGCCTGGCTGCGGGGGCTCCACGCGGGCAGCTCCTACTGGGCTCTGGCTACTGCCTCCCCCTCCCAGGGCCAGTGCCAGCCCCACCAGCACTCCTGGGCCCCCAGGACTGCAGCTCAGTAAGAACCAGAGTCTAGGCAAGCAGAGAAGTAACAGATGGGTGGTTGCAAGAATCTGTAACAGCCAGAGCTGCTGCAGAAAACACACACTTGGCAACTTTGTATCAGTCAAAGCCTCCCTTTCTCCAGCACTCACTTCCATCCACTAGGAAATCACCCGGTTGTAAGGACTTTGTTAGAACAAGAGATTTCACTGTCACCTGCCAGGAACTTGTGCAATAAGTATGCACTCTGGACAAGGCCTACCGTGTGATGTCCTCACAAGTGTGGTACAGTGCACACCTTGTTCATCTGTGCGTGGCAGCCCTGATCATTGTTACTGTTTATTGAGCCATATACACACAGCCTCTACATCTCACAGCCTCCCTCTGGGGCTGCGGCCATGTGATCAAGGCCACATGGCCCAAGGCTGGGGAGACAAAGGCTGGAACTTGGATCTGACCCATGCTTTTACACCCTGCCCAAGTGGGGCCACGTGTGGGGATGAGGCGCTGGGGGAGGGATTGGGAGCCCCTGGGCCACCTGAGTGCATCTTGGTGGTCCCGCTCCTTCCCGCCACGGAGACCTGGCTTGGGCTCTAAATGGGAAGGGCAGTCTCCCCAGCGCAGGGGGTGGGGGCTTCTGAGGGTATCTCAGCTCCAGATTGACAGCTGAGGTCAAAGGGCTGTCTTTGGGGCTCAAAGGGGACTCTGGACCCCGTGTCCGGAGGGCGGTTCTGGGTTGTCTCCAGGTGGGGTGGGCTGTCCAGGACTCCTTGCCTTCAAACTCCCTACACCCTGGCCCGCCACCCTCAGGTCTGCCCTGCAGAGCCACCCACGGTTGAGGCAGCTGCAGGGTCCCTGGGGGCCAGTGCCATGCGCTATCTAGTTGTCCACCAGTGCTGGGGTGGGGGAGAGGCAGGAGAGGAAGAGGAGCCAGGCCGTGCCTCCCCTTCCTCCCTGGCGACGAGTCAGGAGGGTGGGGGCTGAAGCCTGCTCTGCAGCCTGCAGTCTGGGGGCCTCGGTTTCCCTGTCTGACAAGCAGAGAAGTCAGCTGAGCGCCCCCTAGAGATTCCCACCAACAGGGCGGCTATGGGGCGGGGCCGCTGCCCCAGGGAGGGCTGCCCAGGGTCGTGGGCTGTGGCCTTGGCCCTGCCCCACCCTCAGTGGGTCCCGAGCGCTTTGCCGTCCAGCACAGCGGCCGCCGCCAGCCACACACACTGCTCACACCCAGCTTCACCGTGAATGAAATGGATGCTTCTGTTATTAATCCACACGCGAGCGCCCCACGGTCACGTGGGCGACCACGTGGTCCACGGGGCCCTGTCACAGCTCGCGGGAAGTGCGCGGTGTGCGAAAACCAGGCTTAGCTTTCAGCCTTGCCTGCAGCAAATCCCACTTCGGTTTCCGTTCCAGGGGTGCACGGCTGTCTGCCCCCTGGATCCAGAATCTTCTCATCCCAGCAAGTCCCGTGGCCGCACGGCTTTGCAGGGTTCTTCCAGCTACAGGTGCCCCTGGCATCCGGTGGGCAGAGGCCAGGGCTGCCATCAACGCCCCACCCGGCATCGGGGCCTCTGCCCCTGCCTCCAATCCTCCAGGATCACTTCTGACCTGTGGCTTCTCCGAGAAGAGGGACTGCAGCTACAGCAGGCCTTCCCCCCCCCCCCCCCGCAGCTGCCACCGCCTGGCTTCCCTTCCCCAGGGCTTAATGGGTGCTTGCTGCTTGGGCCAGGCCTGCACCTGCCCCACCAGCATCTCCGGGTGACAGGCAGGTGAAATCACATCTGCTCACGCTCACCAGCTGCCCTGGGGAATGAGAGCCAGGAGGCCCTGCCTGCGCCACCTGCGAGGCTGCCCTACCCCAGAGTTGCCTTGGAGAGCCACACGCGGGGGCTGGGGTGAAGACAGCCAGAGTGGGAGTACAATGTAGGCAGCCAAGACCCAGAAAGGAAAAGCTGAGACATTCAGAACCCCGCGCAGTGCTTTGGGGGCAGGGGCTTCCCTGTGCCCCACGGTGTGCCCCTGCCCCATACCCACTTGCTCCCAGGCAGGTGCACCTGCCTCACGGTGACCAGCCCCCCCACCCCCCACATCATCCAGGAGCGCCGGGTTCAATCCCTTCCACAGGAATTCGCTCCTCACTCCCCACCATGCAGTCCCCACCTCCAGCTGCCAGCAGAGACCCAGAGGCGGGGTCTCCCCCACCCCCAGCACCCCCGCTGTTTGGGCTGGAGAAATCCCTGGCCATGGGCGCCGCCCTGTGCAGTGCGGGTGTGTATGGCAGCCCTGGCCTCTGCCCACCGGGTGCCAGGAGCACCCGCCTCGTGGGACACCCACGATGCTGCACCCCTGGCTCCGGCTTCCTGCGGGACGGTTCGGTTCATCAGGCTCCTGCTGCCCACGTGGGAGACCTGGAGCCGGGGCCAGGCCTCAGCCAGCCCAGTCCCAGACATTGTGGGTATCGGGTAGTGAACCAGCAGGGACGAAATCGGTGCTGGTTAAGAACCGTGCAGGGAAATGGTCTCTGTCTACACACACGCATGCGCACAAACACAATGCACACATGGGGGGGGCACATGCCCCTGGCCGCAGGGGAAGCCTCTCACCATGTCCGGGAAGAAGGCTTCCGCGTAGGAGCCCTTCAGGGTGAAGAGCTGCGGGATGTCCACGATGTCGCTCTCGGTCAGGCCCAGCTCCCGCTTCAGCACCTCACGGTTCCAGTCAATGCACTTCTGGAGGCGGGAGGGGGCAGGAGGGGGCAGGAGGGCTCTATCCCTGGCCAGGCACCGGCTGCGCGCCGCTCAGCTCAGCTCCGAGGGCCTGCGCAGGGCAGCAGCAGTTGCCATCCCCCGAAGGGGCGGCTGGGAAGCGGCAGAGCTGGCGCCTGGACGGAGCAGGTTCTGGGTCACTAGGACACCAGCCCGGCCTCGGCCACAGCACGGTGCACCTAGGCAGCTGGGGGCAAGGGCCCGGCCCCACTGGTGAGGGGCAGGGGGAGGCGTCTCCTCCCACTCACTGGGCAGTGGGCACTACCCTTGGGCAAGCCCTGCCCCTTGCTGAGACCCCCAGAGTAGAGCAGACCTCCCTCGTCAGACTGGGAGCTCCCTGGGGACACAGCCCTGTCTCTTCCATCAGACCATGGGCTCCTGAGAGCAGAGACACTATTCTACCCACAGGTCCCAGCCGCCCCAGGACCATCCGAGACCCAGGGCTGAATCCTCCGCCCACCCCCACAGCTGCTGGCGGAGCTCCTCCTTGGAGGACGGGGACCCCTTAGAGCAGCCGGTGGCCCTACTGTGCGCCAGACTGCACGCACCTGTGCGTGGAAATTGTCGCTCCTGAGCCGCCTGTCTGCCAGCATCTCGTCGATGCTCCTGTTTGCCTTGTGTTTTAACCCTGCAAGAGAAAGACAGGATCAGAGCTGCCAAATCCAGGCCAGGATTTTCCTCCTGCCTCGGAGCCAGGCCTCCAGCCAGGAGACCAAGACCTGGAGACCGTGCAGAGGGACCGGGCTCCGGCTGTGGGTAAAACCTGGGGACGGATTTACATACCCATGGGCAGGGACTTCTGCGCACTGAGCCTAATAATTACAGCACCAGCTACTGTTACCAAACGCCCTGGGTGCCCTCCTCAGTTTGTTACTGAGCTTTAAAACAATCCTTGGAGGAGTTAATTATGACCTCCGACTCAGAGGCACCGAGAGGCAGCTCCGACCCCAGCCTTGATCCCAACGCAGCCAGCGGGCGGCAAGACCAGGATCTGAACCCTGTTCTTCCCAATGCTCCACTCCTCAGGTGAGAACACTGAGGTGGGGGCGGGGAGCAGGGAAGTGGGCAGGTCCTGGCAGGTAGCAGGGGGCGGGGCCTGTCAGTTTCTGGGCCTCCCAGCCTGGCTCCTCTTCCTCCACCCCACCTTGAGCCCTGCTGTCCTCCCCACCACCACCACCAGGGCTCCACAGCCCCAGGAGAGCCGCCTCTCCTCTCTGAGCCTCGAAGGGGGTGGGAGGGGAGACAGGCGAGCGCGGAAGGGGCCTGGCGCACCCCGCAACCCGGGCACTCCAGTCTCCTTTGCTCTCCCGGGGTGTGCCCCAGAAACCGCCCCGCCCCCTCCAGGAAGAGCCCTGGCCTGCCCCGGGCACTGTCACGGATAGAGAGCACCCGGTGTGACAGGCCGTTGTCACTCACCCTCAAACTGGGCCGCCTCCCCGTGGCCCTCCTCTCTCTTCCTGTGGAACAGCTGGAGACAAGCGCTGGGGCTGGCCAGGAGCAGCCGGAAGCCCTGGCACAGGGGGAGGGAACGGCTCAGGGGGCAGGCTGCCCCGAGACACAGGAGACCCCAACCTCAGGAGGGGCCCCGTTCAGGAGCCAGGCCGGGCAGGGGGCACCCTTGCTCCCCCACCCAGCCACCGGGAACCTGGCTCACCCTTCCACACGCCCGGGTGTCTCCTGCCTTGCAGGGCAGCGGCCGAGCTCCCTTGCAAGTGCACCTGCTACGCCCTGGGAGCTCGTACCCTGCTGGGCTGGGACCCCTGGCCCCCGGGATGCCCCTCCTCGCTCCCTGAGGGCCACCCCCTCCCCGTCACATCTGCAAAGCAGTGGAGCACAGCGGTTAGTGCAGAGACCTGGCCCCTCAGCTCTGAATTTGAATCCTGCCCTGCCACCTGCAGGGCCTCAGTTTCCTCACTGGTAAAATGGGTACAACAGTCACTGCACACATCTCGTGGGCTTGCTAGGGGATTAAGCACTCAGATGAGTGCTTGGCACATAGTAGGTGCTCAGCAAATATCACCAGTGTGTGTCTGGTGGCTGGGGGTCTGGGGGCAGGTGCACAGCCAGGAAGGGTAGAAGAGCAGCCTCCGCCGGAGGCTCTGACCTCCTCCCAGGGCACAGCCGGTTTCAGCCCTGTCACTTCCGGTGGCGCAGGGCCCAGGCAGGAGGCGGGGACGCACCTTCGGGTCGGAGGTGGGCACGAAGCTCAGGAACTCGTCCACGTGGCCCACGGACAGCCAGCTCGAGTACAGCTCCACGGGCGGCTGCACCCGCTGGGCCTCCAGGAAGCCGCGCAGCGCCTGGGCCATCTGCCGCCCGCCAGACCTGGCCACAGAGGGATGGGCGGCGGTCACCCGGCGGCACTTCTTGGAGGCCCCTCCCCTCCACAACGCTCTGAGCTGGTCCAAGGGGAAACTGAGCCCAAGTGACTTAACGTGGCTCCCACAGCTGAGGAGTGAGAGGGCCAGACCTCCCTGATGGCCAGTGGCACTGGGAACAGGGGGGGATGACCCGGCGGGGACAGGGGGTCAACACGCATGGGTCAGGCCTGTGCCAGCACCGGGACCTGCCCCAACCCCTAGGTGCTCCCAGGACCCTGCCCCCTGTCCTGTCTGTCTCCCAGAGTGCCTGCCCCACCCCCACCCCTACCTCCTCCTTGGGGCCCAAAGGAATCCCAGGAGACAGCTGCATGGACCAAAGGGAGTGGAAGGCCCCTGGGGCCCAGCCCGGGGTTCAGGGCAGCGGACTCCTCACTCAAGGGACACACAGCCTTTGGCTCCAAGCAGCCCCTGCTCAGTCCAGCCAGTCCCTGGGGTCAGGGGCTGGAAGGGGTGGGGCTTGTGGCCTCCAGGATTCCTCAGCCCACACACCCCGCCCCCACACCATCCCCAGGGAGGCTGCGTTTCCAGAAGCACCTGCTTCCCACACGTTCTGGTTTGAGGACCCTGCCCCAGGCACCCCGCGCTCAGCACTGTCCAGTCCCCAGGAGTCCCCGACAGGGGGCAGGGCCCTTCCAGAACCCTCTTTGCCAGTGGGGGGTTGACATGGAAAGAGGGGGCAGGGGCAGGGAGCAGGACTGGAGTCCCTGCCCCGGAGGAGAAGACGTAAGGCAGGCAACGTCCCATTTCACAGACCAGGCGGCTGAGGCTGAGGGGGTGACGTCACAAGTCAGAGCGTCAGAGCCGGCGCAGGGGAGCAGTGGGTTCAGCCGCTGCTTGCGACCCCAGCATCCCAGGCTGCAGTACTGCTTGGAGCCCCAGCTGCTCTGCTCGCGACCCGGCTCCCTGCTGGGGGCGAGCAGCAGAAGGTGCCCCAGGGCTGCGGTCCCTGCCACCCGCCCAGGAGACCCGGACAGGGTCCTGCTCAGCCTGGCTCACAGCTGGCTGTCGTGGCCACTTGGGGAGCGAACCAGCGGCTGCAGGCTCTCCCCAGCCCTCTGCCTTCCCGATAAACGAATCACTATTTTTTAAAAAAAATCAGAATGCCTCGCTGCACTCCCCCCTTGCCCTGGCTGCGCGTAGACCCCAGCACGCGCCCCCTGCACAGACAGCGCTGTCCCACGCGCTTATGGAGAGGGTCGCGTCTCGCCTCGCGCTTGCTGGCCCGGCCTGAGGACGCGACTCGGACAAGAACCCACGCCAGCTCCCAACCTCAGGCGCAGGACAGCAGCCCTGCCGCCCCTCCACCCCGCCACCACGCAGCCCGCGGACACTGACCACTCAGCGGCCTGTCCCTCTCCCTGCTCAGAGCACGTGGAGACCTGGCTAAACCCCGGGGTCACTGCCATCTCACGCACAGTAGCTTCAGGTCCTCAGGGGAACCCTGCAAGGCCTCTGCCAGTCCCCCACCGATCGGGAGTTCACATCTCCCCAGTGCACTCTCTGAAGGCTGCAGCGCCCCCTAGCGCCCGCCCCGGCCCCATCGCTCTCTTGCCCCAGGGACCACCTGGCCTTCCTGGGTCTCCCTAGTCTCTCGCCTCCACCCCACTGGGCTGTGAGCTCCAGGAAGGCCGGGGTCTCTAAGCTGCTCCTGCCACAGCCTCAGCTCCGCACACGTAACAGACTTCGACCCCGAAACTGCGGGATCGGAGGCTCTACGTAATACACAGCCCACGGTCCCCACGAACTGGCACGTGCCACAGACAGACCCCCTGGGCAGCGACAGGTGAAGGGCCCAACTTGAAGGTTGGGCTGGATTACGGGAAAGATTTCTCTGGGGTTTCTGTTATTTTAATCTCGTGTTGGCAACTTTAAAGGGTTTATTTTAGAACAGTGAGAATGTATTCCTAAGGAAGCAGCAGGAAACAGATAAGGTTGGGGATGAGGAAGGGCCCCCCCTCCCCGGGTGCTCTCAGCTGTGTGGTGGGCAGGGGCATGGACGAGACGACTCCAGCCAAAAGGAGGCTCTGTCTCCGAGTCATCCTCAAAGCCACCACTAGGTGGCAGAGTTGCTCAAAGAACGTTTCCAACGCAGTGTGCAGAGGGTGTACAACCCAGGCCTGCAGAGCCAGGAACCGATGTTTGCTGAGCACCCACTATGTGCCTACTCTAGGCTCCTCACACTACGTGTCTTAGTGAATCCTCACGAGCTCTCTGATACCCACACAAGCCCAGCTCACTCCCCACCACTCGGCTCCTTACCCCATCTGCTCCAGCCCTACTGGGCTCCCCGCTGTTCTAATGTCTCCTGCCTCAGGGTCTTTGCACAGGCGACTTCCAATGCCCGGGACATTCTTTTCCTGAGTAGCCACATCTTTGACTCCCTTGTGGCCTTCAGGGCTTTGTATAAATGTCAGGTTCTCACCAAAGCTTGACAGAATCTGCCGACCCTCTGCATCGAACCCTGCACAGAAGCTTTGCCCGGGTCACCTTGTGTAATCATCACAACAGCCTTGTGAGACGGGGCCATCAGCAGCCCAGGGTTACAGGCGAGCGGCCGGGGGCTGGAAGAGGTACGTTCTCCACGCAGTCTGTGCAATTCTCGTCCGCCCTCCGGGTTTGCTCGCTGTCCCTCTCTGATAGAATGTACTAGAATGTAGCCCCCGTTCACTGCCGAGGAGCAGCCAAGGCAGGAGCAGGGGCAGTGGCCCACGTGGCTGCGCTTCAGTTGGGATTCCCACTGTGCCACTAACACGCCGTGGGGTCCTGGGCAGGATCTAGCCCTCTCAGAATCCCAGGACTCCGTCTCTCCATGGAGGGCCCTATTCCTGTCTCAGCTCTGGGCATGGCCACAGCAGAAACCCTGCCTGCCTTGCTCCGTGCCTGGGGACCCCCAGAGCACGCCGATGGGCGTGGCTGAACCAGGGCTCCCAGCTTGGCTCCCTGGCTGCAGGGTGAGCTAGAGGCTGGGGCAGGAGCCTGGCCAGGGAGCGGAGCGATCCTCGGAGACGCCCCCCACCCCGAGCCCTTCCTGCTCCTGAGCCCCCATTTGCTGAGCTCTGGGTCCCAGGCCAGCTCCCCAGGCTGCTGCGGGGTTGGGGTGGGGACCCCCTGAGCATTGGACGAGCCCCGCCCCCTGCCCCGCCCCCGCCCCCTCTCCAGCCTCCCCTGAGCCCTGCTATCTCTGGCCCCCAGGCTGTGGCCTGTGCGGCGCCCTCTGCCTGGCACACTCTGCCTCTCTCCCTTCTCCGTGACGGGTCCACATCACCGCCGCACCCGGGAAGTCTTCCCTGACACCCGCCTCAGCTGCTGTGTGATCCCATCGGACCGACAGTGCTCACCCGTCTCCCTCCTTAGACTACAAACTGCCCGGGGCTCGCTCCTCCGCTGTCCTGTACCCCCAGGCCTGTGGAGAGGACGTCGCCATAAAGTCATTGAAATGGCAGACGGGTGCACGCGACTTCGCCCTCCTGAGCCTCAGCGTTCTCATCTGTGAAATGGGACAGCAGGGGCAGGCACGCTACACGCGGTCAAGGTGCCACTTGGAGTGCCCCCCCATACTGGGGCGTGGGCTCCACCAGCCCCAGCGTCCTGCTCATGTGCACCCCGGGAGGCAGCAGGGGCCGCTCCCACAGGGGAGACCCGGGTGGAGTTCCTGGCTCCTGGCGTTGGCCTGGCCAGCTCTGGCTGTCGCAGGCATTTGGGGAGCCAGCTGGTGGATGGAAGATTCTCTCTGTCCATCAACTCTCTCTGCCTTTTCCAGGAAATAAAAAATCTTGAAATTAAAAAATCAAGAACAGACTGGGAACCCTGATAGTCCCAAGCTTGCAAGAACTAAACGGACGTGGCACACAGCAGGTGGTCAATTAACTATGTCCCACAGTTCCAACCTGCTGCACGGCGGGCCCGGGCTGGAGGCCAGCGGGGAGCGGCCGGGCACTGAGAGCCGGCTCACGTGGATTCTCTGCCCCCTGGAGTGCTGGTTATGCAGCTGGGACGGGGTCTCTATTAGGCCCATTTTACAGACAAGGCGACTGAGGCATGGAGCACCAAATAAACTTCTGTTCTGCTCCCTGATGGACGCCCGGTCCCCTCAGCAGTGCCTGGCACACGCCAGGCGTCTTTTCAGAAACTGAGCACCCACTGTGTGCCCGGCACCGGCTGGGCGACAGGTCCAGCATCAAGCGGCAAGGCCGGACTCGAGCCCAGGCCACAGGAAAGCTCCCAGAAGCCCCCAGGCCCTTGGGCCCACAGGGAGTGGCCAGGGCCCGGCCCCCGCTGTGTCTGGGCATGAGTCACGGTCAGGTTGAGCCCGCTCCTGCCCCGGCCATCCTCGGCCCCAGGCACCAGCCGGGGCACCTGCTCCCCGCCTGGGTGGCTGCCAGGGAGCCTCGCCTCGCCTGCCCCGGAGACCTGAGGCCGCCGGGTTCATGTCCCAGCACCACGCTCACCCCACCAGCAGGCTGGCACCGGGCGCGGGCAGGGGGTGGACCTCAGGGAGGAAGCAGCGCACCCACACCCCATTCCTCCGTCCTGCCGGAGGGCGTGGCCCGTGGCCAGAGCGCTAAACCCCAAATACCTCGCTTCCTGCCCCATCACAGCCAGGGGGTGGGACCCACCGGGTCGCTTCTGTCACCTGGAAGCCTGGCCAAACACACCCTGACCTCAGCCACCCGCCCGGCGACCTCTGGGCCCTTTTGGGAGAAATCAACGAGTCCATCCCCCTGCCTTCGTGCCGGGCGGTCACCTCTGCCTGGGCTTCCGGCTTTCTGGGGAGGCCCCCTGCGGACACAGTGCAGGTTGGGGATGAACGGAGCCCCTAAAACCAGGGGAGGCCCCCGAGGCCCTGGGCCATGAGCTTGTGAGTTCCCCTCTAAGGTTCTGGGAGGTTCTGCAGGGAGAGCCCATGACTCCGGGCTTCCTCGGTGGGGGCTAAGGCCACCTCCCAGGCCAGGTGCCCTGCTGGGGACCTGGGGCCTAAGGACGGATGCCGTGAATGGTCCAGCCCTCCCCGGGGCCCCAGCCTCACACCTGGGGAAGCTGCCGCCAATGAGGATCCGGCCCAGGGGGTAGTCCTTGCCGCCCACCGTGACGGGTGGGCTTACGTCCAGGTTGCCAAAGGAGTCGAGGCTGGAGGCGCCGGAGGTTAGGGTCTCCCGGGTCACATATCCAAAGTCAGGACCCTAGGGGAGGAGCAGCGAGACCCCGCCCCCAGAAGGAGGGGTCAGTTAGGAAGGGGTGGCTCTTGGAAGGGGGATGTGGGGGGGATGTGGGAGGGATGTGGGGGGGACCTCCCTCCCACCCACCCCACCCCCACTCCCTGTCTTCCTGCCTGAGAAAGCACGTCTGGTGGCTTCTCACAAACACCCCCCCCACACACACACACCCGCTCTCTGGGCTCCGTGCAATGAAAGCTCCGGTGGACAACGGGATAACCGCATAACCAGAAAACTGTGGGCGCCTGGCAAGGAGCGGCCGTCTCTGAACCCAGAGCAAACCCCCGTGGAGAGCCAACCACGCTCCACAGCGAAAGGCGCCGCCATGCAGTGCGTTCAGAATCCTGGCGAAGCGGCCCCGGGTGGCCAGTCCCGGGCTTTTAGAACTCCGGGGAAGCCGACGTCAAGGGGAGACGCAGGGCCAGCGTCACAGCCCAGAGGATTATGCACTGGTTCGAGTCCCAGCTTCACTTCCGATCCAGCTTCCTGCTAACGCGCCTGGGAGAGCAGCGGAAGGCGGCCCACGTGCCTGGGCCCCTGCACCCACGTGGGAGACCCGGATGGAGCTCCTGGCTCCTGGCTTGGGCTGGCCCAGTCCAGGCTGCATTGCGGCCAATTGGGGAGTGAACCAGTGGATGGAAGATCTCTCTCTCTCTCTCTCTCTCTCTCTCTCTCTCTCTCTCATCCCCCAGCTCCATCTGTAACTCTGCCTTTCAAATACATGAATCTCCTTTTTTTATATAAAAACAAGAAAAATCAGTTATTTTGGTGCAAAAAATTTTGAACTCGATGCAAAGCGTTCTCATAACACGCCGTTCCCTGAACATTTTCTTTCCGACCTAAGATGGGGCTCGCGCTCCCAGGTTCACTCCCAGCTGCCTGTAACAGCCGGGATGAGCAGGGCGCTCGAGCTGGGAGCCAGGCCCCACGCCAGGTGCCCCACGTGGGCAGCAGGGACCCAGTCACGTGGGCCATCGCCACCGTCTCCCAGGGAGGAGTCAGCGGGAAGCTGCAGTCGGGAGCTGGTGCTGGGTAACAAACCCAGGTACCCGGATGTGGGATGTGGTATCTTAACCACTAGCAAGACACCCCCCCCCCCCCCCGTGACAGAAACGCCCACCCCCAGCAGCGGAAACGCCACCCCTCCTATAACTTTTTTTTTTTTTTTTTGCCAAGCAGAGTTAGACAGTGAGAGAGAGAGACAGAGAGAAAGGTCTTCCTTCCGTTGGTTCACCCCCCAAGTGGCCTCTATGGCCAGTGCACTGCGTCGATCCGAAGGCAGGAGCCAGGTGCTTCTCCTGGTCTCCCATGGGGTGCGGGGCCCAAGCACCTGGGCCATCCTCCACTGCACTCCCGGGCCACAGCAGAGAGCCGGCCTGGAAGAGGGGCAACCGGGACAGAATCTGGCGCCCCGACCGGGACTGGAATCAGCTCAACTCTTGCGTACAGCTTGGAGCTAAAGATGAAGCCACTGAAGAAGAACATGGGGACCAGGAAGGCAAAGTGTGCCGGCGCTGGAGGTGGAGGAGCCGCGGCGCCAGCCCTCCTATAACTTTTTGAAGACCCCCTATATGTACAGGTTTACATTTTTTCACACTAAAGCAAGCTTATCTTTTCATTCCACCTTCCATGGATTTTTAAGCACCTGTACCTTAGGGAAAGGTTGAAAGATCTTAGTTTCCATTGCAAGCTGGGAAAAGAGCAACTAATCCCAAAGAAAGCAGCAGATGCGAGATCATGGAGATGCGAGCAGAAACCCACGGAAGCCCCCTGGCCCCACAGGTGCAGCCTGGGGCTGGGGCCAGGTGTCCCCCGGCCGGGCACTCGCCCGACCTCTCCAGGCTGGGACCGAGTCCCCACTGGCTCTGCAGGCCCTCAGCCCCCTGCCCCAGTGCCCCCCCACCCCGGGCCTGGCACGGGGTCAACCAGCAGACGGGGCCACTCCAAAGGCAGCCTGGAGCCCAAGGGCGGGGGCTGGGGGGCAGCCTCTCTGGTTCCGCATCCTGATGTTACCACTAACTTACTGGGTGGCCTTGGGCAAGTTCCGTGACCTCCCGACCTTCAGCTTCCTCCTTCGCAGAGGAGGACTTAGAATGGCTCTATCCACAGGCATGCCCTGTCAGCTAAATGAGGTAGCTGGTGACATGCTAGGGGAGACAGTGCTGGAACTCTTAACACAATGGCAGGTGCAGCTGTTGCCATCCTGAGCACAGGAGGTAGCATAGCGCCTGGCACACAGCGGGTGTTCAGAAAGCATTCGCTATCTGAGAGGCTCTGGCTCTTAGAACCGGGGCCAGGGGGGCTCACCAGGGGTGCCCCTCCCCCAAAAAAAGGCAGCTTGGTCTCGCTGGGGCTGACTCTTCTGTTGATTTTCCTTTGGAAAACAGGCCCCTACCTAGAACTGCAGAGTCCCAGAAAAGGGGCGATCGGCACCCCTGCCTATTTGCATGTGGTTTGCATATCCTTAGCTCGTCCTGCCCCAGCCCCTCCCTGGCTGCTCCCACTTCCCGCGTCTGTGGGCCCCCATCTTCGCAGGAGAGGGAGGCCTCGCTGGAGGCTCCCATAGGAGGGCCCACCCGGCCCCCTCCCCACTCCGCCTTGGCGTACCAGGATCCTCTTCAAAGGGAAGTCCCTCAGGCCTCTGTTCCGGGGCGAGTCGAAGACCACGGGGAAGGACTTGTGCGGGGCCTCGACGTAGCCAAACTCCATCTCGTCCTGGGAGGGGAGAGGGAGGGGGAGGGGAAGGGGCACAGGCACTATCAGACCGGTGGCCCCGGGCAGGGGCAGACCTGGGCGCCGAGGTGGGAGGGGATTCCGGCTGAGCCTAGGGCACTGGGAGGGAGGCCAGGGCCTCTTCCAGGAGCCCAAGGAGGGGCAGGACCCCCTTCCCCAGGCCCTGCCCCCTCCCACGCGGCTTCCGCCCGCACCTGGATCCAGCGGTCATTGCGATTCTCCGCCCGAGGGCAGACCACCAGCCTGCAGTCGGCCTTCGACGCCAGCGAGGCCAGGTCGGCCAGAAACTTCTCATTGGAGCCGTGCGGGTCCACGACGCTGCAAAGACAGGGAGGCAGGAGTGTGGCGAGGGCCTGTGGCCGGGGCCGGGGCCGGGGCTGGGGTTGGCGCGGCCTGGATTCAGCCTGCGCTGGGCTCTGGGTGGCCCCCTGGGGTGCACAGGTGCAGACATGGTCTCTGCCATAGAGAAGCTCCAGGCTCGTGGGGGACCCAGGGGACGTCCCCAGACCAGGCGACAGTGAGCAGGGCTACGCCCAGGCCGCGGAGCCCAGAGGGAGGCACCTAAGCCGGCACAGGTAATCCGAGAGGCCGCCCTGGAGGTGACCTGGGCCTGAATCTCTAGTCCTGGAGCTGTAGGGGGCAGGCGCCCCGGCTCCTCCTGTTCCTTAGCCTGGCCTAAGCCGAGGGCCCGGGCGGGGCTGTGAGCAAACAGGCGGGCAGGACGCCCTCTGAGCACCTGCACACACCTGGGCCCAGGTCAGCAGAGCGAACCTGTCTGGCCACCCCCGTCTCGGCCTTGGGACTCGTGCGCAGCCCAGCTGTGGCCCTGACTGTGGATCCGGCCCCTGCACAGAGGCCTGGCGGGGCCTTGTCCCACGCCCCCCCCCCCCCCAGCAGGAGCCCGTCCAAGGTTCTGAGAGATGCAGATGGCCCAGGGCCAGGCTGGGCTGGGTTCCCACATCCTCAGCAGATGCAGGAGACGAGGCCTCCTAGGGCCACTACTGCCCAGGCCACACCCAGGGTGCCCCAGGGCTGCAGCCGTGAGACCACTCAGGGGCCAGGAGGTGGGAGCCACAGCCGGGGACCTGGGCCAGGCCCAAGCTGCAGGGTGGTGCCCACGCACATCGGCTCCGGACCTGGGCCCCGCTCCCTGCCGGTCTGAGTGAGGGGCCAGCAAGCACCCTGTCCCCACCCCTCCACATCTGGGGCAGGGCAGGGGGCGGCCTCACCTGCACACATACAGCTCCAGGGGGGGCTGGGTGTTGGGGGTCATGATCCAGGGGGCCACGCGGAAGGTCACGGTGTCTGTGAAGATGGGCACCTCCGCCAGGGGCTGGGGGGGATAGAGGGAGGACTCAGCGCCCAGCCCCAGCCCGGCCCCCCACAGCCCTCGGCCCAAGCCACACGTACCCTGGTGTCCAGCAGGCTCACGCTGAGGGAGACCACGCCCGCGAAGTCGGCGTCGGGGAAGGCGAGCCCCTCCACGTGGAAGCGCACCTCCCGCTCCCCCGGCTGCCGCTCCACTGCGTAGGACAGGAGCCGGGGGCCCAGCACCTGCCTGTAGTCCGAGAGGGACCTCCCGCCTGCGGAGAGCCAGGGTCAGGGGCCAGTGCCTGGCGGGGTCCCAGGATGGGCAGGAGCCCCATGGTGGGAGTCCAGGGGCAGAGCCGCCTCTGGGGTGCCAGCTACTCGGGTTGCTGTCCAGCCGTGCCACGCTCATGTCACGTGGCTGTGGCTCAGTGAGTCAGTTCACCATGTGTTTCTCCGGAAGCCGTGAGAACTCTCAGCCAGGCAGAGAGATCAAAGCCCCCGACACAAAAGGGGACCAGAACCCCAGCTGTGCCGGAAGAGGGGACAGAGTGTGCCGGGAGGTGCACCTGTCATCCCTGAGAGCAACCATGCGCCCGTTCTCGCTAGGCTGGGGAGATCCTGGAGGACTTCCCGCCGCCGTGTGGTGTGTCTTCCGAGCAGGAAAGCCACAGGGACAGAGAGCAGAGGGCGGGAGGGGCCAGGGAGGAGGCCAGTGACCCAGCGGTGGCCGGGTGTTTTTTTTCGGGACAGTGAAGAGGCCGGGGGTGAGGAAGAGGCGGCGGCGGGTGGGCGGCGGGTGGGATGTGCTAAATGCCACAGAGCGGTTCACTTAGAAATGCTGCAAACAGGGCGGGCAGCACGGGGCAGCGGTGACCTTGACCCCATATTCCAGCTGCTCCACTTCCCATCCCGCTCCCTGCTCCTGCCCTGGGGAAGCGACGGAGGACGGAGGACGGCACAGTGGTCCTCGGGCTCCTGACTCCTGGCCTTGGCCTGGCTCAGCCCGGCTGTTGCGGCCATCTGGGGAGTAGACCGGCCGATGGAGGACTCTCTCTCTGCCTTTAACTCAGCCTCTTGCTGCAGCTTTGATTAATAAGAACTCTGGGAGACAGGACAGAGAGGATGGGGCGGGGCCCGGGCCACAGCCTCCCCTGGGCGGTGCTGGGCAAGCAGAGGAGGGAAGGGGTCCCAGGCCGTGGACAGGAGAGGGGCTTTGGTGCTCAAGGGGCCCGGGGCCCCAATGCCTGCTCTGCTCCCAGTTGGTCCTGTGACAGTGAACTCGTGTGTCGGAGCCTCGGTTTTCCTCCCCGTACAATGGGTCCAATGCGGACCCTCCTTCAGGGGCACTACATTAGACACCAGCGGTGTCCAGTTTAGAGAGTGATGAATGGGAGGGGCTGGGAGAGATGGGGGGAACGGGGAGGGGAGGGCGCCCCGCCCCACCCCGCCCCACCCCGCCCCCACCCCGCCGCTCACCCCGAGCACAGAAGACCCGCAGTCTCTCGGCATCAGACGAGGGCACGTTCAGGACCAGCCTGTGGCTGTCGAAGACGCTGTCGGGGCCTTCGCAGCTCAGCACCATGGGGGACATGTCCTTCAGGTCTGGGGACAGGGGCGCCTTTACAACCCCCCCACTGGCCGGGCCCTCCCTCCACCTGCTGGGTCCCCTCCCCCCCCCAGCCAGTTTCACCCCCCCCACCCTGCGATCGCTGTCGCTTATCGGCCAGGCCCCCTCACCGGCCGGGCCCCCCCCACCAATCCTGACTGGCCAGGTCCTCTCCCCTGACTTCAGCTGGGTCCCCCCTCCCCCAGCAACTGCGTCGCTCACCAGCCAGTGACGTTAGCTGGCCGTCATCGAGGTCTGGGTCCCTGGACCTGTCGCTGTCCCGGTCGCAGTTCACCAGCAGGACAGCCCCATGGCCTTCAGGGCCCCAGTGCCAGGTTCTCTGGGGCCAAATAAGAAGATCTGGACATCAGAGGGACCGGGGGCTCGGGAAAGGGGGTTCTGCACGGGGCCTGGGCCGCCCCTCCTAGCAGCCTGCAGACACACACTCTGGGTTTGCTGAAAGACTCACAGAGGGACCAAAGTCTGGGAGCTGGAGCTACCCAGAGTCACCCCGCCCTTGTGCAGTGAACAACGTGCACAACCGCACACACCAGGCACAGGGGCCCCGGAGGGGCAAGGGCACCGCTTCTACACCCAGAAAGGGACCTCGAGAGCCAGCGGTGCACGGTCCGCCTGGGCCACAGAGGCTGCTCTGCCCGCCCTGGATGGGAGGGGCCGAGAACCCCGGGGAGACCCTCCCCACCCCAGCCCTCCCCTGTGGCCTGTCCCACAGATGTCCCTGATGTCCACCCACTGTCCTACAAGCCCTGCATGCTGAGGCCCGCGCTGCAGTGGGAAAGATGGCTGGGACCTCGCCCGCCTCGGCAGCCACCACTCCGCCCCGCTTGCCTCCGCTTCATCTCCAGCCGACTGCGGGGCAGGGCTCAGCCTCGTGGCAGCCAGGAGGGAAGAGAACCCGGCCTCAGGGACCACACCGAGCACTGCCAGCCTAATGGCCCTCTCGTCCACCCCCCCGGGTGGCTGCCATCCTGCACCAGGGCCCAAGTACCCTTGTGCAGTGAGCAGCCTGCACAGCCGTCCACGGCAGCCCTGCACTGCCTTGTCCATAAAGCATTACGGTCCAGGATGCCTCTCTGGGATCTTTCTCTGCAAACTGCCTTCAGCCTCAGCTACCTCCTGTGGGGGAAGGCCTTGAGCCCCCGCCCGCCTCCTCCTCTTCCCCCCCCTGCCTCCTCCTCCTCCTCCTCCTGCCTCCTCCTCTCATCCCCCCCACCTCCTCCTCTTCCCCCCCGCCTCCTCCTCTCCCCCCTTACTCCTCCTCTTCCTCCTCCACCTCCTCCTCTTCCCCCACCTCCTCCTCTCACTTCCCCCACCTCCTCCTCTCACTCCCCCAACCTCCTCCTCTTCCCCCCCACCTCCTCCTCTCACTTCCTCCACCTCCTCCTCTTCCCCCCACCTCCTCCTCTTCCCCCCACCTCTTCCTCTTCCCCCCACCTCCTCCTCTCACTTCCCCCACCTCCTCCTCTTCCTCCCCCACCTCCTCCTCTCACTCCCCCACCTCCTCCTCTTCCCCCACCTCCTCCTCTTCCTCCCCCACCTCCTCCTCTCACTCCCCCACCTCCTCCTCTTCCCCCACCTCCTCCTCTTCCCCCCACCTCCTCTTCTCACTCCCCCCAGCCTCCTCCTCTTCCTCCCCCCCGTTCCTGCCCCCCACCTCCTCCTCTTCCTGCCCCCCCACCTCCTCCTCTTCCTCCCCCCGCCTCCTCCTCTTCCTCCCCCCGCCTCCTCCTCTTCCTCCCCTACCTCCTCCTCTCACTCCCCCACTTCCTCCTCTCACTTCCCCCACCTCCTCCTCTTCCCCCACCTCCTCCTCTTCCCCCACCTCCTCCTCTTCCCCCCACCTCCTCTTCTCACTCCCCCCAGCCTCCTCCTCTTCCTCCCCCCCGTTCCTGCCCCCCACCTCCTCCTCTTCCTGCCCCCACCTCCTCCTCTTCCTCCCCCCGCCTCCTCTTCTCCCCCCCCGCCTCCTCCTCTTCCTCCCCTACCTCCTCCTCTCACTCCCCCAGCCTCCTCTTCTTCTTCCCCCCTCCTCTTTCTGCCCCCCACCTCCTCTTCTTCCTCCCCCCTCCTCTTTCTGCCCCCCACCTCCTCTTCTTCCTCCCCCCTCCTCTTCCTGCCCCCCACCTCCTCCTCTCCCCCCGCCTCCTCCTCTTCCTCCCCCCACCACCTCCTCTCTCCCCCCGCCTCCTCCTCTTCCTCCCTCGTGGGGTCTAACTCAGGCTCACGGCCACAGCCTCCTCTACAGAGGCTCATCTCCTTGCCTCCATCCACTCAACTGCAAAGCCCCTGTGTGGTTCAGGGTCCAAAACCAGAGCTCCGGACGGAAGAGGCAGCGAGAGAAAGACCCCGGCCCAACCCCAAGACGGCCAGAGAGAGACGCGGAGGGTGCCAGCTGGGCGCAGCGGCTCCAGCGCTGCTCGGACACTGCGCCCCACGGCAGGGCGCCTGGGTTCAAGTCCTGCCTCCGCCCCCGAACCCCGCTTCCTGCGAACGTGCGCCCCGGGAGGGCACCATTCTGAGATCTGTCTCTCCTCTCACTAAGGACACAGAGTTTAAGTCACTTTAAACACGAGCAGAGAGGGTGAGCTGTTGTCCACAAGCACACGTGTGCTGGTCACGTGGCGTAAGTTAGTGCCCACTGAGGCCTGTGTGGCTGTCCCTGGCAGGGTTCCCTACGCCTGGGAGACCCCAGACCCTGGGGCCTCGCCGGCCCTCTGGAGGGAGGCCCCCTCCCCCAGGGCCACACCAGGTTCCGGGGGGCGGCGGGGGTCTCACCTTGTTCCTGCGGCTTCTCTTCGTCTTGCCGGTACGGCCCAAGTCCACGTCGAGGGAAACATCTGGAAAGTGATGGGGCAGGGCTGACGGGGCCTCCCCCAGCCCCAGGCCCACGAGAGCCGAGAATGGCCCATTCCCAGCCCAGGGACACCCTCGCCCTGGTCCTGGGCACCAGGGGCGTCAGTGACTCGGGCGCTGGGGGCCCCGCGTCACTGGCTGTCGAGCTGTCGGCTCTGGTGGCCTGGGCCTTCTGGAGTCTACGCTGGTGGCCCTGAGCGCTGGCAGCTGGGGACCTGCCCGGAGTTCCAGGGACCGGGCTCTGCTGTCCCCGGAGCCTGCGCCCTGCGCTCAGACTGGAGGGGTCCGTGGCTCTCCCGGGTTTAGTGCCGGGTCCTGGTGTCCAGCGAGGGCACACGGGAGACTCGGCCGTGGCTCCAGTTGTGGGCTCCCAGGCCGTGGCGTTTCTAGGTCCTCCCCTTCTGCAGAAAGCACCCAGCCCTTGACCAGGCCCGAGGTGGAACAGCCAGGCGTCCAGCACAGGGCGCAAGGCGGCGGGCGGGCAGACCCAGCCGCACCTGCAGTCTGCGGCGCCTGCGCACAAGCTGCGAGCCCCGCGCCTGCTTTCTGACGCAGGAAGCCCGAAGCGGCTCTCCGAAGGCTGAATCTCAGCTCCCCGCGGAACGCGGACGGGCCTGGTGCGTGGCGGCAGGTGCACCTGTTCCCTGCTGACTATGCAGCGCCCCTCCCGGACCCCGCCCCCACTCCTGATGGAGACGCACGACCCGGAAGTGACCTCTGTGCCACCAGCTTCGGGCCGTAGGACAAGCAGGGGCCGCACCGGAGCGTAAGGCCCAGCTCCCTGAGCACTGCTGGGGGAGGGGGTTAGGAACCCCTGGGGACAGGTGCGGGGTGGGGGCCATGGTCTCCAGGGGGCGGTACTCACCCACGCCAGTGAGGTAGAGCACGCTGTGGGCCAGGGCCCCCGCCTCCGGCTGCCCGAAGTAGGAGACCTTTACCTGGGGACACACAGTGGGCCGGAGGCCGCCCCTTCAGCCGCGGTGGGGAGGGGGGCGGATGGCGTCGCCCCTACAGCCCCACTGGGAGGAGAGGAGGCACGGGGGCCCCAGGGGCAGCTGAGGGCCCAGAACGCAGGGGCTCCAGGCTTGTGTTCCCAGCTAGAGGCTGTGTCTGCAGCCCCCCCTCCCTGGGCGGGCTGAGAACAGGACGGTTTGGGGCCAGGGGCGGGGGGTGGGAGGGTGTCCCAGAAGGAGCAGGTGACCGCAGGCCACATCCAGGGACCAGACAGCTGTCGTCACTGTCGTCAGCAAGTTCCTCAAACTCCCCGAGCCTCTGGTTCTCCGTCTACAGAATGGGAGCCATGACCCCCACCCCCACCCCCACCATCCCAGCCAGGGGTCTCGGAGCTGTGCCCGGTGCTCCACCCCATGGCCTTGGGGACAGGGCACAGGCAGAGCCCGTCCTGCAGCCATGCGGCCCCAGCTCCCGCCCTCCCCAGGGCCTGCTGGGGAGAAGGGGTCGTGTCAGTGAGGCAGGAGCCGGGGACAGCAGCTGAGAGAGGTGGGGGCTGTTAGGTGTGGGCGACACGTGTGTCCGCACGAAGGCCGGGCCAGGTGTCCCGTGAAGATCCTAGCCCATCCTGCCTCAGGGCCTTTGCACCTGCTCCCTCTGTTTGAATGGGGGGTGCCATGGGGGCTCCTGCCGTAGGTGGAGCTGGGGTGGGCGACACAGCCCCTGACCGCCACAGTGGCCTCTTACCTTCAAGTCATGTAAGTCCTTGCTGGCGGTACCCACAGACAAGACCACATCCACGTTGGCATCCAGGGGCCAGTGGGTCTTGCCCGCAGGCTCTGTCACCTGCGTGGGGTCATAGGCCACGAAGACCTCCACGCCGGGGCTCCCAGAGACCCCGAAGGTCTTGGCACCCTCGGGGAACAGCCCTGCCAGGAAGAGACCACGGATGACGGCAGCATGGGCGGTGGGGCGGTGGGCTGGGGCTGCCGGCCCGGCCGTTCAGACAGTGCCCCCCGCCGGGCTAGCGCACAGCTGGCCAACCTCCAGGTGCCCCACCCTCAAGTCTCCCCCACGTCGGCCACGGCCACGTTCCCCAGGCCCATGGGCCACCCGCTGTCCGGCCAGGTCTCCCAGCTCCTGCGGCCACCGCTGAGCTTCCAGCCTCCATGAGGCCCCTGGAGGGCTGGGCGCCACCCCGCTCTTCTCCCAGTGCCACCCGCGCCCCTGTGTCTGTTCTGAAGCCTCAGCTGGGCTGTGTGCTCCTCTGCTCAGGAGTAGCGGTCTCCCTCCCAGCGGGCAGCAGGCGAGCTCCTCCCAGGGGCACCCAGGCCCCCGCTGACCGCCCCGCCACCTCCCTGGCCCACACTCCTCACACTTCTGTGCCCACCACACTGACATTCTCTGCTGTTCCTCAAAGACACGAGGCCGTCCTGCCCCAGGGCCTTTGCACCTGCTGTTACCTCTAGATAGAATGCTCCTCCCACCGCCACATAGCCACATGGCTCCCCCCCTCACCGCCCGCAGGGTTCTGCTTCAATGTCCTCTTCTCGGCAAGCCCCTCTGTCACCACGTTTCATGTCGCACCTCGCCCCCCTCTCCTCGCCCCTGCTCTGACGCCTGCCCGTGCCCACGAGGCGTCCCTCTCTCCTGCTAGGTCAGCCCCTGAAGGCAGCAGTTTTGTGTTTCATTCGCGGCTGGACCCTTGGCACTCATGACAGTGCCCGGCGCACTTGCTCTTGGATGGAGGCTGCTGACTTCCTGCTGCCCCGCCGGGCGTCCCCAGGCCCACCTGCACCTCATAGAGATGTCGCCGTGACTGCCGCGGTACCCAGGGACCCACGCGAACACCGATTCCCCAGGGCTCCGGAGAGGAGGCCGAGGGCACACACGCTGCTCCCAGCCACAGCTGCTTAGGGCCACCGAGGGAGCCCTGCAAAGGCGGGGATGAGCCCACAGGGTCTCGGGGGGCAGCATCTCGTCCCTTGTCCCTGGATAAACCGGGACTGTGCACCTCCCTGCACCAAGCCCGGTGGAGAAGCCGGGTAAGGGCACGGCCCACCAGTGCTCCTCCCTCCTCTGGCCATCGCCCAAGGTCAGGTCCACGTCCAGAGGCCACTGGCCTGCCATGGTTCCCCAGTGGGGTCTGTTTCCCTCTCCTCTGCCTCCGTCCTTTCCTAGACACCCACGAGACCACCAGGTGTTGAACCCCCTGGAGACTCCTGCCCTGGTCCCTGTGTCCCCACCAGCCAGCCGCCCCGGGGACAATGGTGACGCTGGTCAGCTCCGGCCATCACATCCTGCTGCCCACCATGCCCACGCGAGGAAAACACTCATCCCCACACGAGGCAGGAGTGCACAGGGGCCCCCGGCCCCTCGAGGCTGCTGGCAAAATCCTTACCACCACCAACCCACACTCTCCACGGCCATGCGCCCTGACACCGCCAGCGAGCCCCAGCTTAACCCACTGCACCACACTACCAGCCCCCTCCCCACGCGCCTTTGCCCTGCTGTGGTTCTCTGCCTGGATGGTTCCACGGCAGACACTGGGCCCCTGCTTCCCTCTGAGAGAGGACTTCCCTGTCACCCCGTGGTGGCCAGGGTGACGTGAATGACACCGTGAAGCCGGAGCTGTGTCACCCCGGCTCCCTGGCATCCTCTGGCCTCCGAGGTCCGTGGTGCGGCCGTCTCCCACCAGAAGGCAGGGGCTCTGTCTGTTTCCTTCTCTGTGTGTTTCGGCATCCTGCTCTGTGCCTGGTGTGTCACGGATGAGGACACAGCCACCCGGCACCGTGCGGTGACTGTCTCAGGACTGCCGGGCAGGGAGGTCGCTGAGCTAGGATCGGAGCCAGGCAGGCTGAGAGCACGGGGCAGCCCAGGGCACAGCGGGCAGCAGACGTGTCTGAAGCTCCCGGAGACCCTGCACAGCCTCCCAGGGACACGGCTGCTGCAAGGGACCAAGGCTCTGCCGAGCCCACCCCAGCACCCCCAGCTCCAGGCTGCTCAACCTCTGCCAGTCGCAGCCGTGGCCACGCCCACCCCTGTGGGGTCTCCTGCAGTGTGCGGCCAGCTCCATGACCCAGCCTCCCCTGCCCATGTGCTTGGAAACCCTCTCATGTGGCTCAGGAATCGAATTAGTTATGCACAGAAAAATGGGGTCCTCTTGGGTTGCACGCTTAGTGGAGATTCATTAAAATACCACATTTGGGGCAGGCACTTGGCACAGCAGCGAGGACGCCACTTGGGATGCCACCGTGTCCCATGGTGGAGTGCCTGGGTTCAAGTCCTGGCTCCAGTAGGATTCTGTGGAAGCCCCGCCCAGCACGGCTTCCTGTAGCCCAGGCTGCCCCTCCCTGCACCAAACCTGCTCAGGAGCTCGGGTCACCCCTCCGTGGGCTGCCGGGCTCCTGGTCACAGCTTCTCGCTCCCCTGGCAGGAGCCAGGTGCAGAGGCTTCCCCAGGAGACTCCTCCCCCTGGAGGGGCCTGTGCTGCACCTGCTGGGAGGAGGGGCTGCTTTTCCTGCTGGACCCAAGCAGGCAGAGCTCTGCCAGACAGGTGCCGGGCGGCCCTGCAGTCTCATCTCTTTGGCATCCTCTCCTCGCCCTGCCCCGAGGCTCAGAGATGGGGCACGCGCTGCCCTTGCTCACCTCTCCGGTCCCTGGTCTGCAGATGTGGCCTTGGGGGGCAACTGGCAGGTTGGAGCGTGGGGGAGCCCAGGCTGCCCCCCCAGCCCTGGGAGCTGCTCCGGGTGCACACCTCAGCACCCAGACCTGACCTCAGCCCCCAGACCTGACCAGTCACCAGGTACGAAGCCAGAGCCAGTCTCCAAGCTCCCCACCAGATGAGGTAATGGATTTAAATGAAAGGGACTATTAGAGTCACCATTGCAGACACCGCCCACTCCTGCCCTTGTAACCATGGTTACCATCTTTCCTGTTCTGTAGAAGGAATGTGGCTCCAATCCCAGCCTCCATTTCCCCTCTCTCTGAAATGGGTATAAGCCAAAGAACAAAGTGCTCAGGGCTCTGGGTGTTCCTAGAGATGGCGCATTTGAAGCCTGACCATTGTTAGAGTTGGCTGCTGGCGCTGCTGTCACTGTCACTGCCCTCAGCCCAGCCCGCTCCAGCCAGGACCCCTGTGCTTCCCTGCGCCCACTCGGCTCCGGCACACACCATCCTGGGGCCCTCACGGTCAGTCTGTGCCGCCCAGGGCACATCCAGCCCGACTCGCCCTGCACCGTCCCCCGCCCTGAGCCCAGGGCAGGTTCAAGAGAGAGGCAGCTAGGAGAACGGAGGTGATCCTTAGAGAACCTCGCGGAAGGAGGCACACAGGGTGGGCGGAGCCCGGCCGGGGCTGCTTGCTATGGGGTGCTGGGGCGAGGAAGAGCCCACACTCAGACACCCCTGCTACGTGAGGCTCTCGCCTTCACAACGGCCCTCCTGGGACGTGTCACTGGCCCATTTAAAGATGAAGCCACCCCGACCCAAGAGGCGAGGCAGCTCCCCCGGGGGGAGCAACGGTCGGCCGAGGCAGGCGTGAGCGGCAGGTCTGGCCTCTCTCCCGGGCTGTCCCGGCTGACCTCTGCATGCGCACGTGTGCCCTGCGCGTGCCCCGTCAGGGACTGGAGGAAGAGATGGCCAGGGAAGACGGAGGAAGGAAACGAGGAGGTGTTGAAACCTGGCCACGCCAGCTCCGCCTTGACACTTCCGCACGGGTGAGCCGTGGAGGTCAGGACCTGCTGTCCCCGCCCACACCCCTGAACCCTGCAGGGGTGAGGTTGGTGCAGGTGGGGAGGATGGAGCGCACGCCTGGCCGGCCCCGCCCTGCCCAAGTGCATCTGCACAGGTCTTAGACCAGAGGGGGCTGGGAGGTCATTCTGGCCTTCCCCCTGCCACGCCAGGACCCTGAACCTGAGCGCCACCTCCCAGGACAGAGAGCTCACGGCCCCACACCTCTCTGTTGTGACAGCTCAGGTCATTAGAAAGTGTTTCCTTTGGCTCGGCTACAACCAGCCTTCCAGAAGCTTCCGCCCTCCGCAGCTCTGTAGGCCACGCCTCATCTCAGGGACTCTGGTGGGAGGGGGCATGCAGCAGTCCCACCAGGCCGCCAGTCCCACCCCAAAGCTTGGTCAGTGCAGCCCTGGGGGCGGGAGCCAGCTGGGCTGGGGTGGGGGCCCAGGGGTCCCTTGGGGGTGTCCAGGGCCCTGTGCAGGGGCAGGAGGGGTGCATAACACAGAAGAGATGGGAGACTGTGGCTCCCTGGCCAGCCTCCGATGCACCCGGAGCCCCTGGTGGGGGTGGGACAGCTTCCAGTTTTCCTGGACTGAAATCCAGAGCAATGTCCCAGGAGCCAGCAGGACCCGGCAGGTGCCCTCTACACGGCCAGCTCGGGGAGGGCTCTGCTGGGGCTGCAGATCCGGTTGGGGGCCCAGCACCCCAGGGCATACAGTCCATGGCCGGCCCTGTCCTAAGAGTCAGCAGCTGCCCCCCCACACCCTGCCCTGCCCCGGGACACACAGAGCTCCCACTAGGAGCTCCCACTAGGGCTGCAAACCCACTGTGCGTCAGCACCTCACCAGGCACCAGGAAAGCGGACTGGGGCTCCACAGGAGGCAGGGCGTCCCCGTTCTGAGAACGCCCTTCCTCCACTCCAATCCACCCGCCCGGCGCCTGCCCACCCAGGCTAGAGACGAACTGCAATCCGGACCTCGGTCACACAGGGCAGAGCTGGGAATCCACCCTGCCTGGGTCTGCTGCAGAGCTCGCCCTCCACCCTGCCCCCACCCCAGAGAACAGGCTCTCTCCCAGAAGTAGGCAGTCGTGGGTTCAAATCCCAGGCCCGGCAATCCTGGGCTGTGGGATTTCAGAAAAGTCTCATGGGGTGGGGGGGGCACTGTGGTGTAGCAGGTAAAGCTGCCACTTGCAGCATCGGCATCCCCTAAGGGCGCTGGTTCGAGTCCCAGCTGCTCCACTTCTGAGCCAGTTCCCTGCTAATGCACCTGAGAAAGCAGCAAAAGATGGCCCAAGTGCTTGAGCCCCGGCACCCATGTGGGAGACCCAGAAGCTTCTGGCTCCTGTCTTTGGCCTGACCCAACCCTGGTTGTTGCAACCATTTGGGGAGTGAACCAAGGGATGAAAGATCTCTCTCTCTGACTTTTAAATAAATAAATCTTTAAAAATAGGAAAAAGTCTCTTGACCTCTGTGTCTCAGTTTCTCTGTCTGCAGATGGGGATCCCAGCAGTCCCTGTCCCGGGATCTTCTTGTGCGATTTGACATGGGGAGCATTTAAGACAGTGCCGCCCCCTCGGCCGCTACCCTAGGGCTGGGGGAGGAGAGGAACCACCTGCCCCTCCCTTTACTCTCCTGGCTGAGGGAGGAAGCAGATCAGGTGTGCAGCCATTAACCCAGCCCCTGGCAATGACGTTGCCCCCGACCGCCCTGGGGGGCGCTCCCACAGCAAGAGTGGGCGGCACCTTCTCAGAGCATCGGAGCCCACGGGAGCAGGTGCCAGGGGCGTTTGCTAAGTGGCTGCAGTGGGCTGCAGACCACAGGGGGTTCTCGGACATGGGGAGGGTGGGTGCTTGGCAGTGGAGGGAGCAGCTGAGACACCCACCCCCCAGCTCCCTGCACTGGCTTTGATCTCCCCTGGCTTCTCCCCTAGGGCTGGCTGCAGCCAGAGGCACGAGGGAGGGGAGTGCCGTGGCTGACGCCCACCTCGCACCATCCTGGAATTCCAGACTCTCGCAGGGCAAGCCTGTGCCCTCGCCTTCTCCTCCTTCCCCGAGAGGGCCATTGCTCCTGGGAGCCCAGGGAGGGCCGTGCCCAGGAGCCCGGGAGGAGGACCCCAGGGGCACAGGCCCTCTCTCAAGGGGAGCCCTGCCTGCCCAAGACTGGAGCTGGGGGCAGCTGCCCCTCCTGGGTGTGCCCCGCGGAGACGGTCAAGGGCCGGGCACCTCGAGGTGCCCGCAGGGACGGCCCGGACTTGAGAGGCAGCCTTGTGAGTCACTTCGCCTCTCCCCAGAGCAGGTTGTGAAAGTCCTCATTTGTAAAATGGGGACAACAAAGGCGCCGACTTCACAGGTACACACAGCAAGAAACAACGTCTCCATTGAGCTCTGGTGACAACAGGCTCAGAGAGGCCGAGCCACGGCCCCAGGGTCACACAGCCGCGGCCATACCCACCAGCCCCCTTGTCTTCAGCAGTTGGTGAATCGGAGCTCAAGTGGTCCTGCCGCCAGGAGCTTCCTCCTAGGGAGCCCAGCCAGGTGCCTCTGGACTGGGGCCAAGGTCATAGCAGGAGGGGGCCCAGCTCTCTCAAGCCCCACCCCCTGTCCTCTACTGTGGCATCCAGTTTGGCCCAGATGGTGCCAAGTGCGCCCCCTACTGGACCCTATTGTGGAGTTTTGTTTATTTGACAGGCAATGAGAGGGGGAGAGAGACAGAGACAGGGAAGCTCCCAAATGCTGGTTCATTCCGCAAATGCCCACAGTGGCCATGGCTGGGCTTGGGCGGGAGCCAGGAGCTGGGAACACAGTCCTGGTCTCCCCACTGTGGACTCCTTGCCCTTCCCTCCAGAGCAGTGCCTGGGCCAGGGCTGCAGTGGGGGGGGGGTAGGGGAGGTGGGGTCACTGCGGGATCATCAAGGTGGCCGGGAAGGCGAGCAGGGGAGGCGCACAGCGGGGCTCTGCGTGGCCTCAGACGCTGATGCGGGGCAACTGAGCTGTCTGCCCTGGGCCCAGACACCCCTGCCTATCATGGGGTGCAGGTTTTAATGGCCGTGGCCCACGTGACCCGCATCCTCGGTCAGCTCAGTCGGGTCAAGGGCTCTTACCCACAGGCCCTTGCGTCCTCTCCCCCCGGGTCCACCCACTCTGCGAGGGCCATGGCCGTGAGGGCACCGCTGTCCCGGCTGCTCCCCACACCTTCTCAGGACAAGGCCAGGCAGGACCCAGTTCCCTCAGCTCCATCCCGGAGACCCAGGCACTGCCGAGTCAGCCAGGGGAGAAGCCCTGTGATTTCCTGCCTGGTGGAGGGGGCCTCACAGCCCGGCCCTCCCAGGTGGCCAGGGTCCCTGGCTGGCTGTGCATCGGCCAGTTCCTCCTGGGCCTGCGCCTTTCCCCGCACACCTTGGCAGAGCCGGGCAGTGGCTCGGAAGCCACAGAGAGAGAAGCCGGTGACGGTGGCAGTGACGCTACTCCAGAGAAAGCCGGGGAAGACAAGGCGGGGAAAGGAACGCATTGGAGAGAGCCCAGGAGGACTCACCAGCCCACGATCGCCTTGCATCTGGAATCTTCCATCGGGGACCACCCACCTCGGACACTCCCAGAACCCTGCCCGCCATGGGGACGAGGTGGGGGCAGGGGGAGAACTGGGGGCTGGCGGGGGGGGGGTGCTGAGGAGGGAAGAGGTGAAGGAGCAGGAGGAGGAGCAAGTCCTAGCCGGGTGTCAGTGTCGCAGCAACGATGGGAGCTGGGGAGGGAGAGGTGGGAGAGGGGGTGCCCGGGAAAGCAGGGACAGCTGGAGCGTCAAGGGGTGGCTGCCTTGCGGGTCCCTGCGGATGCCAGATGCCATCAGTCCAAGATGGCGTTTCTGGCTCCGTCAGTGCCGTGTGGGACTCCTAGGTGACCACCCCAGCTGCATGTTCTCCAGGGACCCTCAACTTAAGCTGTTGTGTCACTTCCAAATAAGGTGTCTCTCTTGCTGTGGTGACAGGGCGGCAGGACGGAGCCCGGCGCCTGCCTGTGGCTGTGAGTCCGTGCTGGCTCCGAGCTGTGGCCGCCCCGAGAGGCCCACGGCCCGGCATCTCTGTGCCTCCGCGCACTTCCTCCTTGTCCACACCCGAGATGCTTACGCCATTTATTGATTTAAAAGGCAGAGAGAGAGAGAGAGACAGAGAGAGAGACTCCTCCATTTTCACTCCCCAAATGCCCACAGCAGTGCCAGGAGCCCCATCCGGGTCTCCCATGCGGGTGCAGGAGTGCAGGTCCTTGGGCCATCTTCGCTGCTTTCCCAGGCCATCAGCAGGGGGCTGGGCTGGATGTGGAGCAGCCGGGACTCGAACCCACATTCCCATAGGAGGTGCTGAAGTCCCAAGCAGCGGCTTAACCCACAGCACCACAACACCCGTCCGTGCACCTGAGCTTTGTAACCTGCCTTGGGCATTGTCACTGTTTGAAGTGTGGGGTGCCCGGGGAATGCACCGGCCTGGGCCTCGGCGGGGCTCATCTGAGAGGCCCTGAGGTGACCCTTCTCCCCGAACTCCCCCTTCCACCCCAAAGAGCTGGTGTGGCCTTGGCACTGTCGAGCAGTGAAGACGGCTGGGAACATGCAAGTGAGCGGCCCCGTCTCCTGCCTTCCCCGTTCTAAGGAATTAGCTCTCCCCCAGCCTCCACCTGGGGCTCTGCTTCCAGCCGCTGGGCGGACAGGGAGGTGGCCAGGCTGGGCCCTGTGGATTGCCTGCGATGCCCACCTTCTCTTTATTGGCCCCTGTCTGGGGGCCACCTCAAGCTACCCAGCAAGGACAGGGACAGCCAAGGAGTCAGGGTGGTGAGCTAGCCCACTGGGGTGGGGGGTCAGTGTGCTGAGCTAGCCCGCTAGGGTGTGGGCATCAGGATGGTGAGCTAGCCCCCTGGAATGCAGGTGTCAGGGTGGTGAGCTAGCCCGCTAGGGTGAGGAGCTCGGATACAGAGTGAGCCTGCTGAGCGCAGGGGTGGGATTTGTAGCTGAGTCAGGGGATTCCTCGGGGTTCCGTCTGGGACACCGCATGGCACACAATTACCCCAAACATAAACATTTCTCCAAATAGGCAGTGCACACAGCCCTCGGGGGAATTCATCACTTCCCATGATGTCACTCTCCACGCCCAGCGCCCCCGAGGGCCCCGGCGGCCAGCAGCTCAGGTGACCGGGCACGGTCTCTCCTGGAGGCTTCCCCCTCCACCAGCTAGGCCAAGGAGAGAGCCCTGGCCCAGTCTCGGCAGGCGCCAGGCCCGTAACAACAGGAGTGGAGGAGCCCCAGGTCCGTCATTCATGGTCAAGTGCCCCAGCCCAGCCCCCGCAGTGAGCTTCTGGCTTCTCTAAAGACCTTGGCAGGTGGCCAAGGGCACCTGTCACAGTCCCGGCTGCAGATCAAACATCTCTGCGCGGGCCCCGCGGAGGTCGCCCCCCACACACACGCTCGGCACCCCGAGGCAGCCAGAGCATGGCAGCTGTGACGCCCCCCACCTCCGCTGCTTCCTCTGAGCCCCTGCTGGGCGGGGCCATGGACAGTGCTAAGGTGCTCGGGGTTCCCAGCCTTGGGGAGCCATAGAAAGGACAGACGCTGGGGGAGACAGAGCCCCAGAGCCATCAGAGCTCCGGCAGCCCCCACACAAGGGGCTCCCCATCTGCATGTCCCATTGGTTCCCCCCCCCCCAGGTCTGTTGCAGCCACTTGTCAGATGCAGAAACTTGGGCTCAGCGGCTGCAGGCGCAGCCAGGATGAGGACTGGAGTCTGTCCGACTCCAGGCTCGAGGCACCCACCCTCCACGCCAAGCTCATCTCGCTGGGGCTCCAGGGGAAAGAAGCCCAGAGACAGGCAGTAACTTGGCCTGTGCCACATAGTACGTCAGCAGTGGCGTGAGGGCCAGAGCCCCTGGCTCTTGTCGAAGGCATCTGGTCTCAGCTGCACTATGTGGGGCCTGAGGAGCTGACACACCTCCCAGAACCAACCGTGCCCCTGGTGAGATTCAACTAGACAGGATTTTTTTAAGCAGTATGTACCTTGAAGTATATGCAATAAAACTATTTGTTGTTTATCTGAAGTTCAACTGGAACTGGGCATGTTGGTTCCTTTCCTTTGCTAAACTGGAGCCAACCCTATGCAAAGGGCAGGAGAAACTGCGTGGGTTCCTCACCAGTCACCCGCATCCAAGACAACCAGCCTCAGGGCCAGCGCCCCCAGCAGCCGCTGAGGTCCAGGTCTGGCCTCCCCGGGCTCCCAGCTCCTCCCCCCAGCCCCATAGCTGAGCCCCAGGCCACTGCCAGAGACAGGGCCAGGGAGGGCTCCGGGCAGAGGCTCACCAAAGCCAGGTGGGCCGCTGGGCCTGACATCCACCGAGCAGCCTGGGCAAGCCCAGGAGCCGAGACCCAGGAGGGCCGTGGCAGCTCAGATCCCACCTGATAAGAGACCCCTGACCTCAGCTCCTCTCCAAGGGAGACCCCTGCTCTAAGCCCCTACCTGCAGAGCGTCTAGCGGCCAGGGAGGGGAACATTGGCTGAGCCAGGTCCCAGGACCCCCTCGGGGAGGTTTGGGCCAGGAGGAGCTGACGCTACGGCTGCCCCCTCTGACATCATCATTGTCACTCTCACTGGCACCATCATCATCCTCATCATCACCCAAGTCCCAGGCCTTGCTCCAGGTTCTCCGATCACATGGCCACGCCCTCTTGATCCCATCACCTCAGCTGCCCCCAGATGGTCTCCAGGGACGGGGCTGCCACACACCGTCCTGCCCACCCCAGACACAGCAGTTGGCATGAAATCGCGAGAGACCAGGGGAAGCTCTGTCCTTGTGCCTGTCCTGGGCAACGAGTCACTCTGACATGCCACGAGGTTCCACTCCGACTTCCAAACACAGAGCCCGTGCCCCAAAGCCTGGTTCAGGGTCAGAAGCCGGAGGCCAGACCTCACCCAGCGGCTGGAGACCGATGTCCTGACCTTGGTCCCAGGAGCTGGAGCCTGGAGTGCACCCGACCAAACCCTGGTCCCTCCCTCCTGGGCTCCACAGCCAACTCCACCTCCTCTGCTGTCAAAACAATCTCCTGCCAGCATCTTCCAACGCGCCCGAGCCGTCCCCCGGGGCGCCCACCCCGCCGTCTTCCATTGCAGCGCAGCCCCCGGCGGCCAGGCGGGTGCCGCCCAGCCCTCACCTGTGAACGTCCACACGCGTCTCCACTCCCACCACACACACAGCATAGGTGGGCTTCTCCAGGGACAGCTGCACCGCTCGCTGTGGGGCCATCCTGGCCCCTGGCTCCCAGGCTTCCAGATGGGCTCGAGCACCCCGGCGGCTGCGTGCCCGGCGGCCCCGGCTCCTCTCCTGGGCACCTGGGCACTGCCAGGAAGCAGCGTGAAGTCTGAAGGGCTGGTGCTCTCTTCCTCCTTTTTAATTTCACCCTACGACCTGATTAGCCAGCCTGAGCCTGGTCCCCACCTCCTGGCTCCGTGCCCAGTCCGCCTCACGCAGGGCTGTCAATCCTGGAGGCAAGAGGAGGCGGCACCTGCGCCCCAAATGGGAGACGGGGAGTAGGGGCTTCAGCTCACGTGGAGAAGGACCCAATAGCCCCTTCCCTCCCACTCCAGCTTTGCCTCCACCCTCAGACTCTGCGCACCTGCATCCCCACTGTGACGGCGTCAGCGTTTTCTGAGGGCTGACTGTGTGCTGGGCGCCAGCAGGTCTCACCCTACGTGCCCGGAGACCGGACGGCACCAAGATCGCATGGGACTCAGACTGCCGGGGTTCAAGTCCCAGCACTGCCTCTCACAACCCTGCATCTGCACCCAGTTATTTTATCCCCTTGGGGCTCGGTTCTTTCATACGCGGGATGGCAGCTGCATGGGGACAACATGAGCTCAGAGGCGGCGACGGCCACCCCAGGGGAGCGCCCTCGGGCAGCCCCAGGGGACTTGGAGAGACGCTTGGAGCCGGGGTTTGTGGGGGACACTGACCCGGTTCTCGAAATCCTCTTTGAGCTCAGGGCTGCAAGTTCTGGCTTGAACCTTTCCGTGCGTGCATGGAGACTTTCATTCGCTCACGTGACCGCGGTTTATGGAACGTCTCCTGCGTTAGGTACTGCCGTAGATGAGGGGGTGGTGTCAGCCACAAACTAACTGACCAGGATCCCTGCTCACCGACACGCGGGGCAGGCAGACAAGTCAGTGAAAGGTGGGTGACAGTGGGAGAGAGATGACGGTGGGAGAGAGATGACGGTGGCTCGGTCCCAGGAGTGACAGTGACGGTGGTGAGAGGTGTTTAGATTCTGAATGTGCCTTGCAGAGAGAGACGACGTTTGCTGATGGACGTGGATACAAGAGGAAGCGTGGCCAAGGTCCATGGAGAAGTCCAAACTTCTAGAAAGATGCAATTCTTCTCAGGGGGCGGGGAAGGCCCCCTCGGACAGGCTGGGTGGGGGCGTGGCCAGTCTGTGTTGCTTGTCACGCGTGGATGTCCACTAGACCTCTGAGCAGAGATGCATGTTCTCTGCGTGTTAGGCATCAGAGTTACAAGAAGAGGTGATGCTCTCGATCCACAGGCCACACCTCCTCGGCTGTGCCACCCCCTCGTGCCAGGAGGCCCCTACGCAGAGGAGAGCAAAGGGCACACGAACCAGAACCTTCCTGTGCTCAGTCCTGGGGTGGGGCGGGCAGCAAAGTCAGAGAGGAGAGCAGCACCTTGTGCCGGAGGAGAGCCGGTCCCACGGAGGGGAGGTGGCGCACACAGGGCGCAGCCTGACCTGGGAGACGGGAAGTACAAAAGCGCTATGAACATCTGGTGGTTGCTTTGGATTCTGAACCTCTTTCTGGAATGGTCTTTCCTTTTCCATTTCTTAGTTATTTATGTGCACCTTATTTCAAAGGCAGAAAGACAGACAGTGAGAGAGGATCCACCTGCTGGTTCACGTCCCAAATGCCAGGCCAAAGTCAGGAGCCTGGAACTCAGTCCAGGTCCCCGAGACCCAGGCCTGCGGGGCGTCACCAGCTGCCTCCCAGGTGCACACTAGTGGGAAGCTGTTAGCAGCCGAGGAGCGGGGCCAGTGGTGTGGCACATGCCTGTGAGCCGGCATCCCCTGCACATGCCAGTTCAAATCCCGGCTGCTCCACTTCTGAGCCAGCTCCCTGCTAATGGCCTGGGAGGGTAGTGGAGGATGGACCAAGTGCTTGGGCCCAGAAGAAGTTCCCAGCTCTGGCTGCTACGGCCATTTGGGGAATGAACCACCTGATAGAAGATCTCTCTTTCTCTTTCTCTCCCCCACCCTCTGTAACTCTGACTTTCAAATAAATAAATCTTTAAAAGAAGAGGAAGGAAAGGGGGGGAAGGAGAAGGAAGGGGAGGATGGAGAGGAGGAGGAGGGAGGACTCGAGCCAGGCACTCTGATGTGGGATGTAGATGTCCCCAGCAGCAACCTCACCGCTGCACCGGGCGTCCACCCCCGAATGATCTTCCTTACGCCCCCAACACCCAATTGCAAATGTCGCTGATCTACAAAGCTCCTCCCACCCGGAAGCGCCAAGTGCAAGCCTAGGCTCAGTCCACAGGCACAGAGCGAGCACCACCACCCTCCAGGGCTGGTTCTCCCTCACCCCCACTCCGGCCTCCTCCCCAGGACCTGTGCCTTTCTGCTTAGTAACATTTACTGCTTAGAAACACGTCCACTTCACATGGAGTGTGCAAACAGGCTTCCAAAGAGCACCCAGTGCGTTCCCATTAGAAAGGATGCAACTGATGGGTGTGTGGATGGGTGAGGGGAGCGGATGGGTGGATGGATGGGTGCATGGGTGGGTGGATGGATAGATGGGTGAGGGGAGCGGATGGGTGGATGGATGGGTGCATGGGTGGGTGGATGGATAGATGGGTGAGTGGGTGGGTGGGTGGATGGATGGGTGCATGGGTGGGTGGATGGATAGATGGGTGAGTGGGTGGGTGGGTGGATGGATAGATGGGTGAGGGGAGCGGATGGGTGGATGGAATGGCTAGTCAGATGAGTGGGTGGGAGGGTGGATGGATGGATGAGTGGGGGGAGTGGATGGGAGGTAGGCAGCTGATGGATGGACAGGGAAGAGGAAGGAAGGGAGGAAGAGGAGAAAGACGTGGGTCCATAAAAAGCTGTCCATGAAGGTGACAATGGTGCTGACCATGACCATGACACTAGCAGACACACACCTAGTCCTGGCCGTGTCCCAGGCACTGCAGAAGCCCCTCCCACGTACTCATTGGTGTAATCCTCGCAGCAATACTGGGTGGAAGGTGCTAGTCGGGCCTGGAATCCCAAGTTCAAGTAAACCGCAGGATAGGAGTGCGGGAGGCGCCGTGGCCGGCTGTGGTCAGGACAGGGCCCGGGCAGGCCACAGTCATCAGAGAAGCCCTCCTCCAGCAGGTGGACAGAGGGGAGGCAGGAGGTGGGGCAGAGGGGACCGGCTTTTCCTTGATTGTCAAGAAGCCAGGGCGTGGAGAAACCGAGGGACCCCCACCCCCACCCCAGGCCCGAGGCTGGCGCCGGGGGGGGCTGGGTCCAGGCTGTGCGAGCCTGGCAGTCTCCTGGAGGAGGGCTCTTCCTCATGCTTGTGGGGATTATTGGAATAGTTCTCACGAGCAAACAATAGTTTCACTCTTAGGAAAAAAAGCCAGCCACCCTCATTATGCTGTCTTGGAGGAAAAATAAGAAGAGTCTCCTCCTCTGGGCCTCCCCCTGATTCTTTCCCCTCCCCTCCCCCCTGCTCTGAGAACACTTCTTTGAAGACAGCACGACCTGCCCAGGCCCCTGCCCTGACCACAGCCCATGACAGGCACATCCTGCACACCCGGGAATCCAGGTGGAGCAGCGGGGGGGGGGGGGGACCGTCACTGCACCCTCTCCCCGTGGGCTGGGCTGCAGACAGCAGGAGGGCCTGCCCCGGCAAGCCCAAGAGACAGCCCCATGCAGGGGACAGGTCACAGTGCCTGGTGACCGACGGGCTCACAGACGACTCCAGGATGTCCCCGGAGCAGCCCCAGGAAGCGGCAGCAGGGTGGGTATCTGGTACTGGGGCTGTAGCATCCAGCGCCTGGCTTTCTCCTTTCTTCGACAATTTTTTTCGAGCACCCACCATGTGCCAGGCATTAGTCTGGGCCCTGTGATACCACAGTGAACAAGGCAGACCACGCCCCTGCCCCATGGGGCGTGCACATGGTGAAAGAGACAGGCTGGAGACGTCACACCGGGAATGAGGAGCACAGACCGAGCCAGGGCCGAGCCAGGGCCGAGCGGAGGGCAGCTGTTTGGGGCAGAGTGGTCAGGGAAGGCCTGTCTGATGGCGTGATGCTGCCGCTGAGATCGGAACAGGAGAGGCTTGATGGTGCAGCCTCAGACAACCTCGGGGTTGTGCCCCCCAGACTCCCTCTTCACAAAGCTGAACGTGATCAAAGTTTCCGAACTCTGATGTCTTAGGGGTGCGGCAGACAGCATGAACCCTGAAGCTGCCCGGCCGAGCCGATGGGGTGGGCGTGGCACCTGCAGCAGAGCGAACAGAGCCAGCTTCAATGAGTGCACGCTCACTGCTCCCTAGCAATGGAACCCTGAGGGTCACACAGAACCCATCTGCTGGCCAGACCCAGCCCGGGGGCCAACGGGTTGAGAGCCCAGCACGGACCCTTACGGATGGGTGGGTGAGGACAGTGGCTGAGGGGCCACCCTGGCTGCAGAAGTCATTGGATGCACAGAGGAGGAGCCACTGGGTCCCACCAAGGCATGCAAACAGGCAGGTGAGGCACACAGGCCCCTGGACTCTGTCCTCAGGAGAGTCCGCCCCACAGGGCGCAGCTCCGCAGCCTCCCAGCCCCCTCTCTGCCCCCAGAGAGCAGCACCCCTCCCACCCAAGTCACATAAGCCAGAAACCCGGGCGGCCTCCGCGGTGTCCCGTCAGCCTGACCCAGGATCAGGCAGTCGGCGCCCCTCCCAGAGTCTCTCGGTTCCTTCCCTTTCCCTAGGCCCCGGCCTGGCCCCCTGCATTGCTCAGGGGCGGAGCTACTGGTCTGCTTGGAACACCCATCAGACTCATCAAGCCCCTCTGGAAAGCCCTTACCAGCTCTCAGGGTAAAAGGGGATGGGGGCCGGGGAGCAGGTGGGAAAGCGGAGATTTTGGGTCCCACCCATCTGGAGTTCCAGGCCAGGCCTGGTTGTTTATCTCTCTTTCTCTCTTTCTGTCTCTCTCCCTGCCCCCTTTTAAGATTTATTACTTATTTTGAAAGTCAGTGACACAGAGAGAGGGACAGAAATCTCCCATCTGCTCATTCACTCCCGAAATGCTAGTGATGGCCGGGGCTGGACCAGGCCAAAGCCAGGAGCCAGGAGCTTCACTTGGACAGGGACCCAAGCACTTGGGCCATCTTCTGTTACCCTCCCAGGTGCATTAGCAGGGAGTTGGATCGGAAGTGGAGCAGCCGGGCCTCGAACTGGCACCCACATGGGATGCCAGCACTGCAGGCCACGGCTCAACGCACTGTGCCATGGCACCGACAGAGGAGTAGGAGCAGGTGGCAGAGCCTGCCTCGCGGGAATGTGGAAGGGTGAACGCGCCGTCACCCGGAAGTGTCATAAGAGAGGTGTGTGCCCAGGGTGGGGACCAAGCGGGCAGGGGAGACACCAGAGCAGCGGCGCCTCCCGAGCACCCAGGGCTGCCAGTTCTGCGAATTTTGCAAGCGACATCTCCAACCCTGGTACAAACCCCGGAAGTGCGCACTGCCGTGGCCTCCGCTGTGCAGGGAACACACAGTGGCAGAGTCCAAGCCGCCGCCCACGGTGCCCGGCTACTGCGCTGCAGCCCTGGCCCCAAGGGACTCCAGAGCAGCTGTTGTCGCTCTACCGGCCCCGAGGAGGGTCAAGCCAGGCAGCGCAGCCACTGGCCACATCCCGTGCTGTGAGGACACGCTGTGCCCCAGCTGCTGCCCTCCGTCCAGGCTGCGGCCCCTGGCAGCCTCCTGTACAGAGGTCTGGGGCCGGCGCCGGGCACAGCGGGGGAAGCTGCCTCCTGGGATGCCGGCATTATTGTGGGCGCTGTAGATTGAGTCCCGCCTGCTCCATTTCCGATCCAGCTCCCGGCTCATGTGCCTGGGACGGTAGAGGAAGATGGCCCAAGTCCTAGAATCCCCGCCACCCATGTGGGAGGCCCCGAGGAAGCCACGGCTCCTGGCTTCCGCCTGGCCCAGCCCTGGCTGTTGCAGCCATCTGGGCAGTGAACCAGCGGATGAACGATCTCTCTCTCTCTCTCTCTCTCTCTCTCTCTCTCTCTAATTCTGCCTTTCAAATAAATAAATAAATCTTTAAAAAAAAAAAGTAGAGACACTCAGCTCTCGCTGAGATTCCTGGGGTGTTGACGACCCAGCTCCACCACTGCAGCACTGCTGGGACCCCAGCAGCCCCCAGGACACAGGCGCAGGCCTTCCAGGACTGGGGGACTACCCTGCGGGGCAGGGAAGATGTGCACCTGAGAGGCCCTGATGGCTGGGGTGGGGGTGGGGCCCATGCGCTCCCAGAAAATCAAAAGAGGTTTTAGAGCTCACCCGAAGTCCAGGGCATCACAAGGACCAGGACCAACCAGACTGGGATTCAAAGCCCGCCTCTCACTCCTCCCCACTGGGGTCCCTGGACTCCTTCTGATGAGGACGCCCAGAGAGGGACAGAGGTTGACCCAAGGCCACACAGCCCATCCTCCTTCCCCTCACCTGGGAGGGCGGCGGGGCACCTGGGATGGAGGGCTGATGGTCAGGTGCACCAGCCTTGGACAGAGCGTGGTCCAGGGGCCAGGCCCATCCCCAGCTCTTCGGCTGGGTGAGCACAAGCAGCCCCTTCACCCCTCTGGGCAGCTTTGGGCTCATCTGCACGTGGGCTCATTTTGTAATGAGCACCTGCTGTGCACCCAGTCCAGGTGCTGAAACTTGGTACCACACCCCCAACATCTCCAGGGAGTCGGCCAAGCGTAGCCCCACTCGGCAGCTGTGTCTAGAGAGCCCTGCACAGGCCAGGCCCTGGTGGGCTCGTGGTGGGTATTACTTCCTCTCCTGATTCCCCATGGTCCACCTCATCCAGGAAGTCCTCCCAGATGGCCCTGGCTCCCAGGGAGCAAACCGGCCTCTGCCCTGGGAGACCACCTGCTTCAGCCCCATGGCTCTTGTCCCTTGCCAGATGGCACATCCCAGAAGGCCAGGGCCAGGGCCTGCCCAGGCAGTGGCGTGATTTGTCAGCATCCCACCCCAGCCGTCCCTCCACAGGGCTCCTACCCGTCATACCCCAGCCCTGCTCCGCGAAGCCAAAGGGGCCACCCAAGGGAAGAGAAGGGGAGAGGAGGGAAGGAGACAAAGGAAGCCCAAGCAGAGAGCGGAGAGAGGAAGTAGAAGGGAAGGAGAGAGAGAGAAAGGGAGACAGAGCAGCAAGGTGAGGGTGGAGACCAGGACAAAGAGGGGGCAGGGACAGTGCGAAGGAGGGCAGGGGTGAGGCCGCTGGGCGAGGCCGAGCAGGACCCTGTGCCCCAGAGGTCCCCCTCCTCAAGCTCCCTGCTGCCTGCACCCAGCCGGGATGCGGGAGGGCGGGGCCACCACCACAGACAGGTCTCAATCAAGCACTTTGCACCTGCCACGCCCCTCAGCACCTGCCACAGATGAAGAACCTGAGACCGGCAGCCATCAGGTGACTCAGCCAATGACCCCGGGTGCACCACCGCCAGGGCTGCAGGCAGGGAGACTGGAAAGGGAGAAGCAGACTCAGAGAGGGGCAGGACTGGTTCTGGGTCACACAGCAGCCTGCTGAAGTTCGCGCACCTGCCCCTTGCGCAGCTCCAACGAAAACAAGGTCTAATGAAGTCTTTGGCAAGGAGCTCCAGGGCTTATCAGATGGGCCACGGCCAACACCCTCGCAGCCATCAGCACCTGCGCAGGGCCCCCCCACCCCCACCCCGCGATCGCTTTGCCAGGAAATGCAGCCCCAGCTCGTCCTCTCTCCCGGGAGCCAGGCCCTGGCCGGTGGCGTCTCTGCTCCCTCGCTGGACCCTCACGCAGCCCAACCGTGACATCGCCAGAGCGAGCCCTCATTCGCCCCGCAGAGTCCTCGCCCCTGGAGGAAGGGAGGGAGCACCCATGCTGCCTCGCATTGAGTGACAGCTCCTGGCACCCGCCCTGGCTCCCCGGGGTCTCCTGCAGCCCGCAGGTGGGGCAGGTGGATGAAAGCGTGGCTCAGAGAGAAACCGCAAGGCATCCGCCCAGGGTCACGCGGGTCACCCAACCCCAGCCCCGTGCTCCCCAGCTGCCAGGCTCGTGTGCTCACTTCCTGTCCCCGTCCTGGTCCAGGGTGTGTGTCCCCCAGCCCTGCAGCCACTTCCCCTGTGCAAATTATGCCCTGGCCAACATGGCTGGGAAGAGGGGGTGCTTCCTGGCTGTGGGGCTTCGGGCAGGGGAGAGCCCTCCTGGGCCACAGCTTCCTGTCTGCACCGTGTGGATGGAGGCATAGCCTGATGGCCTCTGAGGGCCTGGGCTGGCCCATGCGCCCTGCGGCTCCCCCTTCCCCCTGCAGGTACTGCGAGGCGAGCTGGGCTGATCCTGGGGTCCCATAGCCAATGGGAGGCAGCGCCTCCGGTTCCCGAGAGACGGGACATCTGGGCAGGGGTCCTGTGGTTTGCCCAGCGCCCCTGCCCCAGGCTCCTGACCCCAGAAAGCAGAAGGCGGGAGCTAGGAGCAGGCACAGAGTCTGCCTGAGGGTGCACCCCACACCCCCAGGTCGCTGGCCCCTGGACGGCAGCAGGATGGGGTGCAGCAGGTGCCCTCACAGAGCTCCCGGACTGGGGCTGGGGGAGTCTGATACGCCACAGCTCGTCACAGACTCCCGTGCAGCCCGGAGATGGGCGCCTTCCTGTAGGAGGTGACAGCAGCACAGCACGAGGCGGGCTGAGTGGCGCCTGCCCCCGCCCCAGCTGCTCACAGCTTTCCTTCCTGGAGAAGCTCCGTGGGGCCGGGGCCTGGGGCCCTGAGCCAGAGAAGAAGGTTGGCGGCCCTGACGAGCTGGACGCTGGCCCTAGGTAGAGCCCAGGGCTCCTGCCCCTGCTTTGCCTTCTGTGCCAGCCCACGGGTGCCCTGGCCCGCCATGGCGCCTGCCATCCAGGCACCGCCTCACCGGGGACTTGGTGGCCCGGCCCGGCTTCCTCACTCGCCCATCCCATCTGGCCCCAGCATGGCCCCTGTGCTCCAACGTGCTGGCTTCCATCCCCCATCCGGAGCCCATTTCGGGACTGACAGCCAGGGGTAGGAAGGGGTGTCTGGTTTTGCCCCTCGAAGTTTGTCTGGGGTGAGTGAGGACCCCAGCTGGCCCCACCCCCTCCTCACCAAGCCTTCGCCCTCCCTGGCTCTGGCTGAACGCGCTCCTCTAAGCACCAGCAACTGGCTTCCGGGCCAAGAACTCAGCCAGCACGTCCCAGTGAGTCAGGCCTAATGTCCCCCAGGTGGGTCAGGGCCAAGATTCCCCCAAACCAGGTGGAAACCAGGAGGCAAGGTGAGGGCAGAGGGGGTGGCTCAGCAGGTGACTCGGGTTCAAGGGGCAGGGCTTGTGGAGCCTGGAACCTGGCTCACAGCCTCCAAGCAGCACCCTCTGCCAGGGGCTTAAAGACCCGGCCCAGAGAGCAAACAGGGAGCAGCTGCTCAGCCCCTTCCCTGCAGAAGCCCGTCCCTGGTCAGGTGGATTAGTTAGCCCCTCCCCCACCCCAGCTGCTCCTTCTCGCTCCTTCTAAACGCCTGCCTCCCCACCAGAGGCTGGCGCTCTGGAGGCCGCGGTTGCATGCACTCCAGGGCCTCCAGTGTACACTTCCAGCTGTGTATTTGTGCACTTGCTCATCTGAGAGGCAGAGACAGAGATGTCTCATCAGCTGGCGCGTTCCCCAAGTGTCAGGGCTGGGGGTGAGGCTGGGCCAGGCCAAAACCAGGAGCTCCCCACTCTTCCTGGGTCTCCCCGCTGGGTGGCCGGGACTCAGCACCCGAGTCACCTGCTGCCTCCCGGGACGCAGTAGCAGGAAGTGGGATAGGAAGTGGAGCCCAGATTTGAACTCAGAGCCTCCGACATGGGATGCAGGCATCCCAAGCGGCATCTTGAACACAGTGGCAAATGCACCCAGAAATTTCTTTTTTTAAAAGATTTTTATTTATTTATTTGACAGGTAGAGTTACACAGAGAGAGAGAGAGAGAAAGAGAGAGAGAGAGGTCTTTTTCGGTTGGTTCACCCCCCAAATGGCTGCTACGGCCGGCGCTATGCCGATCCGAAGCCAGGAGCCAGGTACTTCCTCCTGGTCTCCCATGCAGGTGCAGGGCCCAAGCACCTGGGCCATCCTCCACTGCCTTCCCGGGCCACAGCAGAGGGCTGGCCTGGAAGAGGGGCAACCGGGACAGAACCAGCGCCCCAACCAGGACTAGAACCCGGCACCCATATGGGATGCTGATGCCACAGGCGGAGGATTAACCAAGTGAGCCACTGCGCCGGCCCCCAGAAATGTCATCTCTTGGAGCATTTGGGGTTTCAAGGAATTTATTTTAAAATATTTGTTGTGTCCCAGGCACGTTGAAGGTACTAGATATTTTATCAGTGGACAGCACAGACACATCTTAAATCAACAGTCGCCTCGCCTGTTAAAATGAGCCTAACAGAGAGCCCCCATCTTAGCTGCATAACCAGCATTCCTGGGGACGTAAGCCAGCCCCCCAGTGCTCAGCCACTGCCCCGCTGGCCCCCCAGCCCGGGCCCGCTCTGCAGCAGGTTAGAACCCATGGGACAAAGTTTCCTGAGCACCTACTGTGTGCCAACGCCCATACGCTTTCCCCAGCTAATCTCATTTAACTCTCACACAACACTATGAGGCTGAGTCTATTATAATCTGTATTTTATTTTTTATTTAAATTTTTAAAGTGTATCTGGAAGAGAGACGGAGACGGACACATAGAGACAGATCTCTCATCCACTGGTTCACTCCCTGTTTGCTTGCAACAGCCAGGGCTGGGCCAGGGCCAAAGCCGCGAGTGGGGGACTCGGTCCAGGTCTCCCACGCGGGCGGCAGGTGCTCATCTGAAACCTCAGGGCTGTGTCCAGGGCGCAGAGCAGCAGGGAGCTGGAGTTGGGAGCGGAGCCAGGGTTCGAGCATGGAACTCAGGCGTCCCAAGGGGCAGCTTAGCTGCTGTGCCAAGTGTCTGCCCCCAGTTATTTCAAGGGAGCCTGAAGATTGGACAGGGACTTCATTTCTAAGAGAGAGTAACCCAGGCGAAGATGCTCGACTTCCTTAGTCACCGGAGAAACGCAGCCTCTGCCCGGGACGACGGCAGCTACAAGGCTGACCCACCGAGTGCCGAGAAGGCAGTGGAGCCGCCAGTGAGCGCAGATGCCGCTCTCGCTGGCGGGAATGGGTAGGACCGCTTTGGGAAACTGACGATCCAAATACTTCTCCCGGACCCCGGGCTACCCGCCCCAGCCGGGTTCGCAGCCCAGACAAGCTTTGCTGCGGGCTGAGCCTGAGCACAAACGAGACAGCGTGGCGGGAAGGGGTTCCACCAGGTGCTGTCGCTGGGGCGGGAGCCATGGGGCTTCCTCCTCTGCACACAGCGCGTGGATCTGTAGATGACCTGGGATTCTGGCCAAACCCTCCCCACCCACAATGCTTCAGTTTGCACCTGGCTAGGTGTTCTGTGCCGTGACATCGTTGTGGGTTTTTTGTTTTGTTCTGTTTTGTTTTGTTTTGTTTTGCACACAACACACTCCAAATGGCAGTGTTGCCCATCACCACCACCCCAGGAGGGTCCCACATGGGTCACATTGGGCTATTCCGGGCATACGTGCAGGACAGAGGAGTCCCTAGCGGGGCAGTAGGGGGCTTTTGCGGTTAGAGTCCGGAGGCTCCTTGCGTCTGATTAGGGTGGCGACGGAGCTGGACGCATAGTCAGGTCAGGACACCTGTCGGGGAGGCGGGGCTTGGCTTCTATGCTGCCTCACCGGAAGTTCTACTCCTGGATGCCCCACGGGAATGGGAGCGTTTCCCACGGAAACACACGCACAGGAATGCTCACAGCAGCAGTGTTTAAAATAACTCAAAGGAAACAACCCAAGTGCCCGTGGATGGAGAAGCGGATACATGAACTGCAACATAGTCACGCCAGGAAATATTACCTGACCAGGAAAAAGAACATAGCCCAGTCCTGTCCAGCAACAGGGCTAAATCTCACAGACATAATGAGGCGCCAAAGAGCCCAGGCATAAAAGACGACATACTGGCGATTCCACCCACGTGGCAGGTAGATTCCATTCAGGAATCTCTGGTGTCGGAGGTCAGAAAAGCCGTTACCTTCAGGGAGAGTTTGGTTGGCAGCAGGAATGAAGACGCCCTCAGAGGGTTGGGAACGTGCAATTTTTCTGATGTCTAAGGTGTGTTTGAAAGACAGGGAGATGGAGAGAGGCACAGACAGACAGAGACCTCCCATCTGCTAGTTCACTCCCCAGATGCCTGCAATGGTTGGGCCAGGAGCCAGGAACTCAATCCAGGCCTCCCCTGGGGGCGGGTAGGAACCCAGTCACTTGAGCCATCACCTCTGTCGGCCAGGGTCCCCCTGAGCAGGGAGCTGGAGCCAGCAGCTGGGTAGCAAACCCAGGCGCTCCGATGTGGGGGTGTCCTGACCGCCCGGCTTCCTGCTCTATGTGTGGCTGCCTTTCTCCCAGACACCCAGCGCTGGTCCCCAGGGGCCAGCCCTACACCCAGCAGTCACCCGCAGCACAGGCCTCCGGGGTGCTGGCTCAGACAGAGGATGGGAGGGGACAGTCTGATGGCGGAGGCACAGCCCACGCTCACCGAGACCCCAAGACTGTGTAGACAAACTGCTCTGATGGTGGAGACAAAGTCCCTGTGGCCCTTGGGACTCTTAGTCTGAGGGGTGAGGCACGGCTCTGGCCCTCGGGAAGCCTCCACTCCAGTGCTAGGACGGGGCCCCTCTCCTTATCTGATGGTGGAGGCAGCACATCAGCAGGGTGTGGTCAGCAACCAGGTCCCACGGCTGTCTCTGCCCACATGTGCAGGGCTAATCTCTTACAGGTAGTTCTGGGCTAGACTCAGAACCCAGAGCTGAGATGAGTTGGCTGGGGAGGGGAGTTGGGGGACAGCTGGGGGAGGGGTCGTCCAGAGACTGAGTGTCACTGCCCCCTTGTGACAAAGATGTGCTTATGTTACTTCCGTTGAACCTCACCACAGTCCAGGAGCAGGGCCAGCCAGGGAAACAGGCCCAGGGCAGAAGCACAGGGCCAAGGCCACACACGGAGGCAGGAGGGAGCCCAGCTTTATCTCCAGGGGGAGGAGAGAGGCGGGACAGGGCTGCCGGTGACTCAGGGAGCCGGCTGCCCACGCCCTGGGCTCCCGAAGGTGCAGGCAGCCAGCTGGCCTCTGCCCCAGTGCCCTGGAGGTGCCCTGGCTCCGGGCTGCCCAGAGCCGGCCTGGCGCAATCCCGATTGGAAAATGCTTTTATTTGAGGACGGCCTGTGGCCCGCCAGGGTTTACGAGCCTGGTTTATTGGTCTGGCCCGGGGAGCCTGGGGCGCTGTTTCTGCCTGAGCCAAACTCTGCAGAAGCTACAACTTTTCTGAAAGTCAGGGCTGGGAGGGGACTGGAAATCCCCCAGGGCCTGAGCCAGAAGGAACCCCCGGACGAGCTGGCCCAGTCCCTGCCTTCTGCAGACCAGAGCAGGGTGGTGACTTGCCCAAGGTCACACAGCACACCAGCGGCAGAGTGTGGCCCCCTGGGCCCTGTCCGGGACTCTCGCCAGCACTGGGGCCAAGGGTGGGGGCCGGCCCAGGGTGTCACAGAGACCTTCTGTGATTGGCGGGTATGGGGGTGCCTTTTGTAGGGCTCCCCTCTGGCTCTGCATCTGCCCTCCGCAGACCCCAGGCCAAGATGGGGTTTAGGGGACACAGAGAGCAGCATCCTCCCCTGCCCCTGCCCCCCACCACCCCCAGCCCCTCCCGAGCACCCCCAGCCCGCAGCCCAGGGCACAGCCCTGGAGCACAACACCGGCTCACTTGATGCTCATGACCGTTGGCAGGCCAGACACCTTTACGAGAGCCAACGGAAGTTCAAAGAAGCTGACACATCTTGCCTGAGGTCTCCTAGCACCTTACCTGGCAGCCGCAGCCAGCCCAGCGGCTCAGCCCACGCCTGATTTCTCCATGGTGCCGCAGCCTCCTCCAGGGAGCGCCCAGGGCGTCCTGTGACCCCCACCCCTCACCTGGCCCTGGGGGCTCCCAGCTGGCCTTGCCCCCAGCAGGAGTCCTGGAGGAGCCACAGAGCGGCAGATAGAGGCAGACTTGGCCTCTGAGGGGTGGGGCTCAGCCCACTGAGATCCCCAGCTCAGGGCTGCAGAAGCCTGGGGGCCAGACTCGGGTGTGCACAGGGTGAGGGCTCAGGGGCTTAGGCTCCGGTTGACACTTGCCCCATTCTGCTGTGTGACCGCAGGCAAGCTACCGGCCCTCTCTGAGCCTCTGTTGTCAGGAGCTGGTCACCGGCGTCCTGTGATGTCTACAGGGGCCTGATTGATCTGATTGATCAGAAGTTGCACCCAGGACCTCTGCTCAGTGGGGAGGGGCCGGCCTGGAGCGGCTGCGACCTCCCGAGATGGGCCTGCCTGGGGTCCTGCAGCAGGGGAGGGGGAGGGGCTGGGTCCTTCTGCACAAAGGCTGCAGGTGCAGGGGTGGGAGGGCTGGGCCAGGGGCTCCACTCCCTTTGTGGCTGTGGAGCACCAGGCTCCTCTACTTCCGTTACAACTCAATGGTGAGCTGGAGGCTGGCCCCGGAGAGCCCACCGCACCCGAGCGCCGACGCCACCCACAGCGAGGTCACTGGGGCAGCTCAGTGCTGCCTTGGTGGGAACGTGTTCACTGCGGGTGCTGTACAGAGGGGCTGAACCTTGTGATGCGCCCTGGTGAGCAACTGAAGAAAAAAAAAAAGACAGAAATTGACCTTTCTCAAAATGAAACATTTTCGCGCTTCCAAGGACAGAGTGGAAAGAGTGAAAAACGGCTCCAAGGAGAGAAAATGCTTAAACGGGGTGTCTGATGAGGCCTCGGATTCAGAGTGGGTCAAGATGTCTGATAGAGGGGCCGGCGCCGTGGCGTAGCGGGCAAAGCCGCCACCTGCAGTCCTGGCGTCCCATATAGGCGCCCATTCCAGCCCCGACTGCGCCACTTCCGACCCAGCTCTCTGCTGTGGCCCAGGAAAGCAGCAGAAGATGGTCCAAGTCCTTGGGCCCTGCACCCAGTGGCAGACCTGGAAGAAGCTCCTGGCTCCTGGCTTCAGATCGGCACAGCTCTGGCTGTTGCGGCCAATTGGGGAGTGAACCAGCGGATGGAAGACCTCTCTCTGTCTGTCTGTCTCTCTCTCTCTCTCTGTAACTCTGCCTTTCAAATAAATAAAATAAGACATAAATAATAAAATAATAAACATAATAAAATAATAAATAATAAAATAAAAGAGAGAGAAGTCTTCTGTCCGCTGGTTCACTCCCCAGATGGTTGCAATGGCCAGAGCTGCGCCAATCCGAAGCCAGGAGCTTCTTCCAGGTCTCCCATATGGGTGCAGGGGCCCAAGCACTTGGGGCATCTTCCACTGCTTTCCCAGGTCACAGCAGAGAGCTGGATTGGAAGAGGAGCAGCCGGGACTAGAACTGGCGCCCATATGGGATGCCAGCACAGCAGGCGGAGGATTAACCTACTGCACCACACAGCTGGCCCCAAACTATTAATTTTAAAAAGAGATATATCTCTGTGTCTCCTCTGTCACTCTTTCAAATAAATAAATCTTAAAAAAACAAAAGCAGTCTGATGAGTCAATGGTAAAAAGACAGCCCAGCCGCACAGCGGACAGGGGTCTGAGCAGACGTCTCTCCAAGGGAGGCATGCCACGGGCCGGCAGGCGCCCAAAAGACCCTCGCCAACCAGAAGTACCCGAGAGCCCCCTCATCCCCACCCCAAGTCCAGGACCAAACGACAGACGAGGATGAGGACGCCAGCAAGGTGGGGAGGCTGGGACCCTCGGCTATGGCTGCCGGGGACGGAAAATGGAGGAGCCCCCGGGACATCGAGGAACAACCTGGAACAGCACGGAACAGCATGGAACGGCCGCTCTGGCAGCTTGACAGCTCTCTCCTGGCTGCAGGTTGGGCATGGGAAACAAAGGGGCCCCTGCCTGCGGGCTCCTCCCTCTCCTGGGGAGGGCACAGAGGGTCCTGGGCTCTGAGGGGTTGCAGGGGGGATGGGGAAGCGTCCAGAGGCACAAACGTGGACCCCCCTGGGGTCCTGCAGGCACCAGGTGGACTCCTGCTCCCCCGAGCCTCCCTCCTTGGTTCCGCTGACGCCTTCGCCCATCTCCCCAGTGCTTCTCGCTAGAAGGCCACAATTTAATCTCTGAGAACGAATTTCTAGATTTAAAAAAAATTGTTTTGTCCTCCTTTCTCTTTTCTATCCCACCAACTCCCTCCTGGACGTTCGTCTGGCCCTGCCCGCGGTGAATCAGGTGTTCTGCTGACTTCTCGGGGTGCCGGGTGCACAGATCTCCTGCCGCGAACATTCCAGACTGCGCTCTCCCAGCTGGGCCGCTCGGGCTGCATCCGCCTCTTCACCATCCCTCAGCTGCCCTTTGATCCATGAGCTGCTGAGAAGGCTGCTGTTTAACTTCCCAAGGAAGGGAAGGGGGCCCTTCTGGGTCCCGGGTCGGTCGGGTCGGTCGCGCTGGCGTCAGAGGAAGCCGGCTGGAGGAACAGGCTCCTTTCGGCTGTGTCGAGACGGCTTCTGCCGGTTGCCACCGGAGCCACTTTTCCAGTGCATTCCACGAGCCCGAGCAAAACGTCCACTCACCCCGGGTGAAGCGGGTTTGCTGGGTATCGATCGGCTGCAGGGCGCTCTCTGCGTTTGTCCGATCTCCCGCTGGCTGCGGCTCCACTTTCTCTGCTGTGTTTAGCCACCGTCGAGATGCGGGCAAATCTCCCACTGTACAGGCCCACTTGTTCCGTCCTCAGAACTCGATCTATTTTAGTTGCATTTATTTCTACACTGGAGCTTTGCTGCCTTCATAAAATCACTTGACAATGACCTCCTGGGGCTGGTGCGGGGGTGCAGCGGGCTAAGCCGCCTCTCCCAGTGCCAGTGTCCCACACACGGGCGCCAGCTCAAGTCCCGACTGCTCAACGCCTGATCCAGCTCCCTGCTACTGCGCCTGGGAAAGCAGGGGAAGGTGGTCCGTGTACCTGGGCCCCTGTACCCACATGGGAGACCCGGAAGACGCTCCTGACTCCTGGCTCCTGATGGGCTCAGCTCCAGCCTTTGCAGCCATCTGGGGAGTGAACCAGCAGATGGAAGGCCTCTCTCTCTCTCTCTCTCTCTCTCTCTCTCTCTCTCTCTCTCTCTCTCTCCTTGCCTCTTCTTCTCCCTCTCAGTAACTCTGTCTTTTAAATAAATAAAATAAATCTTTAAAAAAAGAAAGGAGCCCGTTTCATCCAAGTTACCAAGAGCTCGTAGGATTCTCTCCTTATTGTTGTCTTCAAGGGCTCTGCTAACAGCCTCCGCCTTCTTCCTGGGGTTGGCCATTCGTGTCTTCTCTCTGTCAGTCTTACCAGACATCGGTCAACTTCATTCATCTTGGCAAAGCACTGGGTTTTGGGTTGTTGATCGTCTCCGCTGGATTTTCCCATTCAGTTTATTTCCTTTATTATGTTCTTCTGAAGGCAGAAGCTCAAGTACTGGAGACGTCACGCACTGCTTCCCAGGCACCTCAGCAGGGAGCTGGATTGGAAGCAGAGCAGCTGGTGCCCAACACAGCACTGCAGTATGGGATACGGGCTTCACCCACTGCGCCACGACGCCGGCCTTACACCTAGGATCCCCGTGTCACCTCGGTGAGCCGGTTCTCATCATTACGTAATTACCCTCCGGACCCTGACAATTTCTTTGCTCTGGAGACTAAGGTATCTGATAGCCCCAGACCTCGTTCTATCCTTTGGTTTTCATCTTGCTTTCTTCACTGTACTTGAACTTGTTTCTTGCAGATAGAATATAGTTGTGTCACTTTTTTATCCGCTGTGCCAATTTTTAGCTTTCAGCTGGTTTCTATGCAAAGGGACTTCAGAAAGATCATGGAAAACAGAATGAAATCCATTCAGAAGCAGGGAATCAGGGTGGCGGGTAAGATGCCCACGTCCTGTATCAGGGAGCCGGCTGGGACTCCTGGCTCCAGCCTCCTGCTACTGCAGACCCTAGGAGGCAGCAGGGACAGCTGGAGCAACCGAGCTCCTGCCACCCAGTGGACAGCCTGGATAGGATACCAGCTCCGGCTCTGGCTCCGACCCAGCCTCGCTCCAGTCGTCCAGCAGATGAGAATGCTCGCGCGCGCTCTCTCTCTCTCTCTCTCTGCCCTTCAAATAAACAAAGATTTTTTAAGAAGATGTTTATCTTGATGCAAAAATGTTTTTAACTCTATGGATAACTTTCTTATAATATGGATTTCTCATGAACTTACACATGGATATCAAAATTTTGGGGCGAGGGGCCGGTGCTGTGGCATAGCAGGTAAAGCTGCCACCTGCAGTGCCGGCATCCTATACGGGCACCGGTTCAAATCCCAGCTGCTCCACTTCTGATCCAGCTCTCTGCTGTGGCCTGGAAAAGCAGTGGAAGTTGGCCCAAGCCCTTGGGCCCCTGCACCCACGTGGGAGACCCGGAGGAAGCTCCTGGTTCCTGGCTTCAGATTGGCGCAGCTCCGGCTGTTGCAGCCATTTGGGGAGTGAACCAGCGGGTGAAAGACCCCCCCACACACCGCCGCCTTTGCCTCTGTGTCTCTGTAACTCTTACTTTCAAATAAATAAATCTTTTTAAAAAATTTTTGTGCCAAAATAAAGTGATGTTTCCATCCCATTTCCCGTGAACTTTTTGGATATCCCACAGACCATTTATATTTAATGAGCTTAGGGCTGCCGATCTACTTTGTTCCTCTTCCTTTTGTCTGCCTGCCTCTGGGCTATTGGACTGTTCTGGAATTCCGTCCCGATTTATGTGCAGTGCTTTCAAATGCATCTCTCCATATAAAATGTGTGAGTCACTCCTGGGCTCTGTGTCAGAGGGACAGAACTGACCACAACCTCCGGAGTCATCACGCTGCCAGTTCCAGCACGGAACAGACACTCCTCTGCTCACATCACTTGGTCCTCCGCATCCGTAAGATGATTGTCTTAATTATTTTATCTGCACGCGTGTAGAATCCCATCAGTGTTACCATTTTTTGCTTCAACCACCAGACACAAGTTCAGAAAACTGAAGTGGAGGGAAAAAGTCGTTTGCCATAATCGCGTCCTTTTTACCATTGTCTTCCTTCCTGCTGTTTCAGGATTTCTTCTTCGTCGTTTCTACTTAGCAAATGCCTTCTAGAAGGTCTGCTGGGGACAAACTCTCTTGGTTTCCTCTCCTTGGATTTGTTCTTTGTTCCTGGAAGATTTGCTTGCTGGGTGTGGAATTCCAGATTCGCAGGTCTTTTCCTGGCGCACCTGGAAAACCAGCCACGTCCTCTGGTGCCCACGGATTCGGGGGACACATTGGCTGTCCTTCCAACCGTCTCACAGACGTGAAATGTCACGGCGCTCTCTTACCTCTTGCTCATTTTGTTCCCGTCCTAATTTTCCAGAAGTTTAACTCTTTCGTGTCTTGGAATAGTTGTCCTGCGTTTGTCCTGTTTGGAGTGCACTTGGTTCTTAAATCTTCGGGCTTCTGTCTTTTGTCGAATTTGGGAACCTCTCCCATGATTCTCGGAGTCCTTGCTCCCCCCCCCCCCCGGGACGTCAGTGACTGAGCAGCAGGACTTGTATTAACAGCCACCAGTCACGGAAGCTCTGCTCGTTTTCTCGGTCTGTTTTCTCTCTGTGTTTGTGTTGCTCTGCCTTCAATTTCCCTGATAGTCCACGTTTCCTCCACGCTGCTGTTGCGCTCATGAACGAAACCTTTATTCCATGCATCATATCTGAAGTTCTAAAACTTCTCTTTTACGTCTTCTTCTTGTTCACTGAGCCTCTCCACCTTTCCATTGACTTCAAGAGTGTTCACGGCTGCTTGTGGAGGCATCCTTAGGACGGGCACTTAACCCTGTGCTGGCAATCCTCACGCTGCTGTCACCCCTGTGCTGGTCACAGTTGGTTGTTTTCTCATTCAGGTTCAGGGTTTCCCAGTTCCTGGTATGACAACGATTTTCTATTGAAGTGGAGGCACCTGTGCTGTGGTATGGAGCTCTGGGTCTCACCTAAATCTCACTTAATAGCAGGGTGGGGGCAGGAGCCGGAGCTCTGCCTCCCCACTACGCTGGAGGGGACAGGGGTGCCTTGCACTGCTCCCCTATGACACCTACCTGACCTCTGCTCTGAGGTTTCCCCAAGGAGCTACCCCCCGACACCCATCCACCCCCATTCAGGGTCAAGGAGACGCCACATTAGCACCCAGTGGGAACGCAGTCCCCCATCCTCAACCTTCTGTGACACCACCGCTGCTGAGGAGTGAGGAGTGGGGCGTGCGACGGTGGAGGCCAAGGTTAACCAGCGCGTGCTCGCCGGGGAGCAGGTGTCACCTGCGAGTTTCAGTCCTGCTCGGCTGCCCCTTCCTGGTGCCTTGGCCAGAAGAGTCAGCACCCTCTGCACCCTTCTGTCTGAGCCCCCGGGCGTCTCGGTCTGGGAGACGTGAAGCCAGGAGAGAACCCAGGAAGCCCGGCTTTGCCAGTTCCGGTCGCGGGGTATCAGCTCGTGCAAGTCCACAGCTGCTCCAGCATTCCAGTGAATTGAATCTCCCAGCATTATGTGGTGACTCCCTCGTTTCTTCATACTGTTTTTGCTTTAAAGTCGGTTTTATCCGAGTTTCATTGAAGCCACACTGGCTCCCTCTGGGTTGCCATTTCTTCTGGAATGTCTCGTTTTCCGTCTCATGTTGCCTGGGGCTTTACGTGGGAGGAGTGTCTTTAACACCACGTTTGCTCTCATCTGACAACATAAGCCCTTCCACTGGATCATCTCCTCCACTTCCGGTTGTCATTGTTGGTTTGCTGATTTTATCCATTCGAATATTTTTTTCAATTTTAAAAAAAGTTATTTGAGAGACCAGGAGGCAGGCACAGGGCTTCCATCCACTGGTTCACTCCCCAGATGCCTACGATGGCTGGGCCAAGCCAGGGCCAAAGGTGGGGGCGTGGAACTCAACCCGGGTCTCCCGTGTGGGTGGCAGGAACCTCTCAGCTTGGGCCATCCCTGCTGCCTCCCCGCAGGGCCACAGTAGCAGGAGGCTGGAACCCAGGCCAGCGGCTCCGATATGGGATGTGGGCATCCTAGGCAGTACCTTCAGTTCTGGGCTGAACGCCTGCCCCACTCCAATACGGAGCGCACCGTCAGCCAGGCACTCCCGGGTGCTGAGACACGTGCAAGTCCAAGGTCCCAGGAGTCAGAGTCTCGCTGTGGAAAACAGACAATCGAGAAGTGACTAAAATGTACATTGTCAGCGCCCGTGCTGTGGCATAGTGGGCTAAGCCTCCTCCTGCGCACCAGCATCCCATATGGGAGTCCCAGCTGCTCCACTTCTGATCCCGCTCCCTGCTCATGCACCTGGGAAAGCAGCTGCAGAGGGTCCAAGTCCTTGGGCCTCTACACCTGTGTGGGAGACCCAGAAGAAGCTCTGGGCTCCTGGCTTTGGATCGGCGCAGCTCCAGCTGTTATGGTCATCTGGGGAGTGAACCGGCGGATGGAGACCTCTCTGGCTCTCCCTCTCTATCTGTGATTCTGCCTCTCAAATCTTCTTTAAAAATGTGTTTTGTCTGCGGAGAATTCCAAATAATTTCTGCAGACACCCTGGCCTCAAGCAGCCTCGCTTCGCTCTAACAGGAAGACGTGGAAAAGGCGAGGGACTGGATCCGGCTTCAGCATCCGCCAGGGTCTCTATGTGGGGTGTCCAGAGGCTGGAGACCGAATCTCGCCGTGGGGGCCAGAGGTGGGACGTGCCCAGGATTCCATGAGGTCATCGGAGGGCACCTGGTGGCTTCACTAGGAGGAAGCCCCCACGCACGCCCCGCCTCCCACAGGTGGCGCCCTGGGCCACCTAGGGACTCTGCCAGAACACAGCTGTCCCCACACGCAGCCCCTCCACCCCGGGCCGCCATAACTGTGAGTCAAAACAGCGTCTTTTCCCTACAAAGTGCACAGCCTCGGCTGTGGCACTGCAGTAAACACACGGGAGGAAGAGGAACGCTTTCCCCAGGCCCTCTAGGTTCCCGGGGTGGCCGCAGCAAAGGGCGTGGAGCGGCCTGCATGGCAGGCACTGTGCTCCCGGCGCTGACGGCCAGGATGGAGGCGCTGGGCGGCCCCAGGCCCCTCCCTGCTGGCGGTGGCCGTCTTCCTGTGGAGGGGGTGCTCTGCGTCCGCCTGTCTGTCTCCCAGCTGCCCCTTCCCATTAGGGGCACAGGGCAGACGAGGCCCCCACAGCCTCCTCCTCCTCATGGGGTCACCGCTGTAGGGCTGTGGGGACCCACTTCCTGCCAAGGTCACATACAGGTGTGTTGGGGGTTACGATTGGCGTCTATGAATGGGGGGAGGGGGGGACACAAGTCAGCCCACCAGGAGCAGCCGGGTGGCCAGCTGCCATGGGCGTCAGCTCGTAGCGATGCGTACCACGGGGCAGGCGAGGCATCCAAAAGGCGCTCTAGCCACGTGGCCTTCGGGTGACCAGGAGGGGAGGGGGGACACGTGGCGGGGACAGCTGGTCAACCACATCCCCACCAGCTGGGCTGGCGTGAGGGTGCAGGCTCAGGGATCTGGGAGATGAAGTCAGAAAGGTGACAGGTGGAGCCCAGGTGACCCCTGGGCGGGAGGAAGGGTGGGGTGAGCTGTCCCTGGCAGGGCTTAAGCCTGGGAGAGGCAGGAGCTGGCTCAGGTTCTGGCCGAATCCCTCTGGCTGCGGCGCTGACCGCGCGATCAAAGCGAGGCCAGGGCAGAAGCCGAGAGCCCCGGGGACGTTGGAACAAGCCCAGCAAGACAGGAGCCGTGGGGCTGGCAGCAGGCAGGAAGCCGCGGAGCGGGGCGCACGTGGCCAGACGGGGCTAGTTTTCCGGGCAGATCTGACAGTTCCCTGGGGGACAGAAGCTGGGGTGGGAGCGCAACCGTGACGTCAGAGAGGCTCCGAGGTTTCGGTGGAAGCGGCCGTGGTGCACAAGGGTACGCAAGGCTGTAGGGCGCTGGTGACCTTCGGGGGGACGCCGAGCGAGGGACGGGGACCCCACTGGCGTTCCAGGGAGGGGCTGGGCCACATGGAGGAATGCGGGCGGGGGCGGGCCGAGCCGGAGCCTGGGGGCGGAGCCGGAGCCTGGGGGCGGAGCGTGGGAGGGACCACCAAGGCCGAGGCTGAGCTTGGGGCTTGCCCACGTTCGTTCGTTCGTTCGCAGCCTGAGACCCAGAGGAGCCTGGGAAGGAGCTGCCTGGAGGAGGGAGGACCGGCGAGAATGAGGCGTCCCCGAGGAGGCAGTGGGATCAGCCCTGGGCGGTCGCCGAGAGCAGCGGTTAGGACGCCCCCAACCCGCCTGGGCGTGCCAGGGTGTGGGTCCCAGCGTCCCTTCAGATCCAGCTGCCTGCTGACGGGCACCCTGGGAAGCCGCTCAGACACGTGGTCTCTGCACCCACGTGGGAGACCCGGCTTGAGATCCCAGTCCTGGATTTGGCCCGGCCCAGGCCTCCTACCTGATCCTTTTTTCCTTTTCTGAGTTGCTAGGACACCCTAGGACACCAGTTCTAGGCGCACATCTGCTGCGACCTAACAAGTGCATGCACTCGGTAGCCCTCGCCACGGCCCAGGGGCACCGTCAGCGCTGCCTCCGGCGGTTCCACGCCTGTGCGTCCAACCAGCTGCAGATCAGAACAGCTTCTCCCCGCTCTCCCAGGCAGCACAGTACGACGACCATCTACACCACGTCTGCCTTGTTGGGTCGGGCGATTACCTAGAGTTGCCTTAAAGTAGACAGAAGCTGGGCGTAGACTCCATGCAAATTCTAGGCCATTTTATTAAAAAGTTTTTTTTTTTTTTAATTTGTGAGGTAGAGTTACAGACAGAGAAAGGAAGAGGCAGACTGAAAAGTGTCTTCCTTCTACTCCCCAAATGGCTGCAACGGCCAGAGCTGAGCTGAAGCCAGGAGCCAGGAGCTTCCTCCTGGTCTCCCATGGGGTGCAGGGCCCAAGGACTTGGGCCATCCTCCACTGCCCTCCCAGGCCATAGCAGAGAGACAGACAGCGCTCTCATCTGCAAATGCCTGCAACAGCCAGGGCTGAGCTGAGCCGAAGCCTGGGAGCTGGGAACTCCACCCGGCTCTCCCGAGTACGTGGCGGGGCCCGGTCGCCTGAGCCATCACCCCTGCCTATCGTGGAGCCAGCAGCCAGAACTCGGAATCAGAGCCTGACTCATGGGGGGGTGGGGGGGGGGACACAGGCATCTTAGCCTCTAGGCTGGACACCGCCCCATAGAGCGATTCATCATCCCAAAAAGTCCCCTTGTCCCCTTCTCAAGCCACCTCCACCAGCGTCTGTCACTGGAGGCTGGGTTTGTGCCTGACTGTGGTGTGAATGCAAACCGAGCCGTAGATTTCACGTTCGCTTGTTTCCCGTTTCTTTCGCAGAATGGTTGTGGAAAGTGCCTGCGCTCCATGCCTCTATTGCTTCCCCAGTACCCCGTTCTACGCCACAGCTCGGTGTGCACTCACCTCCGGCGGACACCTGCACCGTCTCCAGCGAGCGCCCGGTGGAATATGCCTCTGACACAGTCCTTCTGTGAATGCATTCATTTCTCTTTGGCAGATACCTAGGTGTGGCTTCTCATACGGTAAATGTATGCTGGATTTTATTTTACCTAAAAGCAACTGTGTGTCCAATTTCTTTTTTTTTTTTAAGATTTATTTATTTATTTGAAAGGCAGAGTTACAGAGAGGCAGAGAGAGAGAGAGAGAGAGAGAGAGAGAGAGGTCTTCCATCCATTGGTTCACTCCCCAAAGGGCAACAATGGCCAGAGCTGGGCTGATCTAAAGCCAGGAGCCAGGAGATTCCTCTGGGTCTCCCACGTGGGTGCAGGGACCCAAGGATTGGGCCATCTTCTACTGCTTTCCTAGGCCACAGCAGAGAGTGGGATCGGAAGTGGAGCAGCCGAGACTTGAACTGAACCGGTGCACATATGGGATGCCCGCACTGCATGGGAGACCAGGAGAAAGCACCTGGCTCCTGGCTTTGGATCGGTACAGCGCCAGCTATAGCAGCCATTTGGGGGTTGAACCAACAGAAGGAAGACCTTTCTCTCTGTCTCTCTCTCACACTGATTTGACTCTGTCAAAAAAAAAGCACTGCTCAATGCTGTCATGAAGGACTTCTGGCAGCTTTTGGTCTAGTCAAACCACCCTTCCCACGTGACCCGGCCATCTGTCCACCAGCTGCCGTTTGCCCGCACAACAGCCGTACCCCGTGGCCCGGGTGCCAGACACTCACGGCCTTTTTATTCACTAGAAGCAAAGGCAGAGAACAACCCGGGCATCCGGGCACCAGGAACACAGCTGAGCATAAAGGCATCACCCGAAGTCCGCTCTCCGCATGATTCCAACACACGGCGTCCCGAGGAAGGCAACCACACGGGACCAGGAGAGGGCAGAGGGGCCCGAGGCAAGGGAAGGAGGGGGCAGCAAAGCCCCTGGGAGACTGCGGGCAGGGAGCGATTCTGCACCTCGGACAGGACTGCAACTGCGCATTTGTCAAAACTCAACGACTTTCCTACCCGAAATGTTGCTCTGTGTAAATCTGAACACAGTTTAAAATCCACCAAGCTCAGGGCCAGCGCTGTGGCATGGTGGGTAAAGCCACCGCCTGCAGTGCCGGCATCCCATATGGGCGCCGGTTCGAGTCCCACCTGCTCCACTTCCAATCCAGCTCTCTGCTGTGGCCTGGGAAAGCAGACAATGGCCCACGTCCTTGGGCCCCTGCACCCACGTGGGAGACTCAGAGGAGGCTCCTGGCTTCGGATCGGCGCAGCTCCAACCATTGCAGCCATTGGCGGAGTGAACCAGCCAAGACCTTTTTTTCTCTCCCTCTCTCTGTAACTCTGCCTCTCAAATAAACAAATAAAACTTTATTAAAAAATCCACCAAGCTCTAGTTTACTGGAATCTCTGAGGGCGGCCGCCCGTGCAGGCTGCCTTCGCCCTCGGTCTGTGTCCACCACCTTTATGTTTTAATCTTTGCTTTTCCTTCTGCGTATTCCCTGCGCTTTCCTGCTCGTTCAGTCACAGGTCACGGCCATCACTAACGTCACCCCATCTCTAACCTCCAAGGGGCCCCGTCCAGTGGAGGAGGGTGGGGCGGGCAGCAGGGAGGGGCCTCCTTCTAGACCCCCCCGGGGGGGGCAGCTGTGCCCCTGGGCTTGGCGGCTTCCGGCTGTGCCGGAGATCACAGAACCTCCGTCATGGGGGTAATGGCTGTAATTAACCGGTGCGAACCTGAACCTGCGTGCAGAGGGCAGCTGCAGGGCTCACGGCCAGGCGCGTGACTCACCCAGCCCGGGGGTGGGGGAGCCGCAGATCTGCAGGTGCACGCCGGCTCCTGCCGCGGCTTCCAGGCAGGACTCCCGGCAACCACCCGAGTGCCGGACCCCCACCCTCGCCCAGCACGACAGCCCAGGGGTGGCCGTGAGGATGCAGTGAGCTGAACCACTAGTGCTGAGCACCTCCACCCTGTCTTCCAGCTCCAGCCACCTCCTCCAGGGAGCCCTCCCTGATCCCCCGCCGTCCTGGTCTCAGAGCACACGGTCCCATTCCATTTGCTGGAGGCCTGCCAGAGGCCAAGCACCCGGGGATGAGGCAGTGAAGGAGACAGACCAGGCCCTGGCCTCGTGCGGCCGGTATTCTAGTGGGGAAAGGGATGATAAACAAGCTTGAAAACAGTGGAGTTACTCACAGATATGGTTGGGTCCACGAATCTGAGAAATCCTCATCAAAGAGCTGTCAATCAAGCCAAAACCTCAGGGGTGGGGCCTCAGACATTGTCAGGAGAGCTCGTGCAAAGGCCCTGGGGTGGAAGATGGCCTTGGGGGTTTAGGGGAACTACAAGGAAGGGGAGGGGAGGAAGCCAGAGACAGCAGGCAGGGGCCACAGAGCCTTGTCCTGCTGCTGGGCTCTTGGGCCGCAGTGCTGACCGGGGCGGAATCGCTGCAAAGCCCTCGGCCAAGGACGCCAGGCAGGCAGTGGACACTCGGGAAGCAGGACAGCAGGAGGGGGTTGCAGGGTCGAGGAGGGGCTGCTGGTGCAGGGGTGGCAGGAGGGGCAGGGCGGGCTCCAGGGCGCCCAGGGCCCTTTCCCCAACTCTGCTGTCCCCTGGCGCCTTCACCCCTCCCTGGGCCTTATTTCCCACCTGTGAACACTTCTTCCAGGAAGCCCTCCCTAGTTTCCCCCTTCCTTCCCCTATCCACACCTCTGGTTGTCGGGGAGACTCTCCCTGTGCACAGCTTTGTCGCTCACAGCTGCTCCTCGCAACCATGAGATCAACAGCTGATGGGGACAGTCCCCGAGACCAGAGGCCTAGGTTAAACCCAACATGAAATCTCTCTGAACGCCCTCCCGCCCCAATGGAGGCTGCAGCCCCGGACCCCAGGGCCTCAGAATCCCCCTACTGAGGGTGGAGCTTCCTGGTCCCGGGTCAGTGCCAGCCTGGAGCCCCCACCCCCACCCTACCCCAGCCCCAGTCTCGGGGTCCGGGCCTGACAACTCTCCCTTCCGAACCTCACTCACCACATCTCCCCCTCTTCGGCCTCCCCGCCCCCACCCCGGCCGGGGCTCTGCTCCCCCCACTTTCCCAGGAACCATCTGCTGAGCTCCTACTACGTGCCCGCTTCCCAGCAGGTCCCTGGGATTGGAGACAGCCAAGGCACAGCCAGCTCTCGGCGTCACCGTCGGGAGGACCAGGCGGGCTCCATGATGCTGGGGGTGTGGGGGAGGGGCGATGGCGATGGGGAGGGCGATGGGGAGGCGAGAGCTCCCCTGTGTCCCGGCACTTGCCGTCCAGTCCTCATAGCAGCCCCGTGAGGTAAGATAATGACCTTAATAATGGGCGCCACTTGGCATGTGCTAAGCACCCGCATTCCTCCGGACAGGAGCCCGTTCACGGAAGGCACCATGATTGCCCAGTTCGCCGTGATGAAACAGAGGCACAGAGAAGCCAGTTAGCAGCACGTGTGTGGACAGCAGGTGCTGCGGAGTCCCGAGGAGTCCACCCTCCTGGGCAGATCAAGGAAGACATCACGGCAGAGGTGACTTGGAGCCAAGTCCTGAGGGATTGGCAGGGGATTTCAGGGTGAGGGAGGGGCAGATCCAGGCTGGAGGAGCGGGGTGTGGACTCGGGCTACAGAGGCAGGACAAGGCCAGGTCCCAGCGAGGCCGGGGGTGGGCTGGGGGAGATGGAGCCCCCACGTCTCTCCCTGCTGGGTGCTGAAGGTCCTGACCCTGCCTTAAACTGGCCCTGCAAGAGCCGTGGACTCCGCCCCCACTCCCTCTTGTCCCACCCCAAGTTGTCCGAGGCGGCCACCCCTGCCCACCATTCCCAGGTTCTCTCCCGCCACATGCCCCCTGCACCTTGTTCCCTACCCGCATGCCCTCCATGACCCCGACAACCTGCCCACAGCCTGTTCCTCCCCTGGACTCCGCTCAAGGGCCGCTTCCTCCCGCAAGCCCTCCCTGATCATCTGACCCCATGAGCCTCCTCTCAGCCTGGTGGGAACGAGAGCCTGCAGCCGTCTTCCCCTCCGTCCGGCGTCCCCAGCTGGAGTGGGAGCTCCTTCTGGGCCAGGTGTGTACCCTACGATTCAGTGTAAAAGGTGGGTGCTGCTTTCCAAACGCTCAGTCCCGGGCCCAGCATGACCTCCGGGCGTGGGCTCTGGAACGCGCTTGGCCATGCTTGGTCCACGTGAGCATCCTGCCGCCCGGCGAAACCAGGCTCTGAGAGGCGATGGGGTCCTTCCCGGAGAGAGGGCTCCCAGCTCTCGGTCAGCAGCTGCTGTCGCCCTGCCCGGGCCAAGGCACACAGCAGGTGCTCAGGAGACCGACCCAGAGCCTGGCCAGCCCCAGGGGTCACCCCCGCGGGGAGCACCCGCCCACCCGGCTCTTTCCAACAGGATCTCCGCCTGGGCCGCTGGCTGCCCTCCCAGATACTGCTGTGGGCACCGGCCCTCAAGCCCCTGGGGAGCCGGACCCCGAGCACCATGACAGCTGTGGCCCGGACCAGTCCAGAAGCTGCATCGAGACCCAGGAGGACCCTGCAGGACACCAAGGGCAAGCGGCGTCGCTCTGCCTCTCGGAGCAGAGCGTGGTCAGGGAGCAGCCATGCTCCGGGCGCTGTCTGAGCCTGCGCAGGGCTGAGCCACTCCCAGGCCCTCCAGGCTCTCTCCTCGGAAGCCCCGTGACCGCCCCAGGGCACAGAGCAGCCGAGATCCACAGGGCACAGAGCAGCCGAGATCCACGCACTTTCCGCCCCCTGAATTGGCAAATATCAATCAAACCTCTTGGGAACTGCGCCTGGGAGCCAGCCCCGGGGGACAGGATGTGCAGGCCGGGCTTGTTTGAGGGGTGCCAGGCCGTGGGTCTCAGGCACACCCCAGTCCTTGGAGGGAGACAAAGACCCCACTGAGTACTGGGGCTGAGGAAGGTGCCCGGGGAGGCACCCTCGTGGAGCCCCTCCCCCACACGCACCCCGCAGTGTGGGGGCTCCGCGGCAGAGTGGCCTGAGCAGACCCTGGAACCTGCAGGGCCGCCCCGCCAGGGAGGGCGCAGGGCCGGCCTGTGCCTGGGGCGTCAAAGACATCCCCCACCTGGGCTCTCTCCCAGCGGGGCAGGCGCCGTGATAAATGGAGCCACCAGGGCAGGAGCCTGAGTGGGGGCTCCTCGGGACCAAGCAAGGGGCTCCCAGGCGGTCTGCGGCTTGAGCTGGCTGAGCCACCGCGGGGCAGACCCTGTCGGGGCCATTCCTGCCACTTGCAGACAGAGAACAGAGGCCCTCGGAGGACGAGTGGCCCGGGGCCACCCTGCCCAGGGCGCATGTGTGCTGGCGAGGTCCTGAGTCACCAGGCCGGCTTCCTCCTGAGGCCCCGTCATGCCCTCGTGCCGGGCTGCTGAGCCACCGGGCAGTTACTCACAGGCTGGTCTCAGAGGCCAGAGCAGACAGATGGAGGGGGCAGGGGAGACTGGCCTTGGCCTTGGCCTCTGGCCCACTCCCTGCCCCAGCCCCCCCTTCTTCGGCCCCCTCTCGCCACTCTTTATTCTTGGCGGGAGCCTCTGTTGGCTCCCAGGCTGTGTGGCGCCTCCCTTGGTAGGGTGGAGTTCCCTCCCCGACGCAGGGCTCCCCCCAGGACTTGGAGCTCTGCTGGGCAGAAGCTGAGCCGCCCCTCAAGGCAGCCCCGGCCGACTGGGGGTGTCTTTGGGGTCTCCCGGATCCCCCACCCCTCAGGGAAGCTTCGCCCTCGCTCCTTCAGGGCCTCGTGCTGGGCAGGGCTCCAGGCGAGGATCCGGCTCCAGCTCGCCTTGACCAGCCCAAGTGCAGGGCCCATGTCCGCCCGGCTCCGGGCACTGGGACCTCAGGCAATCGGCCGACCTCAGAGTCTCCTGTCCCGCCTTCGCGAAGCCGATGGCAGCGGCCGCAGCCTGCCTGGAGGGTGGCCAAGGAGCAAATGACACGGTGGCCGCCAGCTGCTTAATTCAGGGCCGGCCCCATGAGTGGCCCTCACAGGGGCACTGTCATCGTCATCATGAAAGGACTCATGGGAGCCGCCCATGCAGCCGAGGGGCCGGTGCACTGCACCTTACAAAGCACTCCCCCTTGTGGTGGGGGGCAGCGAGGGAGGTCCCTGGCTCCTGGCCTGCAGTCTCGTCCCCCTGGTCTGGCCCCAGAACCCCGGCCCACCAGGCGACAGGTGCCTGTGCTGTTGAGTATAATTCACAAGCTGGGTGCCTGGGGCACATTGCTTTACCCGTGTGGGCCTCAGTTTCTTCTGAGAAATGGGGGCTGCTTAGGACCCTGCCCCTAGGAGTCAGTGCTAAGTGTTTGCTGATTTTTTAAAAATATTTATTTATTTTATTTGAAAGGCAAAGTTAGAGAGAGAGAAAGGGAAAGAGAGGTCTTCCATCTGCTGGTTCACTCCCCAAATGGCCAGTCCAAAGCCAGGAGCCAGGAGCTTCTTCCAGGTCTCCCACACGAGTGCAGGGACCCAAACACTTGGGCCATCTTCTACTGCTTTCCCAGGCCATAGCAGAGCTGGATCAGAAGTGGAGCAGCCGGGACTCGAACTGGAACCCATAAAGGATGCCGGTACTCCAGGCAATGACTTTACCCGCTACGCCACAGCGCCGGCCCCCAGCACAGCTTTTTTATAAAACATGTTTCCTATGAACCTAACGAAGATTCTGCAGCAAAGTAAACTTGTCTTTTACTGTGATTTTCTCCTGGATTTCGAGTCCCCCCTTAGCCGCATGTTCACCTCCCCACGGGGCACCTGCACCCGCCTGGGCAGTGGCTGAGGGCGTGGCACCCAGGTGTGCAGGAAACACAGCTTTCCCGCCACCAAACGTGGCTCTGAGTTGCCAGGACAACGAGCAGCCTCAGCCTGGGCCAGACCCGTGTCCATGAACTCGGATTCGTTTGCCTCTGAGCAAATCACGGTGGGCTCTGTCTGCCCGTCTCTCTCCCCTTCCTCCTTCCCAAAGGCATGGAAGCTCGGTTCTGACTTAAATGCAGCGTCACCACGTCCCCGGCCACAGAATCAGAGGCCACGTCACGGTACGTGGTTTGTGCCCACCCTCGGCGGAAGCCCCAGCCCGGCCTGGTTCCCGGATCTGGGGTCTCGGTGGCCTTGGCCCTGTGTCCCCTCATCAGGACGCCCCGTGCCACGCTGCCTGTTTCCCTCCCTGCCGTCTGAGATGGGAGAATTCAAACGGGTTGCCGACACGTGGTCTTTTAAAAGGTCTGGGGTCCGACCGCTGGTGGACCTCGGCTGCATCAGCTTTGGTAACTCCTGGTATTCTCCCCATCTTGCAGGTGAGAAAATCGAGGCCCAGAGAAATGAAGCCAAGGCTGTCGTAGATGGCAAGCCGGGGAGCTGGGACTGCAAGAGGAGCATGGCCTTGTGCCTCCGTGGGTGCCCTGCCCCTTCTAGGTCACCCCCTGTGGTCTTCTCACGAGGAAGACGAGACGCAAGGCATGGAGTCCCGCGGTTTACGGCAGACGCTGCGGCCTTAGTGAGCCCGCCGAGTCCAGACCACGTCCCCCTGGGGAGTGCCCCGACCCCTCCCACTGCCTGCAGCCCCACCCTCACCTACAGCACCCACCTGTGGCGTATGCACACCTGGCACAGCGCTGACCACCCGTCCTCCCAGAACTCAAAAGTCACGAGCTGGTGTGTGTTCTGCGCCTTCGCCACCTGGCGGGGAAAGTGGGCGCAGGAAGCCGGGACTGCCTCTCCACCCACAATCACCGGCGGTGACTTGGGAAGGACTGGAAGAGCAGCATCCAAGGCCAATGCCAGTGCACCTGAGGGAAGCAGCAGCCATTGTGTGGGGCAGGGCGGGGCGGGGCGCTGGCACAGAGCAGAGACCTGGCAGGTTCTGGGTGCAAGCCACGGCTCCACCCCGGACGACCCACTCGTGACCAGATGGGCGGCCCCTCTGGCATTAGCATCATTTAATAATAATAGTCATAATAATGATCACTTCTTTTTAAAGACTGAATTAATTTTAAAGACGTGTTTATTTATTTATTTAGAGGGCAGAGTTAGAGAGGGCGGGATGGACAGAGAGGGCTTCCCTCCTCAGGCTCCCTCCCCAGATGGCCTCAATGGCCAGGGCTGGGCCAGGCCAAAGCCAGGAGCCGGGCACTCCATCCAGGTCTCCCATGTGAGCCCAGGGGCCCAAGCACTTGGGCCATCTTCTGCTGCTTTCCCAGGCGCATTAGCAGGGAGCCGGATCAGAAGCAGAACAGCCAAGACTCGAACCAGCGCCCATATGCATTGCCGGTGTCACAGACAGTGGCTTATCCCGCAACGTCACACACAGGTCCCTATTTATTTTATTTGAAAGGCAGACTGACAGAAAAGGAGACAGGGAAGTCCTCCATCCACTGGCTTATTCCCCCAAAAAGGCCACAACAACTGGGGCTGGGCCAGGCTGAAGCCAGGAGCCCAGACCTCCATCCGGGTCTCCCACGTGGGTGCAGGGCCCAAGCCCTCGGCCATCCTCCACTGCTTTCCCAGGCACATTAGCAGGGAGCTGCTAATCGAAAGAGGAGCAGCCAGGACCTGCAGTGGAGCTCCACCTGGGCTGCTGGTGCAGAGGTGGGGGCGTCACACTGCCCTCCCCCCAACACCAGCCCCAACCATCACTTCCTGCGCTTGGCAACCTCTGCCCCCACAGGAGCGGGGCGAGTCTGCCTTGTTCTGGGTCCCACACCGAGCACGGGCCCTGGCGAGTGGCAGGCTGCTCAGTGAGGCAGTGCCTACTTCTGTCTGCGTACGGACGCCCCCTGCCGGTGGACTTCGCGGTGCTGCAGCTGGTGTTCACGGATAAGAAACTAGCGGTCCAGAGAGGCCGGGACAACAAAGCCTATGACGTCACCATCCAGGTGCTGGCCCTCCCTGCTCTATCCTGGCTGCCCTCATCTCCTCTTCTCCCAGAATTATTTTTTTTTTAAGATTTATTTATTTGAAAGGCAGAGTCTCAGAGAGAGAGGAAGAGATAGCAGAGAGAGAGAGAGAGAGAGAGAGAGAGAGAGAGAGATCTTCCATCTGTGGTTCACTCCCTAAGTGGCCGGGGCTGGACCAAGCTGAACCAGGAGTGTGGAACTCCATCGGGGTCTCCCCCATGAGTGCAGGAACCCAAGCACTTGGACCATCTTCCACTGCTTCCCCAGGCCCCTAGCAGGGAGCTGGATCGGAAGTGGAGCAGCTGGGACTTGAATCATCACTCATTCAGGATTCCAGCATCACTGGGCCCTCCCTAATATTTTAGTATTTGAAACACACACACGCACTTACACATGCACACACACGCATGTCATATACATGCACACACACATGCACACCCGTCTTGCTGCTTGTGGGCACACACTGCTCAGAAAGAACAAAGCTATGTGTACTGTCCCGGCAAAGGGGACATAAGAGTGACCGGAAGTGCGGCGCCGTCCACTGCGTAGCACCAACCGCCCTTCCTCGGAAGCCCCACGTGAGGCCCCGGAGCCTGGAGAGGAGCTGGCGGGCTGCAGCCCGAGCGTCCAGGCCGGCGCCCTCCAGCTCACGCCCGTCGGCATGGTCCTTCCTTGTGCCACAGCTGTTGGTTAGGAGACAGCAGGCGACCCGGGGCAAGGCCAACAGGGCCCCAAAGACTCCCTGTGGGACTCTCCGGAGCCCCCAGAGAAGCAAACTCTGTTTTCTAGTGCACTGGAGCCTACAGTCGCCGAGTCCTGGTGTATTTTACAACCGTCTCTGGAACACAAGAAAGCGTGACCGAGAACCGAGCAGACATGGAGGTTGAGAGACTGGGCGTGGGTGAGCTGCTGGGTCGGGGTTCTGAGACTGGGCGTGGGTGAGCTGCTGGGTCGGGGTTCTGAGACTGGGCGTGGGCGAGCTGCTGGGTCGGGGTTCTGAGACTGGGCGAGGGTGAGCTGCTGGGTCAAGCTCTCAGCCCAGCCCTGGCTTCTCCGGGCCGTGAACCACTAAGTTCCCTTTGTTAGCTGCGTCGGGTCCTCTGCACCCGGCAGCAGTTCCAACAACAGCCCCGTGACAAGCACAGGGCCCACAAGACACCGCCTGCTATTACAGCAGCCTGCCCTCTGTCCCCAGTTCTTGCTAACTAACGACCTCAAGGCTAAACTCCCACAGGAAGCCCCAGAGGCTGCTGGGTATGGGAGTTATAGCACCTGCCCAGCAGGACGCTGGCCAAAGGTCCCAGGCCAACAAGTCTCCCTCTTCCATCTGAAAGGAGCCACACCACTGTCACCAACAAGTTTCTGTCCTTTGCCAGCGACGCCCTGGTGGCCAACTTGTCCACCCTCGTTCTGGCACCTCTGTCAAGCACCTGACACATCCCGGTCTGTAGGTTTCCTGCAACCTGCGGCTGAACCGTGACGTGGTCAACAGAAGTCAGAATCAGGCTGAGGAACACAGAGGGAGGGGTCGCTGGGGCCTGGGTTCGAGTCCCGGCTCTGCTGCTTTGGGCCTGTGCGACTGCAGACTGCTTCACCTCCCTGTGTGGCCATTCCAGGTGCCCGTGGGCTAATCCTGGAGCCAGTGCACACGGCCCTGGAGCTTTGCAAGTACGATGAAGGTGGAGCTGCAGATGAGCAGCTCATCGTGGATGGTGCCAATGGAGATGATCTGACCCCACGGGAAGAGCTGAGTGCACCTGGCTGCAGCCCCAGGGAGGCTCCACCACGGACAAGGGTCAGAGACGCTGGAGAAGGGGGCGAGCGGCTGAGGGGTCCACACTGTCCCCTCGGCCCGGGGAGACCCGCGTTGCAGCTCCAACTTCCCTGGCTCTCCGATGATGCACGTGCATTGTTTAGCCGCCAAATGTGTGCTCACTGGTCAAAGCAGCCACAGGACCCAGACGCCCAGCCTCATTCGGGAAACTGGTGCCGAATCTTGGGACAACCAGAGGTTTCGAGCTCAGCTCTGAGGTTCAGTGGCAGAGGGGCTGGCTCTTCTCTGGACAGGCAGGCCCCCTGCCCACCCCGGGGAGCAGCCTGAGCCCCTTGGCCCTGCCCCACCCGCCCCAGTCCTGCCTCACCTGGCCAGGGCACAGCAGGGAGGATTAAGGGAGTCTTGGCAGGGACTGGAGCCCACAGAGGCAGCTGTGGGGAACAGCTGAGTGCTGGGGGCGGGGTGGGAACGCACTCAGGCAGCTCTGTGGACGCCCCCTTCCCCCACCCCACCCCACTCCCCACAGTGAATGCTGTCTCCAGGGAGCGCCTCCAACCAGATCTGGACCATCTTGCTCCTCCTGAAGCCTTGCACTGTCCCTTGTCCTTGGGGACACACGAGGCCCAGGCCAGCCACCTACCCGGGGTGGGAACCTGAGTGAGTGACCTCATCTCTCCGAGCGCCCATTTCCTCTTCGGGCATCGGGGTAAAGGAGCGCCCGTCCCTCCCGGGGCTGCTCGCTGGCTCGGGATGCACAACCGTGTCAGGTATTTAGGCAGGATTAGAAACGGCAGCACAGGGCAGGGGTTGTCACAGAATTCCCTGAACCCCCCTCCCCCCAGAGAAAGGAGCACCAAGGCTCCTCCAGAGTTAGAGAGAGAGAGAGAGAGAGAGAGAGAGAGAGATTGAGATTGAGCTTCCATCTGCTGGTTCACTCCCCAAATGGCTAAAGCCGGGAGCTTCTTTCTTCCAGGTCTACCACGTGCATAACAGGGACCCAAACACCTGGGTCCTCCTCCACTGCTTTCCCAGGCACATGAGCAGGGAGCCGGATTGGAAGTGGAGCAGCCAGGACTCGAACTGGCGCCCACACGGGAAGCCAGCGCTGCAGGCCGCGGCTCTAACTCCCTGGATGTGAATTAATGGCCACCGTGACCAAGGCCCCAGCATGTGACAATGGAAACGGGAGGACACCAGTGGCTCCCCTGCGGAGGGGCCTGGCCCTACAGGGAGCCACCAGGAGAGAGAGCCAGCCACAGCTCCACGGCGCAGCCAGACAGCGACAAATGGGGCAGGTGGGAGAGCCGCGGGAGTCCCGGCCCCACACCCGGCACTCTTAGGGCTTTGGGTTCCTAAGGGGCTTCGTCCACACCGCAGCCCTCCGCGGTGCGCACCGCGAGCCTCGCCGCCCAGCTCCGGCCCCGCACAGCCGCGGGGCGGCCCCGCAGGTCGGGCTGCGCCTCTGACCGGCGCCCGGGAGGGGCTGTGCTGCCGGCCCAGCCTCCGCCCTGCTTTCTCAGCGTTGCTGTGTCGTTCACCGCGACCTTGTAGGGAACCGGGGCTGGGAGAGCTGAACTTGCCGAGACCTCGGGGCAGGCACACCGCGCAGGTGGGATCTGAACCCAGAGCCCAAGGCGCCTGCGACCGCGGACCGAGCGGGCGTCCCCACGGGGCCGCGAGCCTCGCTTTGGCAAGCGCGGGCTTCTCGGAGGAGCAGCCCTGGACGCCGCGGCCCGCGGAGCGCACCTGCAGCCTCGGGCTCGCGCGTGGCCCCCGCGCCGCCGCCGGCCAATGGGCTCCGGCCTCTCTTCCGCTCCGGGCGGTGGGCTTGAGACTCTGTCTGTGATTGGAGCAGCGCGCCGCCCCGCCCCCGGGGTCGGTCGGGCGCACGGGGCCGCGGCCGGGCGAGAGCTCGGGGATTAGTCAGTAATGCGCTCGCCGCCCGCGGTAATCCTCGCTAATACCTCGTTAAGCCCCGGCTGCCGGCTCACTCCCGGGCCGGGCCGGGCTGTCACGGGTCAGGGATCGGCCAGGCGCGCCTGTTGCGCCCCGCTCGGGCCAGGCGGGGCGCCTCTCCCCATCTCCCTACCCCACCCCGGCACAGGGGCGGGAAGGGCCCCCTCCCCGGGAGCCGTGGTCCAGGCCGCGCCCCCATGTTACAGATGGGGAGACTGAGGTTCCCCCAGGAGGAGCAGCAGAGCCGGACATCCCTGCGCAGCCTGCCCACCCTCAGTGCCCCTCCCCGCCTGCACTGGACACGCGCGCTGGCGCCCAGTTGAATGAATGAATGAACGAATGAGTCTGGCCCAGAGCTCTAGGTTGAACTGAAGAAGGCGAGAGGAGAGAGCGGTGGGGTGTGCTGGAAGGAACCCCGCCCGCGCAGGGGGAGTCGCCACCGCCAATGCAGCCCTGTGTCTTTAGTTCTTTTTGGGGGTTCACTTTGCAAAGTGAACACTGTTTTCCAGGTCAACCACGGGGCTGGCGTTGCGTGTTTCATGGCGTCTGGGAGCCGGGGGCTGCCCTATCCTGGCTTCCCCAGGGTACGAAACTCCAGGGACCCCGAGGGGCTGAGCGATCGCCCGGTGCCCAGGTCGCAGCCACTCTGCAGCCGGGCTGAACTCGAGTCTGCCCAGGGCTTCTGCAGGTGCTGTTCTCTTTACTCTCCGTGAAGGGGTCTCTTGAGCCATGGCCTCAGCACCTTGTCCGGGTGCCTCGGGCTCTGCCCAGCTGCAGGAGGCTCCGCTCTGACCCCCAGCCGCCTCTGAGGCTGCTCCTTTGCAAAGTTCCTGCACCGTGCGGCCGTTTGTCCAGGTTTTTATGTTATTCCGTTGACATGGAAACATTCTACGAATGGATGGAGTACCACCTGAGGTCTGGATGCGTGTGCACATCGTCCATTCTTAACAGAGAAAACGTAAACTTCGGAGAACCGGGCAGTTAGTGTTAGGCAACTCGGTTCCACAGACTGATCCTGACGCTCTGTGACAGATGCCACGCTGGGACTGGAGATGGCCCAGGGGTGAGGCACTTCCACTCTCTCCCACCTGTAGAGGGACTAGGCCAGGACAGCAGAGACAGCATAGGGACCCCTTCTCTCCCTGCAGCACCTGTGGCAGGCATTGCTAGTCGATCACAGCACACTTCCCAGCCTCGATACTTGAATAGCGGCAGCCACCAACACCCGGGGCAGAGGTGCCCGGGAAGATGAGACATCTGGTCCTCCCTGGACTGAGGTCATCCTGGGTCTGCCCCTGCGTCCATCAGCCTACCATTCCCCCAGGGCCCCCAGCCTGGGATTTCTCTGCTCCCGCCATGAGGGTCACACCTGCTGGGCTAACACAGAGGGCGTGAGCTGTTTCCCAGCCCTGGCCAGGAGGCCCAGCACGGCTGCAACCACACAGCGGCCATCTCCCCACCAAGACCACGCCAGCTCAGGCCTAAGCTGGGAAAGGGAGAAAGAGTTGCAGTCTTGAAGGCGTCAGGACAGGCACCATACAGAATCGGGTCCACCCCGTCTCCATCGCGGGGGCCTCCTGGCCTTTCGTGTGCCATTGTCGCCTGTGGGGCTCTTCTGCCCCCTTGCCTGTCTGGCCAGCTCCTTGCATTCCCTCACACCGGCTGGGATGCCCTCTCCCCTGGAAGTCAGCCGCTTCCGCTCTGCTCGGGTCTGATAGCACACGCAGTCACTCCCCCAGGCCACGAGAGGGGTGTGTGTTTCTGCCTCGCTCCCTCTTAGACTGTCGTCGGCTCCCTGTGGGTGGAATCGTGTCTCCATCAGGGCCCTCATAGCCCTGGCACAGAGAGGGAACCTCGCTAAACATCTGTGGACCTGTCGCCTCCACCCCAAACATTGGAAAACTTAAAAAGCCAGAGCCAGGGGCCCGGCGCTGTGGTGTAGCGGGTATAGCCACTGCCTGCAGCGCCGGCATCCAATATGGTTCAAGTCCCGGCTGCTCCACTTCCGATCTGGCTCTCTGCTGTGGCCTGGGAAAGCAGTAGAAGATGGCCCAAGTCCTTGGGCCCTGCACCTGCGTGGGAGGACCAGAAGAAGCTCCTGGCTCCTAACTTGAAATCAGCCAGCTCCGGCCATTTCTGCCATTTGGGTAGTGAATCTGTGAATGGAAGACCTCTCTCTCCACCCCAGCCACCCAGAACTATGGCTTTCAAATAGACAAGATTTAAAAAAAAAAAATAGAAAAGCCTGCACTGATGAGTCAGAGACTGATGTCATCACAGCTGATCTGCAGCGGGCTCTGCTCTGCAAGGAGACCTGGGGAGGGCCACCTGCTGTGCCCCCGCTGAGTCAGGAACTGAGGACTTTGTGGGGAGAGCTGGCCACGCCCTTGGAATCTGCATCCGGATGCCCAGCCCTAAGTGCCCGGTAATGGTTTTTCACTGTTCCTATTCCAAGCCAGACCAGTTAATCCAGGCTGGACAGCTCCCGCTGTCACACCGGTCAGCCCACGGTCACGACAGCCGCACCCATTGCGTTTCAGCGGGCGCCTTTTAAGAAAGGAAAGGGCAAAATGCTCAACAAGGAGCCCTTACGAGCAAACAGAGAAGCGGCTCAGTAGGAAAGTAGGGGAGGGGGCTGGCGCCCTGGCTCACGTGGTTAATCCTCCACCTGCGGCACCCGCATCCCATATGGGCACAGAGTTCTAGTCCCAGTTGTTCCTCTTCCAGTCCCAGCTCTCTGCTGTGGCCCGGGAGGGCAGTGGAGGATGGCCCAGGTGCTTGGCGCCTGCACCCACGTGCACCAGGAGGAGGCACCTGGTTCCTGGCTTCCGATCAGCATAGCTCCGCCTGTGGCGGCCATTGGGGGGTGAACCAACAGAAGGAAGACCTTTCTCTCTCTCTCTCTCTCTCTCTCTCTCTCTCTCTCTCTCTCCACTGTCTAACTCTGCCTGTCAAATAAATAAAAAATAAAAAAAGAAAGAAAAGTAGTGGAGGGAAGACACAAAGCACATGATGAACCAACTCCACGCCGTCCCGCGGCAGTCACTGGATGGCAGACGCTGTCGCGCACAGGGAACGAGCCGAGGGCCCCATCCTGGCCGAGCGATCTGAAGAGGGAGCAAGCGTGCATGCACCCCATGGGGCAGGGATATGCAGCAACACCAGCAGAGGTGACATGACCACAGGGCAGCAGGCGACCCGGGAAAGGTCCTTGGAGGGTGCACCAGTCAAAGGGAGGCCTGCAGAGGGCGCACAAGGCCCTCACTCTGCGGAAGGAGCTGAGACCCTCCCAGAAGCCCAGAGCCAGCACAGGGGCTCAAGAGACTCGGCCCAAGCAGTGAAGTGGGGCGTCCAGGAGGGGCAGGGGCAGGGCTTGGTGAGCCAGGGAGGGAGGGGAGGTGGAGGCAGGCCAGTGGCGAGGGACTGGTTACACAATTCTCTGTCGGGCACATCAATCGCGAGGCGCCCTGCATGGAGAGAGTGTGGTGGAGCCAGAGCAGAAGCAGGGGATCTGTGGGAGAAGCTTGCGCCGGCCCAGAGGATGGATGAGGACAGTGTGCAGGAGACACTTTCTGCACCACTCCGCGTTAGGGACTCGCGGTGGTTGGGACAGGATTTGGCAGGCGTCAGTCCCAAAGTTACACACAGGGTCACTGGCGCTAGGGGGGGTGGAAACAAGGCAATCCTGGCACCTGGAGGCGGTGCCTAGTGGGCGGTGCCTAGTGGGCGGTGGGGGGGGGGGTTCCTTGGAAAGGTAGCTCTAGGAGAGTACTGGCTCTCACACCTGGTTGGTGGCACCAGCTCTCTCTGTTTCCCAGCTCACTGTGGGGCCCTTCTGCACCTGCCACACAGCCCCACCACCCTCTTCAGATTCCAGACCAGCATGGCTGCCCGATCTTGGACTGTGAACCTCCAAAACTGTCAGCCAGAGTCAGGGCCCCTCCTTTGTGTGGTAGCCCGGGCCATGGGCTCAGCTGTAGTGGTGGGGCGCTGAGCCAGCACTCGAGTGGCTGCAGGTTTGGGGGTGTCCGAGGGGAGGTCTGGAAGCCAAATTCCTGCAGCTACCGAGAGACGACCGAGACCCATCAGGGTGGATGGCGGGACTTCTCAGAGAGGAAAAATGGCTGAAGGGGGTCGGAGCTTGTTTGGAGAGTGGTTTTATGCTAACAGGCACACTCACGTTTACCGAGCTCTGCGGCTCTGCCTGGCGTGCCTCATGCTGGGGCCTTCGCAGTCTTGGCACTCTTGGCACTTGGGACTGGATGCGTCTCGGTGGTGGGGCCGTCCGGCACGTGCTCAGGCAGACAGAACCCTCCCCGGAACAGTTTGAGTCTGTAGTCGGCCGAATCACTGGATACAAACTCACGGACATAGAGGCCCAATCGTTTGTTGTTCGAAACTTTTTTTGTTCAGATTCATGGAAAAATCGCAAGAATAAGACAAAGACTTCCTGGACACCCTTCGTCCAGGCCCCCTTAATCTGCCTATAGCAACACCTGCCTAGGGTATCGTGTGTCCTCCCCTCCCCCACCTTCCTCCCTGCTCCGTGTGTGTGTGTGTGTGTGTGTGTGTGTGTAGAGCTTACACGAATCACTTTTGCGTGTATCTCACACATATCCAGACCACTTAGTGTTTCGCTCAGTCGTGACGTCCTTGGCCGTCTCCTAGGCATTTGGAATAACCAGAGTACAATGACCAAAATCGCCAGCACCCCACCGGCACCCACTCGTGGCTCTTGCTGGGATCTCCCGCCACCAGCATACTGAGCGCCCAAGCAAAGGAAAAGCCGAGCACGTGGGTTGCGCCTGGGCCCCGTGACTCCCTGGCTGCTTCTGGTCCTGTATTTCATCACAACCCTGACATTTGCCAGGCAGGGGATTCCCAGGATGGCCCTGCACCTGCACTGCCCCAGGGGCTGGAGCCGGTGGGAGTCGCTTGGGCAGAAGAGCCCCTGCCTCTCTCCCCCTCTGCCTGCAGGACTGACTCTCGGCTCCCCCAGCTGCATCCCTGTCCCCTTCCTTGGGGGCTCCCCCCAGTGTCACCTATTCCCGGGAGCCCCCAGGAGCCGCCCCTTCCTCTGCGACCATATCCTGCCCATTCCCCGCCCCATGCGCGGAGCAGCCTGTAATTATTTCATTACGCCGTGGCTGACTGCTCTGCTGTCTGTCTGGCGGAGTGAGCCCCAGGTCAGCAGTTACCGTTCGTGACTTGCTCTTTGCCCTCACTCCAGAGCCCAACCCTGTGTCAGCGCGTAGTACTGCCCACGAGTAATGGCAGACAACAAGAGCAAGTTGCAGAATGAAAGATACGATACTTGTGGGATCCCATTAAAAAAAATATTTTATTCGTTTATTTGAGAGGCAGAGTTACAGACCAAGAGAGGCAGAGGCAGAGGTAGAGAGAGATTTTCCATCTGCTGGCCACTCCCCAATTGGCCACAATGGCCAGAGCTGTGCCAATCCAAAGCCAGGAGCCAGGAGCTTCTTCCAGGCTCCCACGTGGTTGCAGGGCCTCAAGCACTTGGGCATCTTCCACTGCTTTCCCAGGCCACAGCAGAGAGCTGGATCAGAAGAGGAGCAGCCGGGACACAGACGCCCATATGGGATGCCGGCGCCACAGGCAGAGGCTTAGCCTACTGCACCACAGCCCTTACCAGGGAACCGGGCTGGAGTCCCGGCTGCTCCACTTCTGATCTGGCTTCCTGCTAATGCAGTCAGGAAAGTAACAGATTCAGCTCAAGTGCTTGGGTCCATGCCACCTGTGTCGGACACCCAGAAAGAGTTTCTGGCTCCTGGCTTTAGCTTGGCCCAGACCTGGCTCCTGTGGCCATCTGGGGAGTGAACCAGTGGATGGAAAGATCTTGTTCTCTCTCTAACTCTGCCTTTCGAATAAATAAATGACTCTTTAAAAAGCGAAAAACGTGAAGCTAGTGTCACTCCATGGCTTTAGGGGCCCGGGGCCATGAACCCAGCGTTAAACAGCATCACTGGCCCTGTGTGTGAGCCTGCCCGTGGCAGGTCCCTTGCGCCTGAGCGCCCCCTGGTGGAAGCCTGAGCCTGCTCTGCGTCTTGTCCTGCTGTGGTCCCTCTCCTCTCTGGCAGAGAAAGATCAGACCTCAGGCTCTCAGAATCGCTGCCTGATTTCTCTAAAAGTGCCTGCGACTTGCCCTAATGTGCGTTTTATAGAAATCTACTTAGGGAAGTGACATTGGTTTTCACTGATAGCAGTGACCCAGAATTTTCCATCTTAGCCACGAGTCTAAGAACAGATTCACTTGACGTTAGGAAACATTAGGGGACTGATAATCCAGGTAGGACATGGACGTGGAAACGTCGGGAAGCTGGCCGCAGGGCGCGGTCCGGGGGTCGGAAGGCTGAAGGTGGAATTCCGGGTCTGCAGTGACGGGGTGAGAGCTATCGCGGCAGCGACTCCTCAGGCCCGCTCTGGCCTGTCCCCCCATCCCCCAACCACATCCAGAGCCGCCTGGCACCTGTTGGGCTCTGAGTGTCCATCTTGAGCCCACCTGCGAGGTCCCCCGCTTCAACAATTCGGGACCATCCACAGTGACTGTCACCCCGACCCCGCAGTGGCACCAGGACAGAGACAACCCACAGTCGGCCAGGGAGCCCTCTGCCCCCACAGCCCACGGTGCGGCTGGCGAGGGGGCTCCTCTTTGGAGGAGCCATAAAACCCGTCCTGTCCTGCCCTTGCTCTCTCAGAAAGCTGCCACACTCCACAGGGAACCGCCTCCGAGGTGGCCTGAGTCCTGCCCCGCCCCCCGCCGCACCAGGGAGGCAGCAAGAGCTCCCCGTAACCACTGGGCCAAAGGCCAACGTGCCCGGTGTCAGTTCTCCCAGAAAGCCGCTGGTCCAGCGATCAAGAAAAGTGATGTTTTGGAGTCAGCTCACGAGGGAAGACATTTTTTGTAGATTTGTGTTATTTACTTGAAAAGCAGAGTTACAGAGAGAGAAGGAGAAACAGAGAGATCTTCCATTCGAAGTTCCAGTCCCCCAAATAGCCGGAACAGGTCAAAGCCAGGAGCCAGGAGCATCTTCCGGGTCTCCCACATGGGTGCAGGGGCCCAAGGACTTGGGCCATCCTCCACTGCTTTCCCAGGCCACAGCAGAGAGCTGGATCGGAAGTGGAGCAGCCAGGACTAGAACCAGTGCCCATATGGGATCCTGGGGCTGCAGGGGGAGGCTTACCTACTGTGCCACAGGGCCCTGACCCACTCCTTTTAAAGAAAAAACAGTGCAATGTCAGGCTGTGTCCGTTTGGTTTCCAACTGTCCAGTGTCTTTTTTTTTTTTTTTTTGTGCAGTCAACACAGCACGGAGCAGGTCTTTGGGTGCCCTGTGTGTGTTTGCAGCCACCGACCCTGCCTGGCAGAGCGCGGGGCATGGACCGACACAGAAGTGTACAGTGGGTTCTTTCTGCTCAGCACAAAGTGGCCATCCATGCAGACGGTGGGTTCTTCCCCTTCGTGGTCCCTGCTGAGGCGTCGATGAGGTCTGTTGCTAAGCGAGTCCCACATTGTAATCACACACAAGTGGCAGCTGCTGTGTTGACATTCTGGATGTTTCCAAGTAAACACAATTAATTTATTTAAAAAAAAAAAAGCCACCAGTCGGCCACCCCCAGTCGTGCTGCCTCCTGGCTTCCGGCAGCCGGGGGTGGGGGGGGGGGGTGGGGGGGTGGGGGGGGGGCTGCATCAGAGATCCCGCTCAGCCGTGGCGGCAAGGTCACGCTTCCGATGCCCAGGCTTTCATCTCCGCCGTGGGTGGGCCTCCCTGTGCGTGCCCTCGACCATTTCCTCTGAACTCGGCCCATCCCAGGGCTGCACCTGGCCAGGACCGCCCCCGGCCCCCACCCGCCCCCCCAGCCAGCTCTGTTCTCTCTTGTCCAAACATTCGGTCACGCTGGAACTATTTCCTGATGCCTCTTCTGCACCCAGCCCTCGGGAAGTTGACACGGGGGGCGGGGGGAGTGCCGAGGCACCCAGACCTGTCCTGCCTTCCCCACCCACACACGCAGCGCCTTCCTGAGGTTAATCGGAATCTGCAAATTACAGGACGCCAGGCGCAGAGGCACCTCGGCAGGTGGCGACCGCCACGCCTGCCTTTCTTCCCCTTTTCAGTAACCCTTAGGATGGGAAAGAATAAGGCAGAAACTCCGGCCCTTCGAATGTGGGGTTAGGGACTCTCGGGGTGCTGAATTGGTAAAAACCATGGCAACGGTTAAAATGGTGGAATTGTTGAACGTGGGCTGGAAGCAGTGCAGGTCTTTAGCCCAACGCAGCGTCCGGGTGCTCGTGTGGAAGGGGCCGTCTAGATGTGAGGAATGCGCCTCTTCCCTGGGCGTGAGTCCCTGGAGCTTCCCTCTCCATGCCGGTTCCTGTCTGAGGGTCCCAGCCCTTGGAGCACGCTGGCCCCCTGGCTGATACCCCGGGTGCTCCACCATCAGCCCTGTTTCCCATCTACGCACACTGCTCACTCCCTGGAGACTCCCAGAGCCGGTCCCACCCTGGCCTGGCCCACGTGTCCTCCTCTGCGCCCCCCCCACCCTTCCCTTCTCTCCTCCCCTCCCCCGCTGCCACCTGCACCTGCCAGCCCCCTGCCCCCGAGCCACGGTCACAGCTCCCGGGTCGCACATCCAGCCCAAGCCTGCAAACCACTCAGAGCCTGGCAGCTCAGCCCTGCCCGGGAAGCGTCGTCAAAGGAAACAGCCCAGGAGCCCAGGACAGGCTCGCCCGGGCCCTGACCCACAGGAGGGGCTCAGGATCCCGGGGCACTCTGGGTCTGCCACGGCAAGGGGACAGCCAGTGTCAGAGAATGAGTGGAGGGGGGAGCAGGCCACCCCTGCCCCCTAGGGTACCTCTGAAACTCCTCTCATGGCTGCCAACCCAAAATCACTTTCTTAGGGGCCGGCGCAGCGGGTTAAGCCGCCACTGTGACACAGGGATCCCACGTCAGAGCGCTGGTTTGAGTCCCGGCTGCTCCCCTTCTCATCCAGCCCCCTGCTAATGCACCTGGGGAGACAGCGACAGAGCCAGAACCAGGACCCGGGCACCTGACTGCAGAGCCAGCTGGAAATTCGCACCTGGCTATGAGCATGCCTGGCTGTGAGCACGCCTGACTGTGAGCACACCTGGCTGTGAGCACACATCTGGCTGTGAGCACACCTGGCTGTGAGCACGCCTGGCTGTGAGCACACCTGGCTGTGAGCACGCCTGGCTGTTAGCACACATCTGGCTGTGAGCACACCTGGCTGTGAGCACGCCTGGCTGTGAGCACACCTGGCTGTGAGCACACCTGGCTGTGAGCACGCCTGGCTGTGAGCACACCTGGCTGCCAGGTGTGAATACAGAGTGATCCAAAGGCAAGGCGGTGCCGAACCAGAGAACGAGTGCACCCTGGCCCGGAGGGGCCCCCAGGACCACTGCCTGAAGGAGGGCGGTTACTTCTGCCAGAGATGAAGGGCAGTGTGGGTGAGGTCAGCCCTGGAGTGGCAGGGGTGGGGCAGAGAGGGGACAGGAATAGGGGAGGGTCTGTCATCTAGTCTGCGTGGAGGAGGGGGCTAAGATCTCTGCTCTGAGGGAAGTCAAGGAAAACCAGCAAGGAAAGGGTCTGTGCATTTATTGAGCGCTCACTGTTTGCCTGGTGCTGTGCTAAGCCCTTGCTTTCTGAAAGCGTGATGGCTCTGTCTCAGCTCCAGCTCTGCTACATGCTGGCTGTGTGACCTTGAGCGAGGCACTTCCCCTCTCTGATCCTGCTTCCTCCTCTATAGCTCAGTGGAGCGAACCAAAGACCTCTTCCTTCCATCCTTGCACGTCCTCCCATCACAAGAGACAGACGCAGACAGACGCTTTGCCCAGGATTTTTGAGATGCGGGAGCCTTCACGAGGGATGAGGCCTCAGAGTGCTAAACCCGAGCAATCTCGGGCTGCACCGGGAGAGGGGAGCGTGCGCAAAGGCGAAAGCATGGACGGGAGGGGCTCACGGGGTCCCAGTGCAGCTCACAACACAGCATCGCCCACTGGGAGGCTTAGTCCAGCTCTGGGTTCTCAGGCCCAAGGGCAAGGGGCTGCACGGGACCATGGCAAGAGAGAGGGGACGCCTCTGCGTGTGCATGTGTGTACGTGTATGTGGGGTGTGTGTGTGCATTACACATGTGTGTGTTAGCATGTGTACATGAGTGTATGGCATGTGTACGTGTATGTGGTGTGTGTATGTGTGCGCATTATGTATGTGTGTTAGCGTGTGTACATGAGTGTATGGCATGTGTACGTGTATGTGGTGTGTGCATGTGTGCGCATTACATGTGTGTTAGCATGTGTACGTGAGTGTATGGCATGTGTGCGTGTACGCATGCGTGTCTGTCGGATCTCCCTTTTCTTGTAAAGCCACTGGGTTGGAATCATGGGAGCTCTTCTCAAATGACCTTTTTAGAGATTTATTTGTCTGAAAGGTAGAGAAGAGGAGAGAGAGAGAGAGACCTCCTGTCCTCTGGTTCACCACCCAAATGGCCACAACAGCCAGGGCTAGACCAGGGCAACGCCAGGAGCCTGGAGCTCCATCCAGGTCTCCCACGTGGGTGCAGGGGCCCAGGCATTTGGGACGTCTTCCGCTGCCTTCCCAGGCCAATAAGGAGCTGGAGTGGAGTGGAGCAGCAGGGACTTGAACCGGCGCCCATGTGGGATGCGGCCATTGCCGGCTCCCCTCGGTGGCCCCCTGCCTCTGGGGGCAGGGAGGGCACCGCCCCCATGAGGCTCTGATGACCTCGTTCAAGGTCAGAGCCCCTCCCTTGGCTGCAGGGGCTCAAATGCCTTCAACTTGGAATATTCAATGCACCAGGGGTCTATCTGGGGGGGTGGGGGTGTGGAGTATTTTCAGATCAACGAGGATAATAATATAGGCTGATTCAAGCCAACTTGGCCTATTTTTTAATCTATAAAAATTGCAATTTCACATGTTATAATCCAAAAAAACCCAGGTCCCTGGGAGGACTCGATTAATTAACCTGTCTGATGCCGGTGGCTCGGAGCCCTGCACAGGGTAGGTGTTATGACACTGGGTTCTCTCTCGGCCCCCAGTGCAGACGCCGGGCAGGGTACGAGCGGGGCCCCATGGGGTTCAGTGACACATTCTGCTGCATTGACCTCGGAACCTTGCATCTTAGCACTTCAGGGCGGGGCCCCCCACTGGCTCCAACCCAGCATCGCCAGACCCCAGGACAGCAGCCTAAGAAATGCCCCCAGGCTGGCGCCGTGGCTCAACAGGCTAATCCTCCACCTTGAGGCGCCGGCACACGGGGTTCTAGTCCCGGTCGGGGCGCCGGATTCTGTCCCGGTTGCCCCTCTTCCAGGCCAGCTCTCTGCTGTGGCCTGGGAGTGCAGTGGAGGATGGCCCAAGTGCTTGGGCCCTGCACCCCATGGGAGACCAGGAAAAGCACCTAGTACCTGGCACCTGCCATCGGATGAGCGCGGTGCGCCAGCCGCAGCGCACCATCCGCGGCAGCCATTGGAGGGTGAACCAACGGCAAAAGGAAGACCTTTCTCTCTGTCTCTCTCTCTCACTGTCCACTCTGCCTGTCAAAAAAAAAAAAAAAAAAGAAAAAGAAATGCCCCCAGATTGTACTTCCTTGGGGTAAAACCCAGCCAGGTCTCACAGCCCCGAGAAGAGAACTTGGCAGGTGCTGGCGCTGTGGCATAAGCCTCTGCCTGCAGCGCCGGCATCCTATGTGGGCACCAGTTCGAGTCCCGGCTGCTCCTCTTCCGCTCCAGTCTCTGCTGTGGCCTGGGGAAGCTGTAGAGGATGTGACCTGGAAGAAGCTCCTGTCTCCTGGCTTCAGATCATCCCAGCTCTGGCCGTTGGGGTCATCTGGGGAGTGAACCAGAGGATGGAAGACTCTCTCTCTCTCTCTCTCTCTCTCTGCCTCTCTGTAATTCTGCCTTTCAAATAAATAAATAAATCTTTTTTAAAAATAAAGAAAATCCATAAGCAAATCATTGATTGATTTAGACTTGTGATTTTTTTAAAAAGATTTATTTATTTACTTGAAAGTTAGAGTTACACACAAAGAGTTACTCACAACTGACAGCGAAAGAATGCTTTCGTAATTATCTGTAGATAAAATACATTACTTGTTTCCATGTTTGCACTTTAACATACACTTTGAGATACTTAAGTCCCAATAAGAGAATGTATCTATACTGTGGCAAAACCCAGGCTGATGATCAAGACTTGGGCAGCTTTCGTATTTGGTTAAAAAAAAGTTTTATACCAGGGGGAATAAAACTAGAAAGATAGCAAGAACCAATACTATTCTTTTTCAATGAAGCAGTCTACACTCCAGAGAATGGGCTTTCCATTTTGAACTCAGAGCGTGTGGTCCTGAAGTTGAATTCTTTCCAGTCCAAAGAGCTGCCCGCGGCTGTGAGGCGACACTTACTGATGAAGCAAGTTGGGAGGCAAGTGTGAACTGAGCTACAGAGATGGGCACTGATAAAAGCAAGTTCCTTGAAGTCTTGGGCCCCATCAGAGGCGAAGGGCAGCCAAAACTATCAATACAAAAGAAAAATGTGCTCGCTGAACTGCACACATACAGCTTCCAGGCGGGCGACTAGTCCTTGACGTGGGTTCCTGGTTGTAGTTTACAATATCTGCCTTCTCCGCCCGCTGTGACTGTTCTGTTTCTGCTTTAATTGATTCCAAGGATTTCAGCAGCAACTTTCTGAAAACACAGGAAGACAGAGTCTCCCGTCTTGGCTGAGACGAAGTGGCTACTAACACCATTTTCCTGGCAAAACCGTGTTTTTCAGATTTCACTGTTCGCATATGCTCCTAGTCAATTTTATTGCTACCAAAGCAACCAGTGGCTGTTTCTGACTCCTCATTCACTTTCTTCACCACAGCCTACCAATCTTCTAAATTCTCAAAACTTTGATAATTTGTAATATAAATACCAACAGGATTCCCTGTGCTCCATAGATACATTTATCCAACATCTTGCCTCCTATCGTCTGCCCTCCTATATCCCAAACTTGAACATTCACGTTTCCTGGCAGTGTTATCCTTCTCAAAAAGAAGTCCAGTCCTATCGTTTGTTTGTACTGTTTCCCAAAAGTTTCTTGAGTAAAACAGGTAGCTAAGGAGGTCTTCCCGGAGGTGCCGTCCCCCAGCACGATGATTTTCAGCAGCCGGTCCTGGCTCTCCTCCTCAGAGTCGGACCTGGTGTCCCGGGAACCAGGCCTGCCCCACCGAGGTGGGAGAAGGAAGGGAAGCAGGAGGCCTCCAGGGGCGGGAAGAGGCGGAAGGCAGGCAGTGGGGGCTGAAGTCCCCGTCCCGGTGTCTCAGCAGCCACCAGAGGGATTCGGGGAGAATCACTTGCAGGGCGCCATATTACCCGCCGCCTCGCCCCTCGGAGCGGGGCCGACTTGTGATTTGTAAGCTGAGATCTTACTAGGTTTGTCAGCAACATCAAAACACTTGTGAGAATTTAAATTTTCATATTTTATGGGTGTAAGTTACTAGATTTCTAAGAGCAATTTAAGTACTTGTGAGTTGTTTTATTATTATTAAAGCAACTGATGGATTTTTAAAATGAAGTAGGGGCAGGTGTTTGGGCTGGTTAAGACCCCGTCCTGTATACTGAATTCCTGTCTCCGGGGAGCCTCAGCTGCGTGTTTTCTCCAGGGTCCTCAGCAGCACGTGCCACGCTCAGCCTGGCTCTAAGATGGGGATCTGGCGCCACCTGGCGGTCACCACCTCGGCCACATTTTCTTTGTTTCTTCTTGCTGGGGACCCCACTGGTACCCATCAGCGCCGTTCTACTCTTCTCCAAGGTATTGATCAACTGTGCCAAGCACCAGGCTCAACCCAGAAGAGACATTCAGGGGCCAGGTGGCCACACTGTCCTCAGCTAAAGCTCAGAGGACCCGAGCAGCGTTACCGATCCAACGTGAGTTCACTGCCCGCACCCACGAGGCCAAACGCTGCAGCCTTTGGCAGAGAGAAAGCTGACTGTAGGCAGCTGAGCAAGGGGTCAGCAGTCTGACTCCCGGGTCGGGGGTCTGGGGCAAGCTGCGTGGGTGAGGGCGGACAGACGTGGCCTTCGGAACGGCTGGTGACCGTGTTCTGAGTCACTCACAGGGAAGGCAGGAACCTTACATGTGACGAGACCCGCTGTTCAGGCAGAACTCAGAACAGGGAAGTAGAACGAGAGGTTTCTGAGTTTGGGGCTTTGGGGGAAACCTGGTAAAGGGACCTCCGACCCCTCCATCACCTCCTGCCATTTGAAACGAAACCAAACTGGCAATGCACACATCACCTGGTGTTAGGAAGAGTCGGAATAGAGAGGAGGCAGTGCACAAGTTTATAGTCAGACCGAATTCATCCAGAGAAAATCAATCCGCAGAGGTGGGTGACCCCCGGCCCGCGTGTACAAGACGGAGCACGTGGCAGAAGGCCCGACCCCCAGGTCCCGGCCTTTTTCAGGAGGGCTGGGGCTGGGGTGGGGGTAGGGGGCAGCAGGGAGGGAATTCCAGGAACTGGGCGGGGCCTTGGGGACCTGGAAAATAATGCAGGGTTGGGTATGAGGCCATAGGGTATGAGACCCAACTGAGTGTCAAGGGCGAGGAATACATTCCACAGTTTGTCTCCTTTGGGCAATGAGGGACAATGGCTGAGGCTTCTGTCCTCGTTCCATCACCTGTGACTTCAAATTTTCTCAGATCCACATGTTTTACAACCTAAAATAGATGAAATTAATTTTAATATATATTAAGATTTATTTATTTATTTGAAAGGCACATTTGGAGAGAGGCAGGGAGAGAGACAGAGACAGAGAGCGGCCCTCCATCTGCTGGTTAACTCCCCAGTTGGCCACAACATCCGGGGCTGGGCCAAGCCAAAGTCAGGAGTCAGGAGCTCCATCCAGGTCTCCCATGTGTGTGCAGGGGCCCAAGCACTGGGGCCGTCTTCCACTGCTTTCCCAGGCGCATCAGCAGGTAGCTGGATAGGAAGTGGAGCAGCCGGGACTCAAACCGGTGCCCATAGGGGATGCCGGCACGGCAGGCCAGGGCTTTAACCCACCGCACCACAGCGCCGACTCCTTAATATATATATATATATTATATATATATATATATTTTTTTTTTTGACAGGCAGAGTGGACAGTGAGAGAGAGAGAGACAGAGAGAAAGGTCTTCCTTTTGCCGTTGGTTCACCCTCCAATGGCCGCTGCGGCCGGCGCACCGCGCTGATCTGAAGCCAGGAGCCAGGTGCTTCTCCTGGTCTCCCATGGGGTGCAGGGCCCAAGCACTTGGGCCATCCTCCACTGCACTCCCGGGCCACAGCAGAGAGCTGGCCTGGAAGAGGGGCAACCGGGACAGAATCCGGCGCCCCAACCGGGACTAGAACCCAGGGTGCCGGCGCCGCAGGCAGAGGATTAGCCTATTGAGCTGCAGTGCCGACCTCCTTATATATTTTTATTTAACTCATTATATCCAAAATGTTATCCTCTCAACACGCCGTCTATGTTTGTAAGTTACTGTCTTCACTTCATACCTGCTGAAACCTGCTTGATTCAGCTTCAGACTTGGAGCCCTGGGTGGCCGTGGCCCCCGGGCCAGGACAGCGCAGCCCAGCTCCCGGGGCGGGCGTGGCTTGACCATGAGAGATAGGAATCGGGGCTGGGCTGAGAAGCAGGAAATGAGGGTGGGAACAGGACTTGCCCTGGGGCGGTAGCAAGGCCACCATCGCCATCGCGTGACCAGCACAGACCCCCTCGTGGGCGCGGTCTTGTGGGCGCGGTCTGCGTGGTGCCGGGCCGGCGCTTCTCCACTGCAATGAACGGCTGAGTCGGGAGGGGGGCTTCGAGGAAAGCAGAGCCCCTCTCAAAACATCAGGGAGTCTTTGGCGAGTGCTCAGAGCCTCAAGGACGCAGCCCTGGGTTTGCTAAGCCGACTCTGCCTCGGGACCGCAGCGGGAGGCCTGGCCCGGCTTCCGGCCTGCGCATCTCACACTCTGCCCCGCTCCGCCCGCTCTGCAGCCGGCCCAGGGCCCTGCAGGCTGTGAGGCCAGCGAGGCTGCAGCCCGCGCCTTCCAATGTGGTCTCTCTGTGGACAGACATGTGCACATGCACCCGTGCGTGAATCTGCACACGGCCCTTCAGGACACGGCCTAAGACGGCACAGGTCCTGCAGCCAGTGCAGCCTCAGATGCAACCCGGAGACGTGGGGCTCACGAGACAGACGGGGCTGCTTCTGTCACCTTTTCTAATCAGCCGGAGTGCCCGCTAACTGGCCAATCGGCGGATGGGTGACACTGTCGGTGGCTGGTTATCACCTTGGTGCCGAGCAGCTGTGCGGGGCTTCTCACAGCACCACTGCACTGCAGCTGGCTGATGTGGGGCCGGGCGATGGGAAGTTGCTGCCCCACGATCGTTCCCGGGAGCGGAGTCACAGGTGCCGTCTGTCGTTGGCTGCAATGTGGTTGTGCAATGTGTGACTGTGTAGACGTGAGGTACGTGACTGTGTAGACAAGGCCTCCCAGATGGAGCAGGACCCAGCAGAGGAAGGAGATGGTGCCCCAGCCCTCGCAGGGCCAAGGGCTGAGGCAAGAGTGGAATCAGAGCCCCTGGCCCAGAGCCCCTCCCTCCCCGCTGGACAGAGACCCCCACCCAAGGGCATGGGGCCGCGCGGGGGGGGGGGGAGCTGAGGCAGCGAGGCCAGGGTGCACCGCGCAGAGTTCCCTGGGCAGAGAAGGGCTGCCCAGGAGACCGACAGCCCAGGCCCCCGGCCCCTTGCCAGGATTCCAGAGGCGCGGAGTGAATCCCTCAAAGCGCGCAGCGTGCCGCAGCCACATTCCCACGTCCGTCCCACGCTTCGCTGTGACCTTACCCGCAAGTTACGAGCTGCACGTGACCCGGCCACAGCCGGCCCAGCCTCCCCGGAAAGTAACCAGCGGCTCTGGGGCTCGGCTCTGGGCCCGGCCGGACCACGCAGGCTGCATGCTGTTAGCTGCTCCCTGCAAGAAGAAACAGACGCCCAGAGAGGCCCCCAACTAAGAGCCAGAGCCAGGCCTGACCCCTGGGCCTCGCCTCCAAGGTCAGAGGCCACGCCCTTCTCTCCCCCCTGGCCAGCATCTCTGTGCCCCCAGGAAAAGACCCCAGCAGGAGGCAGCAGGAGGCGGCTCTCACCCACCGGCCCTCTGGCCACAGGCTTGGCAGGGGCCGAGGGACAGGAGCTGGGCGGGCTGTGGACCCAGCATTCCCCCCACCAACGCCACCAGGAGGTGCCTCGTGGCTCTTCCGGGCCCCAGGGGAGCCATGGGAGACCTCCGGCCCTGAATCCGCCAACAGCTGTGACCACTTCAGCTATTTTAAACCCGTGGGCACCAGGAAACTCCTGTCCCATCAGCCAGGCACGGCGCCCAACATTGCAGGCTGCAGCCAGGGCAGGCGGCCTGGGTGTGGGCGGTGGGTGGGGTGGGGGTCGGATAATTTTGGGGGAGGGGTCCCTCACTTTCTGGGCGCTCACCTTGTGTGACCCCCGCTGGTGTTTCTAGTCCACACGCTGCCATCTCACTGCGCGATTCTCACCTACTGCTGAGCCACTGGTTACTTCAGGGAGGCGGGAAAGGGGGTGCTGGCAAGGGGGGTCCGAGCCCCAGCCTCTCCTCCATGACACACGGACACCGTGCTCCTCACGCCCCCCATGGCCTCACAGGTCCCCTTTGTGACCCTGCCACTCTTGGGAGCCCTGGCACTCAGGATATCCTTCACCTCCCTGCGGCTTTGCCCATCTGTAAAGTGGGGACGCCTGGGAGGGTGGAATGACCCAGCCCCAAGGCACAGGGTCGCACCATGAACACACATGTCCTCCTGCCCTCCTGGGACTCACAGCCCTTTGCCCGGCGTTGTCACCGTCCTGCTCCTGCTGTGACCTGCTGTGACCCGCTCAGACCTCCGCCGGCAAGGGATGCAGGATCCCCCCCTACCCCCGCACAGACCGGCCCCAGTTTCGCATGGGTGAGACGGGGTCGTGCTCTGTGACCACCCCATCCCTGCCAGGTGGGAGCCCTGGTATGGGTGCTGTGGCTGCCACCAGTAAGCGTTCACAAGTAACCCCTGGTGCCCAGACACATGCCCAGGTCTGGGGGACGGCGCAGTCAGCTCGAAGCCACACAAGTATTTTCCCACCTGGGCTGCCTCCGGATTGGACAATGCGATCATCAGGGATGGCAGGAGCCAATCAGAAGTTACGAGTCTCTGGGGCTGATGCTGTGGCGTAATGGGCAAAGCCACTGCCTGTGGTGCCAGCATCCATATGGGCACCAGTTCAAGTCCCGGCTGCTCCACTTCCAAACCAGATCCCTGCTGATGGCCTGGGAAAGCAGTGGAGGATGGCCCAAGTCCTTAGGCCCCCGTACCCGCGTGGGAGACCCAGAAGAAGCTCCTGGCTCCTGGCTTTGGACCAGCCCAGCTCCAGCCATTGTGGCCATTTAGGGAGTGAACCAGCAAATGGGAGATCTCTCTCTCTTTCTGTCTCTCCCTCTCTCTCTGTAGCTCTGCCTCTCAAATAAATAAATAAATACATCTATATTAAAAAAAAAGAAAGTTATCAGTCTCCGCCTGGGTCTAGGAACAGCACCTTTGGCGGGGGGGGGGGTGCCCCTTGGGCAGAATTCAGGCGCTCAGGTGTTCCTCCTGTCCCACCCGCATTCCTCCAAATCCTGTCCCCCTGCATGACAGGGTTGGGGTCAGGGGCTGGGTGAGTCAGCTCGGGGCACTTGCGAGCCTCACCCCTCGTGTCCAGATACGGGCCCTTCCCGGGGCCCCCTCGGCCGTGCCCACCTCCCTGCCCCAGAGGCCCCAGCCTCTGCCCACCACCTGCCATTCCTGCTCCTCCCCCACCCACCACCAAGGAGCACTAACTCGCCCAGGACTGAACCACCTCAGGCCAGAGGGGAGGCTCTGGGCTCTCACTGCCTGCCACCTGCCCTCGGCCTCCACGGGACACTAACTGACCTCTGGGTGGCATCGCCCAGCAGCCCCAGGCCAGAACTGCGGCCCTAATCCTTGCCCCCTGCCTATCCCTCAACTGGCACCTCCTGTCCGTCACCAGGTGCCGCCCAAATCTCAGCCCATAAACACTGGTCAGATGGATCCCCTCCTCTCCGGCCCTGTCACGCGGCTCCGGCCAGGGGCCTCAAGGCTGTCCTCGGCTCAGCCTCCTCGCCCAGGGCACAGGACAGCCAACGACCCAGGTCACTGCCCGTCGACCAGGCTCCCTTCGCCCACCTGCCAGTACCTGGGCCCGGCATTCAGGCCCATTTTAGCTGCGGGGCTCGAAGCCCCCGCTCTCTCCATTTTCCCCATGCTGAGGCTGACTTCATTGCTGGGGGAGGCGACAGCTGCCAGGCTCTGTGTGGGAGCTGGGCAGGGAGGTGGGCACGGCCGAGGGGGCCCTGGGAAGGGCTTCCTGGCCTTATTCAGATGGCCCCCGCTCATGCCCTCCCTTTGCAAGAATAACAAACCCGCTCCTTTGGGAAGACTTCGCGTCCTCAGCCCGGGTTTGCATTTTCTGCCACCCAGGCCGGGGCGTGCCCAGCACCTGAGAGCCCCTTGACACCAAGAATGAGCCAAGGGCAAACGTTTGGGGCAGCAGCGAAGCCCACAGCCGGTGCCCTGGTTGAGTGCTGGCTCTGCTCCTGACCCCAGTTTCTTGCTGATGCGCATTCTGGGATAGAGCAGTAATGCGGCGAGTGATTGGGTCCCTGCCGGCCCAGGGGGACACCTGGATTGAATTCCCACGGGGCCCAGCCCCAGCTGTAGCCAACATTTGGGGTGTGAACCAGTGGACGGGAGCTCTCGCTTGCTCGCTCGCTCTCTTCCCCTCTCTGCCTTCCAGATAAATGAATACACATTAAAAAGAAGTCAAAAAGGCGCAAACCAAGGGTGGATGGCAGGCATGAGTTTGCTCCCGCTAATCCCGGGGCGGGACGAGCCTGGGGCGGGGCCACGCTCGACGGATGGGCCTGAGGTCCGCCCCGCCCACGCTCCGCCCACCGGCTCTGCGATAAGGCGGCCGGCCCGGCAGCGGCGGCGCAGGCGGCTGCAGCGCGCTCACCTGCTGCAGGTGCTCCCGGCGGCGGCGGCGGCGGACGGACGAGCGAGGGCTCGAGGCGGGGCAGTGCGGACCGGCAGGCAGGATGCTGCGCGAACGGACGGTGCGGCTGCAGTACGGGAGCCGCGTGGAGGCGGTGTACGTGCTGGGCACGCCACTCTGGATCGATGTCTACAGGTGAGCCGGCGGGAGTCTCTCCAGCCGTGGCGCTCGGGGCTGGGGTCTCGCCCCTGAAAGCTGGAGGCTCGGCCCTCCCCGCCCCTGGGGACGTGGGCAGCCTTCCTCCAACCGCCCCTCATCCTTAGGTCTTCGCGCCGGAAACCCCAAGAACCTCACCCAGAAGCCTGAAAACCCCAAACTTGAGTCCATTTCCCCGAAATCCTGAGACCCTCCCTCCCAGGCACCCTGACAGCTCTCCGGCCCTGGCCTCCCACCTCCCGACCCTCCGCAGCCCCTCCCCCAGAGTGAGCGTGGCACTCAGCCTCCCCAGCACCCCCTCCCCTTTCACTTCCCCATCGCCTTCCCCGGAACCCTCCTGACTCACCGCCCACCTCCGCTGCTGCGCCCCACTCCCGCTCAGCCCAGCCGCCTCTGAGTTTTGCCGGGGACTGGGACAGAACCAGAGAGGAGCTGCCCTGGGCTGGAATCTGGCCGTGGCTTAGGCTCCGATTTCGCCCTGCGGGGGCTGCTAATGGTTGCCTTCCCCAAGCCCTGGCCAAGAGTTCTGTGTCCCCAAATGCCTTTCCCTGACTTCGCCCCAGGAGCGTAGAGGGACCACATTCCACCTGCTGAGGGACTGGGGCGCAGAGCGCTCCCCGATGCAGGATCCTGTTCCCTCCCCAGGATCCTGTTCCCTCCCCCTCTTTCTGTCCCTGAACTTGGTGGAATTCAGAATTTCTGAGACAGCGGGACATAGGGTAGCCCTGCCACTACCCCAGCCCCAAGGAGCAGACAGACCCAAAGAGCTGCTTCCCCAGTGCGGGGGGGTTGGGGGGCTGGGAAGGTGTGGCTGGTGAGGGTGACAGGGTGAGGCGGGCCGGCTGTGGGGTCCTACCTGGGTTTGATCTGCAGTCCAATATTCCAAGCATCTGAAATATTCCTCTTTGCCAGAGTGGGAGGAGTGGGAGGGGTTGGGGCTGGGAGGCGGGGCTCTGCAGGGGGCCCCCTGTGCTGCTGCTGCTGGGTCCCCTAACTTCTCTGTTCCAGGCTCACCTGGAGGCACCAACGTGCCGTAGTGCCTCCAAATCGTGCCGACCCCTGGAACAGCCGGCCTCTGCCAGGCCCGGCCCGAGTCCACCCCAGCGTCTCCCCGCACGGCCTCCTTGGCCCTGGCAGCCCTGCCCACCTGCCCTGCCAGGCTCCTGCCACTGCACAGCAGGCACTGGGCGCTTCAAGCCTCAGGACGGGAGTGGGGAACATCCCCCACACCCCTGCCCTTGGCCTCGGCCCCGCGTGCAAACCCCAGAGGGGAGCAGGGGGGGGTGTCTCTGCGTGTCAGACAGCAGTGCAGCGTGGTCGGGGTGCCAGTGGCCTGGGAGAGCTCCCCTCACTCCCCCACCCCAGCTCTGAATGGGGTGCTGCCAGGGAGTGGGGCGGAAGCCAGGATGTTCAGGTCTCTAAGCCTCAGCTGTCACCATACCCGCCTGTTTGTTTGCTGAGGCACTTCTCGTGTGCCTGCCAGGCTGGTGCGGGGGGTGGGGAGCAAGGAGGGGCTCTGCTCAGGCCCCCTCCCCTGTCCTGGCAGAGAGGGGCCCAGCAGAGCGGGGGCAGGGATTGGGGCAGGTGGGGGCTCATCCTCTTTCTGGCAGTGGCCAGCAGTGTGACAGTTCCCTCTGCACCTCCTCCAGAGGCCAGCACAGCCCCTCTTTGAAATCCAGCATGAGTTGTGGGTGGTTTTTTTTTTTTTTTTTTAGATTTATTTCTTTATTTGAAAGGCAGAGTTACAGACAGAGAGCAGAGAGAGAGAGAGAGGTCTTCCATCTGCTGGTTCACTCCACAGATGGCCGCAATGGCCAGAGTTGGACCGATCCGAAGCCAGGAGCCAGGAGCTTCTTCCGGGTCTCCCACGTGGGTGCAGGGGCCCAAGGACTTGGGCCATCTTCCACTGCTTTCCCAGGCCACAGCAGAGAGCTGGATTGGAAGTGGAGCAGCTGGGTCTCAAACCAGCGTCCATATGGGATGCTGGCACTGCAGGCGGCAGCTTTACCCACCACACCACAGCGCCAGCCCCAGCGTGAGTTTTACTCTCCCAGCATCCTACTCCAATTGCAGACTAACAGCCTTCTGAGGGCTCGACAGCCCCAAGCAGCCGCGGCCGTGGCCTTGGGCAGCAGCGTCTCTCAGTCTTGGCCTGCTTGCGTTTCGGGCAGCAGAATTCTCTGTTTCAAACAGTGTGTTGGTTTATTTCTTTAAGAGGCAGAGAAACAGAGAGAGGGCTCCTCTCTGCTGGTTCTCTCCCCACATGCCCACAATAGCTGGGGTTGGGCCAGGCCCAAGTTCTGGAGCTGCGAACTCAACCCAGGGCTCCCGCCTAGGTGGCAGGGACCCAATTACTTGAGCCATCACCGCCGCCTCCCAGGGGCTGTGTTAGCAGAAGGTTGGAGCCGGGACTCGAACCTGGGGACTCCAATACAGGATGCAGGTGTCTGATTTTGGCCTCGGGACCACTAGGCCCAGTGCCTGCCCCCAGCTACTTCTTCATTGTGTGGGGGGGGGCCTCTGTCCTGTGCATTGCAGGACACTCAGTGAGATGCTGTAGACAATGCTGGCAATCCCCCCGCCCTGGTCCTGGCCAGGAGCGAACCCGCCCCCAAGTGGGACACCCAGGCTCCTCCCAGAACCAAGGAGGCTGGGCTGCTCCGGCTGCCATCCATCTAGCCGTGCAGGTGTCAGAGCCGTGGTCAGCGCTGACCAGGGCAGGACCTCTGTGAGCACCGGCTCCGAGCGTGTCCTCCCACTCCCCCCTCACCGATGCCCTCGAAGGTTGCTCTTTGTCCCGTTTTGCACGTGAGGGAGGTGAGGCTCAGAGAGCTCAGGTCTTTTGCCTGATCTCACCCAGGACGTGGGTCCAGGTCCGTGTCACTCACAGCGCATGCTCTGTGCGACCCTAAAGCCGGCAGGAGCAAGCGGACGAGCCTCGCAGCCTCTGTCCCTCCCTCCCCCCACCCTTCTGCCCCAAGAAACTTGACTCCCACTTAGCCTCTGCTTCCCACGGCATCCTTCCTGGCCCTGGCCCACTGGAGCCTCCCCAGGGACCCCAAGGACGGGGCCCGGTTAGGTGGGGAAGGCTCTGAGTGTGGTGGGCGAGCAGGCGGGGCACCTGCCTGTTCCCCGGGGTTTGGGCTCCCACCCTGAGCTACACGTGCCGTCTCTTCCCCTCCAACACAGAGCAGGGGCCCCTGCCCTGGTGTGGACAGAAACTGTCCTCCCCACCCCTAGCAGGTGCGAGTGGTGCTCAGGGTGAGGGCTGCTCCCAGGTGCTGGGGAGGCTGCTGGCCCCTGCCAAGAGCCAAGATCTGAGGTAACCCGGACGAGGGTCCCATCCCCTTGCTGTGTGACCTTGGACGAATGCCTGTACCTCTCTGAGCACCCATCAGCCCAAATGAAGGTCCATCAGAGACCCTGTGATGAGCGGGGGGTCAACCACGTTGCTGCCCACAGAGGGCTCGCCCAGGCCCAGGGGAAGGAGCGCTCTGGACCTCCCTCGCGCTCCCAGAAGAACTGGTCTCCAGCAAGCCGCGAGTGTCTGCAGAGAAAAGAGGAAGTAGGATTTTTCCTAGAGGTTGTACTCAGTGATCGTTGTCAGATACTTGCCTTAGCTCTGGCGCAGGTACACCTTGCCCCTCCCTCCTCAGCTTCCTGGCAGTCCCTGTGTAGGGCCAGCCTCTGTGTCGCCGAGACTGGCCAGGGTCCGCATCTGACTCGGGCACAGGTTGGAGAGAGGCTCAGAGTGGCTGCTGTTCCCAGGCTGGTCTCATCCGCCCACCCACCTGTCACGAGTTTTCCTTGTGCCAGGGGCGTGGACTCCCCAGGGATCTGGAGGGATTGGAGGGGGCAGCCCTGGAGTGGCGCTCACACTGCCGCCCCCAGGCCTGGTCTCGGATGGGGCGTCTCCCTTCGTGCCTTGGTTCACGTGTCTGTCCAGGGGGAGCGTGCTGGAGAAAGCGTTGTCCGTCTATCCCCGTCCCGAGGTCTGCGTGAGGTCCAGGACGAAGCGCAGGCATTGGCCGTGGTCTCTGGCACCTGCTGAGCGCTCAGCTGCTCACGCCTGATCTGGGATGAGCCCCTGAGGTGGCGAGTGGGGGGTGCTCCAGGTGCCGCCCCTGCTCCTTGCCCGGGGGTCCCCAAGGCAGAGGCTGAGCAGCCGCCTTGCTTGCCCCCCACCCTCTGGCAGAGGCCAGGAAGAGGGTCCCAGGGCAGGGTTCCTAGACGCCGCCCCAGGAGCCGCTGGGGGAGCAGCACGTGCAGACGTGCGTCCCGCCTGGGGAACGTAAATCATCCTCCTCCCTCCGCCGACTCGCTCCCAGCCTCCCACTCTGCCTCTGGGTTGCTGTGAGTGCCAGGAACGTGTTTGCTTCAGAAAGTCTCATCGGGGCAAAGGCAGGAGGGGAGTGTGAGCCGTAGTGGGGACTTGGGGTGCCGTGGGGCCCCCGTAGTGTGCCAGGCCCTGCCTCACAGAGGCTGTCTCCTGAGAGTTCCATGCACAGGCTCTGTTCCAGCCACGCTGGCATTGTCGGCACCATCAGCCTTTGAATGCAGCAAACCCGTCTCACCTCAGGGCCTTCGCACTTGCTGTCCGATCTGCCCAAACCACTGTGTCCAGACCCTTGATATCCAAGTGCTACCCTGAGCCCCAGGCACGGTGTGTCTTGTTGCCTGGTTTACTTTCCTTTGCAGATCTATTTCTTTTCTTTTTAAAGATTTATTTTCTTTATTTGAAAGACAGAGTTACAGAGAGGTAGATCCAGAGAGAGAGAGGAGAGAGGTCTTCCATCCGCTGGTTCACTCCCCAATGACCAACCCGAAGCCAGGAGCCAGAAGCTTCTTCCGGGTCTCCCACGCAGGTGCAGGACTTGGTCCATCTTCCACTGCTTTCCCAGGCCACAGCAGGGAGCTGGATCAGAAGTGGAGCAGCCGGGTCTCGAACCAGCACCCGTATGGGATGCAGGCTCTGCAAGCCGGGGCTTGAACCCGCTGCGCCACAGTGCTGGTCCGATCTGCCTGTTTCTTACAGTGAGCGGCTACAGACAGCCTTCTCAGCACGGTGCCCACATCCACCTGTGTCTCAGCCTCCCTAGCATTTTAGGAGCAGAGACTGTTGTCACCCTACTCTCCCAGGTGGGTCGTGGTGACACAGCCCTGGCCCCCGACCACTCGGCCAGTCTGCCCTCCTGGGGCTTGCGTTTTAAGCCTGAGCGCCTCCTGGCTTACTCTGCTCTCTCAAGTCAATGAATGAATGAATGAATGACTGGAGGAGGGGGGCAATGCCGGTGGGTCAGCCTATCGCATGCTGAGCTCCCCACCCCCACCCTCCAGGGGCAGGCGCCATGGAAGGTCAAGGGCTTGTGGCCCAGCTTGGCGCCTGCTCCTGCGTGATGACGCTGGGCGGCTTCCAGGCCGGATCAGGTGGCCCCATAAATTAGAGCAACACCCCGAGCCTTCAGCCCCGAGCAGGAGGCCCTGCCAGGAGCTGCTCGCAGGCTCTGGTTTCAGGCCTGTTCCCAGGCGGCAGGAGGGCAGTGAGGAGGGCCCGGCCCAGGGCCTCGCGCACAGCTGGGGTCCTAGGGCCTCCCTCACTGGCCTTAGGGTGCCGAGTCCCGATGGGACCGCCTGGCAGAGCTCACGCCCGTGCCCACCACAGCTGGCCGGCACCTGTCGCACTTCAGTTTTGGGAGGCTGCCCCCTCCTGCCCAGCCATGCCCAACCCTGCGGCCAGGGGCTCTGATGCCCATGCCTGCTTAGCTCATTCGAGAGTCCGGGACCGGAAGTGGCCTGCGGTGTCCCCCTCTGGGCCCCTGACTCCCACCTGTGAAATAAGAGGGGGCTCCAGGGGCCCCTTGGGGTCTCTCGTTTGGTCCTCTCCTGAGCCAGGCCCTCTGCCCCCACAGGATCCCTCCCTGGAGGACCACCCGGCGGTCTCCAGCAGGTGGAGTCTCTCCCAGGCAGGGAGCAGCCGGGCCCGGGTCTCCGAGAGCCTCTCATTACTGTCCTTTAGACCTGGAGTGGAGCTTACCCTCCACGGGCCTCAGTGCGCACAGGTCAAATGACATGGCGTTGGCACAGACCAAGGACTTAGCACATCACAGATACCCAGGAGCCACTTGAATTCGTACTGGGGTTTATTATAATATTATGGAAACAAAGAATATGAGACAGGCGGGTCCCTGCCCTGGAAGAGTTATGACACTTGTGGGAGAAAGTGCTAAACGTTTGTCAGCTGTTGTTTGAGGAACCAGAGAAGGAAGGGAGAGATGTGTTCTGGCTGGGGAGGTCAGGGAGGACTTCCTGGAAGGGGTGGAGACTTAGCCGGGTCTCCAAGGGTGATGGAAGGTTCGGAATGAGACAGGATGCTCCAGGCAGGAGTAAGCACACCGAGCCGGAGAGCCGGGCACAGGGCAAGGACGCATCGTATCCATCCCTGCTGCCGTGTGAGGCCAGCGCGCCAGTGAGTGCAAGCCCGGCTTCGAGGGCATTGTTCAGGGTTGAATTTCCTTCTGTAGGTAGTAGGGAGCCATTGATGGTTTCAGAGGACTGGAGTCACCAGATTGTTTCTCCCTAAGGAGAAGCCTGGGGCATCTGGAGGCACCGGTGCCTCAAGGGAGAGACTGGCTGAAGGCACGCCAGGGCTGGCCTCCGCTGAGCCTGGCCAGAGCCCACCCTCAGAGACTAGCAGCTTCCCACCTTGGGCCTCGCCTCCCTTCCCCCCGTCTCTGCCCCCGAGGGTGCTCGCCAGGCTGGCACCCGGGACTCCCCCTCAGACTCCAAAGGTCCAAGGGCGAGAAGTCCCTCCTAGGCGCCAGGAGCCAGGCTCACTCTGGGGATGAGCCCCGGCAGGTGTTAACGAGGCCCAGGCCGGGTAGACAGGCCGCAGGAGGCAGGTGCCAGCCAGGGACAGGCGTGCCACCCTTCAAGTCTGATGCTGAGTGAGCCACCCTGGCCCTCGGAGCCAGAGCCAGTGCACCCCTCTCCCCCCACCTCAACCAGAGAGGCTGGGTGGCTCCCCGGGGGCCACACAGCCTTTGTGGGGCTGGACGGATGGGCTTGGCTTTGAGACGGCCAGCTGGCCAGTTTTCTGCACACCATCCACCATGCCAGCACCATCCTGAGCCATCAGCCCCGTTGCTCACTGGGACGGAGCAGTCACCTCACTGCCCCCAGCCCCACCCCAGGTGAGCTGTCGATGGCGTCTGCATGATCAGGTGGCCCCCGCTTGGAAACTTCCAGGACCCCTTCCTAGACCCAGGAGAAAGGCTCCCCGTCGTGAGCTGCCCCCCCAGCCACGCCCACCTCCCTTCGGTCCCGAACCTGCTGGTCTAGCGTCCACCCTGCCCAAGCCGTCCGTCCTTGCTTCTCAGAAATCCCCATCCTCTCCCTCTCTCCAACTCAGTGGTGCTCAGACAGCAGTCTCTCCTCCCACTCCCCCTCCCCCTCCGGCATCCCCTCCCCCAGGTGCCTTCAAGAAGCTAACAGGGCTGGAGGAAGTAAGCCGGGGGGCAGACTGGGGGCTGAGTCTCCCAGGGGGAGAACTCAGGGGAAGAGTGTCCCTGGAGGCAGGAACAGTGCGCGTGCCGGTTACAGGAGCCGGAGCCGTAGGCAGAAGGAGGTGGGACGCCGTGGCTGGGTGCTCGCCCGGCTGGACACCAGGCGACAGGGCCTGGGGTAGGAGCAGGCACTGGGGAGCCCCTGAAAATCTCCAGGCTGACGGGTGCCCTGATTTCTGGTGTTAAAAATCACTCTGGTGGTGCCGTGCAGAAGCCAACGAGTTTCGGTTCTTCCCAGGTTACACCGAGCGTGGCAGTGTCACCGAGCGTGGCTGTGTCCCGGGTGCTGGGATCCACACAGGCGAGGTGCAGGCGCTGGCAGCCTATCCTAGCCATGACCTTCTCCGGATTAGCACGGGGGCCCTAAACCCGCCCCGCCCCACTCCCCTGCCCTCTGTGCTGCCCTGGGCCCCTCCAGGAACACATGGCGTCCAGGTGCTCCCAGGCTGCCCCTGGCTCTCAGGTTCCTGCGGGGCGGGGGTGGGGGCGGCAGGATTCTCAAGGGGATGAAAGCGGCCAACAGGATCCACCCAGACAATGGTGCCTTTGTTGCCTCTCTCAGGGCTGGGGCTGCGTGGCGGGAGGGTGTGGGGTCCTGAACCTGCAGGGCCACTGGCACAGGGGAATAGAGGCAGGCAGGATGGACCCACCCCCCGCAGGGACTCAGAGGAAGGGTCCCGGAGCCCCTCCCCCACCCGTGAGCATCGGGAGCGGCCTCTCTAAGCAGAGCTGCCCACCGAAGCTCAGCACAGCCGTGGACCCGTGCGAGGTGGGCGGGGTCCTGGCAGAGGGAGTCCCCCAGCTCTCCACAGCTCCCCCTCTGCCTGCCCCCGCCCCCTGGCCCCTTGCTCCCTCGGGGAGTGTCTGGCATTGTCACAAAGAGGGAGGCTTTCTCAGCTGCCATGGTGAGACTGCACCTGCCCACCCCCTGCGGGAGAGGCCCGCCCCGCTGTCCCGCTCCACGCAGCTCCTGCCTGGCTCTGAGCCACGTGCTCGCCCTGGGCTTGGCTCCTAGGGTGAGGCTGGGAGAGGACACCCCTCACTCAGGGCAAAAGCCCAAACGACAGGAGATGCCCCCGCCCCGAGGGATGAGCGATAAGGCTGGGGGTGGGCGGCTGTCTTGTCTCTGGGGCTGCAAATGGACCCTCAGAAGGGGCCAGGGAGATACTCAACTCCCCCCACCTTTGCACAGCAGGCCCAAACTGGCTCTTGTGCACCTGTGCCCACCCACCCAGAGTTTTAACCCGGATGCTAATGATGGTGTGAACAGAAGGCCAAGGCCACCAAGCATCCAGCCCCCAACGGGCCCAGTGTCCCCAGGACGGACTGAGCAGTCGGGAAGCGGACAGGTGGACAGGAGCAGCCTCCGAGCTGCTTTTTTGAGCCCACCTCCCACTGTCTCCTCCAGCGCCCAGGCCCAGGCGTCTATGCCTGTAGCCCCTGCTGGCTGGGGCCTGGGTCGGGGAGACCCACACCTTGGCCACCCAGTGCGCTAAGCACCCGACCATCTTGCTGAACGTCTCGAGCGCCCACTCTCAAAGTGTCCCGGCCTGGACTGGCAGCGCCAGCAGCTCCAGGAGCAGGGGCAGGCATGTGCACAGTGGTTAAGACACTGCTTGGGACCCGGGCGTCCCATGGCGGAGTGCACAGGTGTGAGTCCCAGCTCCACCCGAGTCCAGCTTCCAGTCCCAGCTCAAGTGCCTGGGTCTCCCGTGTGGGAGGCCCGGCTGGAATTCTGGGCTCTGGGTTCAGTCTGGCTGTGGCAGGCGCTTTGCTCAGGGACAGGGAGACAGATTCTAAGCCCCGCCCAGCCCTGAGAGCAAGTGGATTCTTCTCTGGGGGCCTCGGTCACCTGCGTGCCCCCTTCCCCAGGTGTGCAGGGAAGCCCCTGGAGAGCCCGCGCTGCCTTGCAACCCTGGGGCTCCCCTTGACCCTGCCCCTCTCTCCCCACAGCGCGGCCCCAGCCGAGGCCCGGACCTTCAGCCTGAAGCACTCGGAGCGCGTGCACGTCGAGGTGGTGCGGGACGGGGAGGCCGAGGAGGTGGCCACCAATGGCAAACAGCGCTGGCTCCTGTCACCCAGCACCACACTGCGCCTCACCATGGGCCAGGCGAGCACCGAGGCCAGCAGCGACAAGGTACCACACCATGGCCGGCCGGGGATCCCCGGGGCGGGGAGGGGGGTGCAATCCGGGCAGGCTAGACCCGCCCCCCCCATAGAAACGGAACGCGTGCCACCTGTGTCGGCTTTCGCTGTCTTGTAGCCACGATAAGGATGCAAGAAGAAACAGGTGAAATTAGTCTTTAATGTGGCTTACTTGATCCTGGATCCTGGACCCCCGCGTGTCGTTTTGACATGCCATCGATGTAAGAAGTGGAAGTGATGGTTTATCTTCCTTTTCCACACCAAATCTCAATCCAGTGTGTATTCCACACTCCCACCTGGGGCCAGCTACCCCCAGCCCTCCTCTCACCCCACCCCGGGGCCACGGACGGGCACCCCTGGGTCCCTAGTTCACTTGGTCGCAGCCCGTCCAGGCCCAGAGAGGTTAGCGACCATGTTCAAAGCCACATGGCAAGCGCTGAGCGGCCACACGGGCTGTACTGGATGGGGCAGTCGGAGGAAGGACCATGGGGACGGCCGCGTGGGGGGTCGCTTTACAACTCAGAGACGCGGGTCATTGGAAGTTGCAGCCGCAACCCTCTGGGGTCTGAGCACCCAGGGACGGGCGATGGGATTTGCCGCGGGGGTGAAGCCGAGACCAGAACTGTCCCCTCGCTGGGCTCTCTGACGGTGACCCTCGCCGAGTGATCCACCAAGCTGTGACACCGGGCAGAATTTAAATACCACAGCCCCGTCCCCTGGGAGCTAAGCAGGAGAGCAACACCCACATGGTGGAGGTGGGGGCCCCACACAGCAGAGTGCGCCCCCCTGGGACACAGGCAGATGGCACCCTGGTGTGCCCTTGAGAGGAGGGGAGTCAGTTATCTGGGAGAAGCAGCCCATCAACCCCGGAGTGCTGCCTGGAGGAGAGGGCTCAGGGTTTGGAGAGGGTGGGCTTGACATGCTAAGGGGCACGGGGCAGGGAGGGTGGCGACCTTGGGCTTTCCTGCTTGTGACCTGTCACCTCTGCTCTCTGCCCCAATGTGCTGTCCCCACCAAGGTCACCGTCAACTACTATGATGAGGAGGGCAACGCCCCCATCGACCAGGCCGGGCTCTTCCTCACGGCCATCGGTGAGTAGGGGCCGTCACCCCAGGGCCTGGTCTCACCACCTTCTCAGGGGTGCTGGTGTCTCGAGTGCTGGGGACCTAGCGCTCGGGGTTTCTTTTTATTTTTCTTTTCTTTCTTTCTTTTTTTTTTTGAAAGATTTATTTATTTATTTGAAAGTCGGAGTTACACAGAGAGAGGAGAGGCAGAGAGGGGGTAGGGGGGTTTTCCGTCCGCTGGTTCACTCCCCAATTGCCTGCAATAGCTGGAGCTGTGCCAATCCGAAGCCAGGAGCCTGGAGCTTCCTGGAGGTCTCCCACGCAGGTGCAGGGGCCCAAGGACGTGGGCCATCTTCCACTGCTTTCCCAGGCCACAGCAGAGAGCTGGATCAGCAGCCAGGACTCGAACCGAAGCCCACATGGGATGCCGGCACTGCAGGCGACGGCTTTACCCGCTGCACCACAGCACTGGCCCCGCTCGGGGCTTCTAAACAAGGCAGGCCTGTAGGGGATGCCACACATCCCCTGCCCTGTGTGCTGGAGGACTTCCTGAAGGAGGAGGCATAGCTTGGTCAGCCAGTGATTGACCCATTGTCCGGGTCCCCTTCCTGGGATCTGTGAGCCAGAGGAGGAGGGGGAGTTGGTCCCTCCCCGCCGCTGCCCTGCAGCTTCCTCATGGGGAAGGGGGGGCCCAGGCCACAAAGCCTCTGCCTGCCCCCTCGCCCTCCCTAGACCCAGCCTGGGGGGCACAGAAATGCGGCCCTGGGTACTTAATTCACCTGGTACAACTCAGGAGGCCCAGAGAGGTTAAGGACTTCATTCAAAGTCACACAGCAACTCAGCGGCAGCTCAACTCCAGAACCCAGGCTGAGTCCCTCGTACCACCCGGCCCTGCCCTGGTGCCGGGCTGCACACCGGGGCAGGTGGGGCCCGGGGATGCACGGCCGTGCTCTTACTTCATTTTATTTTAAAATGATGGCTGTTGCAGCAGGAGGACGCTCTGTCTGTCCAGTCTTGTCGCACCCTGACAGAGTTGCCACGCAGTAGGGAGAGGGACCTACCGGGTCCTGAGCATGGACCGTGTGCTGAGAGCTTTGAAATTGACTCTGATGTCTCCCACGTACTGAGCACCTGTGCCGCCTAGGACCGTGCCCGGTGCTTTGATGACGGGGAGGAGGGGAGAGAGGAGCGGGGAGGGGCTGGTAAACACCTGCCACTCAGGGAGCGGCCGCGATGTGCCAGGCCCCACGGTTTCCCCTGTCCTTCCAGCCCTTCCGGGGTGGACACCATTGTCATGTGCCTTCTACAGACCAGAAAACCAAGGCTCAGGAAAGGTCAAACAGGCCACACCCCAACAGAGCGGTTGGTGGGATCGGTTGGTGGGACGCAGGCCTCCATGATCTCACCTTCTGTGGGGGGAGGGGTCCCAGAACCTCCCCCGGAAGCAGGCAGGAGGCCCCCAACCCCTCCCTGTGCCTGTGCCATACGCAGAGGCTCAACCTCCCTGCGCTTCCACTTTGCACCTCATTCCTGAGCCGGTTTGGTTGCCGCCGCCCTGGCTCTCTTGCTGCCCCGAGAGGGGGCCGTGCCCTGCAGTGGGGTTCTGGGGATGGCCTCAGGGGGCCCCGGGAGGTGGAAACCAGACTCCTGTGCTGGGCATACCCTGGCAGAGCCCTAGCAAACAAAGGTGAGCGGAGGGCTGGCTGTGCCATGGAGGAGCCTTCCAGCAAAGCAGGATGAGTTGGGATTGAGCAGGAGGGACCGGGCTTTCCTCTCGGTGCAGGACCCCTGGGGAAGACGGAGCCGCCCGCGATCCCAGGCGCACCTGCCGGAGTGCGCGAAGCCGGTGTGCAAGGTTCCGGGCTTCACTTAATTATTCACGTCACCGCCACAGGTGCCAGATGTGCAGGGTCATGGACCAGTGAGAGGCCCCTCTTCCCAAAACGAGACGTGTGACATTTGTGACGCTTGGCCAGAGACTAAACCGGAGCCCGAGTGGAGCAGTTTGCTGTGTGCCGCGCCCGTGGCGTGGACACCTGAGGCAGGGGGGCCTCGTCTCCCGAGGAAAGACGGCCGTTTGTGTTGCCAGGGCCCAGATGCAGGGGAAGCTCACCCCCACTGGACTCGGGTCTCCGGTTCCTCCAGGGACCCTGGGGACAGCCTGCTTTCTCTTGGGAATGACCGCGTTCTCTGTCCCTTCCAGGGCTCCTCTTCCCAGGAGCCCACATTCTGAGAAATCGCTCAGAGGCAAGACCCTGGACGTCCCAGGAGCATGGGGCTACCGCCCCCCCGACACAGATCGGAAGCCGGCTCACTGGAGTCCCATCCCGAGCCCACGCTGCACTGCAGAGTAGACAGAAATAAGCCGGGTGCTGGCTCTGCTCCCTCCACCACACTGTGGCCTTGGGCGAGTTGCGTCCCTGCCCTCTGAGTCTGTTTCTTCCTCTGCAGAATGGGTTTCCCGGAGACTCTCACTTGGCACTTCCCAGGATTCCCTGGGATGGCAGGTGCACAGGACCTGTGCAGGGCCCAGAGGAGGTGCCCAACTGCAACTTTCCTCGGCTCCTTCCTCTTGGGGCCCCCACATTTTCTGTCTTCCTGGGCAAAGTTGAAGACGCCTCCCTGGGATTTGGGAACAGACCCATGGTACCTTTGGGCAAATCAGGCCCTGGGTCCTGGGTCTGAGTGCCTGCCGAGGACTTGCTGTGTGACCTCGACAAGAAGCCCACCCTCTCTGTGCCTCACTTTTTCCAAGCTCTAAGGGAGTGCATGGGGCTGATTAACCCCCGTAAGCCTCCCCAACTCCCACCAGGGCCTTCCCTGTCGGGGGGGGGGGGCAGGGCGGGGATGAGGACCAGCGCCCTGCCTATGCCGTGGTCTTGGCAGTGGAACTTCAAAAGGTTCATGGAAAAAATGGAATTTTAAATAATAAGTTTATTTTGGTGCAAGGGCAGATTTTTCATGATACCTGCCTTGTCCGTGAACTTTTTGAAGATCCCGCAAACAGGGGCCTCAGGCATGTGTGTAGCATCCACCTAGGGAGCTCCTTGCTGCGGCCCCTGGCCCGGAGCCCGGGATAACGGCCCCGGCTGGCCGCGGGGGAGCGAGCCCAGGCCGCTCTGGAAGGCAGGAGGTCAGCACCTGCCGCTGTCCGCGGGGCTGGCAGGCGGCCCCCTGACTGTACCCCGGTGTCTCGAGGCGCAGGGCAGACTGCCCTGAGCCCACTCCTAGTGACATTTCCCGTTAATGTGCCCCACACCCAGGCGCCACCTGACACCTTGGGGCTATTCCGGGGAGCTGAGGTAGGACCCAAAGCCTCTGGGAAATGCGGGCAGCCCAGAGGCCCCGAAACAGGTGTCCTCTCCCACCCCCACCCCTCCCCTGTGAAAGGCAGGGCCGTCCCAGGAGGGCAGAGCTCTGGCAGGCTGGGCTCTGTCCCTACAAGCACCAGCCCATGTCACTCCCTAGGGACAGCCCTGCAGAGACTTCCGGGGACTCGGAGCTCGGAGGGAGGGCGGAGGGCAGAGGAAGTGGATTCTACCGACTGCAGGGGTGCGCTCTGTGCCCTAGAGAGAAATTGCAAAGCCCTCTGGGAGTGGGGAGCAGATGGAGGGAGCGCCCAGGTTTCCTGCGTGAAGGCAGGGACTCATCAGAATGGGGAGAGTCGGGACGGAGCAGGCAGCAGCATGTTTGGCACTGGGGGCTGCCCCGGGCAGGGAGGCTGAGAGGCAGAAAGGGAGCAGGCGTTTTCCTTAGAACCAGTGTGTCTTAGAAGCTGTCTCGTGGGTTTATTTTGTGCATAAATGTGCAAAAATGATGATAGTTTTTGAAGTTAAGAAATTCGTCATGCAGTAAGGCGGGGCCGCTGCGTTTGTGGACACGCCCCCAAGGGGTCTCAGCCTGGAGACGGGGCTGCAGGGCTGTCAGAGTCGGGTGTGGCAGTGACTTCCAGAGCCAGCCTTGGGAATCCAAGGCAGAGATGGGGGGATGGTCGGCCTGGGTCAGCCAAGGTCCGCCTCGGTCACGGGTCAGCCGGAGGTCAGCCTCGTCTTGGGAAGCTGCTCTCTGGAAGTTGCTGAGTGCCTCAGTTTCCCCACCTGCGGCAGAGCCGTGAGGCTGGCGTCATGAGGGTGTTCGTTCAAAAAGCAGAGTGGCTCCTGCAGGAGGCTGCACCTGCGGCGTCCACTGTGGTGCAACTGGCTGGAAAGTTCTGGAAGGTCTGGAAGCCAAAACCCACGTTGCTCTGCATCTCAGCCCTCAGCCTCCTAGACAGCAGCTGGTGGTGCCCCCTTCCGTCTTTCCCCGGGAGCCTTCCCTGCAGGGGAGCGGGCCAGTTTGCTGGCAGGTGCCTCTGCCAGCCTGGGTTTGCTCACCTGTGAAATGGGGGTGCTAACACCTACCTCCCTGGGGCAGACGCTCCACCTCGCTTGCCTGGTCCCTGGCGGGGGACCTGGGACCTGGTGGCTGCTGCACGAGGAGGTGTTGTGTGAACAAGGTCAGCGCAGTTTATAAAGCCACGCCCCCACAGCACCCTGTTCACAGCACGGCCCCAGAGGCTGGAACGCTGGGGGCTCCCGACTCCAAGGACCCTGCAGCCGCCACCTTTCTGCCTCCTTCCAAGTCCAGAAAAGCCACGTCCAGGGTCAGCAGGGAGTCAGCTGTACACAAAGAGGACTTGAACTTGATCCCCGGCTCACTGGTCTGGGCCACCTGCAGAAGGGTGACATCAGTGTCCCTCTCGTGCCAGGACTCTCCTCCCCACCCGGTCGAGGGCGTGCCAGGAATGTGCTTTCTTGCACCTGTTCCCACCTCGGTCCGAGACATGCTTCAAGCGAGAGGAGCCCACTTAGGGACCCAGCACCAGCACATCACCCTGTGTGAGGCTCCCAGGGGTCTTCCTGGCCACACCCTGGCCCCGCCCTGGGAGTCTCTAACTCCCCGAGGGCATGAGCCAGTAGCCCAAGGCACCTCTGCTCATCATCTTGGGGGTGCTCATGGCATCCAGCAGGCCAAAGCCCAGGATGTGGCTAAATACCACGCAGTGGCCAGGGCAGCCTCCGCGTGGCTCATGATGCCCGGACCCCACCGTGGCTGCTAGTGCAGGTGCCTCAGCCGGGAGGGTGCCATGGGACAGGTGAGCAAACCAGACCACAAAGGCCTCCGTAACCTGCCCAGAGTCACTTGCTCTGTGCAGAGGTTGGAGCCCAGCACTGTCTGATAGCAAACCTGCTGTCTGTCCAGGCCCCCACAGAGCTGTCTGCACCACAGGCTGGGAGCACTGGAAGCCCTCTCCCCAAGAGAGGCAATGCAGGGAGCCCTGCGCAGCACTGGACACATGGGCACCCTCCCAAGGAGAGGCTCTGGAAGCAGGGTCCCCCCCAGAGTGAAACTCTTGGTCCTTGGAGATGGGATGTAGACCTCTGGGTGTTCTGGGGGAGACAGACAGACAGACACATGCCCCTGTGCCGCATCCACACACCAGGAGCAGCTGGGAAAGCAGTTAAGGAGCGCTGGACCTGTTGGTTATCAAACCACGAGCTACAAATCAGACCCCAGGCAGGGAGCACCCCACTTCTGCTAACACCACCCCTGGGACCTTGGGGGTGTGACATCACCTCTCTGAACAGAGGCCCCAGATCTGTCCAGTGGAGATCATGCCCCCAACCCACAACCCTGAAAGGCTGGGAGGGTCGCCACCTCCCCAACTGCCCCTTCCGGAGCTGGGAGCCGCCGGGCCTGGTGCATGGGCTGAGGCTCTGCAGCGGCAGGGAATGTGGAGGTAGGGGCTGGAGAAGGTGACCTCAGCAAGGCTGTCCCTCGACAACCGCTCACTGGTGTCTCCTGTCCCCAGAGATTTCCCTGGATGTGGACGCTGATCGGGACGGCGTGGTGGAGAAGAACAACCCACGGAAGGTACCAGCTCCTGGAACAGCGGGCTCCCGAGGGCAGAGCCACGTGCTTCACGCTCCAGACAGCCACGGTCCTCCCCACCGGGGGCAGACAACTCCCATTGCTCAGAGCGGGAGACTGAGGCTCCCAGACACACAGCACATCAGGCTCCCGAGGGACAGCTGCAGAGCGGGACCTGAGCCTCAGTCTCCCCAGCTGCACCCCAAGTCCACAGAGCCGCTGGAGAGAATGGGAGTGCCCGGACACAGCAAGTGCAGCGGGGGCGTCCTCATTTAAAGCGGATGGCCGGGGGAGGTGGCGTTCACTGTGCCCCTCTCCCGGTTCTGCTCATTCATTCATTCACCCTGCTCATTCATTCATTCCTTCATGTGTTCATGATGCATTTGCTTTCTCGCCTTGTGCCTGCCCCGTCCCCTTCTGCTCCCTGGCTGAGGCCCGTTGTCTTGTCTCTTCCTGCCCTTGTGGTCCCCGCATGCACGCGGCTTCCATTTGCACACGTAGCGTGATGTTCTCCGTGCTCTCCGCTCCACCGGGTCCTTGGGCCCTGTCAGTGTTGCTCCACGTCCCCCAGGGCCGTTAACTCTGTTTCTGATTTTCTGCCTTTTTGTGTGATCTGCATTTTTTGCCGTGGGCATTTGTGACTTTGAGAATCATCACCGGAAGCTTAGACTAAATTAGAAATAGACGAGACTTTAGGCAGTCAAGCAAATGCAGCCTGGAGGGAGCCTGGCCCTTGACTCTCTGCGGGTCATGTGGTGGGACCCCAGGCCAGCGGGGGAGCCCCTCCTCCAGCTGCCCCACGGGGCTCCCTGTTGGCTCCGGGTCAGCCCTGCACACCCATGACAGTGGGCTCCATGGAAGCCCAGCCCAGCTTCCCCCAGAGGCTCTGCAACCTTGGCAGAGACCCCAGCCCTGTGGACTTGAACTTGGCCAGCTCTCTGTACCTGGTCTGTGAACGTGTGCTGGGCATCTTAGATTTCTCGGTTCCGGGGCATGCAGAGACAACAAGCAGCTGCCCTTAGGGAACCCTGAGTCCAGCGGGGGAGACCCATGTCCAAGGAAGAATGACATGGGTGGCTGTGTGGGCATGACTCTCCCGCGTGCTCCCAAAAGGGTGTTTCAGGTACCAAGTGTAACTCTAGTCTGAACAACCAGAGGGCTTCCTGGAAGAAGGGGCAGTTATGCTGAGATGGGAAGGGAGAATAGAGGTGGCCAGGAGAAGAGAGAAGAGAGGGCGGGACCAGCACCGGCAAAGGCCCGGAGCTTGGGATCTGGGGGCAGAAAGGCTGCTGCTGTGGGTGGGGCACAGGGAGTGAGGGGCCAGGCAGGGGAACTGGGTCGAGAGGGGTCTATGTGTCCATGTGGACACAGGGGAGGAAGCCCTGACCTCTCTGCCTACCGCTGCAGGCGTCCTGGACCTGGGGCCCCGAAGGCCAGGGGGCCATCCTACTGGTGAACTGTGACCGCGACACACCCTGGCTGCCCAAGGAGGACTGCAGCGACGAGAAGGTGTACAGCAAGGAAGGTGGGCGGGGCAAGGCCTCGGGGGCGGGGCCGGGGGCGGGGCAGGCGTGGACCTGGGTCTCCTGGGGACTTTTGGCTCAAAAACCCACTCAGCAGAAGACAAAAGCTTGGGCTCCACTCCCCATCAGAGCCGTGCTGTTTTTCAGCCAATTCAATCCCAAATTCTTAACATTGCAGAACAAAAGGGAACCGTATTAGCATTCTGCTCTGAGCATTTCTCGCTGGCACATGGAAATAAAATTCATGAGCCACACACACACAAAAAAAGACAAAACTAAAAACAGTGGAAAGCTTATAAAACTTAGGGCTCCCAGCATGACCTGCTAGACAGGAAGTGGGATTTGTAAATTCTTAGTGGCCGGTAAAGCGTAACCCGAACACATATGCATTATATAGACCCTGGGATCATTGGCCAGAAACGACAGCGGTGGATCATGGGAAACAGGAGAACGGGGCCCCAAGCGAACCCACGCCATTCTGGCTTCGTCCTCTGCCCTTCTCAGAGGACGGCCTGGCTTTGATTAGCCCCTGGGCCAGACCAGCACTGGTCACAGAGCCTTCTGCCAGGCCGGCAGCTTGGAGCCGGGCCCCGGCACCTGCCAGACCTTAATTATGTTGGTGCGCTGGTGCCTGGTTATGCACAAAGCCGTGTTTTTGCAAAATGTGACACACCTGGGGAGAGAAAGGGATTGGAAGGCCATTCCCACACGGCCGGGAGCCGGTCTCTGCCGCCAGGGGTGACAGCCAGGTGGCATTCTCCCTGTGGCTTCTCTGGAGCTCCCGTATGCACACAGGTGTTACAAAAGCAAACAGCGGCGGCGGCCCCTAACCTCCTCCACGCGTGTCCACCCCTCAGACCTCAAGGACATGTCCCAGATGATCCTGCGCACCAAAGGTCCTGCCCGCCTGCCCGCCGGCTACGAGATGGTCCTCTACATTTCCGTGTCGGACTCGGACAAAGTGGGCGTGTTCTACGTGGAGAGTGAGTGAGCCTGGCTCGGCCCTCTGGGGCCTCCCCCTTCCTCTGCTGCAGGTGCACCCGGATGACTGGGGACCGCTGGTGTCCCACGCAGGGAGGAGACCCCTAGGCGTACGTGCCCCCTCCCCAGCCCCATCCCAGGGTCGAGGGGAGACAAGGCTTTGACGTCCCCCTTGCCTGAGTCACGCCCCCTCTGTGATGCCCAAGGCAGGGAAAGCCCCACCTGCCCCATCTGAAGATGCTGTGGTTCCCTCAGGGCGCTGACCCCTTGTTCTCGAGATGGTGAGAGGCTGCCCTGGGCCCCCGCAGCCCAGGGTTCCTGCTCCCACCAGGAGCCAGTCCTTGACACTGCCTGCCCTGTCTCATTCTTCCCATGAATGCATGGTGAGTGCCTGGGCGCCAGCTCCCTACAGGAACAGGGCAGTCGCACGCTGCTCCCCAGGAGGGAGCCCAGCGAGGGAGACAGAACCCAGAGCACAGCTGGAGGCAATGAGATGGTCCCAGAGGCACTGCTGGCTGGGTGGTCCAGAAAGGCTGCCTGGAGGAGGTGACAAGGAGAGCTGAGACACAGACAAAGAGCCATTCCGGGACTGAGGGAAGAGGGTTCCAGGCAGAGGGAGCATGGAGGGGGGAGCCGGTCTGGAGTGGAGGGGGCAGGGAGGGAGTGCCGAGAGTCAAGGTCATGGAGCTAGGCCAGGGGCCAGGGCATACAGACAGGGTTTATTCTGAGCCATGAAAGCCATTAGCGTCTTAAGCAGGGACTGTCAGGGCTGATTTATGCCTTTCACAGCTCCCTCAGCAAAACAGCTCAGCAGTTTGTCCTGGCACAGGTGCAGGGGGCTGGGGGGGCCCGGACAGGCCCACTGGAACCAGGCAGTCCCCAGAGGGGTCCCTGGGCCCTCATCTCCAAGACTGACTTGGCCAGGACAGTAGTGGACAGTGACCCTCCTCTGAACCGCCCTGGGCCCCGGCAGTGACCTCAGGCAGGCTGGAATGTCCCCAGGGGGATGGAGGTGTTGATATTTACACCGGGGCCAGCGTTGCCAGCGTTGCCATGGCAGCTGGGGACACCGGCAGGAACTAGGGGGTTGCAGGCAGGACCTCGCCCGGGCCTTCTGCCTCAGCCCCATTGCTGAGAGCGGCGGCCCAGGTCCAGGCATTAATGCAGTGGACTCAGCTCCCCTCCCCCCGGGCCCTGGGCTGCAGGAGGAAGGAGGGACCAGGGCTGAGAGACGCTCCCCAGGATCCGCTTATCAGGGCTGCTGGGGAGCGGCCGTTATTGAGAAAGAGATAACCCAGAACGTGACCTCCTGGCTGGGGTCTCCGAGGCACACACACGCACATGCACACACACGCACATGCACACACACGCACATGCACACACACACACATGCATGCACACACACATGGGGGAGGGTGAGGATTTGGATTTCCTCTGTGGCCCAGGTTCCTTCTCTTCCATGCAGACACGTTGAGATGCGCAGCCCAGGGATGAGAGCGCGTTGTGTGACACGCGTGTCATGCGGTCACGTGCGGCGTGGCGGAGACAGAGCAGCTGTCCCTGGGGGAGGGGCCTGAGCTGCAGACAGGGACTGAGAGGCAGGTTCGAGTCCTGGGTCCAGGCTAGTCTCCTCTCCAGCCCCAGCCCCGGCCCGGGGGCCTCGTGTTGGGAGGAACTTGGCAGTGGCGGGTGCTGTGTGTGTTGGGATCGTGGTGGCGTGGACCGTGACCGTGGCGGCGGAGGACAGCGGTCTCCAGGGCCTTCAGAAAGGCCTGGGGACTGTGCGGCAGCTCAGGCTCTACCCAGAAGTGAGAAGCCGGGGCTTAGCTCTTCCTACGGGACAGGGGAGCGGTTTGTGTAGCACGGTGGGCCCAGCCTCGTCAGCGCCGGCAGGGAGAGCTGGCCGTGCCCAAGCTAGGGACAGGGGATGGAGGGAGGAGGTGGAGGAGACTTCCGGGGACAGTGGCTGCATTGTTCCCACCGAAGAATCAACCCTCGTGGAGCTGGCCCCGACTGCCAGCCAGAGGCCCCAGACAGAGCCCCTTTGTGAGTCACAGGGCTCGGGCCACAGGAGAACGGAGGGGCTGGGGGCAGGCGGACTAGAAGGTGTCATCCCGCCTGACGCCCGCCTGGGCCAGGTCCCCTCCTGCTCCCGCCCCGGCACCTGCAGCCGCTAGGAGCTGCGCCCATGGAGACGGCCTCTGGGCCTGATGCCCCTCCGCTGAGCTTGGGTTCCTGTGCTGCCTGGCGCATGTGGGCGGGGGCCCCAGGGCCGTGGAGGACAACTCGGTCACTGTAGGCAGCTCCATCTGCATCCGCCCTGGCCTCCCTGGCTGGGAAGACCCTCACGTTCTCTGTCCAGCTGCGGCAAGTTCCCAAGGACACCCCGTGTCTGAGACCGTCCACCTCATTTCTTGGACCCATTGAAGGGAAAGTGAAGGGAGAGTTTCTTTAAAAAAAGTATTTATTTATTTGAAAAGCAAAGAGAGAGAGAGGTCTTCTACCTGTTTGTTCATTCCCCCAATGACAGCAATGGACAGGGCTGGACCAAACGGAAGCCAGGTGCCAGGAGCTTCTTCCAGGTCCTTCACGCAGGTACAGGGACCCAAGCACTTGGGCCATCTTCTACTGCTTTCCTAGGTGCATTAGCAGGGAGCTGGATCGGAAGTGGGGCAGCCGGGACTCGAACCGGCACACTGGAATGAGATGCCGGCGACACAGGCAGCAGTTTAACCCATTGTGTCACAGAGTTTCCTTGCCTTCTGTTCAGGGCAGGTCAGTGGGAAGGGGCGGGCCCTGCAGTCAGGGACGTGCTGACCCAGTCCTAGGTTCCGATCGAGCTGCTGGCCCCGCACGTGACTGACGAGTACTCGTGGTGAGCGCGGTTCCCCCACGTGCTGATGCTGTCACTTGCAGTCACCCTGTGGCATGGGTAGTGTGAGCCCCCATTTAACAGATGAGTAAGCTGAGGCTCGGGAAGTTAAATGAGTTTCCTGAGGTTGCACTCCTTAGCAAGCCAGAGCAGTGCTTGACCCAAGGCCGCTCTGACCTTGGAAACCAGAATCTGTAGGGAAAACTGCCCTTAGAGGCTTGTGGGGAAATGGGGCCAAAAGGTAAGTTCATTTTGGTGAAAACAAAGAGTTTGGAATCTGTACCTGGGTTTTCCACGAGCTTGCTGAAGCCCCCTGGTCTGAGCCGGGGTCCTCCAGGAGGCGCCACCCCAAGCCCCGGTGGCCCGGGTGAGCCGGTTCCTTTCCGGCAGCGCACGCCCTGTTGGTCCTAACCCTTCCACACATCGCTGTGTGGAAGCAGCAAGCGGAGCTCAACTCTGCCCTCCAGCTCTGCAGGGTTTAAAGAGGCTCCTGCTGGGACTTCCCAGGGCCCTGTCGCCATGGCTTTACCAACGCAAGGATCGCCTCCCGCTCCCGCACCCACGCTGGCGCCCACAGGATCTCACCAACTGCCTCCCCTCCCCTCCTCCCACCCCCAGTAACCAGACAAGACCTCCCGCCTGCAGCTGCCCGGCCGCCTGTGCGTCCCCTCCACCTCACTGTCGGCTTGGCGGTCCCAGAGCCGTGAGCCCAGCCACATGCTGTGCATCCCCACGGGCTCGGCCTGTCCAGGGCGACACCGGCTCTGTCACTTATTAAACACGGCCACGTGGCAGGCAGGCACGGGCCCAGCTGGGTTACACGCATGTGCAAAGCATGTGGTGGGGCAGGGCGGTGCAGTGGGAGCTCCAAACCCAGCCTCTGGGGGGGTCTGGGCTGGACGCCCACCAGTGACACAAACCAAGACCCAAAGGAAGGCAGTCACAGGCGTCCGAGAGCGGGCCTGTGCCCAGCTGGAAGCCCTCAGTCCCTGTCCCTGCCCTCCCCCAGCCATGAACCTGCGTGTCTGCCCACGTGGTCTCCATTACGTGGAGGGAATTGGGGTACAAGTGGGCACATCCTTGTTTTGTTTATATGAAGGCAGTGAGAGTTGGCATGCATTCGAGCCCCAGCCCAGCTGTTGAATGGCTTCGTGATCTTGGACAAAGCCCTTTTTCCTTCCTGAGCCTCAGGTTCCTCATCTGTGAAATGGGCACAATCTGGGCCCTGTGCTTCCCTGCACAGTCACCAGCTGCTCGCGTTTCTCGTGTGCCGTGCACGAGAGAGCAAGCTCACTGCCCGGGCGAGAATGCCGGCAGCCAGGTGCCTGGCTGGGCGCCGCACAGCAGTGCTGGGGCTGCTTTCTGCTTGTGTTTTCCCCTCTGCGTCCAGAGGACACCCTGCCCCCTCGTCGCCATCGGCAGTCGCGCCCCGCTGACTTCCTGACGGGGCTGGGGGCGGCGGGGCTGACGCGGCCTTTCCGTGGCAGACCCGTTCTTCGGCCAGCGCTACATCCACATCCTGGGCCGGCGGAAGCTGTACCACGTGGTCAAGTACACGGGCGGCTCGGCCGAGCTGCTGTTCTTCGTGGAAGGCCTGCGTTTCCCGGACGAGGGCTTCTCGGGCCTGGTGTCCATCCACGTCAGCCTGCTGGAGTACATGGCCGAGGTGAGGGCCCCGGAGCCCATGCTGTCTGTGCCCAGCTCCCCTCAAAGTGCCGGGGGGGGGGGTCCAGGCTTGGCGGCCCCCGCAGCCCACGCACGCGTGCACCTGCTCTCCAGAAACAGCGTGGGTGCTGTTTTCTGACCCTCCTCCCTGCACTGCTGTGGACCTAGTCAGGAGACCCAGAGGTCCAGTGGTTAGCGCAGGGCTCTGCTAGGCCACACAGGTGAGGTTGAGTGACCTCCCGCCGTGTACCTCAGTGGTGGGCGAGCCCAGCTCGGATGTCAGGCTGAACCCCCAGTCTCAGTGTCCGGTGGGGCCCTGCCCTGTGGCTGCTGTCTCAGCCAGCCGTGCTGTTGCTCTGGGATGCCCCCTCCCTCTAGAGCAGCCCCCTGGCTTGGAGTGTGTCCTGCTGACAGCACAAAGGCCCTGCCCCCCACCCCCGGGCACCTCTGGCTTCACTCAGGAAAACGGAGGGACCTGGCCCTGTCCTAGTCCACCTTGGGTCAGTACAAAGCAGGCCCCATGGGCCACGCGGGTGCAGGGGCCCAAGCACTTGGGCCATCTTCCACTGCTTTCCCAGGCCACAGCAGAGAGCTGGATGGGAAGTGGAGCAGCCGGGACTCGAGCCAGCGCCCATATGGGATGCCAGTGCTGCAGGCGACGGCTTAACTTTTCAGGGGCCTTTCAGGGCAGCTGGGAGCCATACCTCAGTTTACCCCAGATGCCAGGCGAGCTGGCTGAACCATCCCCTAAGCAGAAGAGCACCTGGGCATAGCAGAACCGCCCACGCAAGGCTGAAATGCTGGTGTCGAGAACGAGGTGCCCGGGCCAGACAGGAAGGCCCAGGTTCAGGCGTCGCTGGGTGGGTGGCCCAGACCTTGGTGGGGCCAGAGTGGACGGTGGGGCGTGGACTCAGCTGCTGGACGGCCTGGGTTTGCAGCCTGGCTCCGCCATCCACTGACCGTGTGACCTTGGGCCGTCATTCCACAGTTCTGTGACTCAGTTTCCCTCATCTGTAACACAAGGATTAGCTTAGTCTCTGTCCCCTGGGTTTGCTATAAGGCAGAGTTGAGCAGGTGCCTGTGCACGTACTCAGCATGGGACCTGGTATACAGCAGGTGCTCAATGAATGTGTAGCTGCCGTCAGCTCCACCCACTTGGGCGGGCAGCAGTGGAAAGCACCCAGCATGCCTTTTTTTAAATGAAGATTTATTTATTTATTTGAAAGGCAGAGAGTTTCATAGAGAGAGAGGGAGACCCAGAGAGAGAGGTCCTCCATCTGCTGGTTCACTCCCCAAATGGCCGCAACGGCTGGAACTGAGCCGACCCGAGCTGATCCGAAACCAGGAGCTTCTTCCGGGTCTCCCACATGGCTGCAGGGCCCGAGCACTTGGACCATCTTCTGCTGCTCTCCCAGGCACATTGGCAGGGAGCTGGATTGGAAGTGGAGCAGCCAGGACTTGAACTGGCGCCCATATGAGATGCCGGCTCTGCAGGCAGCAGCTTTATCGGCTGCGCCCCGGCGCCGGCTCCGTGTGGCTTTTTGACCCCTCCTTTCTCTCCGACACCCAGGAGGTACCGCTGACACCCATCTTCACGGACACCGTGACATTCCGGATTGCTCCGTGGATCATGACCCCCAACATCCTGCCTCCTGTGTCGGTGTTTGTGTGTTGGTGAGTGATGTCCCCAAGGGCAGGGCCATGGGGATAGACAGGCCTGAATTGGCTCCAGGCTCCATCAGTTAGCTGCTGTGTGTCCTGGAGTGACTCACTTGGCCTCTCTGTGCCCAGTGGCTCAGAATCACTGTGAGGACTGCGTGAGATGAAGCCGCTCCAACATTTATCCTAGCACCGGCTGTGCCCTAAAAACACACAATCTCATTTCTTTATTCTTTTAAAAAAGAGTTATAGATAGAGAGAGGGAGAGACAGAGAGAGAGGTCTTCCATCCACTGGTTCCCTCCCCAAATGGCTACAATGTCCAGAGCTGAGCTGATCCGAAGCCAGGAGCCAGGAGCTTCCTCTGGGTCTCCCACATGGGCGCAGGGGCCCAAGGACTTGGGCCATCCTCCACTGCTTTCCCGGGCCATAGCAGAGAGCTGGATCACAAGTAGAGCAGCCAGGACTCGAACCGGCGCCTATATGGGATGCTGGCACTGCAGGCAACATCTTAAACCACTAGCCACAGCGCCCACTCCACCGTGTTCCTTAGCTTGTTCATGGTCCTGTACCGAGCAGCCGGGAGCCTGCTAGGCCGGGGGTTCCCAGCACATCTCCCCCCATAAGAGTATTTTTGTTGAGCAATACGGTGTGCTGGGTCAGCCATGACAAGATGAGAGCCAAGTGCCTGAGGGGGTGGGCAGCAGCCCTGGGAGGGGCCCGGAGGTCCTCACCCGCCTCCGCCTCTCCCCCAAACTTTCAGCATGAAGGACAATTACCTGTTCCTGAAGGAGGTGAAGAACCTCGTGGAGAAAACCAACTGCGAGCTGAAGGTGTGCTTCCAGTACATGAACCGCGGCGACCGCTGGATCCAGGTGGGGAGCCCGAGCCGGGCGGGCAGGGCCGGGGCCTGGCTGCGGCGGGAGGAGGGGCCTAACGTAAGCCCTGGCACCCAGCAGCTCCGTGGGCGGGAAGCCTTGCACCTGACACTCCCCCCCCTTCCTACAGGATGAAATTGAATTTGGCTACATCGAGGCCCCCCACAAAGGCTTCCCGGTGGTGCTGGACTCCCCCCGAGATGGCAACCTGAAGGACTTCCCCATAAAGCAGCTCCTGGTGCGAGGCGGAGGGCCCCCTGGGGTGATGTCGGGCCCCTAAGACACGGCGGTCAGGAAAGTGTGGGCACCCTTGACAAGTTAGTCTGCTCGCCCGGGCCTTCGTTTCCTAATCTCTGAAATGGGCCCATTGGGATCGTGACCTCTAAGGCCCTCTCCTACTCTGACCCTGATGTTTCTCCAAAACACAGAGTTTTCTCAGGGGGAACGGGAACTGTGGGAGTCAGGGCAAGACCCAGTCCCAGAGGCCCCGAAACAGGTGTCCTTCCCAACCTCAGGGGCAGCTGGGGCCTCCCCAGGGTGGCTCTCAGAGACCCCGCCCCCCGGCTCCACTCAGGGGCCAGCCCTCGCCAGGCTCGCACCGCGGTCTGAGGAGTTAACCCAGACCCTTCATTGCGGCGAAGCCAATAGTACGAATTGAATCAGACCAAACCTGTGTCCTGATCCCATCCCTTAGCAGCAACGGAACCTCCTAAGTGAGCCGTTTAACCTCCACGAGCCTCCATTTGCCCATCTGTAAAATGGGGACAGAAACAGGGTCAGCATCACAGGGTGGCCGTGACGATCAAGGGCACTGGTCACCTGACATAGTGCAGGCACCACTAGCGGTTGTCATGGTGCCGGTGAGTGTCCTTGGCGAGCTGGTCGGCCGCGGCCCCCAGCCTGGAGCGGGACGTGCCGCAGGCGTGAGAACCCAGACCTTCCAGGGTTTGCCTCTGTCTCTTCCCTGGGCCGCCACCTGCCACCAGTGCGCCAGGCTGGCCTGGTTCCAAGACCACAGCTGCATGGCATTGTTCTGAGGCCCAGGCCAGGGCCGGCGCTGTGCTGGGTGCCTGCCCACCTGTGTCTGAACGGCCGCTGCCGCTCAGCCAGCCACGGCCCCGGGGTGAGAAAGTGCTAAGCCGCAGCTGCCCGCCCCATCAGGCACAGCAGGCCATCCCGGAGCCTGTCAGCCGGGCCAGCACCAAGGGCTTTTTTAACAGGGACTTTTGTCTGGCAAGCTTAGTCCTGGCCCTGTGCAAGCTCCCAAACCAGACTCCTACAACTGCACCCAAAAAGGAACCTGAAGGTGCAGGGCGGCCGGTGTTGGCGCCGTCAGTGTGTAGGAGCTCTGTGCTAAGGAGGATTCTGGGGCTGCTGCCGGCTCCCTGCCTGACCGCTGGGTGCTCTCTGCAGCTCTGCTGCCCTGTGCCCGCCTCCTTCCCCAGCCCAGGCTGCCAGGGCCGCGCTCCCAGCTCAGGGAGAGGGAAGGGGACTTGGCGGCCGCTCTTAGGGGCTCCCACGGCCTCTGCTCTTAGCTGGCCAAGGCCAGCCGCGTGACCAAGCCTGGCACCTGGCGGACAAGCGAATTCTTCTTGCAGTGGGTCAGGATGCAGGAGTCTCTTGTTGGGGACGAGGGGCAGTGAATCTCTGGGGGTGACAACGCAGGCTGCTGCCTTGCCCCTCGAAACCCTGGTTCCCTGGCCCCACCCCGATCAGCCCTCCCAGGAGGCTCTGCTGCCATCACACCAGGCCGAAGGTGGCCAAGGAGTAGTCACAGGAGGGTGGCCGCTGGGGGCCCAGAACTCCTGGCTGCAGGGGACCAATGGCAGGTGTACGCCCTCTGCCCAGGGCCCAGATTTCGGCTACGTGACCCGAGAGCCTGTCTTCGAGACCGTCACCAGTCTGGACTCCTTTGGGAACCTGGAGGTCAGCCCGCCAGTGACCGTGAATGGCAAGACGTACCCCCTCGGCCGGATCCTCATCGGGAGCAGCTTCCCTCTGTAAGAGAAGCCCGGGGAATGGGGGGGGGGGGTGCTGCTGTTTCTCTGTGGGGTGGCCTGGGGCACTTGCACACCGAGTGAGTGGCTGGGAGAATGACCCCTCCCACAGCTCTGTCAATACGCAGACGCCCTGGGAGGGAGAAAACAAGGCAGCCTTCACACTTTAGTATGAATTAGGATCTAACGCGCTTCCCCAAATGGCGGGGTGTATACTGAGGTTATACACCGGGTCAGGAAGGGGTAGCGGAGAGGACGCGAGGGAGTCCTCAGGGTGTCCATGCTCGGAAGAGACTTGAGAACACATGGCCCTGCCCCAGCAGCCTGAGTCCCTGGATCCCTTGGCCTGTCCACGCTGTCCCCGCTCCCTGCCCGATTAGGCCACTGGCCAAAGAAAAGGCAGATTCTTCCTGGGTCAGGCCAGTGGCTGGGAAGACGGCACCTGTGGTTCTCACATCACAGAAGGGCTGCCAGGAGCCTGCACGTGTGGGGTCAGCCAGGATCTGGGCATCAAGTCCCTCTGAGCCACACAGGATGCTCTGCATTCAGGATGGCCATGGGCTGGGGCCACGGTCGCCTGCCCTCCCTCCTCTCCTCTCGCTCCACTCACCTCCCATCAGTTAGTCCCAGACTGTGAACCATGTCACACCCGGGGTCCCAGCTGTGAAGCCCAGCCCCTGGCCTCCAGGACTCGGCAGGGTCCCGGGGTCGCCCCGGTGAGGTTGAGGGGTGGACGGCAAGGGGACGGCTTCTCAGAGACAAACAGGTGTTTAGCAGCTACTCAGTGCCAGCGCTGCCCTCGGCTCTGGGCGCACGGCCGTGACCCAGTCACAGAGGCCCCAGCTCCCAGGGAGCTCACGCGGGGCCAGGGGAGTGGGGGAGTGGGGGAGGCAGCTGTGGCCGCTGAGCGGGACTCCCTGGGGCGGGAGGCCCTCAGCTGCTGTGGTCTCGAGGCGGTGACTTGGGAGTTGAAGCTGGACGCTGAGAAGGAGAAAGCCCCTGGAAGACCTGGGGAAAGATCTGGAACACGGGGGATGGTGAGGGCAAGGCCCTGGGTGGGGCTGCAGCGGACTGAACAAGGAGGGAGGGAGGTGGCGAGACAGGCGGACCGGCCAGGGCTCAGATCAGAGGGGACAGTCGTGGCCACCGTAAGGTCCCTAGGTTGTATTCTGAAGTCAACAGGGAGATTGAAGGCCTCGGGCGGTCTAGAAGTCAGGAGGGGCTCCCTGGAGGAGGTGGCCCATGAACTGATTGAAGTGAGGAGAAGCTAATGTAGTAAAGAAGCACGTGGGTTGGGGGTGCTGGAGCCATCCCTGTACCCCAGTTCCCTCCAGCCTGAGTCCCTGGATCCCTTGTTCCCCAGGCAGACTTGAGCAGGCAGTTGGCACAGAGGGTAAAACCCGCCTTGGGATGCCCGCAGCCCACACCAGAGGGCCTGGGTTCGAGTCCCGGCTCTGCTCCTGACTCCAGCTTCCTGCTAATGGGCACCCTGGAAGCAGCAGGGAGTGGCTCGAGTACCTGAGACCCCAGTAGAGCCCCCGCTCCTGCCAGTGCAGTGCAGCCCCCACCCCAGTTCCCTGGTGGGAGTTTGAGGGATGAACCAGTGGATGCCTTTGTCTCTGGGTGTGTGTGTCTGTGTGTCTCCCATAAACAAATAAACAGAAGTTGGCCGCCCCCTCCCCTCGCATCCTCAGGCTGGGAGCTGGGCTCCGCACCTGTCACCGGCTGTGACTGGCTGATGCGTTCCTTTAACCTCTTGGCCAAAACCTGCCCTCCCTGTGCCGAGGTCTCTCAGCCCCGGGGCTCGGGCTCCTTCCCGGGACTTCTCTGCTGAGGCCGCCGAGGCTCGGGCTGGGCTCTGGCTGACCCCTGCTGCAGGGCCTCTGTGGAGGCAGGCTCCCCCTGGGCAGTTTCTGAAGAGCTGTCCCCCTTCCACGTCTGCTCCAGGTCTGGCGGCCGGAGGATGACCAAGGTGGTGCGCGACTTCCTGAAGGCCCAGCAGGTGCAGGCGCCCGTGGAGCTCTACTCAGACTGGCTGACCGTGGGCCACGTGGACGAGTTCATGACCTTCGTCCCCATCCCGGGCACCACGGTGAGCAAACTCTTGAGGCTAAAGTGAGTGGCAAACCCATGTACTACCAGCCTTTGCCAGCAGAGGGCAGGGTCTAGCGGACCCGGACAGAGGAAGGAGGAGGTAGGCTGAAGCTGGTTTGCACATGGTCACTGTGGCAGGTGCATTCGTGAACCAATAAACATAAAACATCGGCATTTCCACGTGGAAAATTATTCATTCTTAAAAATCTGGGACGTATTTTGCTCCTGAAGCACATCTGATTCCGACGGGCCGAGTTCAGTGTCCAGTCGTGGCACGGTGCTAGTGGCCCCTGCATTGGCCTTATGCTGTGGACAGCGATGGCGTGTGGGCCTCCAGCTCCGGACAGGGGCTCTTCTCTTCCGTGAAGTCAAAATTGTGACTGCGTACCCTGGAAATTCCGTGCCAATGGCCTGGCCTCTGAGCCCCGTGTAGACAGGGCTCCGGGTCCTCGGGGCGGGAGGGCCCGCTTGTCCTGGCCACCACCCCGTGCTGACACTGTCCCCCGGGGCCTGTCTCTCACAGCAATTCCGGTTGCTCATGGCCAGCACCGCAGCCTGCTACAAGCTGTTCCGGGAGAAGCAGAAGGAGGGCCATGGGGAGGCCATCTTGTTCAAAGGTGAGTGGCCCCAGGAGCTTTGCAGGGAGCAGGGAACGGGAGCCCCAGAGGCCCTCAGTGTGGGGCAGATGAGCCCTTTGACTGTGAATCTCCGTTTGCCTGGGTGTCTGGCGCAGCCTGGGGTTTGTGGGGCCGCCCTGGGACCCTTGCCTTGGCCAGGCAGACCCCCGAGCTGCCCTCTGCTCCCTCGTGTCACCAACAGTGCCGAGCGCTAGTGGGCACCTGACTCGGCCACAGACCCGAGCAGGACCACCCACTCCCATACTGGCTGGCGAGCTGCAAGCTAGGAGCCGCGTCCCAGGAACGGGGCGGGAGAGAGAAATCGACAAAGCGCAGTTCAGGCTCGGGGAGGGAGGTGGCCTTCGACAGACACGGTCGCTGGTCAGTCCACGCTGCTGTCAGCCCTGCCGTGAGAAGCCACCTGCTTCGTTTAGACGTCCACATGGTGGGGCTGGACGTGGACTGGGGTGTGGCATGCGCTTAAGTGAGTCAGGGGAGGACGAAAGCAGAGGAGGGGGAGACGGCCGGCTGGTGGGAGGCCGCCAGGACTTCCGCTGTGGTTCTTAGCATGCTGAAACAGACGTGGGCATCGTTTGGGCCGTGGGTGAGTACATAAGCCAGGGCTGTTAATGCAACGCCTAATAACCATCACCTCTGTCTACATCATCACACTTTTTCCCCCTAAATTAGGTCCGCCCCTTGCAGGCTGGTATCCCCAGGGGATCTCACTCCCAAAGCCTTGTTCCCAGGTCTGGGCGAGGCCCTTCCTGCCCTCCATGTCCCAGCAGTGTTCCTGACAGTGTCGGACGGGACCACCCCGAGAACTCCTTCCTTCTTCGTTACCTCCCCACCGACGGAAGGGGTGTTTGCGTTGGTCGGCAGGCTCTGGTCTTGGCTTTCGGGAAGTTTCCTCTCCATAGTGAATGTGCCCCAACAGCCACCCCTAGGCTATGTGAACCGTTATCTTTGCACCAGTAGGGACAAGAGCCATTTGGATATTTATGACATCATTCACCAGGCCATACAAAATTATCCACCTAAAAAGCCTGCTGCAGATTTATGGGACTTCAAGTCCGCCTGCACTTGCCCTTGGCAGGGCCAGACCGCGTGGCATCAGTGGCCTCCTAGGGCCTGCAGGCCGGAAGCTCCCCACCCCAGCAGAGGCCCAGCAGCCCCGGTCTCTGCCGCTGGCCAGCTACAGGCCTGGAAAGCCCCACTTCTGCCACACGCACCCTGCTCAGCCGCTCGCCCTGAGGAGCAGGCTCCAGCCAGAGAACCACGTGGCCCGTTGGGCCATCCCCTACCAGCCAGAGGGCCACTGCCTCCATCCTGGCTCAGGGCACGCGGCCCGGCCTGCAGGAGGGAGTGTGTGCAGCCTTCCTTGGGCAGAGCCAGCTGACTGCCCCCCCCCCCGCAAGCCCCAGTCTGTGCCCAGCCCACCTCCTCCCTCCCAGTCCAGCAGTTAGCACAGGGGCTGGCGGGCCCTGGCGGAGCGGCACCCAGCCCGGGGATGCAAGGCTCACCCTCTCCGTGTCTTCTGCCCCCGACAGGCCTGGGTGGGATGAGCAGCAAGCGAATCACCATCAACAAGGTGCTGTCCAATGAGAGCCTCGTGCAGGAGAACCAGTACTTCCAGGTGAGGGCGGGGCCGGGCGCGCATCCTCACGCCCGTGGGGCTTCTGCAAATGGCCCAGAGCTCAGGGGCTCCTGTCCCGGTGCACATGCGCACAGGAAGAGCCCAGCAAGTGTGGGGGCCGTGTCCTTGCTATACGCCCATGCTAAAGACGGAGGGGAAGAGGGGGCACCGCGGGCAGGTGCCCGGGTCAGCATCGGCCAGGAGCAGACGGCGCCGAGAAAGGAAGGCGTTCCCGGCAGTGCCCCAGAGCCAAGGCCTCTGTGAGGCCAGAGCCACAATGGGGCGGGGGAGTCCACGCCCCTTTCGTTTTTCTTTAGGATGTATTTATTTCTTTGAAGGGCAGAGTTAGAGAGAGGGAGATAGGGAGAGAGATCTTCCATCTGCTGGTTCACTCCCCACATGGCGACAACAAAGCTGGAAATGGCCACCTGCTCTCCCAGGTGCGTTAGCAGGGAGCTGGACCGGTAGTCGAGCAGCTGGGACTCAAACTAGCACTCAGATGGGATGGTGGCGCTGCAGGCGGGCAGCTTCACCCACCGCTCCACGATGCCAGCCCTGCGCCCCCTTCAACAAACGGTGAAAGCTTCCGACTTGTGTATTCGGGGCCGGCGCTGGGGCACAGTGAGCTAAGCCTCCACCTGCAGCACCTGCATCCTTCGTGGGCGCAGGTTCGAGTCCTGGCTGCTTCACTTCCAAACCAGCTCCCTGCTAACGCACCTGGGAAAGCAGCAGAGGACGGCCCAAGTGCTTGGGCTCCTGCCTCCCACAAGGAAGACTGGGAAGAGGCTCCTGGCTTTGGATTGGCTCAGCCCCGGCCGTTGCTACCATTTGGGGAGTGAACCAATGGATGGAAGACCTTTCTCTCTCTGTCCCCTTCTCTCTCTCTCTCTCTCTTTCTCTCTCTCTGTAGTTCTGCCTTTCAAATAAATAAAATAGGCCGGCGCCGTGGCTCAACAGGCTAATCCTCCGCCTTGCGGCGCCAGCACACCGGGTTCTAGTCCCGGTCGGGGCGCCGGATTCTGTCCCGGTTGCCCCTCTTCCAGACCAGCCCTCTGCTGTGGCCCAGGAGTGCAGTGGAGGATGGCCCAAGTGCTTGGGCCCTGCACCCCGTGGGAGACCAGGATAAGCACCTAGCACCTGGCTCCTGCCATCGGATGAGCGCGGTGCGCCGGCCGCAGCGCGCCGGCCGCGGCGGCCATTGGAGGGTGAACCAACGGCAAAGAAAGACCTTTCTCTCTGTCTCTCTCTCTCACTGTCCACTCTGCCTGTCAAAAAATAAATAAATAAATAAATAAATAAAATAAATATTTTTTTAAAAAGGAACGAAAGATAAATGTCACATGCCTTGACCTCTCATTAGTTTTAGGAGACCCCAGATCCCTGAAATTTTCTGTCTAGACTTGGATCCCACCTTCCGGTCTCTAAGTCCCAAGTGTTACAGCCAAGAATAGAAACCAGTCCTATTCATTTCAGTTAAATCTCTGTTTATTTGCATGAGCGGATTGTAAGGGACCAAGTTTTGAAAATGAAAAGATCAGAAAGGCTTTGGGGAGTGATCTGTGTAAAGTACTTAGAACGGTGCAGGGCACTTGTGGTTGTCGCCTTCGTCAGCATCACCCCACCGGGGCTACTCTGGCTCACGGCGGGCCCCAGAGAGCCAGTGGGACCGTGTGGGGAGCACCTAGCACGGGTCAGTGCTCAGCATTGCTTCTGGAAGCTTCCTCTGCTTTGCTCTCATTGTTCCTGTTGCTGTGCCTGAGCCTTGGGGGACACGGCCCCGGTGCAAGCTCTGGAGTGCCGAGGCCCCTGGCCTGAGGCTGCAGACATGCGAGGGGCGTGGTGGGCGCGGCGCAGTGCGTGTCCCCTTACCTGTGTGCCCTCCGCCCCCTGCCCAGCGCTGCCTGGACTGGAACCGTGACATCCTCAAGAAGGAGCTGGGCCTCACGGAGCAAGACATCATTGACCTGCCCGCTCTGTTCAAGATGGACGAGGGCCGCCAGGCCAGAGCCTTCTTCCCGAACATGGTGAGGCCCGGGGCCCAGAGCCTGTGCTGAGCGGGGCGGGGGGCAGGCAGGCCCACAAGGACCCCTTGGCTGTGGCCATGCATGCGGAGACCCCGGTGCCAGTCTAGGCGAAGCCCCTGCTGTGGGAGCTCACCCCAGGCCCTCGCGCTTCCCTCTTAGGGGTGATTTGTTTGTCCTACCTCCCTGGGGTGCTGGGGATCCTGCACCCTAACCGTCAGGAAAGTTCTTTGCAAAAGGTAAAATACTCTTTATGTATGGGGCGATGTGTTATGGAAGGCAGTCTTCCACCCACAGAAAGAGTTAGACCAAAACACACACACACACACACACACACACACACACACACTGATGCATATATATATATATATATATATATACTCATGCACACACATGTAAATGCACACCCATGCAGGCCAACATATGTGTGCATCCATCCACACGTGGACATGCACGCTCTGAGGCAGGCCGTTGCCTGCATGCCCAAACACAGGCGCACACTCTCGCATGCACACACGGCCACAAGCAGATTGCCCAAGTGCTCAGCTCCTCTGAGCCTCAGTTTCCCCATCCACACAGAGGGGGCCGTCAGAGCACCCACTTCATGGCGTCGTGGTTAGGGTTCGAGGAGCCCGGCACGTAGTAGGTGCTCACGAAAGGGTGGATCCCCGTCGCAGGTGAACATGATCGTGCTCAACAAGGACCTGGGCATTCCCAAGCCGTTCGGGCCCCAGGTGGAGGAGGAGTGCTGCCTGGAGACGCACGTGCGCGGGCTGCTGGAGCCCCTGGGCCTGGCCTGCACCTTCATCGACGACATCTCCGCCTACCACAAGTTCCTGGGGGAGGTCCACTGCGGCACCAATGTGCACCGGAAGCCCTTCACCTTCAAGTGGTGGCACATGGTGCCCTGACCGCGGGGCCCTGGCGCCTGCCTCCCTCCCTGCCTTCTCCAGGCCCCTTGCGCCCCTCCCCCAGGCCCTTCCCCAACCTGACCTGGACCAGATGACCCGCTGCAAGGCCTCGCCCTGTCCCCCCTAAAAACAGCTGGTCCTTGGTCGTGTCTGCCCAGCTCTGACGCGAGAAACAAAACCGAACAGAAAACACCACGGACCCCAGCCATTCCCCAGGGCCTCTCCTAGTCTCTAGTCCAAAACGGAATGAGGGGAGATGGGCAGGAGATTCTAGGATGGCAGTTCCCCTGGCAGCCTGAAGGTCAAGGTGGAGCACATGGCGGGGACCCTGGGACCCCAGGCACACCTTGAACCGCCATCATTTCAAATCCGCCTCCCTCGCCAGATGGTTCATTCCTCACGCCTCTCTCACACCCTCTGGCCGTCTCTCTCCACCGTAGCTGTCACCCACCAGCCCTCCCCCCTCCCTGAGGGGCCAATCATCTCCCAGAACCTTCCCGTCGGCAGAATACTCCACGGCCTCCTCTTCCTTGGGATTTTTCCCCAGGCCGGCTGCCCCAAGGCCTCGGCGGGGTGTGGATGTCCCGGCTTGGCCCTCCCTGACCGCCCTCCTCCCACCAGCTCCACTTCTCCCTGCCTCCTGTTTCCGCCGTCTCTCCAGGCAGCTAGACAAGCCAGCGCCCAGCAGATTCCGACCTGCCCCGGATCAGGATGCCCCCCCGCCCCTCCCCCGCACGCATCAGGACCCCCGCCTGGCCCCCGGCGCGAATGCCCAGGTCTGGGCTGGTGGCTGGCCCCCAAGATGGGTTGCTCCATGGAAACACCAGAGCATTTCAAAGACCCTCTCGTTTGGCCAGATTCAGGCTCATTCTCTGGTTCCAGCTGGGAAAAAGGAAAAAAAAAACTCAAACTCAGTTTCAAACCAAAAATTCCCTGTAGGGCCAGGAGAAAAAGTGAGCTATGATTCCACTTTGATTGAAAAAGAACAGACGGGGCCAGCACCACGGCTCACTAGGCTAATCCTCTGCCTTGCGGCGCCGGCACACCGGGTTCTAGTCCCGGTCAGGCTGCAGGATTCTGTCCTGGTTGCCCCTCTCCCAGGCCAGCTCTCTGCTGTGGCCCGAGAGTACGGTGGAGGATGGCCCAAGTGCTTGGGCCCTGACCCCATGGGAGACCAGGAGAAGCACCTGGCTCCTGCCTTCGGATCAGCGCAGTGCGCCAGCCACAGCACGCCAGCCGCGGCTGCCATTGGAGGGTGAACCAACAGCAAAAAGGAAGACCTTTCTCTCTGTCTCTCTCTCTCACTGTCCACTCTGCCTGCCAAAAAAAAAAAAAAAGACGGATAACCAAGGAAAGGCTATTACGTTTGTATTCATGGGGAATGAGATTTTCATTTCGAATCATTTCATTCCCCCATGCAATGGACACCTCTTCCTCAGCCACTGAGCACAGAGCACAGTTCTGGGCTGCAAGAACACCAGGGCGCTCCAGAATGTTCATGGAAAACGCACTCTGTCTTTTCACTCCATCTCCCATGAACTCTCCGAAGCCCCTTCCACCAGTGGTTAGTAGCAAACTGGACTCGGCTGCCAACCGGCCAGCTCCCGGCATGCAGTGCGCACCTGCCGGTGGCCAGCTCGTGCCCTGTCAGTCACACGCTCTTTGGAAATGCCAGTCCACCGTACCCAGGGAGCACACAGGACACCTTGCTTCCTGCCTTGGTGAATTGGTGGGGTCTTCCCCGCGGCTGGGCTGGTCCCACTGGCCAGGTCGGGCCCTGTCGCCTGCCGTCTCCCAGGCACAGTGGCTTCTGTCTCTCTCCAGCCCGAGCTGCAAACACCAAGTGCCTATTCGGGGCATTTATCTGAGACGCAGTGTGTCCCGGGGGCCTGTGGCTGGCCGCTGTGGGTTTCCGGGTTTGCTGTCCTTCTGTCCTAAGTGGAGACAATGTTTCGAAAGTTCTCCCCAGACACGAGGCAGCCACCTCTGATATTCCTGGGCCCCCATGACTCAGACACCCATTCCCATCCCACTTGCCCACCCCCTCCCAGTGTGACTGCCCCCGCTGTGGGCATACCCCCCCCCCGCAGACGCGTGGCTCCCCCCATGCCCGGCTTTCTATAAACGTAGGCGTAGAATGTGCTTCTGTGCTGCAGAACTCAGCGAGCTTCCTGTTTCAATCGTGATTTTGAAATAACTGTGAGGGCAGTGGGGGTGGGAGGTGAAGCCAGCAGGCGCTGACCACGGGGTCAGCTTTGTGGCCCAGAGGCCCTGGTGGAGACGGACATGCTTCGGGGAGAGCCTGGCTAACGCACAATGAAATAAATGGTGCGAGGGGCAGACATGGCGGTGCTGCGTGCTGTTTCTTGCGGCTTCACAGACATGGCCTGAGGTGACACAGACAGGCCCGCGCTGTTCCGGGCTCGGGAGCCAGGCTCTCGGCCAGAGGACCCCAAAGGCTTGGAATCCGCCTCACACCCACTGGCCTCCACCCACGGTCAAGACCAAAATCCCCCACACAGCCTGACGCTCTTTTTCCCAGAGGGTTCCCTATAAATAGACGCTGAGATGAGCATTTGGGGACAAGCGACTTCCTAAGAAAATGTCTCCAGAAAAAAACAAGTAAGGGATGTGGGGGGCAGACAGCGAAAGGGGAGCAGAGGGACAGGGGTTCCGTCCTAAGGCTGAGATCTCGGGGCTCTGGGGACTGTGGGGCTCTGAGTGAGCAGAGGGCACCGGTACCCACAGCAGCCATTAGGAACGGTCACAGGGGCTGCAGAATGGTGGCCCAGAGCCGGAAGAGGATGTGGGCAGAGTCACAGCAGTGTCCACTGTGCTGGGCAAGATCGTGTTCTTACCATAAGGAATGATAACACGTAGGTGTTTAGGATCTGGCCCGTGGGGTAGCAGTCCATTATAACATAGGTGTTTAGGATCTGGCCCGTGGGGTAGCAGTCCATATAGGGTAGCCCGTGCCTGGCAGTTAGGACGCCGTTGGGACACGCACGTCCCATATCACACCTAGGCTGCAGTCGGGCTCTGCTTATGGCTCCAGTTCCCTGCGAATACAGATCTTGGGAGGCACAGAGGAGACCTCTTTTCCACCTGCTGGTTCCCTCTGCAAATGCCGGGGGTGGGGACAGGCAAAGCCAGGAGCTGGGAGCTTGATGCAGGTCTCCCACGCGGGGGCAGGAATCCACTCACTTGGCGCATCGCCGCTGCCTCCCGGGGTCTGCATGAACAGGAAGCTGCCGTCAGGAATGGAGCCCAGGCTCTACGATGTGGGCCGTAGCTATTGTAACCGCCAGGCCGAACACCCAGGACCCCTCGTCCCTCTTCTGTCCAGGTCACGGGGGCCACGCCGCAGCAAGGCTGATCAAGAAGTGGCCCCTGAAGGGTCGCTGACGTGGAAACAAATTCATCCTGGTGGCCATTCCGCACCTTGGCCAGTCACCCACCTCGTGGTTTGCTAAAGGCCACTCGGAGACTTCCAGAACCCTTTCCAGTGCAAATATAACACAAGCCAAGTGTGTAACTGCAAATTCCCTAGTAGCCACAGCAGCAAAGTAGAAAGCAGGTGAAGTGAATTTTAATAATATGCCTGCCTTTACTCATTACAGCCAAACCTGTATCATTCCAACACGTAATCAAAATTGCAGCCAGATACCTCACGTTCTTTTTGTAGTCTTTGAAACCTAAGTCCTGTTGTATACTGATATTGCATCTGCACTGGGACTGGCCACACTGTGAGTGTTCACTGGCCACAGTGGCTACTCTATTAGAAGGCACCATTCTAGAATCTTCTCTGTGAAGCTGAGCCCCGACTGTGGCCATGGGCGCATTCCTTAAGTGCCCAGAGTCAGCTTCAACAGTAATAAACCTCCATCGTTACACTACTGGCGAGAGCCGTGACATCCACGTGGGCCCGTGCCGGCCCTGGGTGCACAGCTCACTCTTCCAGAAAGTCCTCTTGTCTGAGCCATGGCTGCCACCAAGTCACCAGGACTGGCCTCTCTCAGCAGAGAGCCCACTGTCACCCCCCGCCCTCCCCGGAAAGGACAAACAGAACCCCTCGCCTCTGCCCTCTTCCCCCTCGCTGTTCCCGGGGACAAGGGGCTTGTGCATTTCATGGGGAGGGGCGGCGTGCAGTCCCAGGTGAGAGAGGTAAAGCCAGTGTCCCAGCTGCTTCACTCTGGGCGGCATCTGGACCTGCAGAGTGGCGAGCCCGTCTCTGGAGGACAGGATATTTACCGCAGAGCCCGGAACACGGAGCTGGGCAGCAGCGGCTTCATTCCCGGGCCCCTGGGGGTAACGGTCCTCGCAGCCTGACGCTGGGCTGAGAGCTGTGTGCCCAGCGCGTGTGGGGGCCCCTGGCCGGGACACACAGCTTGTGGCCAGCAACACGTGCTCTTTGGGGAGTTTTGATGTCAGCAAGGTGGGCTGCCGTGGGTCTGGCGCCAAGGACTTCTTGCTCAGGGCCTGGGGTTCCTGGAAAACCCTTTGAGACGAGACGGCCAACCGGATGTCATCTACAGGGGAGACAAGTGACCTCGTGAGCCTTGTGGTCAGCGCCCCCGTGGGGCAGGTGCAGCACTCCCTGTGGAGCTAGGTTAGAGGCGGGTGCTCTGCAATCCAGCTGAGGGGGGAGGCAGCGGGACGGAGGGAGGCTGGGGCCTGGAAGTTTCCTGCATCCGCCTCCAGGGCACCAGGCAGGGGCTCAGGTTCGAGCCATCCTTGGCACAGCCAGGAGCCCGTGGAAGTGGGACTCCACCCTCCAAAACTACAAGCAGCCAGGGCCGAATTCTGCCTCCACAGTGGGATTCAGGATGGATCTTCCCACAGGTGGCATGAGGCCCAGGGGTCAGATGGCCGAGCCGCTGGTAACTCAAGATAGTGAGGACACCCAGTAGCGGCACACGGGGCTTCTCCTCCTGCTGGACAAGCCGAAAAAGGCTGCGGCCGGGCGAAAACTCAGCTCTGCGGGCCCTGGTCTCGAGCCCGGCTCAGGGGAGAGGGTGGTGCCACAGTCCCTATCCAGCCCAGTTGGACCCCTTTTCAGCCCTGATCTTTGAGAAAGCAAAGATCTTGGGAGGGGGGTGCATTTGGTGCAGTGATTAAACCACCACTCGCTTGGGACACCCGTATCCTGTATCACAGGGCCTGGGCTCCGGTCCTGGCTCCGCTCCTGAGTCCAGCTTCCTGCGAATGCACAGGCGATGGTCTGAGTACCTGAGTCCCTGCAGCCACCTGGGACCCTGGATTGAGTTCTGGGCTCCTGGCTTCGGCCTGGCCCATCCCAGTTGGTACAGGCAATAGAATCTCCCTGCTACACACACTGGCTTCTCTCTCTCTCCCCCCTGCCCCCGCCTTTCAAATCAATAATAAAGCAAAAAACTTAAAAGGTATTCTCCAAATAGTCTCAGCAAACTGCCAGGCCCAGGCCAAGCCTGCTCCTGCCCCAGCCCTCCCCCCCTCCTCCCCCAGCTCGGGTCTGCCTCATCACAGTCCTCGCTGTACCCCAGGAGGGCCCCGACAGCCTCTAGCCAGAAAGCCACGGCCTCAGTCAAGGTCTCTGGGCGACTGGAGCGTTCGAGGCACGTTCAGCCCTTACAAGGAGGGCTGTGTTTTCCTCCTGGTGGCAAACCCGGGCACAGCCCGTGCTCAGCAGGAGCGTCACACCTGTTCAGTTAGGCAGTGGAAGCAAAAAACCAGCCCAACCATCTCACACCGATTCCACGCCTGCCAGGCTCAAGGATACGGAATGCCGCTTGGACGTTCACAGCGGTCAAAGGGCAGACGCCCTACGGTTCTGTCTAATGTCTGATGTTCACCGACTCACCTGCGTCTCTCCAAACAAAGCAGTGAGCTTACTGTTCCCACTCTATGGGTGAGACCCCCGAAGGCTCAGAGCGAGGAAGTACCTCGCAGACTGTTAACACCGCAGGAAGCAGCAGGACCAGATTGCCTGCCTGCTGCGCTCTTGACTTCACTCTGTTATCCTGGAAGGTGGCCTCAGCAGACATGGGCAGCGGTTAAGACGCTGCTTGGGACGCCCACATCAGTACCTGCGTGCATGGGTCAAGCCCAGAGCGCTTCCAATCCCAGCTGCCTGCCAATGTACACCCTGGAGGGTGGCAGGTGATGGCTCAAGTGTTTGGGTCCCTGTCACCCACATAGGAGTCCTGGACTGAGTTCTAGGTCCCTGCCTCAGCCTGGCCCACCCAGCTGTTTCAGACATTCAGGGCCTGAGTCAGGGGATGGAAGACCTCCCTCTCCCTCCCCCCACCCTCAGCCTCTCCCTCTGCCTCTCCCTCCCCCCACCCTCTCCCTCCCTCTCTCTCTCTCTCTCCCTTTCCCTCTGCCTCCCCCCCCCCCCCCGTAACTCTGCCTTTTAAATAAATAAACAAATCTTAAAAAAAAAACAACTGCTCGGAATGCCTGCATCCCATAACGGGGCGCCTGGGCTTGAGCCCCAGCTCCACTTCTGATTCCAGCTCCTGCTAAGGTGCACCCTGGGAGGCAGCAGATGACGGCTCGAGTACTTGATCCCTGCCACCCACATGGGAGACCTGGGTGGAGCTCTGGACTCCTGGGTTCAGCCTGGCTGAGGCCTGGCTGTCCCCAGCATCTGGGGAGTGAACCAGAGAATGGGAACTGTCTCACTGTCTCTGTGGCTTTCACATGAATAAAAAAGCTAAATAAAATTTTAAATGTTTTTTTTAAATAAATAAATAAACCATGGAAATCAGAATATATTCATTTGCCCATCTATTCATTCTGTTCCATTAACATTTGCTAAGCACCTGCTAAGCTGTGTGTAGAACTAGAGTGATCTTACATGTTGTCGTGTAAGCCCGGGTACTTCTGAGAGCAATTCCACCCAGGACAACAGGTGAAGCGAGAGCCAGGCTGTGCAAATCAGGTCACCCACTGCTGCTGGAAACGTCCCCTGCGTAAGACACAATCGCAAGAAGTTGACCATCAGGTCAGAGAGACCCAAGAGCAGAAGGCAGACTGGTGGAGGAGGCACACGAGAAGTACAAGGGGACTTTAAAAGTACATGGGAAAAAAATAGAAATAAGATATAGAGGCCGTCGTGGTGGCGTAGTGGGTAAAGCTGCCTCCTGCAGTGCCGGCATCCCATGTGGGCATCGGTTCTAGTCCTGGCTGCTCCACTTCCAATCCAGCTCTCTGCTGTGGCCTGGGAAAGCAGTAGAAGATGGCCCAAGTCCTTGGGCCCCTGCACCCGTGTGGGAGACCTGGAAGAAGCTCCAGGCTCCTGGCTTCGGATCAGTGCAGCTCCAGCTGTTGTGGCCACCTGGGGAGTGAACCAGCGGATGGAAGACATCTCCTGCTCTCTCTGCCTCTCCTTCTCTCTCTGTGTAACTTTTTCAAGTAATTAAATAAATCTTAAAAAAAAAAAAATCTAAGATTATTATAGTGCAAATAATTTGGAAATCATGCATAGTTTTTTCATGATATGCAACTTCCATGAACTTTTTGAAGACCTCTCATATTTGCTGAATGGGGGCATGAGTGAAATCCTGAAAGCTGGGGAACGTCCCCCCCACACACACACACACTTCTGTTGAGGGAGAAACCAAGGCTGGCCTTGGCGTTTGTTTGGACGAGGATAAGTGACTGTTGATTGAATGTGTAAGAAAAAGGGGCTCAGATTGGCACCTCCTCAAATGTAAGGAAAAGGTGCAGATACAGAGAGGAGACAGGGTACAAACTAGCAGCCAGACCGAATTAATTCAAAGAAAATAAACTCGCAGAGGTCGACCAACCACCAGCATGCGCACAGGCCGAGTGCGTGGCAGAGGGCCCAGACCCCAGGGGCTGGGCTTTCTTACACCTTAGGTGGGCTAGGAATGGGAGGGGGCAGTAGGAAGTGAATTCTCCAATTCTTCAAGTTCACGCACCTGCTTCCAAGCCTGGGGAAGAATGCAGGGGCTAGGGTGGGGAATGGGAGGGTGTGAGACTGAACTGGTCTCTGGGAAGAAGGCGGGGCAACGGAGGCTAAGGTGGCTCAGGCTCCTGTCCTTGTTGCATCCGAATGCAGGGATGACTGATGGCACAGAGGAAGGAGGGGCTGCCGACCTGAGTAGACACAGGGGTGCAAGTGTGGGACACGTTTAGGCAGTGGTGACGTGGAGAGCGGCCAAGGTGATGTCAGAGCCCGTACCCCCAAAGAACGACACTCGGGGACACACTGAGCAGTCTGATCTACAGGAAAATAAGAAGCCTAAGAGCAGGCTCAGAACCAGGGTCTCTTTATTCTTGTCCTTTTTTAAAATATTTATTTATTTATTTGAGACACAGAGTTACAAAGAAGGAGAGACAGAGAGGTCTTCCATCCGCTGGTTCGCTCCCCAAATGGCTGCAATAGCCAGAGCTGGGCCTATCCAAAGCTAGGGGCCAGGAGCTTCTTCCTGGTCTCCCGTGTGGGTGTAGGAGCCCAAGGGCTTGGTCCATCTTCCACTGCTTTCCCAGGCCATAGCAGAGAGCTGGATCAGAAGTGGAGTGGCCGGGACTTGAACCGGCGCCTATATGAGATGCTGGCACCGCAGGCGGTGGCTTTACCTGCTTCGCTACAGCGCCGGCCTCTCTAACCTTGTCATGCTTCTCCTTACCTCAGCACAAGGCAAGACTTTCTGCTAAGCTCCCATTCCTGCTACAGTTCAGACTGAAGAAAGAACAGTTACCTCTGGCCCCTTCCCTAAGCTGTGTTCTCTCTCTCTCTCTCTCTCTCTCTCTCTCTCTCTCTCTCTCTCTCTCTCAATTGATTTATAGGAGCGAAGTGGATAAAGCTGCTGCCTGTGATGCCGGCATCCCACATGGGTGCCGTTTCCAGCCCCAGCTGCTCCACTTCAGATCCAGCTCCCTGCTGTGGCCAGGGAGTGCAGTGGAGGATGGCCCAAGTCCTTGGGTCCCTGCACCCACGTGGGAGACCTGGAAGAAGCTCCTGGCTCCTGGCTTCGGATCAGCGCGGTGCACCGGCCACGGCGGCCATTGGAGGGTGAACCAACGGCAAAGGAAGACCTTTCTGTCTCCCTCACTGTCCACTCTGCCTGTCAAAAATAAAAAAAATAAAAAAATAAAAAAATAAAAAAAGCGGGAAGCTGAATGGAGAATGGAGCTGGGAGTCGCACCCTGGCACTTAGACATAGGATGTGGGTTTCCCAAGCAGCGATTTAAACGCTGCACACCAAACGGCTACCCCACCAATTATTTGGTTTTTTTTTTTTTTCAAGAGCAGCGACAGGCGTCTGGCTCAGCAGTTCTGAATCCACTTGGACACCCACATCCCGTCCCAGAGAGCCTGGGTTCAAGTCACAGGTCTGCTCCTGCTTCCAGCTTCCTGCTACTGCACGAGCGGGCGAGGGCTCAGCCCGGGGCCTTCTCCCTCTCTACCTGCTTACCTCCGTCTCTCAAACAAGATAAATAAATAAAGACATGAGTTTGTGTGGACACATACACTTGTAAACATGCAAAACAGAATCCACCCGGAAGCGAGCCCGAAAAGCTGACCATAGCACTCACTTCGGGAAAGCAAGCGAGACCCAGGGGATCTAATTTTTATCTACGGTACTTGGAATTTTGACATAGTGAGAATTCAATTACGTACATAATTTTAGCGATTTGCAAAGCTACCCCAGATCCCTAGCATCTTACTTTTTGCTGACATCTTCCTGTCCTGATTAGCATACCTGTCCCCCTAACCGTGCACCACCTTCAATCACCTCCTCCCTTCCCCTACAGCCTTAGGTGGTGGAGAGCTCCATGCAGACTCTAACTCACTTAACCCCCTCCCTGGGGAGCGACTCTAACTCCTCCCCTCCCCCCACCCCATTTTACACCATAGGAAAGGAACGCACAAAGAAGTTAGGTAACTTGTTCAGCCTCGTAGAGTGAGTGGCTGATATCACAGGGCTGGGTCCCCAGAGCCCCGCACGCTTAACCAGTCCACCGCTCTGCCCCCGGCCCGGCCTGGCCGGCTGCCTGGGACACTGAGCGCCGCTCCGCCTTGCTTTGCTACCCGTCTGCAAACATCCAGCCACAACTTCTTTCTGCCTCTTGGCGCGGCTCTGCCTTAGATAGAAAGGATGCTGACTGCTCAGAGCGAGCTGGACAGGCAGTTTTACGTGAATATTCTGTGCTGGCCAAGCACACACCCACACACGGCCAGAGGACCCAGGTAACTGCTCCTTTGCGAGTAACTGTCTGCTGGTGAGGCGGCCAGCAGATGGGAGTGAGACAGAGGTTAGCAGGGTGAGTGTGTGTGTGGCGCTAGGGGACCCAGCAGGGTCACAGCCCCCGGAAAGCCTTGAGCCACTTGCTAGGTGCCAGCAGCTGAGCTGACTTCATCCATGCAAAACACAGGTCAGCTGGGCTGGGGCTCGTGACTTTCACTCCGGGAGTTCCACAGAGGCTGCCTGTGAAACTGGAGACGGCGGTAGTGTGTGACTGTCCCCACTGCACTCACAGGGACTATTTGGAGAGTCCAGTGATTCAGGGGGCTTGCCTGGGATGAAGGGAGCCAGCTTAGATAAGCCCTTTCTAAGACAACTACACAAGGTCAGGGACTCTCCGGCGATGCTGTGAGGCGGGGGCGCCCTCTGCAGGTGGACCGGGGTGGCTGCAATCACCGTGTACCCCAGGTGTCCTGGGTGCACACACATACAGCCCAGCCAGCACCCCACAAGGTGCTGACCTACTTAGCTGTTGCTGACCCTCTTTGAGCCTCAGCTCCCTTAACCATCAAAGAAGACCAAGAATCCCTACCTCGTGGATTTCCTATTATGGTTAAGGAGAGAAAATGTCCTTTAGGGCCTGGCCCACGGAAGTCCTTGGCAGCAGAGGGTCCCGTCATCGCCACTACCTTCGGCATCACGAACAGTAGCAAAAGGGACCACCCCGTGCGGACAAGGGCCTCTCTGAGGATGAGGAGGGGCAGGGTGGGGACAGGAAGAGACCCGGCCCAGGTGGCCAGGTGGCCTTTGACTCGCTAACCACGTCCATTCCAGCCCTGGGAGGCTGTCCTCGGTGCCTCCTGTCCCCAGGGCTCCCTGGTGCCTAATTATGCTGCTTCCTGGAAGAAAAGCACCCAGCCAGAGAGCTGGGCTGCACCTGCAGGCGCCCGGGAGCGGGCAGATCCCACAGCACCGGCAGCCCAGCTTGCGTGAACCCACAGAAGGGACGCCTGGCAGTGGCCGAGAGAAGACGTCTTTGTCACCTGCCACGACTCAGTCCCCAGCCCCTCTGCGTGGGTCTCCTGCTTTCCCTTCCACCCTCGCCTCCCCTGCAGCCAGGGGGCCGGACTGGACGGAGGACTGGGCTGTGGCAGCTGAGTGATCACCCCCAGCCCCTGTCTTGTCTACCTCCTGACCGCCCAGGCCCTCGCCCTCCCTCCTCTCTGGTCCCTGAAAATGTACCCGGCATGTACCCGAAAATGTCCTTCATTCAGTAACTATGGGGAAGCCAGCAGGGGTTAGCAAGGCTATCACACGATGGACACATCCCCCAAAGTGGCCACAAGCAAGATGAAGGCCCAGATACACGACGGACAGCACTCTTGACCTCTGGCATGGGTCATTACACTCATAAAAGTCAAAACCAGGGGCCGGTGCTGCGGCACAGGGGGTACGCAGCATCCCATGTCAGAGTCCCAGCTGCTCTGCTTCCAATCCAGCTTCCTGCTAATGCACCTAAGAGGCAGCAGACGATGGTTCAAGTGCTTGGGTCCCTGCCATCCAAGTGAGGGCCTGGCAGAGCTCTGTCCCTGCCATCCAAGTGAGGGCCTGGGAGAGCTCTGGGTTCCTGGCTTTGGCCTGACCCAGCCTTGGCTGTTGCAGGCATGTGGGAAGTGAACCAGCGGGTGGAATCTCTAACAGCACACTTGCAGGTAGCTGTAAGTTCTACAAGGAACATAAAACAAGCGGGGCAGGCCCTCAACATGCCTACAGCCCGGGGAGACAGACACACAGACAGGTAACTGTTACCCAGGCGTCTGTGCACGCGTGGCCTATACAGAGGTTCTTCTGATGGAGATGGCCAAGGGGCGGCTTCCAGGGTAGCACAAAGCTGGCGCTGACCCTTCAATGGTGACAAATCAGCCCCATGAAGAAGGAGGAAAGACAGTCCAGATCCAAGCCACAGAGATGACCGCAGAGCTGGAGGGGAGGAATGAGGAAGGGAAGACGCGCCGGGTGGAGGGGCTTGTGCTGGACCAGGAGGCCTTGGACGTGTGGAGGATGGGACGTAGAGGGGGCCAAGAGCCAAGGATGACAGCAGGGGTCTGGTCTGGAACTGGGTGGACGGTGGTATGGACCTGCAAGCTCCTCAGATGGTGCGGTTTGGGGCAGGGTGAAAGTCAAGGGCCCTTGGGACCCCTAGCTGCAGGCGCCCAGGACCCAGCAGGATGAAGAGAGAGGTGCCGGAGGGATGGAAGGGGAGCAACTGTCCCCAGGGTCAAAGGCAAACCAGATCCTGAATTCTGGATGAGACAGGGGCCAAACAGGGTGAAGTAAGCTTCACTCAGAGGCAGATAAATCTCCTGATACTTGTGCCTAAATCCAACCCTCCTGAGCCGGGGGGGGGGGGGGGGGGGGCAGGAGGTGGGGGAAGGGGAGCAGCCAGGTTGCCTTAAACCACAGGATATTAGCATAGAGTCAAATCTGCAAATCACAGCTAACACAACACACGGCTTTTGACTTTTTAATTCTGGACTTGATTTCCAGCCCTGGGGGAAGAAGGGGCTCCCCACACAAATTCCCACCCAAGATTGCTCAGCCACCGGCTATCCAGGCACGGAGAGGGTCCGTAAGATGGCAGCAGTCGCTCCCTGTGTTTGTAAGTGACAAACTTGGCAAGAGTGGGGACCCCTGGTCTCACCTCGAGTCTTCCCCACAAGGCCCGCGCCACCTTGGCCAGCTCCCTCCCCATCTGGGCCCAGGGTCTCCTCGCCTGGATCATTGGGGTGCTGGGCCCGCTGGTTCAAGATTCTGTGTTTCACGTGGCTGCCTTGGGGGGGACTGGTGGCAGGGCTGTGGTCCCGTCACTCTTCCTGACCCAGCGCTGTGCGTACGAGCCTCCTCCAGTCTGTCCCAGGCAGTGTTCTCGGCCACCCAAACCCGGGGCAAACTCTCCCTGTCGTCCCTGAGCTGAAGGAAGGCCATCTTCTTCCTCCAAGGGGAGGCTTCTAGAACACTGGCCCTCAGATCAGGGCTCTTTCATGGCACATGCCAGGTCTGGGCCAGTGGCTCCCCTGCCAGTCTGCACGGGTCACCTTGGGAAAAGCAGCCTTGATTTATGGAGGGGCTCTCGGTGCCAAGGGCCCATGCGCCTGGCGGTCACATCATTCCTGGGCTTGGTGGGGATTTGGGAAGCTCAAAGTTATGGGGGAACAAATTCCTGGGCGGCTGTGCCTCCGCCCTGGACTTCGGGATTCCAGAGAGGCGCAGCCGCGAGGAGTTTCATCACCAGCTCCTGACCTCTCCCCAGGGCGGCCTCGTGCTGACCCCGAGGGTCTCCGCCTGGTCCCACTCCGGAGAGTGCTGCGCCTGCTCTGCCAGTAGCTTTATTTGTTCCCCCATAACTTTGAGCTTCCCAAATCCCCACCAAGCCCAGGAATGATGTGACCGCCAGGCGCATGGGCCCTTGGCACCGAGAGCCCCTCCATAAATCAAGGCTGCTTTTCCCAAGGTGACCCGTGCAGACTGGCAGGGGAGCCACTGGCCCAGACCTGGCATGTGCCATGAAAGAGGCCTAATCTGAGGGCCAGTGTTCTAGAAGCCTCCCCTTGGAGGAAGAAGATGGCCTTCCTTCAGCTCAGGGACGACAGGGAGAGTTTGCCCCGGGTTTGGGTGGCCGAGGACACTGCCTGGGACAGACGGGAGGAGCCTCGCGGGCACAGCGCTGGGTCAGGAAGAGTGAGGGGACCGCAGCCCTGTCACCAGTCCCCCCCAAGGCAGCCACGTGAAACACAGAATCTTGAACCAGCAGCCCGGCACCCCAATGATCCAGGCGAGGAGACCCTGGGCCCAGATGGGGAGGGAGCTGGCCAAGGTGGCGCGGGCCTTGTGGGGAAGACTCGAGGTGAGACCAGGGGCCCCAGCCCTGTCCATCACACACTCCCTCCAGTGAGGCCACAGTGGCAGCATAGCCGGGGTCCAGCCCAGGACCCCAGACACTAAATCCCACTCAACCAGTGCACAGGGCCAGCTCCCTCTCGCCAACAGCACCCAGCTCAGCCGTGCGCGTGGGAACCAGACCATGAAAAGGCCACCCTGGGGCGGGTGCCACGGTTCAATAGGTTCTAGTCCCGGTCGGGGCGTCGGATTCTGTCCCGGTTGCCCCTCTTCCAGACCAGCCCTCTGCTGTGGCCCGGGAGTGCAGTGGAGGATGGCCCAGGTGCTTGGCCCTGCACCCCATGGGAGACCAGGAGAAGCACCTGGCTCCTGCCATCGGATGAGCGTGGTGCGCCGGCCGCAGCGGCCATTGGAGGGTGAACCAACGGCAAAGGAAGACCTTTCTCTCTGTCTCTCTCTCACTGTCCACTCTGTCTGTCCAAAAAAAAGAAAGAAAGAAAGAAAGAAAGAAAGAAAGAAAGAAAGAAAGAAAGAAAGAAAAAGAAAAGGCCGCCCTGGGATGTGAAAACCGAGCAGGCAGAGAGAGAAACACTGGATCTGAACTCCTGGAGCGACGGAGGGCACCAGGTGATGCCCTGCACACGGTCATCACATCCCGGGCGCGAGGCTGGCTCTGAGAGGACCATGGAGGAGGCCGGGAGAGCCGCCGAGGCGCAGAAGCAGAAACCAAGAGACAGGGAACCTCAGACCGCTGAGGGGACCAGGGAGATGACGGTGACGCCTGAGGCCGATGGTCCCGAGGCCCAAGACTGATGCAGCTCACTGTACGCCAGGCCCGCCCGGCCACCTGTCCGTCACCCCACGAGGGGTACATTTAGCGAGTGGCTCGCTGGCTGCGGGCGGCATCCCTGCACCCAGCCCCCGCCAGCGGCTCGGAGCCGGAGTCTGGGCCCTGTAGGCATCCCATAGGGGCTCCACTTCCAGTCCAGCCCCTGCTGATGCGCCTGGGAAAGCAGCGGAGGGTGGCCCAGTCCCTGGGGCCCCTGCACCCAGGTGGGAGACCTGGATGAAGCTGCTGGCTCCTGGCTTCCGCCTGGCCCGGCCTGGCTGTTGTGGCCATCTGGGGAGGGAACCAGCAGATGGAAGATCTCTCTCTGTGTCTCTCTGTATATATAACTTTGCCTTTCAAATAAATAAAATAGATCTTTGAAAAAAAACCAAAGAAACATATCAGTGATAAGGCTAAAGTATTTTGGGGAGTAAAAGAGTTAAAATCAGGGCAGGGATTTAGACTGGGTGGCTCCGCCCCCTCTTGGTCTTAGGCCCACCCTCTTCGGACCGCCCTTCATCTAAGGCCACGCCCCCTTCCTGGGGAAAGGTCCCCTACGTACGCCGCGGGTGGTGGGAGGACGCCAACTGGGCATGCGCCTTGCTGACCGGCACTGCGCACGCTCACTTTGGCTTGCTCCGTCTTCCCTCCTCCCACCCGGGAAGCCGGACGCCGCCCCCTACTCGGTGGCCCCGTACACGGCTAGCGGGTCCTCGGCGCCGCGCCGCGGTGTTCGACGGGACGCCGGCGGAGGGCGCCTTCGGGGTTAAGGGGTGGGGCTGACGTCAGGAGCCAAAATGGCGGCGGTGGTCGCGGTCTCCTTGAGGCGCCGGTTCCCGGCCACAGCCCTCGGCGGGGTCTGCCTGCAGGTGAGCGCCGGGTCCGGAGGAGCTGGGGAGGCAGGGGAGGCACAGAGGCTGCCCGGAGCTGAGGGGGCCGCGGAGGGGCTGCGGGAGCCCCGGGCTGGGCCTCGGAGGGGAGGCCCGCTTCCCACCCGCGCAGCGTTCTGCCTGTGGCCGGCGGCACGGCCGGCCGCCCCGCGCCGCAGCCTGTGCGTGGTCCGCGCGGAGACGACCTTCTAGAGAGAAGAACGCGAAGACGGCCCGAGGAGGGAACTCGAGTCGCTCAAGGTCACAGGGCGTGCGAGCGGCTGTCGGAACCAGAGTTGGAATCGGAACGTTTGGGCGCCAGCGACCTGTCGCCTTTGTAGAGAGGGAAGCCTGCGGGGTGTGGGGGCGAGGTGACTCCCCCGGGGCACAGGGCGCGGGTCGGGGGAGCCGCCCCTGTCCCCCTGCGGGCGCGCGGGGGCGAGAGCGACCTCCTGGGCTCTCCCTGTTGATCCGCATTCTGCGCGGGGCCGCGTAGACCGGGAAACCGGCATTGCCCCGTTAGGGCCTAAGTCGTTACAAACCCTTTCACGCCTGTCCGCAACCCCGTTAAGGTGGGCAGGCAGGAATTCTTAAACTGAGCCCCCCCCCAAAGAAATCTGCTTATGGTAGCCGAAAGCTGGTAAATCGGGGCTTTTTACAAGAAACCTGGTAGCTGAGACACTCCCTAGTGCGAGTTCACAAACAAAAATACCAACCCCCCCCCATCGGGGCGGGTGTCGGGCGAGCGGGCGCCGTGGGCACGGGCTCTGCCCCCAGCGCTGCGCAGCGAGCCGGGGGTCCGGCGGGGGCAGCGGACGGAGGTGGCCTGCTGGAGCCCCGGCTGACCTCTGCCCGGCGCTGGCCGAAGGCGGTGGCCTTGTGGCCGCTGGGCAGGCCGGTCAGCGAGAGCCACAGCGACGCCCCGGCCCCTGTCGCAGGGACGTGTGGCAGGAAGGGCTCGGCGCCTGGGCCAGCGTCGGTCCAGGGAGGCCTGACCAAGGTCACGCCGAATTCCTCTGTGTGCGCCGTCGGGGCGCCGCCCCCCGCTCTGCCTTTGCGGGTCTGTGCTGCCTCAGCTGCCGCGTGGTTTCCTTGTTTCTCGCGGGGAGAGAACCGCCCGTGGACAGCTGTGTTTCCTTGCTCCTGGCGGGGCCAGTTTGGGGAAGCAGACGTCGCTTCATTCCGGGCTGTGCAGGCGCTTGGCCATCCAGTCACCCCGCAGTGTGGCCGCGAGTACCGCCCATGCCTGTACCGGGGCGGAGCGCACGCTCCTGGGCGGCAGGTGGTACCGCTGGGTCTGAGCGGTGCCACTCACAAGCTGCAGAGGCCAGCCTGCCCCTCCTGCCCCTCCCAGGCCGGTGCCCCTCCGCGCTCTCGCCTCCGTGGGCTCCGTCCCGTGCCCGCTCCCTGAGGAAGCTTCCAACAGGCTCCGGAATCCACCTTTCCCCTCCGTCTAGCTACTGATCTACCCTGCTTAATTATGAACTATGAAGTTAATTTTTTGTTTTAAGATGTATTTATTTATTTGAAAGGCAGGGTTACAGAGAGGCAGAGAGAAGGAGGTCTTCCATCCACTGGTTAAGTCCCCAAATGCCTGCAGCAGCCGAAGCTGGGCCAATCCGAAGCCAGGAGCTTCTTCCGGGTCTCCCACGAGGGTGCAGGGGCCCAAGGGCTTGGGCCAACTTCCACTGCTTTCCCAGGCCATTGCAGAGAGCTGGATCAGAAGTGGAGCAGCTGGGACTCGAACCAGCGCCCGTGTGGGATGCCGGCACTGCAGGTGGAGGCTTTACCCACTACAGCACAGCGCCGGCCCCTGTGAAGTTAGTCTTGTGCAAGATTTTCCAGAGGTGGTCTCCACGCCTTGAGCCCTCACTGGTCTGGTAGATCGAGGTAGGGGTGCTCTTGCAGGGCCCCTCCCAGTGTGGGCTATTGTTGAAGTGCTGGGCAGGACCTCACCCTTTACCCACATCCTCCCCTCCAGTGCTCCCCGCCAGCCCCGCTGGACCCGAGGCCCCTCCTTCCTCCAGGAATCCCCCTCTCCCCGGCACTCGTAGTGTGTCCTCTCTCGAGTCGTCATCCTTGGCACACAGGCAGGCCGTGAGTTCTCATCTTGAGCACACGCACAAACACACACGTGTGGCTGTCCACCACGTCACTCCTCTCTGAAGGAGAACTCTGCAGACATGTGTGAGCCTACAGCCCAGGATCCGTCTCCGAGTTCCTCCTGAGCCCATCCCCGTCACCTGTCCCTGAAGTTGCCGGCTCACGATCGGCAGCGGCCTGCGTGGTGGTCAGCCCGCAGTTCTCACGATGTTTCTCGAAAGCAGCTTTGGCTGTCAGTCACTGCCTGCTCAGAACCTCTCCCCTGGCTTCCGGACATCCGGGTCTGGGTTTCCCTTGACACCTCGCTGTCTCTGTGTCTTGCTGGTTTCTTGCCATCCCCCAGCCTCTGACCTGTCCACAGACATTCCCTCGGCTCTCTGGGTGTCATGTGCTCGCGTCTCCAGCGCAGGCCTTGCCGGCGACCTCCAGGTTCGGATGGCCACCCAGTGACAGCCTCAGATCTCCACCTAGGGCTTGAGATATTGACCCATCTTCAGCCTTGCGGTCCTGAGGCTCCTGCCGCCGCCCCACCCAGCCCCAGCTTTCTCCTCCGCCCCCACCCAGCCCCAGCTTTCTCCTCCGCCCCCACCCAGCCCCAGCTTTCTCCTCCGTCCTCCGTCGCTAGGACCAGCAGCTGGAGTCACCCCTGCTCTGCCTGATTCTCACACCGACTCTGCGAGCAGATTCCGTCAGGGTATTTTTGTCCTTTTTTTCTTTTAAGATGATTTGAAAGGCAGAGTGACAGAGAGAGGGAGACAGAGATCTCCATCCGCTGTTCACCGCCTAGATGCCTGCATCAGCCAGGGTTGGGCCAGGCTACAGATTATTTGAAAGGCACAGTGACAGGGAGACAGAGATCTCCATCCGCTGGTCACCGCCTAGATGCCTGCATCAGCCAGGGTTGGGCCAGGCTACAGATTATTTGAAAGGCACAGTGACAGGGAGACAGAGATCTCCATCCGCTGGTCACCGCCTAGATGCCTGCATCAGCCAGGGTTGGGCCAGGCTACAGATTATTTGAAAGGCACAGTGACAGAGGGAGACAGAGAGAGATCTCCCATCCGCTGGCTCACCGCCTAGATGCCTACATCAGCCAGGGTTGGGCCAGGCTACAGCCAGGAGGCAGAAACTCCTTCCAGGCCTCGCGCATGGGTGGGGGGGCCCAAGGCCGTATCTGCTGCCTACCAAGCACATTAGCAAAAAGCCGGGAGAGAAGCGAGGAGCCAGGGCTGTACCAGCACTCTGATGTGGGGCGTGGGCTTCCCAAGCGGGTGGCTTAACCCACTGCGCCGCAGTGCCTGCCCCAGTCCAGTCTCAAGCCAAGCACCCAGCGCCTGCACTGCACCGGCCTGCTCCAGACCACCTTCATCTCTCAGTGACTGCCCACCTAGTCTTGCTTTCATCGTGGTCCTTCCACAGTTGATCCGCAGGACAGTAGTCAAGTGATCCTTGCGAAATTTCAGTCTCATTACACTGTCACTCTTCTCAGAACCTTCCAGTAACTCCCCATCGTTCTTGGGGTGAAAAGACAGAATCCCTGCAGGGCCCCGTTGTAACTTCCTGACCCCTCTCCTGTCCCTGGCTTCCCACTCCCTCCATTCCCATTGCTCTGGCCTTGCTGCTGCTCGGACGCATCTCTGTGTGCAGGGCCCACACCCCTCAGTTGCTCTTTCCCTCGGTGTGTGTGCCTTGCTTCCTGGCCACCCATTTAGAGTTGGGGTGTTACAGGAGTGTAACCAGGCCCCCAGCCCCTTCCTGTCGGCTCCCCTGCCCCCGGCCGGCTGCCATGCTGTGAGTTTTGTTTATGTGTCCCTGCAGTTGTGTGTTAGCGCCGTGAGGGTCAGAATGTGTGTGTTCTGGGTCTGATGGCCAAGGCCTAGGATGGTCCTGGAACACAGGAGACAGGCCGTGAGTGTCTCTTAACAGAGCTGGCGGAGCCAGCCACTATCCGGGGTCCTGCTGATCGTATGGGCGCAGTAACAGCTCCTCCTGCTCCTTGAAGCTGTTTGGGAAAAGGAATGACCTTTTTCTGTTATTCTGTGTTTGTACTTTCACCACAGGTGTAGTGGCTAAAATGTGTGTTTGTGTGTGTGTGTGTGTGTGTGTGTGTGTGGACTTTTTTTGTTTCTATTTTTTTCAGGCACAGACAAGGAGGGAGGGAGAGGGCTCTTACCCACTGGTTTACTGCCCACGACAGCCAGAGCTGGACCAGGCCAAAGCCAGGAGCCAGCAATCACTTGAGCCGTCACTACTTCCTGCTGGGGTCTGGGTTAGCAGGAAGCCGCCGTCAGAAGCCAGAGCTGGACCTGAGCCCAGGGCACTCCAGTTTGGGACGTGGAGTTAGTCACTAGACCAACATCTGCCTCCACAGTTGTCTTTTAACTGGGAATTTTAAAAGTTCCTCCTGGAGATGGATACAGATTAGAGAAAACTTGGCATAGTATGGCACAGGGTGAGGGTTTAAGGAATAAAATCTAAAAACTGCTTAGACTTCTTTATTCAGGGACTTTCTTGACAGATCACAGATATCATAACCCTGTGGATTAACCTTTTTTCATGATTTTTTTTAAGGATTTATTTATTTGAGAGGCAGAGTTACAGAGAGGGACAGAGAGAGAGAGAGAGAGATCTTCCATCCAGTGGTTCACTCCTCAACTGGCTGTAATGGCTGGAACTGGGCCGATGCAAAGCCAGGAGCCAGGAAATTCTTCCGGGTCTACCACACGGGTGCAAGGGCTCAAGCACTTGGGCCATCCTCTGCTGCTTTCCCAGGCCATAACCAAAGAGCTTGATCGGAACTGGAGCAGCCACGACTCAAACCGGCACCTATGTGGTATGCCTGCACTGCAGACGGAGGCTTAACCTACTATGCTGCAGCGCCAGCCGCCATGATTTATTTTTTGAAAGAGCAACAGAGAGGGAGGGACAGACAGAGATCTGTCGTTCACTGGTTCATTCCCCAAATGCAATAGCCAGGGCTGGACCAGGCCCACAACAAGAGCCAGGAATTCCATCCGGGTCTCCCGCGTGATTGGCAGGGGGCCAGGCACTTGGGCTGTCTGCTGCTGCTCTCCCAGACCATTAGCAGGAAGTCAGATCAGAAGTGGAGCAGTCAGGATGTGAACTAGCACGGAGATGCCGGGGTCGCAGGGGCCCCTTAACCTGCTGTACCTCTAGCATTGTCCCTGTGCCCCTGGGTCAGCTTCACGCAGACCTCAAGATGAGCAAAGCTCCTTGACAGTTAGGCTTTTGATTTCAATGTCTTCTCTCATGCTGGTAAACTCCCCCTCACCCCACCAAGTGTTGTATAAAAGTGATGCTTTTAGTTCAAAATCAGTTTAAATTAGTTGTTTTGAGAAAAACAAATTAGGGACACTTCGGGGCACCCCAACACTTACATTAGGATTTAGTACCTTAAGATACTTACTTGTGGAGCTGGTTGTGTGGGACAGCAGGTTAAGCCGTGGGCTGCAGCGCAGGCATCCTATATGGGATGAAACTAGGAGCCTGGAATTCCATCCTCCTCTGCCACGTGGGTCAGGGCCAGGCACTGGAGAATCTTCTGCTGCCTTCCCTGGGATATTTGCAGGAAGCTGGATCAGAAGTGGAGCAGCCACACTTGAACCGGCCCTCCAAAGGGATGGCAGCGTCAGAGGTGGGGGTCTGACCGGCTCTGCCACAACGCCGGCCCCCACGGTCGTCTTCAGCAGGCCTTGTGGGGGTGAAACCAGGCCTGACAGAACCTGCTGTCCCAAGTCAGGTCGAGTTCAAACTCAGAATTTTTCCAAAATGTAAAACTTGTTTAAATTTTTATTTATTTTATTTGTAAGGCAGAGAGAAACCTTCTGTGCACGGATTCACTAAAGCCAGGAATCCAGAACTCGATCTGGGTCTCCCCTGTGCGTGGCAGGGCCCTGACCACCTGAGCCATCACCTGCATCCTCCCAGGGTCAGAAGAAGGGCCGGGCCTCCAGCCCAGACTCTGTCATGTGGGCTGTGGCTGCTTTACCCATCGTGCCAAATGCCCACACCCAAAGCCGGAAACCTGGAAGTCTGAAACAAGCATCCCGGTCCTGTGTATTTTGGATAAGGGATATGCAAGCTGCATAGAGTTACAGCTGAGAACTCCAGAGCCCAGATTCTGTTTAAAGTCCAAACTCGATAGTAGGAGCTTGAAGGAGTCCTGCTGTTGGGGCTGGCACTGTGATGCAGCAGGTTAAAGCCTTAGCCTGTAGCACCGGCATCCCGTATGGGCACTAGTTCGAGTCCTGGCTGCTCCACTTCCATTCCAGCTGTTGCATCTGGGAAAGTAGCAGAGGATGGACCAAGTTCTTGGACCCCTGCATCCACATGGGAGACCTAGAAGAAGCTCCTGGCTTCGGATCGGCTCCGCTCTGGCCATTGTGGCCATTTAGGGAGTGAACAAGTGAATAAAAGACCTCTCTCTCTCTCTCTCTCTCTCTCTCTCTCTCTCTCTCTCTCTCTGGCTCCACTTCTCTCTGTAGTTCTGTCTTTCAAATAAATAAAGTAAATCTTTTTTTTTTTTTTTTAAGTCCTTTGTTCCATTCCTCTATGGGCTGCTTCAGCCACAGTGACCACCCACTCTAGAAAACAGTTTGGCAGTTTTTTTTTTGTTTGTTTTTTTTTATCTTTTTATATTTTAGAAGTAGAGTTACAGACAATGAGAAGAAAAGACAGAGAGAAAGGTCTTCCCTCCGTTGGTTCACTCCCCAGATGGCCGCAACAGCCAGAGCTGCGCCGATCTGGAGCCAGGAGCCAGGAGCCTCCTCCGGGTCTCCCACATGGGCGCAGGAGCCCAAGGTCTTGGGCTGTCTTCTACTGCTTTCCCAGGCCACAGCAGAGAGCTGGATTGGAAGAAGAGCAGCTGGGACTAGAACCGGCACTCATATGGACTGCTGGTGCCACAGGCAGAGGATTAACCCACTGCGCCACGGCGCCGGCCCTGGCAGGTTCTTAACTAACCCATAGCTTCCATACAAGCCAGCAGTCCCACTCCTGGGCAACTAAAGACTTAGAAGTTGCCCATAAATGCTCACAGCAGCTTTATTCACAACCCAGATGTACTTCAGTGGTCGAATGATGAATCAGATGTGACAGCATACTATGGACCACAGAAAGAAACAAACTATTCATATACATAGCAAGCCAGAAGAATCTCCAGAGAATTATTCTTAAAGAAAAAAGCCAGTCCCAAAAGATAGTATTATAGATTAATACATTTATTTAACATTCCTAAAATGACAAAATTACATAAATAAAGAACAGCTCAGGGCCAGTGCCTTGACGCAGTAGGTTAATCCTCCACCTGCGGCGCCAGTATCCCATATGGGCACCGGTTCTAGTCCCGGCTGCTCCTCTTCCAATCCACCTCTGTGCTGTGGCCTGGGGAAGCAGTAGAAGATGGCCCAAGTCCTTGGGCCCCTGCACCCACGTGTGAGACCAGGAAGAAGCTCCTGGTTTCAGATGGCCCAGCTCCGGCATTTGCAGCCACTTGGGGAGCAAACCAGAGGATGGAAGACCTCTATCTCTGTAACTCTGACTCTTAAGCAAATAATTAAATCTTTTTTTTTTTTTTTGTAGATTTTTTGTTGTTGTTGTTTAAAAGGCAGAGTTACAGAGAGAGTGAGGTCTTCCATCCGTTGGTTCACTCCCTAAATGTCCACAACAGCCAGACCTGCATCTATCCGAAGCCAGGAGCCAAGAGCTTCTAACCGGTCTCCTACGTGGGTGCTTTCCCAGGCCTTAGCAGAGAGCTGGCTCAGAAGTGGAGCAGCCGAGACTTGAACCTGTGCCCATATGGGGTGCTGGCACTACAGGCAGTGGCTTTGCCTGCTACGCCACAGCAACAGCCCCAAATAATTAAATCTTTATAAAAGAAAAAGGGCAGCGTCAGGCCCCTCTTGGTGAGGGTCTGCATCTTGACTGTCTGCCCTGGGGAGGGGGGGACTGAGTGAGGACTATGTGGCGTCTCAGCGATGCTGCTCACAATGCACGTGAACCTATAGTTACTTCCAAATGAAAACGGCACTGTTTTTATAAAGCAGCAAATGGAGGAACCTGTGTGAGTTTCACACAGCTGTGTTGAGTGAGAGAAGCTAGACTGTGCGTCCATTTACTTACCTGTTGAAGGCAGATTGCTTACTGTACAAAGCAGGGCAGCTGCTGGAGGCAGGGAGAGGGGATGGATGGAAAGGGGCACAAGAGAGCTTTTGTTTCTCAGTTTTTATTATTTTAGAAAGACATGCTACAACGCCAGCCCCTGAATGAGGTAGAGAGAGATTCAGAGAGAGAGCTCCCGTCTGCTGGGTCATTCCCCAGGTGCTCGCAACACAGGGGCAGGCCAGGCTGAAACCTCGAGCCTCCGTCCGGGTCTCCCACACGGGTGTCAGGGCCCAACCTCCTGAGCCACCACCTGCTGCCTCCCAGGTGTGCATCGCTAGGGAGGTGGGTTTGGAGTGCAGCCGGGACTTGAACCCTGGCCTCTGGTGTGGAATGAGGGCACTCCAAGCAGCATCTTAACCACTGCACTAAATGCCCACCCTGAGAGACCTTTTGGGATGGAAGCATTCTGTCCTAATTGTGGTGGGGTTATACGAGTTTGTAAGAACTCATAAATTATGCATTTAAAATTGTGGTGAGCCTTGTGGTGCAGAGGTTAAGCCACCAGCAGCGGCACCTGCACCCCATGTCAAAGTGCTGGTTCGAATCTCAGCTGCTCCACGTCTGATCCAGCTTCCTGCTAACTTAAGCTGGAGACAGTGATGATGCCCAAGTGCTTGGGCCCCTGCCACCTGTGTGGGAGGTCTGGGTGGAGTTCCTGGCTCCCGGCTCCAGCCTGGCCCAGCCCTAACGTTGGGGCATTTGGGAGCGAACCAGCAGCTTAACAGTGTCTGTCACTCTGCCTTTCAAGTAAAAGGCAATAAATACACATTAAAAAAATTGCTGGATCCTGTTGTGATGGATTATACCTTATCACCTCCAACAAAACCAAAAAAGGAGCTAAATTAAGCATTGGCTAGAAGGCGCTATCTTCAGCATTCTTTCCTCTCTTCACTTCCTTTGCAGACCACAAGGTGGCATTGGCCAAACATCCATGTTTTTTAAAATGGCGTTCCTAGTGGAAAATGTTCGTTGTAAATGGACTTTGCCTTTGTTAATGACCTTGGCCAGCTTGGTGATAATGCACAGCTTCATCTTCACTTTCGTTTTCCTATACTTGCTCTCCTTTCACACTGAGAGCTGACGTTTGTATTTTCAGTTCTGGTGAATTTGGAGCGCTTTTACCAGCAAATAATATTAGTGCATATTTTGGCAATTAGTCCATTAACTTTTGTTTTTTTTTTCTTGCTTTGACAGTTTATAAAGGAATTGTCTGGCCTGAAATGTGGTGTGAATTTTTCTGTATACAGAATGGGGTTTAGTGTAGGGTTGCTGTTTGGGCTGTCTCCCTGTCTCTGTATAGCTCAGCATGACCAGATGTGGTCTTGGCCTTGTTGCATCTGCTTGGGCGGGGAAGCGCTTCAAGGCCCTGGAATGGGGCCAGCTTAGGAGAAAATGCGCACAGAGGGGGCATTTGTTTGTAAGCGGTTGGTTGTACTATTGAGCCTTTTAAGTTTTTTTTTTTTAAAAAAAAAAAACACGTATTTATGTCAGTCTCACGCTCAGCTTTTCCTCTTTTCTTCACTCTGTCCTAACTGGGTTGACTGCTGTATGCAAAGGCCTGACGAGGCATGCTGGGAGATATGACGGAAACCCATTTCATGCCCTTGAGGAGTGGAGGATGCAGAAACCTGAGAACACGCGTAGGTCAGAGGCCAAGTACAGTGTTCAAAACACGTCTGGAGCAGGCAGACCTGGCCTGTGGTCCTGGCTCACTGCTCTCATCTTTAACATGGTGCCTGGCAATAAAAAAATAAAGAAAGAAGTGGCTGTGAAATGGGTATGAATTTAAATATAAAACTTTTGGTGGCAACAGCACCTTCTTACAAATGTGTCCTTTTGAGGAAGCAGTTGTTGGGGGAGGGGAAGGTGGCCTCAGAGGGCCCCCCCCACTTCCCAGCAGCCCCTGTTGTCACAGGATTTCTTGGCCCCCCATGAGGGTCCCTCTGGCAGAGACCGTAAGTTCTGGGAGAAGAGAACATTCTGAATGAGAGAACCCCGCTCCTTGTTCCCTGAAGTTGTTTTGTGGTCGCGTGCATTGTGCACCTTGCTTTCTGCCCTGGGTTAGAAACGCCAGGATCCCATGGTTTGCTAACTGCAGTGGCTCTCTGACTAGTTCCCCAGATCCAGTCTGAGGATTCTCCGTTTATAACCAACCGTAGACTGATGTTATCCCTCCCCTGACTAAACGCTTTTATTGGCAGCAGCTCACTGCCGTTAGGATGAGATCAGAACTCAGCTCAGAAGTCTCTGGCCTCTCTCACATCTGCGTCCCCTTCCTCTCTCTCACTGTCTGCCTCCTGCCGGCCCCTGCTCAGGTCCTCGCACGTGCCCTGCCCTCCCCGGGCCTTATGCGCGCTGTCCCCTCAGCCTGCAGCAAGCCCCTCCCTCTGCAGGACTTGGCACCTGTGTCACCTGACCTCTGACACAAGTTTAGGTCTCTCCTGTGTGTGCCCAGAGCTCCCTGTGCTTTCCCGTCACTGTCACTCTCACTCGGCTGTGAATACTCAGTTTCACTCCTGTTCAAGACCTGGTAAGCTGTGTGAAGACAGAGGTCTGCCTACTCACAGTGCTGTTCACCAGGTCCGGTGCGGTGCGGTGCATGGAGTGTAATGGGGTTCCTGCTTGCTGGCTGCTGGCTGCCTGTGCCTTCCCCAAGAAGACTGCGTCTGTAAGGTGTGGTCCTGTCCAGGATCGCGTCCGCTAAATGAGGAATTGTCTTGCATTGTTAATGTTGTTTTTTTTCTTTTTTTGTGAACTTTTGACATTTCAGGCCTGTCGAGAGGCCCAGACAGCTGCAGCCACAGCTCCTCGAATCAAAAAATTTGCCATTTACAGATGGGACCCAGACAAGGCTGGAGATAAACCGCGCATGCAGACGTACGAAGTTGATCTGAACAAGTGAGTGTCTCTGTGAGCCAGGTTTCTTTGTAGTTTTTTGTTTGTTTGTTTGTTTGTTTTTAGTTTTGTTTTTTTAAGATTTTACTTACTCATTTGAGAGGTAGAATTACAGACAGTGAGAGGGAGAACGAGAGAGAAAAGTCTTCCATCCACAATTCACTCCCCAAATGGCCACAACGGCCGGAGCTGCATGAATCCGAGGCCAGCAGGTTCTTCCCGGTCTCCCATGTGTGTGCAGGGGCACAAGGGCCATCTGCTGCTGCTTTCCCAGGCCATTGTGACCATCTGGGGAGTGAACCAGCAGATGGAAACCGCCCCCCGCCCCGCCTCTCTGTAACTCTGCCTTTCAAATAAATAATAAATAAATCATTTAAAAAAAAAAATCTGAGCATATCCAGTGACTGGACTCTGTCACCTGTCTTGACAACAAAAATGAGGCAAGTGTCTGTTTCAGAAAGATTATACCAAGAAAAAGTCTTTGTATGATTCCTTTTCTTCACCAAATAAAAAGATGACAAATTGTAGAGCAGCTGAAGTTACGTGGCGTGTTTGTGAAGTGCTCACTATTCCAATATTCCATTCCATTCCATACGTCTGGGCCTGTGTCTCCCAGTGTAATGAGAAATACCAGAACCGTGGCTAGAATGATGAGAGGACACAGTGGAGATGCGGGGTTTTTTTCTGTTGCCATGTGAGCCAGCTCCCACAGACTTAGTGACTTCATCACAACGTAAACTTAACTCTTACAGGTGTTTTTTTGTGTGTGTGTGTGAGAGGTAGAGTTAGAGACAGAGAGAAAGGTCTTCCTTCCATTGTTTCACCCCACAGATGGCCGCTACGGCTGGTGCTGCACCAATCCGGAGCCAGGAGCCAGGTGCTTCTACCTGGTCTCCCATGCAGGTGCAGGGCCCAACACTTGGGCCATCCTCCACTGCCTTCCCGGGCCACAGCAGAGAGCTGGACTGGAAGAGGAGCGGCCAGGACTAGAACCTGGCCCCCATATGGGATGCCGATGCCGCAGGCGGAGGATTAACCAAGTGAGCCACGACGCTGGCCCCTCTTACAGTTCTGTGGGTCAGGAGACTGCTGTGGGGCTCAGCAGACTAAAACTGGGAGTCAGCAGGCTGCATTCTTCGTGGAGATGAGGGGAAACCTCTTCTGTTCTTTTGGGCTTTTGGCGGAGTTTGGTTCCTTGCAGCTGTGTGCCCAAGGCAGCTGTTTCCCTGGCTGAAGCCTGAGGGCAAACCCAGCGTCTACAGGCCGCCTCATTCTTTGGCTGGCAGCCCCTTCCTGCAGCCTCAAGACCAGGAACAGCAGGTTTGAGGCCTCCTGCGCGTTGCGTCTCAGAACCGCTCTTCCATCCTCTCGCACTTCTGCAGAACACCACAGGTAGCCAAGGGGACGGAAGACCGAAGAACCAGGCTCCAGCCTCCTGCCTCTGCCGCACCTCCGCCAGCACAGCCAGGCGGCTGGCCTGTTTGTTTTATTTGTAAACAGTAAGCTTTAAAAATATTTATATGAGAGACAGAACAACAAAGGCGTAGACAGTCAGAGATCTGTCTGCTGATTTACTCCCCAGACTAAACAGGCAGAGCTGGCCCAGATCCAAGCCAGGAGCCAGCAATTCCATCCAGGTCTCCCATGTGGCAGGAACCCAAGTGCTTGGCCCATCGTCTGCTGCAGCCGGGTACATTAGCAGGAAGCTGGATTGGAGGCAGAGGCCAGGGCTGGTGCTGTGATGTAGCAGGTACAGCCGCTGCCTGCAGGGCCGGTATCCCGGCTGCTCCACTTCCGATCCAGCTCTCTGCTATGGCCTGGGAAAGCAGTAAAAGATGGCCCAAGTCCTTGGGCCCCTGTACCCACGTGGGAGACCTGGAAGAAGCTCCTGGCTCCTGGCTTCGGATTGGTGCAGCTCCTGCCATTGTGGCCATCTGGGGAGTGAACCAGTGAATGAAAGACCTCTCTCTGCCCCTGCTTCTCCATCTCTTCCTTTCAAATAATAAATAAATCTATTAAAAAAAAAAAAAGCAGAGGCAGGACTCCATCCCAGGTATCCCAGGTGGCAGCTTCTGCTGCTATGCCGCAGTACCTTCCCGAGTGAGTTTGTTTTTAACAAAAGCTCCCATGAGATACAAAAAAAAGGTTTGGAACACCTTACTCTAAGTGCTTCAACTGTCAGTATCAAATGAGATTCTGTATTAATAAGATAGAATTGATAGACAGCTTCAGGCAAAATATCAGATCCTCAACAACCAAAACTCCTTAGCAAAATTCACAGAAGTAGAAGTTGTGTAGTCCACATTTTTTAAAGATTTATTTATTTATTTGAAAGAGTCGGGGGCAAGGAGAGGGAGAGTTACTGCTCTTCCATCCTCTGGCTCACTCCCCAGATGGCCACAATGGCCAGCAGTGATGCCAAGCTGACGCCAGAAGCCAGGAGCTTCATCTGGGTCTCCCACATGGGCGGCAGGGGCCCAAACACTTGCTTTTCCTAGGCCATTAGCAGTGAGCTGAATAGGAAGTGGAACAGCCAGGACACAAACCAGTGTGCCCATAGGGGATGCTGGCTGCAGGTGGCAGCTTTACCCACTATGCCACGGTGTCCACATTTTCTTGCCATAATACTGTAAAACCAAGAATACGTATTTCGGAGCAAGTATTTGATACAGTGTTGGGGCACCTGCATCCCGTATCAGAGTGCCTGGGTTTGAGCTCCAGCTGCACCCCGGTTCCAGCTTCCCGTTAATGGACATCCTGGGAGGCAGTGGGAACGGCTCAAGTGATTGGGTTTCTGCTGCCCGTGTGGGTAGTGTGCGTCGATGTCCTGGCTCCCAGCCTCAGCCATTGCAGACATTTAGGAGTAAGCCAGCAAATGGGAGCCGTCTCTCCCTTTCTCTCTGTCTCTCTGTCTCTCTCTCTCCCTGCCTCACAAATTAAAAAAATAAAAAAAATTAAGGAATGCATATTTCAAATATAATCAGGGGGTAGGCATTTGGTGTAGCAGTTAGGCCACCACTTGGGCTGCCTGTATTCCGTATCCAAGTTTCTGGGTTCAAGTCCCAGCTGCACTTCCAATTCCGGGTTCCTGCTGATGTGCACCCTGGGAGACAGCAGGTGGTGGCTCAGGTACTGGGGTCCCTGCCACCCACACGGGATGCCCTGATTGAGTTCTGGGCTCCCAGCTTCCACCTGGCCAGACCCCAGCTGTTGCAGGCATTTGGGGAGTGAGCTGGCAGATGGACAATAATCTCTGTCATTCTTATTCTCTCTCTGCCTTTCAAATAAAATGAAAATAAATAAAAAATTTTAATAAAATAACATCAAAAACCCTAACTGCTTAGAAATTAAAATCACTTCAAATAACTATTTGATCAAGAAAAAAATTGGGAGCCGGCGTTGCGGTATAGTGGGTAAAGCCACCACCTGCAGTGCCGGCATCCCATATGGGCACTTGTTCAAGTACTAGCTGCTCCACTTCTGATCCAGCTCCCTGCTAATGTGCCTGGGAAAGCAGCAGAAGATGGTCCAAGTCCTTGGGCCCCCGTGCCCACATGGGAGACCGAGAAGAAGCTCCAGGCTCCTGGCTTCAGATTGGCCCAACTATGACCATTGCGGCCATTTGAGGGGTGAACCAGCAAATGGAAGACCTCTCTCTCTGCTTTTACCTCGCTGTAGCTCTGCCTTTCAAATAAATAAGTTTCAAAAAACAATTATTAAAATATTACTAAATATCTAGAAAATAACATTGCAAATCAAAACTTGCAGCTAAGTTAGCTTGCAGCCGTTAGCTCAGCTAATGGCTAAGACTGTGATAGTTAAATTCGTAACTTTTTTAATACAAAAAGTTTAAAAGAATGATAGAGTTCACTTCCAGTCATGGCAGAATAGCTCTTCTCATCAGACTAACTCTTCCACAAATAACAATTATGGACAATGTAGGAAACAGCTACGTGGAGGACTGGAGGGTGACTGGCAGTAGGCAGACACTGGAAGGGAGCTGACTTTGGAAGAACAGCCTGCTTCTGGGTGGGTCTGCTGTTGTAGCGTGGTGTGGCCTGCGGGAAGACCCCAGCTGGTAGGGGGAGTATAAGGACTGTAACTGGAATGGGGAGCTACAGTGTTGCTGCTTTGAACAACCAGAGAGTGCAGCTGAGGCCATCACAACAACTGGAAATATGGGGGAAATCTTAGAAATAAGTCACACAGAGGAGGAGCCCCAAATTCTGTTTCTGAACCTGCCCAAATCTCGAGTTCAGCCATATTAATTGCCAGGTAAGACAACAACAAAAAAATCAACCATCTCCCAGAAAAAAAATTATTTTCCATAGCATGGGATTCACAAGTTACAACATACAATGTAAAATTGCTGATTGAACAAAGAAACAGTGAAACATGACTCACACTTAAAAAGACAATTGGTGGAGACATAAGTAGACTGCATCTGTTTATCTGCAGAGATGGCTGTGTTGAGCACTACTCTGGTGATGGTATTAGGGGCTGGGGCCTTTGCGGGGTTACGAGGCAGAGGCCCATAGTGGGTAATTAGTGCCCTTGGAGGAGGAGACACAGGGCAGTGCTTGGTGTAGCGGTTAGGACGCTGCTGGTTAGGACGCTGCCCACGCCCCACCTGTGCCAGGCTCAGGTTCCAGCTGTGCTCCCAGTGCCGGCTCCCAGCGAATGTGCACTCTGGGAGGTGGCAGGTGCGGCCCAAGGAGTTGGATTCCTGCCACCCACAGGGGACCTGGACTGAGTCCTGGCTCCTGGCTCAGTCCTGGCCCAGCCCTGTGACTTGCTAGCATTTGGGGAGTGAACCAGTGGATAGGAAATCTCTGTCTCTGCCTTCAAATGAGTAAGAATGTGTAAAAGTGGTCTCGCCCTTAAGAAGGAGAAGATGCCTTTGTGTTTCTGAGCACACGCCTGCGGAGACCACGTGAAGACACGAGGGGAGCCTCACCGGAAGGCGGCCAGGCTGACCCCTGGCCTCGCACTGGCTTCCCAGCCTCCTGAACACTGAGAGAGAAGCTGTTGTCCCTTAAGCCACCCAGCGTGTGGTGTTTTGCAATGGCCTTGAAGTAACTGGTTGGATTTAGCTGGCAAGGATTTTAAAGCAATTATTGTATAATTTTCTTGTGGATTAAGAAAAATATGCTCTTAATGAGATGGGGAATCTTAGCTGAGAAATAAACTACTAATATGGCCAAACGGCAAGTCTGGAGCTGAAGAATGGCGTATTTGGGCGGAGCGCCCCCTGGCTGGCTCACAGCAGGGAGGAGGTGAGAGAGGACTCAGGGAGCTTGAAAATGAATTGGTAGAAATTTTCCGTTCTTAAAAGATCAGGGAGAAAGTAAAGATTTTCAAAAAAGAGCAGCACCTCAGTGATCCATGGAACAGCATCTGAAGGCCTCACACACGTGTAGTTGAAGCAAAAGTAATGTAAACGAAGAACTCACAGCCAAGAATACCAGGCTTGGGGCCAGCATGGGGCGCAGCGGGCTAAGCCGCTGCATTGGTAACCCTCATACTAGCACCAGTTCGGATTTCGACTGCTCCACTTCCAGCACAGTTAGCCCCTGCTGATGGGCCTGGGGCAGCAGTGGAAGGTCCCACACGAATAGGAGACCCCAGTGCAGTTCCTGGCTCCTGCCTTCAGCTGACTCAGCCCAGGCTGTTGCAGCCATCTGGGGAGTGAACCAGTGGATGGAAGATCTTTCTGTCTGTGTCTCTCACTGTCTAACTCTGCTTTTTAAATAAATCTTTAAACAGTAAATCTTGTGAACGATAATGCATATTCAGAAAACTTAGTGAACCTCAAACAGAATCGATACAAAGAAAACTCCAGCCAGGTCTGTGTCAGCGGCTCAACCAGAGGCTGGTGGCGTGGCACACGGGGCAAGCTGCCACCTGCAATGCCAGCCTCCTGTGTGGAAGCACTGATCCGGGTCCTGGCTGCTCTGCTTTCCATCAGCTTCCTGTTCATGGGCCCAGAAGGCATTGGGTAATGGCTGCAGCACTGGGCACCCGCCGCTTACCTGGAAGGAGTCCCTGGCTCCCAGCTCCTGGCTCTGCCCTGGCCCAACCATGGCCATCACGACTATGTGGGGAGTGAACAGCAAAGGGAAGAAACTCTCCCCCCCTCCTTGTCTCTCTAGCACTGCTTCTCAAATAAATCTTTTAAAAAAAAAGTAGATGACCAAAATAAATCCAAAGCCAGAAGAATGGAAATGAATAATAAAGAACAACAGTCAGTGAAGAGGGAAAAAAAAAACTAGTAAAGTTAACAAAATTTTGAAAAGTTGTTTCTTTGAAAATGTCAGTAAAATTAACTTGTAGGCAGGCTGGTCAAAGAGAAGAGAAGAGATCACAACATGAAGAGCTGCATCAGTACCTGTAAATACCGAGAGACTATCATGAGTGACTGTGGTGACAGCTGCAGCAGCTTCGGTGAAGTGAGCTGATTCCTCGAGACGCAGCATAACTGAGGTCAGGTGGAACAGAATGCGGAGGGCTGTGTCCCCAGGGAAGCCGATGTCAGGTGGAACAGAACGTGCGGAGGGCTGTCCCCAGGGAAGTCGATGTCAGGTGGAACAGAATGCGGAGGGCTGTGTCCCCAGGGAAGCCGATGTCAGCTGGAACAGAATGCGGAGGGCTGTGTCCCCAGGGAAGCCGATGTCAGCTGGAACAGAATGCGGAGGGCTGTGTGCCCAGGGAAGCCGATGTCAGGTGGAACAGAATGCGGAGGGCTGTGTGCCCAGGGAAGCCGATGTCAGGTGGAACAGAATGCGGAGGGCTGTGTCCCCAGGGAAGCCGATGTCAGCTGGAACAGAACGTGCGGAGGGCTGTGTCCCCAGGGAAGCCAAATGCGTTATCTGGAACCTTCCTGCAAAGAAGGCGCCAGGCCGAAGTGGTTAACACCAACCTTCCACACGTTTCTTTTAGAAAAGAGTGATTCCTCACAGTCTGTTTTGAGGCTAGCATAACTGACAGCAGGATATAACAGATACTACAGAATGGCGGATTACAAGTTGCTATCCTTTGTGGACGTAAAAATACTCAACAAAGTTTTAGCAAATCAGATCTAGCAGTCTATAAAAATAATGCTCGGGATTTATCCCTGAAGTGTAAAATTGGTTGAACATTTGTAAATGAATCAGTGTAATTCACCCGGTTAGCAGACTGCAGGAGGAAAGCCATTTAATCATTTCAATATATGCAGAAACATTGGGCAAAATTAAGGATTCATTCTTGATTTTTAAAAATGACAATGGGAAAGGAGAACTAACTAAAAAAATTCAAAATGACAGTAGATTAGGATAATGATTTTTACATTTATATATTTTTTCCACAGTAAAACTATCAGGAATTTGAATTATAAGGAAGTCCTAATTTTGCTTGAATAATCCCAGTGGTATTTAAAATTGTCTTATCTGTGAGAAATCTACTTACTCATAGCGTGCTTAACTAGGAATATTAACAGGAACAAGGAAAGGACATCCACTCCCCACTGATATTTAACATTGCACTGGGGCTGCTAGCCAGCACAGTAAAGGCAAATAAAAGTAAAAGGCGTAAAGATTAGAAAGGAGGAAATAAAACTCAGCCCAGTCTCAGGTTAAAAGACTGTTTATATAGAAAATTCCAAGGGCAGGTGTGTGGCACAGCAGTTAAGCCGCTGCTTGACACGAGCGTGTCCTCTCTCAGTGACTGGGTTCGAGTTCGGCGCTGCCTCCAGTCCCAGCCTCCTGGCCGTGCTCCTCCCAGGAGGCAGCCGGTGGTGCTCTGGGTGCTGAATCCTGGCCACCGCCGTGGAAGACCTGGGCTGACTTCTGGGTTGCTGGCTTCGGCTTGGCCTAGACCCCAGGCTGTCGTAGGTGTTTGGGGCAGAACTAGTGGATGGAGGTTTGATCTCTGTCTCTCTCTACCTTTCAAATACAATGTTTTTAATTAAAAATCTACATAACTATAAGAAAGTAATAAATTCAGCAAGATTACAGGATATGTCAATATAGAAAAACTTTTTATACTAGTATCAAACATTCAAAATTTTACTGGAAGTTTCTAGTCATGAAACTAAACAGGAAAAAGGAACACAAGGAAATTGGAATAAACAAAAACTATCTTCCTGGGTGACATGATCTTATCTATAGAAAATCTAAGAAGTTCATTTTAAAAAAGTACCTTTTAGGCCGGCGCCGTGGCTCAACAGGCTAATCCTCCGCCTTGCGGCGCCGGCACACCGGGTTCTAGTCCCGGTCGGGGCACCGATTCTGTCCCGGTTGCCCCTCTTCCAGGCCAGCCCTCTGCTGTGGCCCGGGAGTGCAGTGGAGGATGGCCCAGGTGCTTGGGCCCTGCACCCCATGGGGAGACCAGGAAAAGCACCTGGCTCCTGGCTCCTGCCATCGGACGAGCGCGGTGCGCCGGCCGCAGCGCGCCGACCGCGGCGGCCATTGGAGGGTGAACCAACGGCAAAAGGAAGACCTTTCTCTCTGTCTCTCTCTCTCACTGTCCACTCTGCCTGTAAAAAAAAAAAAAAAAAAAAAAAAGTACCTTTTAAAGCCAGTAAATGAATTCATCAAGGTTATAGGACACAAGTTAAGTACACAAAAATCCATTGTACTCCACGTAGGAGACCTGAAAGAAGCTCCCGGCTTCAGCCTGACGCAGCCATGTGGGGAGTGAACCAGCAGGTGGAAGACCTCTGTTGCTCTCTGTCACTCTTAAATAAAATGAATCTTTAAAAAATCGATTGTGCTTCACTTTGATTATGTATAATTTGTCCATCTTTCTGTGTCTGCTAATCTTCATTGTATGTTGCATCCCATTTTAGGTTTAGTTCTATTTCTTTCTAATCCTACTCGGAAACTCAACTTTTGAATCCTACTTACAGCTATATATACAACAAAAAATCCCTATAGCTTTATTATTCTGTTTTCATGGCAGCATAACTTTTTATTAAATATTTGCAAAATATTGCTGTGTAACATATCAGAAGATAAACTTTTTTTTCCTTTAAGATTTATTTATTTACTTGAAAGGCGATGTTACAGAGAGAGATTTTCTGTCTGCTGCATCACTCCCCAAATGGCCACAGCATCTAGGACTAGGCCAGGAACTCCACTCAGTTCTTCCACAAGCACTTGGGCCAACCTCTGCTGCTTTCCCAGGCCATTAGCAGGGAGCTGGATCGGAAGTGGAGCAGCTGGGACTTGAACCGGCGCCCATACGGGAAGCCGGTGCTGCAGGCAGCAGCTTAACCTGCTGCCCAACAGTGCCAGCCCTCGCTTTTCTAATCCTATTGAATTACAAAGAAAATGAACTCCACTAGTAACTGTAAAAAAACAGAAAATAATTGTATTGCTATACATTAGCAAGGAACAATCTTAAAAAAAATTATTCCATTTACAGTAGAGTCCAAAAGAATAGAACACTGGGGCTGAAGGCCAGCGCTGTGGCGTAGTGGGTAAGGCCGCCACTTGCAGTACCAGCATCCCATATGGGCACTAGTTTTGAGTCCCAGCTGCTCCACTTCCAATCCAGCTCTCTGCTGTGGCCTGGGAAAGCAGTAGAAGATGGCCCAAGTCCTTGGGCCCCTGCACCCGTGTGGGAGACCAGGAAGAAGCTCCTGGCTAAGGATCTGCGCAGCTCTGGCCATTGTGGCCAATTGGGGAGTGAACCAGCAAGTGGAAGACCTCCCTCTCCCTCCCCCTCTGTAACTCTGACTTTCAAATAAATAAGTACATCTTTAAAAAATAAAATCTTGAGGCTGACGTGGTGGTACAGCAGGTTAAGCTGGTTTGAGTCCCAGCTACTTTGCTTCCAATCCAGCTCTAGTGGAAGATGGCTGAAGTGCTTGGGCCCCTGCCACAAACGTGGGAGACCGAGATGGAGTTTTAGGCTCCTGACCTTGGCCTTACCCAGCCCTGGCTGTTATAGCCATTTGGGGAGTGAACCAGCAGATGGAAGACCTCTCTTCCCCTCTCTCTCTCTCTGTCACTCTGCCTTTGAAATTAAAAAAAAAAAAAAGTTAAAGAATAGATATTTAGGAACAAATGTAACAGAAGTACAAGACTTGTACACTGAAACTTTAAAACATTGTCACAAAATTAAGGAAGTCCTATATAATTGGAAAGTCATCCAGCATTGTGGGTTTCAAGACCTAATGTAGAAGTGACAGGGCTCCCCAAACTGATTGGCACATCCAGTACAGTTTACATCAAAATTCCTCCTGCCTTCCATGCAGAAATCAGCATGCATTCCAAAGCAGCCTCACATCTGTGTACGGAAATGCCACGTGCAGGGTTGTATGTAACCGAGGATTTTAAGCCTCCCAAGGTCTTCCTTAGGGAAAGTCTTCCGTCCCCCGGTGGGCTGCCCCGCGCTGGAGTACCTGGGGTTGATTCCCAGCTCGTGCTCCTGAGTTCAGCTTCCTGCTCATGCAGACCCTAGGAGATAGCAGTGATGGCTCCAGTAATCGGGCCCTTCTCCACGTACGACACCTGGACTAAGTTCCTGGCTTCTGGCCTCAGTCCAGCTCAGCCCAGCCCTGGCCATTGCAGACATCTAGGATCTGGGGGCTGAACCAGCAAATGGGAATTAACTAACTAACTCTCTCTCTCTCTCTCTCTCTCTCTCTCTCTCTCTCTCTCTCTTTTCCACATAAGTGAAAAAAAGTTTTAAACCAGCAAAATGTGATTTATGATATTATTTTTTAGGTGAGAAAATATATACAGAATTTTTTATTATTTATTTGAAAGACAGAGGGAGATCTTCTAGCCACTAGTTTATTCCCAAATACCTGTAAGATCCAGGTCTTGGCCTAGCTGAAGCCAGAAGCCAGATACCTAATCTGGGTCCCCTACTAGGCGGGCAGGGACACAAGTACTCGAACCAGTACCTGCTGCTTCCCGGGATGCTAGTTAGCAGGAAGCTGGATCAGAAGCAGAGCTGAGAGTCACACCCAGGGAATCCAGAATGCGATGTGTCCCAGCAGCTGCACAGAACACTTGCCTGTGAACTATTTAATAGTGCCCATGTGTCGTGTACGTTTTCATGAAACAGTTTTAAAGGAGAGGCTTTGATGTTACAACTTTGTATTTGGAATGTTTATTGGATGCAAATACTAGCTTTGTTCATTTTAGAAACAGAGTCATAGTTGATAATGTGGCTAGGACAAGAGTAGGCAGGTCATTAGGATTTAAAAATAATAATAATTCTGGGACCGGCACCATGGCGTAGGTTAATCCTCTGGAGTGTCTGCGTCCTAGAAGCGTGTGTGCAGTGCAGTGGTCATCTGCGTGTCCCCGTGCACAAGGGTGCGGGAAGGACCTCTGAGTGTGGTCTCAGAGGGCAAGTGCGTGGCACGTCCAGGAGTCTCGGTTATTGTGATGAAGAGTGGGGCGGTTGAACTTGACATACGTGACGCCTGGCTGTTTCCTTTGTCAGATGCGGCCCCATGGTGTTAGACGCTTTAATCAAGATTAAGAATGAAATTGATTCTACCTTGACCTTCCGAAGATCATGCAGAGAAGGTGAGCGTTACACTCCTCTTGGCCCGGGGCCGTGGTCTGCTTCTGGGGGGGGGGGGACCTCAGCCCGGCTAGCTGCACCGCAGAGAGGTCCTGGAAAGCAGCCGCGGGGCAGCGTGGCTCTGCGCTTCCCTTCCGTGGGGAGGTGTGCCCAGGCTTGAGCCCCGCTGCACGTTCTGCTTCCGGGGCCTGATTTCTGCTTCTGCCCGTGCCTGTGAGCTGACGCTGTGCGCAGTGTGAGCTCTGTGAGGAGGGCAGTGGGCACTTCCAGCCGGCGCTTGCGCAGACTTACGCCTGTCTTGCAGGCAGCGTCTATCGCTCACGGGCTCCCAGCGTCACGGTGCACACAGTAGGTGTGCTCTGGGTGGGTTGGGGCAGCGTCTCCGACTGTGGTGACTTCTCTTCCTGGTGCTGCATGAGTTGACTGAGGCAGTGTGCGGACCAGCATTTTCCACTGCTAGCAGCTCTCTTTAAAAACATTTTTGTTTCTTGACATATTTGTTTGAAAGGCAGCGAGACAGGAAAGAGATCTTCCATCTGCTGGTTCACTCTGCAAATGCCTGCAACAGCTGGGGCTGAGCCAGGCTGAAGCTGGGAGCACAGAACTTCATCCACATCCCCTACATGGGTGACAGGGCCCGGGTGCCTGCCATCATCTCTGCCTTCCCAGGAGCATGAGCAGGAAGCTGGATCAAAAGCGGAGTAGCCAGGACTCAAACCAGGCGCTCCAGCGTGGGGTGCCGCATCCCAAACAGTGGTTTAAGCCACTGCTGCACAATACCTGCCCCCATGTATTTATTTTCCACGTTAGGATCATGTAACAGAGATATAAGTGGTTTATTTTTAATATGGATTCAGGTAAAATGAACTGATGTAAAGAAAACTCCTCCAGTAGTTACTTGAGAGAAAAATTGTTAGAAAGAAAACTATGTGAATCTCAGGTGAGATTAAAACCACACAGAGCAGGGCGGCGCTGTGGCGTAGCGGGTAAAGCCAGCACCTGCAGTGCCAGCATCCCATATGGGTGCAGGTTCTAGTCCCGGATGCTCCACTTCTTATCCAGCTCTCGCTGTGGCCTGGGAAAGCAGTAGAAGATGGCCCAAGTGCTTGGACTCCTGCACCCGCGTGGGAGACCCAGGAGAAACTCCTGACTCCTAGCTTTGGATCGGCACAGCTGCAGCCATTGTGGCCATCTGGGGAGTGAACCAGCAGATGGAAGACCTCTCTCTCTCTCTCTCTCTTTACCTCTCTACCTCTCTTTCTCTGCCTCTCCTTCTCTATCTGTGTAACTGTGACTTTGAAGTATATAAATAAATCTTTAAAAAAAAAAAAAAAGGTGACCTGTGACCTGATGGCCGAGGGGCCAGGCCCTGCCCTGGGCACTTTGTATGAGCTAGGTGGGTGCTGTCATCCAGTGAACAGTGAGGAAGCTGAGGCCCAGGGGCGAGGAGCGTGCCACAGCCACAGTGCAGACTGCTGGACCCCAGAGCTGCCCTCAGTACTTACCCAGCTGAAACAGACAGGGAGCTTGGGCCCAGGGACCCCAAACTAACTCTCTTCGCAACATACCTTCCAAAAGAGGAAAAACCAGCCAAAAGAGGAAAAGCCAGGCCAGACATCGGCCCACTGCTTCTTTGTTTTACTGACTGGCCTTCTGTTTTGGTTCAGCTCGTCTTATTTCATGTAACAAATGCTGAGATGGGTTAGGGTGGTTGAGCTGCATCCTGCTGTCCAGGGGCCGTGTGCTGTGCTGGGACGCAGCCTGCCCGCCCGAGCCCCGCTGTCCAGGGGCCGTGTGCTGTGCTGGGACACAGCCTGCCCGCCCGAGTCCCGGCAGCTCAGGGATACAGATGCTGCTCAGAGCCAGGAACGGAAAGTGTGACCCTTCTGCACCACACCCAGGGCAGAGTTGTGTTAATCACCACTCCACTGTATTCCTGTATGTTTAAGGGAGTTAATTCCAGGGCAGCCTTTTTTTTTTTTTTTTTTTTTTTTGCAGGCAGAGTGGACAGTGAGAGAGAGAGAAAGGTCTTCCTTTTGCCGTTGGTTCACCCTCCAATGGCCGCCGCGGCCAGCGCGCTGCTGCCAGCACACCGCGCTGATCCGATAGCAGGAGCCAGGTGCTTCTCCTGGTCTCCCATGGGGTGCAGGACCCAAGGACCTGGGCCATCCTCCACTGCACTGCCGGGCCACAGCAGAGAGCTGGCCTGGAAGAGGAGCAACCAGGACAGAACCCGGCGCCCCAACTGGGACTAGAACCGGGTGTGCCGGCGCCACAGTTGGAGGATTAGCCTATTGAGCTGAGGCACCGGCTAGCCTTTTTTTTTTTTTAAAGACGTATTTATTTATTTGAAAGAGTTACACAGAGGAGAGAGGGAGAGGTTTTCCATCTGCTGTTTCACTCCCCAGTTGGCCGCAATGGCTGGAGCTGTGCTGAACTGAAGCCAGGAGCTTCTTCTGGGTCTCCCATGTGGGTGCAGGGGCCCAAGCACCTGGGCCATCTTCTGCTTTCCCAGGCCATAGCAGAGAGCTGGATCGAAAGTGGAGCAGCCGGGACTTGAACCGGTGCACACATGGGATGCTGGCACCACAGGTGGCAGCTTTACCCACTACACTACAGCACCAGCCTCTCTTTGTTTTGTTTTTTTAAGATTTACTTATTTATTTAGAGTTGCAGACAGAGAGACAGAAAGTCTTCCATCCACTGATTCACGCCCAAATGGCTGCAACGGCTGGAACTGGGCCAGTCCGAAGCCAAGAACCAAGAGCTTCTTCGGGGTCTCCCACGTGGGTGCAGGGGCCCAAGCACTTGAGCCATAGCGGAGAGCTAGGTCAGCAGAGGAGCAGCCGGGATGTGAACCAGCACCCATATGGGATGCTAGTGCCTCAGGCAGCGGCCCCCAGGAGAGTCTTTAAGAGAATATTCATTGGGCTTGTTTTAAAAATTGAGCTATTTGTTATAAAAGCCAATGGCTGGGGCTGGTGCTGTGGCGTAGCGGATAAAGCTGCTGCCTCCAATGCCAGCATCCCATATGGGCGCCAGTTCGAGTCCCAGTTGCTCCTCTTCTAATCCAGCTCTCTGCTATGGCCTGGGAAAGCAGTGGAAGATGGCCCAGGTCCTTGGGCCCCTGCACCCACGTGGGAGACCCGGAAGAAGCTCCTGGCTCCTGGCTTCAGTTCAGCACAGCTCCAGCTGTTGCAGCCATCTGAGGAGAGTGAACCAGTAGATGGAAGACCCCCCCCCCACTCTCTGCCTCTGCTTCTCTGTAACTCTTTCAAATAAATTAATTAATTAATTAAAAAAAGCCAGCTGCTCTGGCTGGACACCAGGTATTCATCAATGTACAGTCTCTTGGGAAACTATGAGTATGTCCTTAAGGTGGATCTTCATGTTCTCTGATGTTCTTGCTAAGATTGCCAGGAGCCGGGGAGAGCGTGGCCTTACAGAGTGGTAATGGGTGCGGGTTTCACAAGCAGTCAGGTTTCTCTGGCCTGATGGTCTTCAAAACACAGCTTCAGGGAAGTGGGGCCAGGGTTTGGATTACATTGTCATTTCAAGCTCTGAAGCGTCTGGGCCATATTCCTGCACGGAAGTAGGCCAGACAGAAATCCTCTCCGGGCCCTTGGCCAGCACCGTGCGTTGCTTTGCTTTCGCAGTAGTTGGTTCTGCTCCTCAGAGTCCGTTCTGGGTCTGCTGATGTGAGCTTCGAGCCCCAGAGCAGCCGTGCCCCTCGACTGGTAGCGGTGTGGAGGAAGAGCTGGACCCTGATCGCCCGTGTCCAGGCCTCCGTGTTAGGATGACCAGGCCAGGGGCGCTTTGCTTTAGGTGTTACCTTTGTTCAAATCAGAGCTCCCAAAACTGGCTTGGAAACAGCGGAAGCTGCGTTTCCTCCTACAACACGTGACTGGCGCGGAGCTAGAGCAGTGTGGGGACTCCAGACCTGACTCAGCCTGCACTTTCTAGCCTCGTGGTCGCCTCGCGGTCACAGAGGGTTTCCAGAGCTCCAGTGTCAGATCCATGCTCTTGGTAGGAAGACGGAGGAAAGGGAGAAAGGGCTGCAGGCGTGTCAGCGGAGGCGGGGTGCACACGTGTGACCGTGGGAGGGCGTGGTCAAGCGCATCTCCTTCTCACAGGCATCTGTGGCTCTTGCGCCATGAACATCAACGGAGGCAACACTCTGGCATGCACGCGGAGGATCGACACCAACCTTGATAAAGTCTCAAAAATCTACCCTCTCCCGCATATGTACGTGATCAAGGACCTCGTGCCCGTGAGTCCCCATCTCTTACGTCCTTTGCAGGGGGTGGTGCTTATGTTTGTTTATTAGAAGGGCAGAGTCAGAGATTGATCGTCCATCTGCTGGTTCACTACTCAAATGGCCACAACAGCCAGGGCTGCGCCAGCCCAAAGCCAGGAGCCCAGATCTTCGGGGTCTCCCACATGGATGCAGAGGCCCAAGCACTTGCGTCGTGTTCCAGTGCTTTCCCAGGTACCTTAGCAGGGAGCTGGATCAAAGTGAAGCAGCCAGGTCTCAAACCGGTGCCCATACAGGACACCCATGTCACAGGCGGGGGCTTAACCTGGCCCCAGGCTTGTTTTGTTTTGTTTTTGTTTTTAAGATTTACTAATTTGTTTGTTTGAAAGGCAGAACAACAGAGCGAGTGACCCTCCATCCTCTGTGTCACTCCCCAAGTGGCCACAGCAGCAGGGGCTGGGCCAGGCCGAAGCCAGGAGCCGGGAATTCACCCCAGGTCTCCTACATGAGTAGCAGGAGCCCAAGGACTTGGGCATCTTTCCCACGTGCATTAGCGGGATTGGAAGTAGAACAGCCGGGACTTACACCAGCCCCATAGAACTGTGTGATGGGGCTGTCTTCCTATGTATGGCAAGAGGAGGACCTCGGTGTCAACCCAGTGTCACCGGGAGGGTTAGGAAAATCCCCAGATCTGAGACCATTGGCCTCAGTTTAATTAAAGAATTTGAATAGCAGAAGATAAGCACCGCGTGTGGGAATAACGGCACAGAATCCGAGTGCTGGAACTACCCCGGAAACGGAGCTCGTGTGGAGCCCAGCAAGGAGAGCAGCAGCTGCTCCTGTGGACGTCCCGTGCCTGCGTGGGCTCCCTGTCCTGCCTCCTGCACTGACCCCCTTCGCTGCCTGGCTGTGTCCAAGGGTGGGCACAGAGAGCTTGTCCTGGGTCCATGAGGGAGAGAGCAGGCCCACTCTGCCTCTGCAGCCTGTGTGTGCTCACGCGGAGCGCAGGGCTCTGACTTGTGTGTGTCACGGGCAGAGAGGAAGGCGACCTGCAAGAGCACGGGGAGGGCGGGGTCTGACCTGGGCCTCCCCTTCCTCTTGGCCGCAGGACCTGAGCAACTTCTACGCACAGTACAAATCCATCGAGCCCTACTTGAAGAAGAAGGACGAGTCGCAGGGGGGCAAGCAGCAGTACCTGCAGTCCATCGAGGAGCGGGAGAAACTGGTCAGTAGCTCCTGCCTGCCGGCCTGGCCAGGGACTTCACTGCAGAGTGTGTGCTGGGAACGTGGCAGTGCAGGGGCAGCACGCGGCGGTAACCGACCATCTAGTGTATTCTGGAGAGGAACCTCTTGAAGCAGAGACAGCTCTCCCATCCGGGTTCACTCCCTAGATGCTCACCACAGCCAAAGCCAGCAGCCAGGAACGCCGCTTGCATCTCCGTGTGGGTAGCAGGGACCCTGAGCCATCACCTGAGCCTTCCGGGGTGCGCATCAGCAGGAATGGGAGGGGGGAGTGGAGCAGGGGCCTGGGCACCCCCTTACCCCTGGAGAGGGCGTGTACCGGCATCTGCTCTGAGGGCTGCCTGCCCTCCTCTTGGGGCCAGGTGGGCGCTAGGAGCCCTCGGGCCTGGAACGGACCAAGGAGCCGGCGTGCTGTGCCCTGCTAGGGAGGCGGGTTGTTACCATGGTGCCATTCACCCTTCCCAGGAGTCCATGGAAGCCGCCTCCCTTTTGAAAGTCAGCTGTGACATCGGCGCTGTCCTCACCCCAGACAAAATAAAGCAGATGCAGCATCTGCACCCGGCTGCCACCTGCTGTTTGTAGGCAGACGGGAGCCAGGCCTGCTCTCTGCCGACACCGTCTTTAGGGGTTGGTGTGGGGTGGCTGCCGCGCCTGCTGCAGGCCGAACACCTTCCGGGGGCGGCACAGGGCCGGCTGGCTAAGTCCCTTTCTTCTACACGACCTTGTCTGCTCTAAGACTTTCTCCTTCCCCGACTTCTCTTCCTAGAGAGGAGCAGGGGCCGGGGCTGCGTGCAGGCTCACGGCACCACCCTGCCTTGCTCAGAGACGCGCTGTCCCGAGGGGCCTCTCTGCTTGTTGGCCAGCGGCCGTCTCTCCTTCCTGGGTCCCTAGATGCTGACATGTGATCCTTTGTCACTAAACACGAGTCATGTGGGTGAAAAGCTGAATGCGCGTTAGACCCTGGGGAGTGTTTAGCCTCGTCTGCTCTGCCCCATAGAACCCGAGGACAGGGCCGTCCTACGTCACGGCCATGACAGGCAGCAGCGCGGCACTGGTGCGAGTCCGGGAGCTGCTGGCGACTCCGCCAGGCGCACCAGAGCACCCTGCTCCCTGCCGCTTCGGACTCCCCGGGGCCTCACGCCCCCGGAGTCCAGCGAGGAGCCAGCCGCTCTGGCCTAGCTGGTCACCCGGCATTCCACCCCTGGGCACGTCTCCTTGATGTGGTTCCCTGGGGCAGACGGATCCCCTGAGCGTGTTGCACTCGTTCAGATACCAAGCACCACCTGTGTAGCATTTTTTGCTCTTTAAATTAGTGTGCCAAACCTAACAAATAATTGAAAATACAGGGAATTTTTTTTTAATTTACTTACTTGGAAAGAGAGAGAAAGATCTTCCATCCGCTGGTTCACTCCCAAATGTCTGCAGCAGCCGGGGCTGGGCCAGACCGAAGCAGAGCCTGGAACTGGGTCTGGATCTCCTGCGTGGGCGGCAGGCGCCCGGGCGTTGGAGCCATCACCTGCTGCCCGGAACGTGCCTTAGCCCCTTCTGTCGGCTCTTCTGATCCATGTCTGTGGTTTCCAAAGTCAGAAGTAGGGTCACTCAGAAGTGGGCAGGCCACAGGCGTGAAAGAGCCGCGAGCCAGAGTCAGACCACCGGGGCCCAGAGCCCAGCCCTGCCGTGCGCCCATTCCTGACCTGGGTGGGAGTCTGCGAGGGTCCCCGGGGTCCCTGCGTGGAGAGCGCGTGGGGCCTTGGCGGGCGCCCAGGTCCCTGCTGAGCAGGGCAGGCACCGCAGTGGCTGCCGGGCGCGTCCTCCGCTCCGCCCGCGTGCCGGCTGCTGCCTTCCTGTTTCTGGTCTGTCTGTTGATTTCACGTCGTGGGGAGTGAGAGGTCACTGTTTGTAAGGAAGAAGTACTTGGGTTTAAGGTCTCTGGACTGTCACCCAGCACTGTTGACGTTTCAATTACATGAGCTTTTCGTGAACCTGACGAGTGTGCGGAGCACCCCTTGGACTCTGCCGAGAACATGCCCGTGCACAAGGGCACTGAGCCCGTGCACGGCGCCGACGCCGCGTCCCTCTGCCCGCAGGACGGCCTGTACGAGTGCATCCTCTGTGCCTGCTGCAGCACCAGCTGCCCCAGCTACTGGTGGAACGGGGACAAGTACCTGGGGCCTGCCGTGCTCATGCAGGTGAGGGGCGTCCCCGGGGTGGGGGGGGCAGCGTCCGGCACCGGCACCAGGTCCCCCAGTGGGATTGCTCAGTGTCGTCGGCCGCGTCGTGCCACGTGACTTCCAGGCCGCAGCATGCCTTTGGTTCACTGCTCTGCGCAGACCACGCCTTGCAGGGTCTAGAGCGGTTCCCTGGGCCACTGGTCATGCCCGTCCTCCGCCCGTGTCTGTGAGACCCAGGGACCTGAGCCATCACCCCCTCTCCCGCCCCCTCTCCCCAGCTGTCCTGCTGGGCAGTGGGAAAAGGTGGCTAGCGACAGCCCTGAGCGAGGGGCTGCGTGGGGCTGCGTGGGGCTCCGCTGCCATTCACCACGGGCCCAGCTCGCTGCCGCGAGGGCACCAGCCTTGTTCCCAGAAAGCTGTGGGCTTCTAGAGTTGTGGTCTGTGCTTTCCAGAAGCCCAGAAGACAACTTCCCGTTCTCATGTTCCCGTGAGAGAGGTTTCCTGATTGTGTGACCACGTGCACGGTATTGACTCCTGGCCTCGGACAGGTTGAGCAATGAGTGCAGTCCTGTTTGTCGCTTGCACCGGTGACCTGAGGCGCCGAGACACGAGGGGGTCCTGTCGGTAATGCTGCCGGAGCAGGCCCAGTGATGCTGTGGTCAGTCGCCCTCGGCAAGCTGGCCTCAGGCCGCCGGGTCCGCCAAGTGGGACAAAGACTGCGTCTGGACAGGACTGGCCCATCATCGGTTCACTCCCACAGTGAGAGTCCAGTGTGGACAGGCGTGAGGACAGCCACGTGTCCCAGGCTGTCGGCGAGCACCGTGAACTCGTTAGGCGGTGCTCGTGAGCTGGGGTTTAGCTCCCGGGTGCCAGGCGCGGTGTGGACCAGGGAGCAGAGGTCATTGGTGGAGTGAGGCACGAGGCTGCGCTCCCGGGCGCCCGGGCAGGGCCGAGTGCACCCGGCTCTGTTTGGCCTGTAACGTGGCAGCCCTGCTAACCTGTCCCCGGTCTTCCCAGGCCTACCGCTGGATGATCGACTCCAGAGACGACTTCACAGAGGAGCGCCTGGCCAAGCTGCAGGACCCCTTCTCACTGTACCGCTGCCACACCATCATGAACTGCACGAGGACCTGCCCCAAGGTGCCATGCGCGCCTGCGGGGGGAGGGGGGGGACAGGGCCTGCCTGTCGTCCTGTGGCCTGGGGCGGGGCAGCTCAGCTCGGAGCTGCAGGAATGCACTCACTCAGGCCGCCTCTGGGGACAGGGGCACTGCAGGAGGCAGGGTCCCAGGGATCTGGGGACAGGAGCCTGTCTTCAGCCGAGGGCCATCCGAAACAGGCAGCTTATGGGGACTCAACTCCCTCTTGTCCCCTCCATCCAGAGTCGGCCGCTGACCTCTGCGCTCCAGCCGCTAGCCCGTTCCTTCTGTGAGCCTGGAGAGCTTGTCTCTGACTCGGGGCTCTGCTCCCCGGCCTTCGGCCCCTGCCTCCCGCACACACGGCTGCTCTGGCTGGCCCGGTCTGGACACTGCCCCGTGACACGCCCAAGGCTCCAGCCCCTGGCTCTCAGCACCTCGCAGCTGCTGTTCCTCGTGCTAGTCCAGCTCTGCTGCCGTGCCAGCCCACGGGGTGGGGGCTGTGCTGGTGCCGTGGGCCTCAGCCGGGGGCAGGAGGGCAAGGGCCGGGTGGCCTTTCAAGCCGAGGCTGCTGTGGGGCAGTGGAACTTGGCCATGGCAGCAAGGTGGCAGGCTGGGGTCAGGGCCGGCAGTTAGAAATGACAGCTGTCTCAGAAAATGTGGATGCTCAGTGCCTCCTCCCTTCTTGTGTGGAAATGGCCGTGCCCCTGCCCCCAGGACAGGCTGTGGGTGTGGTGGGGAGAGCTGGGTTGCCTGGTCCCTCGGGCTGTGGGCTGTGTGCTGTGCGCCCTGACCTCGGGCTGCTGTGTCATGAGAGTGCAGAGCCCGCGCTGCCTTCCTGCTGCCACCCTGAGCCGTTGGGTAGAGCGTCTCCCGCCAGCATCGAGCAGCCGCTGGGGCCCCAGGGCTGGGGCTCTGATCTTCCCAGGGGCGCGCCGGCCTGCCTCCCTGCTGTGAGCCGGCGCTCACCTGCTCACTCCCCGGGCCCCTGCACGGCAGGCGCACGGCGCGAAGGCAGCCTGCAGCTGGCAGAGCGGCCCTGGCCACACAGGCTCTGGCAGGCGTTTAGGAAGGGCTGGCGAGCGAGCCCCTTCCTGCTGCTGCCGACGCGGGGTCATGACGGCAGAGGTCTCAGGTGCCGGGCTAATATTGACATTGGCCTGTGGGCCGAGAAGCGACGCTGTCCTGGGTGAGCAGCGGAGCACAGGTGCCCTGCCCTGTTGGCGTGCTGGCGTGAGCCGCACCAGGAGCGGCCACGTGGCAGGGCAGCCAGGGGAGCTGAGCGGTGCCTGGTGTCTTAAGGCAGAGCACGCGCCCTCAGCCAGGCCCTGGGCTTGAAGGCCTTGACTTGCGTTCACTTAGCTCTGACCCTGCGGAGCCGGGAGCCGGGGAGCCTTCCCAGGGCCGGGGCTCCTGCCCTCGCGCCGCTGGTCACCAGTTGGTGTTGGTCCTTTGCTCCTGCAGGGCCTGAACCCAGGGAAAGCCATCGCGGAGATCAAGAAGATGATGGCCACCTACAAGGAGAAGCGAGCTTCCGTGTGACGCCTCCTCGCGGAGCGCTCGAGCGGCTCGGGCCCAGCATGATTTATGTCTGATTGACTCCTTCAAAGGTCTCGATTTTCCATGATCGCAGCATGTGTAATGAGAATGTTAAGATAAATAAATGCTATTCTACTTTATTAACAAAAGCAAGTCCGTCCTTCTGTTTCAGAGGAATGTGACGTGCCAGGGTCACTGTCCCTTTGGTTGGCTGGCTGGCTGATTGATTGATTGGCTGGCTGGCTGGCTGATTGATTGATTGACTAGCTGGCTGGCTGGCTGGCTGGCTGGCTGGCTGACTGACTGATTGGCTGGCTGGCTGGCTGGCTGGCTGGCTGGCTGGCTGGCTGACTGACTGACTGGCTGGCTGGCTGGCTGGCTGGCTGGCTGACTGACTGACTGACTGGCTGGCTGGCTGGCTGGCTGGCTGGAGAGGCGATCGCTCCCATCCATTGGTTCACTTCCCAGATGCACCAACAGCTCACCTCGCAGGTGGGTGGCCACAGTCAGGTGCTGGGGCTGGGAGTCCAGCCCAGCTACGCCAGGGTGGGACGAAGGCCCCTGATTGGCCTCTCAACCACTGGGCTAACCTCGCATCCTGGCGCTGTCCCAGGAGAGATGGACTCCAGGACTGAGCCCCTGGGGAGCAGCGGCGGGGGGGAGCGGATGGTGGAAACAGCCTGGAGCTGACGTCGGCTGGGCCTGCTCCAGCCGCTGCACAACCTTGGGCGTCTGCCTTTGCCTCTTTGCTGCTCCGTTTGCCCAGCTGTAAACGGGGCTCCTGCTTGCTCAGGCCTCACCCGCCAGGCACCTGCACTGAGCGCCCAGAGGCGCTGGCCGGTCAGTAGCGCTGCGCAGCGGGCCGGAGTCTTTAGTTTTTACTGGTGGAATTACTGAGGTTCCCCAGCACAGGGCCGTGACCCAGGGCAGCTGTGAGCGGGCTCCACAGACGGCCTCCCAGGCGCTGTCCCTGCAAACGCACAGTCCCCACTGCTAGGCCCGCAGGAGCCCCCCACGCCCCACGGACAGCTTGTACCCTCCCTGCAGACGCACAGTCCCCTGATGCCCACTGCAAAGCCAGCAGGAGCCCCCCACACCCCACAAGCAGTTTGTACCCTCCCTGCAGACACACAGTCCCCTGATGCCCACTGCAAAGCCAGCAGGAGCCCCCTACACCCCACGGGAGCCCCCCACACCCCATGGGAGCCCCCTACGCCCCACAAGCGGTTTGTACCCTCCCTGCAGACACATAGTCCCTACTGCAAGGCCCGCGGGAGCCCCCCACGCCCCACGGGAGCCCCCCACACCCCATGGGAGCCCCCCACGCCCCACGGGCAGCTTGTAGCCTTTGCCCCACGATACATCAGGGACTCCTAATCACGAAGCTACCTGTGTGTGTGGAAAGTTCACTTCTTCCGTAGCCTTTGTAACAATGGCTTGGGAGCTCTGTGGCACGGGTGTCCCCCGACTCAACCAGTGCCTTGTTTGGTTGTAAGTTGTTCATTGACCTGAGAGAGAGAGGTCTTTCATCGTGCGTTTACCCCCCCCCCCAGATACCCACAAAAGCCAGGAGACGGAACTCCATCCCGGTCTCCCCAGTTAAAGTTTTTGTTCATTTATTTGAGAGAGAGGGAGCGAGCTCGCACCCATGGGCCATTCCTCAGATATCAGTGGTCCCCAGCGGGGGCGGGGTGGGGAGACGCTAACAGCAGTCGGGGCAGGAGGCTGAGCCCCTGTGCTGCCCATCTGACCTTCCACGGGCTCAGGGTCAGGAAGGGAGCAGTTTCCCCAGCAAGGCAGTTTCTGTTGGCAGGAGCCATCACGCAGTCCCCAGTTCCCTCTCTCTAGTCCTTACACCAGCAGGCCCCTGAGGCCAGCCAATCATCGTTCCCCATTGTGCTGTCTTCCCCGCCCCCACCTTCCAAAGAAAGTCGCTCTGAAATGGCCCGTTTGCTTCAGTTTTTTCCACCTTCCTCAGCCCTTCTCTGTCTGTAAAACCAACCTCGTCTGCCAGGCTCACGGGAGCATTTCTTCTAATTTATGGAATCAGATGTTACCTGATGCTGGGATCAAAAAGAAAGCCAATTAAGATCTGAAACTAGGGGCCGGTGCTGTGGCATAGCGGGGGAAGCTGTCTGCAGCGCTGGCATCTATTGTGGATGCTGGTTCGAGTCCCAGCTGCTTCACTTCTGACCCAACTCTCTGCTATGGCCTGGGAAAGCAGTGGAAGATGGCCCAAGTGCTTGGGCCCCTGCACCCACGTGGGAGACCTAGAAGAGGCTCCTGGCCTCAGTGTGGTCCAGGCCTGGTTATTGTGGCCATCTGGGGAGTGAACCAGTGGATGGAAGATTCTCTCTCTCTGTCTCTGTATGTGTGTGTGTGTGTGTGTGTGTGTGGTGTTTGTGTGTTTCTCCCTCTAACTCTGCCTTTCATAAAAAGATCGGATCTGAAATGGAGCTGTAACCTTGTCCTCTGACACCTGCTGCTGCGCTCACAGGAAGCTGACGAGGCTGACGCCTGGATGGAGCCGGACACTTCCCTGTCGTCTTGGAAATGAAGGCATCCAGTGCCTAAGGTGCCGGGGGCCTCAGTGAGCACTTCCGGCTTTAGAAGGGGTGACGTCTGGGGCACTGTGGGAGGCCAGGCGCTGGAGCCAAGATGAACACGGTGCCAGCACGGATCTACCTCACCACCTGGCACGTCTGCCGCTGCAGGTCACTCTCCCCATTCGAATTGTGGTGAAATCGGGCTATGCTTGGCCGGCGCTGCGGCTCGCTTAGCTAATCCTCCGCCTGCGGCACCAGCACCCCGGGTTCTAGTCTCCGTCGGAGCGCTGGATTCTGTCTCGGTTGCTCCTCTTCCAGGCCAGCTCTCTGCTGTGGCCCCGGAAGGCAGTGGAGGATGGCCCAGGTGCTTGGGCCTTGCACCTGCATGGGAGACCAGGAGGAAGCACCTGGCTCCTGCCATCGGATCAGCGCAGTGCACCGGCCGTAGCGGCCATTGGGGGGTGAACCAACGGAAAGGAAGACCTTTCTCTCTCTCTCTCTCTCTCTCTCTCTCTCTCTCTCTCTCTGCCTGTCTGAAAAAAAAAAAAAATAGGGCTACGCTATCAGCTGAAGGTTTTATCCTCTGATAAAACCACAGACCCGAGCGGGCAGCAGGCAGCTGTCCTGGAGGCTGTTTTTATGCCCCCATTTACAAAACACCGCTGTGGGAAGCTTTGAGACAAACATCTCTTCCTCTTAAAAATGCATTTATTTGTTTGAAAGGCAGAGTTACAGAGAGATCACTCCCCAGATGGTCACAATGGCCAGGGTTGGGGCAGGTAGAAGCCAGACGCCAGGTCTCCCACAAGGGCCACTGCCTTCCCAGTGCATTAGCAGGGAGCTGGAACGGAAGGGGAACAGCCCTGGGGGATGCTGGTGCAGCGACGCCGGAAGGGAAAGTCCTGGCCCGCATGTGACTGGAAACTAAAGCCCCAGTGATGGAGGACGGCCACCCACAGACCGCCTGGACGACCACATGAGAGCCACTTCCCCAAAGGTCACCCCAGCAGGTGGCGGGGCCCCCACATCCTCTGTGTCCTCCAGCCCCATGGAGGAAGTGGGCAGAGCCGCAGGTGCAGTGCTGCCCCGGGCGGCTCAGGGACAGAGATGTGAGACCTGGTAACTCCCGGCCAAGTCCACAGTCTGGAGGAGAGGGCGGAGCCTCGTCATGCGGTCACCACGCCCCCTGCTTTTGTAAAGCTTCCTCAGTTCTATTTTTTAGATTGATTCATTTGAAAGGCAGAACAGGGGCCGGTGCTGTGGCGTAACAGGTTAAAGCCCCAGCCTGCAGTGCCAGCATCCCATATGGTTGCTGGTTCGAGTCCCGGCTGCTCCTCTTCCCATCCAGCTCTCTGCTGTGGCTGGGAATGCAGTAGAAGACAGACAGACAGACAGACAAGAAGAAATGGGGAGGTCTTCCATCTGCTGGTCCACTTCCCAAATGCCTGCACGGGCCGGAACCAGGCCAGGCCAAAGGCAGCAGCCAGGAGCCAAGAACTCCATCCGGGTCTCCCACACTTGGGGGCAGGGGCCCAAGGACTTGGGCCATTTTCCGCTGCCTTCCCAGGCACATAAGCAGGGGGAGCTAGATCAGAAGTGGAGCAGCTGGGACTGGACCAAGCACTCCGGTATGAGTGCCAGCGCCTTGCGAAGCCCCTAACCCAGCACCAGGACCTACAGCAAACCACTGGCTGCCCCCAGGCGCCGGCCTCCCGTGCTCCCAGCGGCTTCCACCGCACAGCTGAAGGGAGAGGGAGGTGATTTGGAAGCTCCCAGAGCTAGGAAGTGACAGTGCACCAGCGACTTGCTGACGCCAGCACCCAGCCCCCTGCCACCGTCCTGGTCGCCTCTTGGCAGGCCATCTGAGCTACCGTTTCCAACCCAGCCATGCTGCTGCCCGGGGCGGCTGGGTTCCCTGGGCGAAGTCCTGGCAGAGGCCACGGGGGCTCTGGGACGTTAGGCAGCCCGTCCCCGCTGGAAGTGTCGCCTGTGGGTGTAGATGAAGCGAGACGCCAGCCCACACCACAGTGGTCGGCAGGACCAGCCCGCAGCCGGCCCGGCCCACATCTCGGTCCCCACACACGCCTTCACCTCCGTCCCACGCCTGCACAAGTCCTCTGTCCCCGCCCTGGGCGTGCGCGGAGGCGGCGCCGGACTACAAGTCCCAGCAGCCCGGGCGCCGCCGCGGACGCGGGCCTCCCAGGGCTGGGCGGAGCGCGCGGCGCGCTCCCGACTGCGGCACGGTCGGAGCCGCGGAGCTGAGCCGTCGCCCCGCGCCCCGAGCCGCTCTCCGCGGCGCCTGCCCCGAGCCCCCGGGCCGCTCGGACCGCGCCCCCGCCCGGGGCCCTGCGCACGCCCGGGGCCCGGGCCGCGGGCCGCAGCGCCGGGGCCGGCGATGAGCGCGAGGAGCCGGCATGAGCGCAGGTGAGTGCCGGGCCGAGGGGCTCCGGACCCGGCGGGGTCGCCGGCCCGCCCGCCGTCGCACCTGTGCAGGGAGGGGAGGCGACACCGCCCACCGCAGGGGCACGAGCACGCGAGCGGCCCGGGGCCCGCTCCGGAGAGGCCGAGCCCGGGGATGGCGCCCCCCGCCGCCGGGCGCGCCGCGCACAGCCGTGCCCTCCCCGGCTTCCAGCGCCCCGGCTGCCGGGTGCTCCCGGCGCCGGTGCAAGGGGGTCATTGGGGTCGCCAGGCCTGGGAGCCCGGCCCACTCGCACGAATCAGCTCCCGCCCCCAATGTCCGAGGCCCAGGTCGGGGAGCAGGTGCGAGGCCGCGGCATGGGGGGCTCGGGGCAGCCGCCTCCCTTGTCTGAATGAATGAATGAATGAATCTCGGATTGGCAGCCTGTCCCAAGGGCCACACCCTCCAAGCTCCCGGGCCGGCGTGGGAGGCTCACCCTCTGCAGTCTTGTCTGATATGCCCCCTGCAGCGGATGAGGCCAGGAGACCCCTTTTATCCGGAAGGGCCTCATCCCTGCGTCGCTCACTCAGACCCCAGACCCCGGTAAAGGGCCCACCCAGGCAACGCAGACCCCATCTCTCCCTCCCCACGCCCCCTGCCTCAAAGCCTGGCGGGCACTCGGGGTGAGGGAGGGGCAGGAATCCGGAAAGATGGCCCCTAGGCTGCCCGTCCCGACCTGGTGGGCGCAGGAGCTCCCGGCCACTGGGGATCCAGCGCAAGGACGGAGCCCCCCACCCCCCATGCCAGTGCCCTGTTGCCACAGGAAGATGGGCCTCCCGCAGGAAATGAGAGGTTCCCCAGTGCTTCCTCCGGCCCCTCTGCCCTGCAGTGCAGCCCGAGCCCAGGTCAAGTGCGTGGCTGTGTGTCTGTGTGCGAAGGGGAACTTCGATGTCGCCGGCTTCTGCCCTTTCAAGCCGGGCGAGGGACTTCGCAGCTCCGTGCCGCAGCCCGGGACGGGAGGCTGGTGGGAAAATTCGCTCCCAGACGCTGCTGAACAGGGGAGCCTGAACAACCCGTTCTCCCTGGAGCCTGGGTGTGCCCACGCCGGCCACCAGCTTCCTGGGGCGCTGAGCTGCGAGAAGAGATAAACAGGGCCCGGCTGGCCCTGCGAGGGTCTGCCCCGGCTTCCCCTCCAGCTCCCCCCGCCTCCTTTCTCCGGGGGCCACTGGGAGAGTCCTCACGGAATGAGGGGTGTGCGACAGAGGCAGGAAGAACCTCCCAGAGGGGCCGCAGCATGGATCCTGTGGGGGTCTCTGGCAAGGACCCGCAGGAAGTGGCCGGGAGGGGCAGGCGTCTGGCAGAGCAGCTACGATGCCCCCGTCCCACCGGCCCCGGATTCCTGCCGCCCACATGGGAGACCTGAGTCCGGTTCCTGGCTGCTGGCTTCCGCCTCGCCCAGCCCTGGCTGCATTTGGGGGTGAGCCAGTGGATAGGGCTCCCTCCCTCTCTCCCTCTCTCGCTCTGGCTCTCAAATTGAAAAACACAGTTGGTGGCACCTCGGCAGCTCACAGCAAAGCAAGGCAGGCGAGGGGGTGGGCTCGGGACTGTGCCCCCATCCTCTGCTGTGCCTGCCACGCGCCCGGGCCGTCCTTCACCGGCTCCTGACCCCCGGGGTGAGCGGCAGCCCCAGTGTGTGCTGGGCAGAGAGGACCTGGTGCATGACAGGTGCTGGCCGGCCTCCACATTCCCGTCTGTGAAGTGGGGAGAGCCACTGTGCAGGTGGCGTGGCACTCAGGAGCAGGATGCGTCCCCGTGGCCCGACCCGTCGCGGGCTTCTCTCTTCCTGATTCCTGCCACGGGCCTGGGCGCCTCTGGGTCTGGTGCGCAGCTGGTGGGTGGCCCCAGGGAGCCGGCGGCACAGTTGGGGGTTGCAGACCCCGTGGGAGCCTGAGAAGTGGGTCAGGCAGAAGCCACGCCTCCTCGGCAGGGAGCCAGCTGCCTGGTCCTGTGCCACCCCGCGGGCCGCTCGTCTACCCCAGGGCGGCTGCACGCGGATCTCTGCTTGTGCTCCGGGGGCCGGGACGACGTAGAAGCCGGGAGAGGCTGGGCAAGACCCAGCTTGCCTTGGGCATGATCCAGGATGGCGCCCCCGTAGCCTGTCTGTGGCCCTCGTCCTGTGTGCCCTGGGCCACACCAGGAAGGGGCAGAAGCCGTGGCCCGGCCCTGCCCTGCTCTGCGCCCGAGCCCCCAGGCCGCAGGCTCCCACGCGTCTGTGTGCGCCCAGGCTCTCGGGGGAGCCGCGATGCCAGCGTTTGCTTTCTGAGTCAGGCGCTGCCCGGGCGAGGGCTGGCCGGGGGCGGGACTAGGGTGCGTTTGGTTTTTGAGTCATGGTTGGGAGAGGCCTCGGGAGGCGCAGGGCCCGTGCCCTGTCCTCGGAAGCGGCCCTCAGGCGTGGGGTCTCCGGCTTCCTGGCTCAGGGCCTCGCTGCCAGGTGCCTTCCTTTGTGAGACGGGAAGACGGGAGCCCTCCGCAGTGCGTCGCGAGGAGCTAGCTCGGGGAATGGGCCCGGGAAGGGGCCGGGAGCAGCCACCGGGGAGGTGCTGTCCACGCCGGGGACTGCTGAGCGGTGATGGGAGCGCGCAGTTCTGCACCTGTCGGCTGGGACCGAGGCCCCGGTGCCCAAGGTGTCCCCAGGGGCTGAGTGGTGATCGAGGCCCGCCCTGAGCACCCAGTGGGTGGCCGTCTTAATAGTTATTTTATGTGTTCAAAAGGCAGAGTGACAGAGGGCAAGAGAGAGATCTTCCATCTGCTGGTTCACTCCCCAAACGGCCAAGGCCAGGAGCCTTGGATTCCATCCGGGTCCCCCGTGTGGCCGCAGGGGCCCCAGCGCTTGGACCATCACGCGCTGCCTTCCCAGGTGCACTGGCGGGCAGCTGGGTCAGAAACTAAGCAGCGGGACTCACACCGGTGCTCTGAGTCAGGCCGCCCACGTCGGAGGCGGCCACTCAGTCCGCTTGGCTGCGACCCGGCCCCAGCGCTGGGTGGGTGTCGTCTCCAGTTCTGAGAACTGACTTGGGGAAGGTCAGTTTCAAGCAAATGCAAACTATGTACTCCCGGGTCCATTTTATTCATAATAAAGGACTCTTTCTCTCTCCTTTTTTTTTTTTTTAACTTGACAGAGTTAGTGAGCAGTGAGACAGAGACAGAAAGAAAGGTCTTCCTTCCACTGGTTCACCCCCCAAATGGCTGCTACAGCCGGCGCGCTGCACCGATCCGAAGCCAGGAGCCAGGTGCTTCCTCCTGGTCTCCCATGGGGTGCAGGCGCCCAAGCACTTGGGCCATCCTCCACTGCACTCCCGGACCACAGCAGAGAGCTGGACTGGAAGAGGGGCAACCAGGACTAGAACCAGCGCCATTATGGGATGCCGGCGCCGCAGGTGGAGGATTAACCAAGTGAGCCACGGCACTGGCCCCAGGACTCTCTTTTTAATGTTCATTTTTATCGGGAAGCAGAGAGAGACAGGGAGACAGGAATCTTCACTGCACAGGTTCACTCCCCAGATGTCTGCAGGAGCCCGGGCTGGGCCAGGCTGGAGCCAGCGGCCAGCAGCCAGCGGCCAGCGGCCAGCCAGAAGGCGGGGCCTCCCCTGTGAGTGGCAGCGGCCCCCTGCTTGGGCCGTCACCTGCTGCCTTCCAGGTGTGCATGAGCCGGAAGCTGGATTGGAAACAGAGCCAGGACTCGAACCCAGGACTCCAGTAGGGGATGCACGTGTCCCAGGCGGCGTCATAACCGCTGGAGAGGATTTTTGTAGTGTGTCCTAGGAGGGTCTTCTACACTTCCATGCGCGTGAATAGCTGTACCTATTTATGGGGTGAGGCCGATATTTCTACACGGGATACGGGAGCACCGGTCAGATCACTCATTTCTGTCAAGCTTGGAGCCCCCTCTGCTCTTTAGATCTGCAGCAGGATGCTGGGGGGAACCGGTTTAATCAATCCTGCTGCTGCTTCTCGGCGGGTTCAGAACTCAGCCAGACAAGGGTGGGAGTATTTTCAAGTGTTTATTTATTTTCATCTACTTGAAAGGTAGAGCCGGGGGGCGGGGGAGAAAGAGAGATCAAGTGCTCCCACTCGCTGGTTCACTCCCACAGAGACAGCGCGTGCGCGAGTGCTCCCAGCCGCTGGTTCACTCCCACAGAGACAGCGCGTGCGCGAGTGCTCCTGGAGCACTCCCCAGACCTCCGCAGCGCCAAGGCTGAGCCAGCTGCAGCCGAGAGCCAGGAGCTCTTCCAGGTCTCCCACGAGGGCAGCCGGGGCCCAAGCACTGGGCCGTCCTCCGCTGCCCCCGGGAGGCCTTAGCAGGAGGCTGGAGGGGAGGAGGGGGAGCCGCTGAGGGCACCCCGGGGGCAGTTTCTGCTGCTGTGCCCGGCAGCCCCCGCATGGGCGGCGATACCTGTTGCGCCCCTACCGCTCAGCACGCGGGCAGACGTGGGCAGAGCTAAAGGGGCGGCCGAGACGCAGACCAGCCCCGGCCCTCCGTGGCTCCTTTGCCGTCGAGGGTAGGAGCCGTCCCGGCCTGGTCGCGGTGCAGCCGGAGGCGGCCTTTGGCAGTGAGAAGTGACAGGGAACCAGCCAGGCCGCCCCTCCCTGCTTGCACCTCCTCCCAGCAGCTGTCACCGTCGAGAACAGAACAGAGACGGAGCCAGGGCCCCAGAGCTCTCGTACCAGCCCTGGCTACCAACGCTAGACTCTTTTCTTTGTTTGCATGAAACAAATAACCCTCTTGTTTAATTAAACCCAGCCTAGAGCTGGCGCTTGGACTTCGTCCTGATCCTGCTGTGTACCCGCTGTGTGATCTGGGCAGGTGACTCAGCCTCTCTGGTCCCTGTGCGCATCTTTATAACAAGAATCATAACCGTGGTTGCCTGGCAGGGTTATGGCACCGGCTGTGCACCAAGGCCAGGACCAGAGCCTGTGGGCGGTGAGCCCCTGGGGAAGGCCGGCCTTTGGGACTTGGGCTTAGGGAGGCTGCAGAGCCAGGGCAGCTGGGAAGCCAGGGTTGTGTGCGGGCCGAGTGGGTGGCAACTCAGAGGCTGCAGCTGAGGGCGGGGGACTTTTCCAGGGGCTTCGGGAAGCGCCCGGAGGCCCCCAGCAGGGCATCTGCGTGTCCAGCGGGGGTCCCGGCCGCAGAGAAGCCCCTCGGGCCCAGCACGCCCTCCTTCCCCCAGCCCCCAGCCCCACGGCAGCGAGCTAAGGGGAGAATTTCCACAGTACACACCTGCGCTGGCACCCAAGCCTCAGTTTGCCCGTCTGTAGCCACAGCCTCCCCGCGGCGTCTGGCTGATCTCACTGCCAGGCCCCAGTGGGCACGGGGACTGAAGGCGGATGAACAGCCCCGAGTAGGAGTGGATGAGGAAAGGTGAAACGGGACCAGGCTCCAGGGGGCTGACAGGTGGGCGTGGCTGTGCACCTGCTCTCAGCTGCAGGCCACACCCAGCCAGAGGTGACCGACACGCCGGCCACCCCAGCACGGCCGGACAGCAGCGCTGGGCTCTCTGGGCTCACGGAGCAGGAGCAGCGGGAGCCACCCCAGCCACCCTCTCCTCCCGCCCACAGACAGCAGCCCCCTGGTGGGCAGCACGCCCGCCGGCTATGGGACCCTGACGGTAGAGACATCGATCGATCCCCTCAGCTCCTCAGTTTCATCCATGGTAGGTGCGCCAAGGGAGGCAGTGGATCGGACCCCGGACCCCGGCCAACAGGCCCCTGCCCCGGCCCCCTGGCCCCCAGCCCCCAGGCCCCTGGCCCCCTGCCCCCGCCCCCCGGCCCCCAGCCCCCCAGGCCCCGGCCCCCTGCCCCGGCCCCAGCCCCTGGCCCCCAGCCCCCGGCCCCCGGCCCCGGCCCCGGCCCGCCCCGCCAGGCCCTGTGACCTGCGTTCGCAGAGGCTCAGCGGCTACTGCGGCACTCCCTGGAGGGTCATCGGCTACCACCTCGTGGTCTGGCTGATGGCGGGGATCCCTCTGCTGCTCTTCCGCTGGAAGCCCTTGTGGGGCGTGCGGCTGCGGCTGCAGCCCTGCCACCTGGCCCGCGCAGAAACGCTCGTCATCGAAATAAAAGACAAAGAGGTGAGGGTGGGGCCCGGCCCAGGGCTGGGGAGGGACCGCAGTGGCCGGCGCTGGGGGCATGGAGGACCAGCTGCCCCGCACTTGCCCAGAGCGTGGCAGCCAGGGTCTGGGTCTCAGCTTGCCCATCTGCGCAGTGGGCAGGAGCTCGCCTCGGCCTCCACTGCTGCCTCCCCCGGCAGGGGCCCCTGGGTGGGCGGGGCCTGGGCAGGGCCGACTGAGTCCTGTCCTCTGGGTTCCAGGATAGCTCGTGGCAGCTCTTCACCGTCCAGGTGCAGACGGCGGCCATCGGCGAAGGCAGGTGAGGCGGCCCCCAGCCCTCCCGGGAGCCCTCGCGCCCTCTGAGCCCGGGGCCTCCGTCCCAGGGAGGGACGCTGGCTCTGTGGCGACAGTGAGGTGCAGGGCGGCCTCCCCCTTCACCCCAGCCTGGAGCTGCCCCCACCGGCCCCGGGGGAGGATGGCCGGAGCCAGGCGGCCGTGGGGGCGGTGCCGGAGGGCGAGTGGGAGGACTCAGCCCGGCTGCACACGAGGGAGGAGGCGGTGAGTAGAGGCCCTTGGCGCGCTCTGTGCATCCGTATCTGGTGCCACCGATTCTGGCCCTCTCGTTCCACACCTTCCCCTTCCCAGCCCATCCCCTTCTGTCCTGCGACCGGGGCCCTGCCCGCTGCCCCCAGCGCCCACGTGCTCCTAGGCCAGGCCGGGCTCTACCCGACCTCTCCTCTCTGCCCAGAAGCGGCTGCTGCGCTACTACCTCTTCCAGGGCCAGCGCTACGTGTGGCTCGAGCCCCGGCAGGCCTTCCTCCAAGTTAGGTAGGGGCTCCGGCCAGCGCCGTGTGGGCACGCGTGCACGGTGTTGGGGGGGTATCACGTGGCCGGCGAGGCTGTGCTGCCTCTGCCCCTCGAGGCCATGGGCGAGTTCCTGAGCCTCTCCGGCAGCGTCGGGGTGTACTGGGGGTCGGGGAGCCCCTGCCCCCTAGGGTCGTGTTGGTGAGCCTTGTCAGCCTGGGGGTGGGGCTCTGGATGGTTCCATCTGCTTGTCCTGCCCTGCCCGCCCATCCTAGCTGGGGCCCCCGGAAACTGGCCTCCAGATGAGGGTTCACGTGCGGGCAGTATGCCTGGAGCAGGCAGCGCTGGATGGAGGGGCTGCTCAGGCCGATGCCCACCGTGGCCCCAGGAGCTCAGTCCCCCGGGGCGCGAGGGCCATGGCCCCTTACGTCATTGTCACGGCAAAACTGGAACCCTCCGTGCTTCCAGCTCTGCTGACGTGGGTGAGCTGGTCCCGAGACAGGTGCACGCACAGGCGAGTGTGGAGGGCGCGCGGTGTCGCCTGTGAGAGCCGGGCGCTGCCCAGAGCGCCCCGCGGCTGAGCACGTTCACCCCCACGGCCCTGGGAGGCAGCTGCTGTCTCTGCCCCATCCGGCCGGGAGCTCGCCGAGGCCCGGAGAGCTGTGGCAGCTCGTCACAGGTGACCGCTGCTCTGTGGGCCTGAGCTGGGACCCGGTCAGAGGAGCAAACAGAGAGCGCGGTGTGCCGACGCAGGGCCGGGGTGGCCCGGGGCGCAGCGACTCCTCTCCCCTCCCCCCCACAGCCTGCTGGACCAGGGTCGCACCTGTGATGACATCCGCCGCTGCCACTCGGGCCTCAGCCCCCAGGACCGGGCCGAGAGGTGGGCGGGGCCAGGGTGGGGGTGGGGCCCTGAGGGCGGGGCCAGGCGCTGCTGTCCCATCACTTGCGCTCCGTGGGCCCCTGTTTCCCTGGCCAGCAGCTCTGTGACCACAGCCCCTCCCCCTGCAGGAAGGCCATCTACGGCCCCAACGTCATCGGCGTGCCCGTCAAGTCGTACCCGCGGCTGCTGGCAGATGAGGTAGGGCCGTCCCTGGACCTCGCCCCGGCTGCGTGTGGCTCCCGTCTGGCGCTTGCTCCTCGGGCCACTGGGGGTGGCAGGCCAGACCCGCGGACCCTATGCATGGGACAGGTCATCCCAGGCTCCTCCCGGGCTGCCCAGCGGGGGAGGAACTGGAGGCCCCGCCCAAGGCGTGGGCTGGGGCCAGGAGCCGCCCGGGGGCAGCCCGAGCGCCTCCCGCCTGCCCGGAGCCAGGGCCCTTTCCGTGCGCTGTCCACTCCCCTCCTCCCACAGCCCTTGAGTGGGGCTGGGACGCTGTTCACCCACGAGGCTCCCAGGCGTCAGAGGGGACACCTAGAGCGACATGGTGACGTCCTCACCCCGGGACAGAACCTGGGAGAGGGAGAGCCCCTGGGTCTGCCCTGATACCAGCTGCAGCCCGCCCCCTCGGAGCTAGCTGGGTTCAGGCCAGTGACTTAACCCTTCAAGCCTCAGTCTCCTCGTCTGTAACATGGAGCCGATGGTGGGCCCACCCTGACTCGCCATCCGCACTCTGACACTTCAGGTGCTTGGTAAGGGCCGGTGTCGGGGGCCCAGCAGATGCTCCCGGCCTCCGTAGAGCAGGCACACCCCGAGAGAGCCGGGGCCTAAGTCCTCTGCCACTTGCGGGGCCCCCTGCTCTCGTGGGCACAGGAGACCTGGCCAGCGGCTGGGCCACCGCAGGGGCCTCGGCCTGAGCCTGCCTCCCCCTCCCCAGGCGCTGAACCCCTACTACGGGTTCCAGGCCTTCAGCATGGCGCTGTGGCTGGCGGACCGCTACTACTGGTACGCACTGTGCATCTTCCTCGTCTCCACCATCTCCATCTGCCTGTCCGCGTACAAGACCAGAAAGGTGAGTGGCGGGGGGCGGGCCGCTGGGCCCCCCGGGCTGCCACCCACCCGCCTCTCGTCCCCCTGCCCTACAGCAAAGCCAGACTCTGCGGGACATGGTCAAGCTGTCCATGCAGGTGCGCGTGTGCCCCATGCAGGTGCGCGTGTGCCGGCCCGGAGGAGGTGAGACGCAGGGCGGGGGGAGGGGGTACCAGGCGGCGGCTGCGGGGCCCGGGCCGTGCTGAGCTCCCGTCTGCCCACCCCGCCACCCGCCCCGCAGAGGAGGAGTGGGTCGACTCCAGCGAGCTGGTGCCGGGAGACTGCCTGGTCCCTGCCCCAGGAGGGCGGGCTCGTGCCCTGCGATGCCGCCCCTGGTGGCCGGCGAGTGTGTGGTCAACGAGAGCTCTCTGACCGGTGAGTCCCCCGGCCACCCCGCCCTGAGTTCTCTTTCCCTTTTTCTCTCCGGTAACGACCGCGGCTTGAGCTCCTGCCAGCCCCGCGCCCTCGGGCTGCGTTGCTTGCCCTCCCGGTGCCTGGGTCTCTTCCCTGTGAAATGGGGCTGTGGGCCCCCAGGACTGGCTGGGCCTCTGCAGGGGCCTAGGAGCGAGAGTGGTCACAGCACGCACCCACTGTGTGCCATCCTGCCATGTGAGCGTTTGGCTTTGCAAGCACAGCAGAGCAGGGGACGCGCCCGCTGGGACGCCCAGTGCCCTCCCGCCCCGCACAGCCACTGGGCAGGGTTCGAGGCCTCTTCCCGCCTTCCTCCGGGCATTAATGCGAGGGGGAAGCCCCTGGGGAATGCGGGTTGGGAAAAGCCGAGGCGGGGGTTCACGCAGCCACGTCCCTTTCCCCCGTGAGCTGTGCACAGGGCAGCTGCGCACATGCGCGGGTGCGCCCCCCTCTGTCCCGCACACGGGCCGTACCCAAGGCCTCATTCCATACCTCCGTGGCTTCTCGAGCCATCCACGGCCCACGTGTCCCTGCACCTTCAGCCGCCCCCCAGGGCTGTGCAGAGGCACCGTTGACCCGAGCAGGCCCCCAGCCATGAGTGTCACAGTGTGACCCCACCCCCGCCCCGCCTCATCGAGCAGCCCGGTGCCACGTCTCTCGGTGCAGGCACTTCCGGCTCTGCAGAGCGGTAGCTTTGGGTGGATGCTGGTGTTCACTGGAGACACGGGGCAGTGGCCATATCCAGGGAAGGCTCCCGGCGCGTGTTGTTTGTATGATAAGAACGGCGATTGGCATGGCGTGTGCACACATGCCCTGAGCTTAGCCCTCCCTCCCCGCTTTCCCGCCCCTTGCCCGGGTAGCCTCTGAGTTCCCTCCAGAAAGCTGCACACAGCAGGTGCTCAATAATTGCATCCTCACAGGCATTCCGTAAGGGATTATACCCGGCAGTCTGCCCAAGGCTTTGATTGAGGTTACACCCCTGTTTATATCTTTATTGGTTGGAATTGTAAACACAGTGCACGCTTACTATAAAAATAATTCCGACAGAAGGCATTAGACTCCCCCCGCCCCCACCACACGTGGACGTGGCCAGGCACGTCCCCCGAGCCCCCCAGGAGGGCGATCTGGGTGACTGGCTGCCCCCCTCCGCTTCCGGGCCGCCTCGTCTTGTTTTGGTGTCATCTCGCCCTCAGTGTTCCTCTCTGTAAAATGGAGCTGTGATTTCTTCACACGCGGTCCCAGCTCAGGGGGACCTGGGGCTCACGGCACAGCTCCCTGCACACCTCTGGTTCTGCTGGAGGGAGGGGGCGGCCCCGAGACCCCCCGTGGCCTCACCCAGCGTCCCTCCCAGGGGAGAGCGTCCCCGTGCTGAAGACGGCACTGCCGGAGGGGCCGGGCCCCTACTGCCCGGAGACACACCGGCGGCATACGCTCTTCTGCGGGACCCTCGTCCTGCAGGCCCGGGCCTACGTGGGACCGCACGTCCTGGCAGTGGTGACCCGGACAGGTACGCATCAGGAGGCCGGGCAGGGGGCGGGGTCCTGGCCCCACGCCCCACCCCTGCTGCCTCCGGGGTCCCAGCTTAACAGAAGTGAAGCCCGACGGGGGCCAGCCCCATGGTGTCCGCCGAAGCCGGCAGGGCCCTACGTGCCGGGGGAAGCAGGGTGTGGCAGCAGAAGGGGTCCACCGGAATCTGGGTTTGAAGTGGGAGCTGGACAAGGCCTTGGCCATCGCTCATGACCCCAGACTGGGTGACAGCTGAGCCAAGTGCAGCTGGGGTGGGCGAGTGGTGAGAGACACCAGCTCTCCCCCAGCCTCCCCTCCTTGGCCCCCTGTCTTCCCCAGGGTTCTGCACGGCCAAAGGGGGCCTGGTGAGCTCCATCCTGCACCCGCGGCCCATCAGCTTCAAGTTCTACAGGCACAGCATGAAGTTCGTGGCTGCCCTGTCCGTCCTGGGTAAGCGGCCCCTCCGCCCCGCCCCCCTGCTGCGCTGGTGCTGCCCCCCGCCCCACGTCCCACCGTGTCCCTCATCGTCTCCGCAGCTCTGCTGGGCACCGTCTACAGCATCTTCATCCTGTACCGCAACCGGGTAAGCCGCGGGGCCGGGCGGGGCTCCCGGGGCCCAGGGCCGCCCGGCCCGCCGCTCACGGCGCCTCCTCGCAGGTGGCCGTGGACGAGATCGTCCTCCGGGCCCTGGACCTGGTGACGGTGGTGGTACCGCCCGCCCTGCCGGCCGCCATGACCGTGTGCACGCTCTACGCCCAGAGCCGCCTGCGCAGCCAGGGCGTCTTCTGCATCCACCCGCCGCGCATCAACCTGGCCGGCAAGCTGCGGCTGGTGTGCTTTGACAAGGTGGGTGCCGCGTGGGCGCCGGGGGGCCCCTCAGAGGCCTGGGCCAGGCTTGCACTCCCACAGTCCTCGAGACACACTCAGAGCAGCGCGCCAAGTCACTTGTTCAGAAATCACCGAGGGCCTCCTGGGTGCCCTGGAGGGGCAGCCGTGACCGACACAGACGTCCTCGTGGTCATTGTGTGGGTGCACGGGGCGGGCGGGGCTCTCAGAGGCCGGCCCTGTGGCACAGCAGTCTAGGCCAGTGCTGGCGACACCGGTGTTCCTGTCATAGTGCAGGTTCCACTGGGCTGCTCCACTTCCCATCCAGCTCCCTGGGAAAGCAGTGGGAGACGGCCCAGGTGCTGGGGCCCCTGCACCCGCGTGGGAGACCTGGAGTCCCTGGTCCCTGATGGCAGCCACCTGGGGAGTGAACCAGTGGGCAGAAGACCCCTCTCTCTCTCTCCGCCTCTCACCCAGTCCTTCTTTCTCACCCTCCTACTCTGCCTTGCAAATAAATAGATCTTTAAAACCAAAGTTAGGAGGGAGGCGAGTAGGGAGAGAGGGGGCAGCCAGCTGGAGGGGCTCCCCTGAGTGGCCTTGCTGAGGGGCGGTGGGGAGGCCAGAGCAGCAGGGGCCCTGTGGAACACACAGGGTGAACGGCAGGGCCCGGGCAGGCACGCAGCGCCGGGTTGGCCGAGGCTGGAGGCTGAGCGTTAACCTGAGTGTCAGGGCCAGAGAGACTTCTTTAAACTCAGGGGCGGGGCTCGTGGTCAGCTTCACACAGCTCATGGGCCAGGGACTGGGCAGCTAGAATCCCGTGTGGGAGATCAGTCACTCACTCAATCAACAAACAGGCTGAGTGCTGACCGTGGGCCAGCTCTTTCTGGGTGCCACAGAGCGCAGAGGTCACAGGTAGGTCCAAGGGCACAGACTCCCCGGCCTCGGAAACAAAGCCAGACCGTGAAGCGTGGCGACTCGAGGCTGAACCACGCAGGTGGAAGTCCGGAGGTCAGGAGAGGCCTTGGCCGGCCCCGCCTCACACCAAGGTCCCCCTGTCCCCGCAGACGGGCACCCTCACCGAGGACGGCTTGGACGTGATGGGAGTGGTGCCCCTGAAGGGCCAGGCGTTCCTGCCGCTGGTCCCAGAGCCCCGCCGCCTGCCGGCGGGGCCCCTGCTCCACGCGCTGGCCACCTGCCACGCCCTCAGCCGGCTCCAGGACACCCTGGTGGGCGACCCCATGGACCTCAAGATGGTGGAGTCCACTGGCTGGGTGAGGCAGCCCCCGACCTGTCTTCATTCTGGGTCTCTGACATGCCCCTCCCCTCCCCATTATTCATAATCAGGGCGAGGCCAGCCTCTGCGCACCGGCCTTGTCGCGTGGACCCCTCCCCCGCCCCAGCTTGAAACCGGCCTCCCAGGAAAGAGACTGAGCTCAGGGGGTGTGGCGGCCCCTTGTCCAAGGTCACCTTGAAAGGGGGCGCTCAGAGACAGGGTTTGAATTTGAGGCCAGCGCCTGGCCGGCAGGGTAAGCCGCCAGCTGCGGCATGGCGTCGTCCCCTGTGAGCACCATTTCCAGTCCCGGCTGCTCCACTTCGCATCCAGCTCCCTGCTAATTGGCTGGGAAGGCAGTGGAGGATGGCCCAGGTGCTTGGGCCCTGCACCTGCATGAGAGACCAGGAGGAGGCACCTGGCTCCTGGCTTCAGCCTGGCCCAGCCTGGGCCATTGCAGCCACCTGGGGAGGGAACCAGCAGATGGGTGATCTTTGTCTCTCTCCCTTTTTGTAATTCTGCCTTTAAATAAATCTTAAAAAAAAACCTAAAAAAGCCTAAGGAGCGTGAACCCCCCTCCCCGGGGCCCGCGCCCTCACCTTGCGCCCCACACAGTCCCCGGGGAGGAGGGCTTGGGGGTCTGACCGAATCTCCCGCCACCTCCCAGGTCCTGGAGGAGGCGCCCGCTGCCGACTCTGTGCTCGGGGCCCAGGTCTTGGCGGTGATGAGACCCCCGCCCCGGGAGCCTGGGCTGCAGGGAACGGTGAGTTGAGGGGGTGAGGGGCGCCCCAGGGGGGCTCCACACTGGCGCCACAGCTGCCTCTCGTACCTGCAGGAGGAGCCCCCCGCGCCCGTGAACATCCTCTGCCGCTTCCCCTTCTCGTCGGCGCTGCAGCGCATGAGCGTGGTGGTGGCGCGGCCGGGGGCCGCTCAGCCCGAGGCCTACGTCAAGGGCTCCCCCGAGCTGGTGGCAGGGCTCTGCGACCCCGAGACAGGTGACCGCAGGACGGTGGCACAGGACGGCCGGTGGGTATCCAGCCTCTGGCCCTGCCGGCCCCTGCGCATCCGAGTGACACTGCGTCTCCCTGGCAGTGCCCCCCGACTTCGCCCCAGTGCTGCAGAACTACACGGCTGCCGGCTACCGCGTCGTGGCCCTGGCCAGCAAGACGCTGCCTGTGGCGCCCAGCCTGGCCGTGGCACAGCAGCTGACAAGGTGCGCCTGTCCCGGGCCTGGGTGGGGCCCAGGGAGGGGGCCCTCGCCCCTGTGACTGAGAGGGGGGCTTGGCCACTGCTGACCTCTGACCTGGGCCTGCCCGCGCTCCAGGGACGCTGTGGAGCGGGAGCTGAGCCTGCGCGGGCTGTTGGTCATGAGGAACGTGCTGAAGCCGGAGACCACGCCGGTCATCCAGACTCTGCGCAGGACACACATCCGCACCGTCATGGTGACAGGTACCGTGGCGCCTGGGTGCCCAGCCTGCCCTCCTGGGGCCGCCTCCTGGGTGCCTGCCTCGCCCCAGGCGCTTCTTGTATGCGGGGTGGGCCTTCATACACGATCCCTCCTGCTCCGGACTGCGCCCCCTGCTGGACAGGCAAGCACATTGCAGCTCAGAGGAGTGGAGCCGAGTGTGGCACCCGCCCTGCTGGGTGACTGCTCTGGGTCCCGGGGGCCCCCTCTAAGCTTGGGGACAGTGGTGTCTGCTGCGAAGGTTGTACAAATCACCAGGAGCCAGAGGGACTCTAGCATGAGCGTGGTGGTGGCTGCTGGGGTGATGCTGCTGGGGCTGCGTCCGTCTCCTTGTCTGCCCCGCCCCCAGCTACACTCACACACACACACACACACACACACACACATACTATGCACTTATACACACACATGCATGCATACACGCACATGGCATCCAGCAGGAAGCAGTAAATGTGGCCTCAAGCCCAGAGACCCTCTCCCTCCTCAGCCCCTTTACGCGTGGGGCCGGAGTCGGCGTTAACCGCCCTGGCTCACTCCGCTGTGGCCGTGGGTTGCACTGGGCCGCAGCCTTCCAGTCTGTGGGGATCCAGGTGAGGAGGGCCCCCCTGGGCAGTGCTGGACCCTGGCCTTGCCACACACCGCAGGGGACAACCTGCAGACGGCGGTCACGGTGGCCCGCGGCTGTGGCATGGTCGGCCCCCAGGAGCGTCTGGTCATCGTCCACGCGACGCACCCCGAGCGTGGCCGGCCGGCCTCCCTGGAGTTCCTGCCTGTGGAGTGCTCCGTGGCCGTGAACGGGGCTAAGGTGAGGCTGACTCCAGCCCTGGGTCGCCTGAGCCCGGGCCCCAGCTCTCCAGGGCCGGCAGGGGGAGCTGAGCTGGGCTGGGCTCCCTGTGCCCCCAGGATCCCGAGCAGGCCACAAGCTGCGCCGTGGAGCCAGACCCCCGATGCAGCCACCTGGCGCTCAGCGGGTCCACCTTCGCCGTCCTCATTAAACACTTCCCCAAGCTGCTGCCCAAGGTAGGGCGCCCCGACGCCGCCCCCTCGGCCCCGGCTCGGCTCCGGCTCCCCATGGCTGCTGCAGCCGCCTGCCCCTGTGCCCCCAGGTCCTGGTCCAGGGCACCGTCTTCGCCCGCATGGCCCCGGAGCAAAAGACTGAGCTGGTGTGCGAGTTGCAGAAACTCCAGTGAGTGCCGCACGCGGGCAATGGGCCAGGGGCGGCCGGCGGGAGCTGGCGCGTCGTCCCCGCACCCTCTCCCGCTACCGCGTGGCCCCGCCTGCAGCCGGAGGGGGCGGGCCAGGTCAGCTCACGGGCCCCGCCTGCCCCACCCGGCTGCCAGGTACTGCGTGGGCATGTGTGGGGATGGCGCCAACGACTGCGGAGCCCTGAAGGCGGCCGACGTGGGCATCTCGCTGTCCCAGGCCGAGGCCTCGGTGGTCTCGCCCTTCACCTCGAGCATGGCCAGTATCGAGTGCGTGCCCGTGGTCATCAGGTGAGGCGGCGGGGGCTGCTGGGCGAGGGGTGGCCGGGCCCGTCGCCAGCCTGGGCCCCTCACGCCCACGCCTGCCCCGTAGGGAGGGCCGCTGCTCCCTGGACACGTCGTTCAGCGTCTTCAAGTACATGGCCCTGTACAGCCTGACCCAGTTCATCTCGGTCCTCATCCTCTACACGGTGAGCTCCCGCAGGGCTCTGCCCCGGGCCAGGCCCGCAGCCCTGCTGCTGGGAGCCCTGTGGGGCCTGGGGCGGGCGACGTGGGCTCGTCTCCTGGCTCCGCCGCTTCCTGGCCGTGTGGCTCTGGCGGCAGGCCCGTGGAGCCGATGAGAGCGCTGGGCGTGGAGCACAGTAGGTCCATGGAGGTGGGGGGTCCCTGTAGCGTGCTGGCTTCTCGTGTCTCACCCCAGGAGCTCACAGTCTGCAGGGAAAACCAGGGTGGACCCCGGCGGCTGTGGGATTTAACCGGACCCACTCGCTCTGCGCCAGGCTGGCCGTGCCAACTGAGCCTGCCTCGCTCACCCGCTGAATGCCAGCGTCCATCCCCGTGTGTCCCTCATAGCGAGAAACTTCGTGTCGGCAGGAGCTCTGTCCCCCGTAAACCTGGGGTCCCCCATGGCAGAGCCCCAGCCTCTCTGCCAGGCGGGGCTGGGAGGGCAGCTTGCCCCCCCCCCCCCGGCTGAGAGACTCCCCTCCCCCATCAGACTGCGAGCTGTCTGGGGCAGGAGCCGTGCCTCCTCTCTCAGGCTGCCTGCCGCCATCGGATTGGAGGGCTGGAATGTGCCTTCCTTGTCAGATCCCGAAAGGAAAGGCAGGGAACGGGCCTCCCCCATCAGACCGGGGGCTCCTTGGGGCTGGGCCAGGGCCGGGTCTCAGTTTCCCCTCTCGTCCCCCTCCCCTGTGGGCAGATCAACACCAACCTGGGTGACGTGCAGTTCCTGGCCATCGACCTGGTCATCACCACCACGGTGGCCGTGCTCATGAGCCGCACGGGGCCGGCGCTGGCGCTGGGGCGCGCTCGGCCGCCGGGGGCGCTGCTGAGTGTGCCGGTGCTGAGCAGCCTGCTGGGGCAGGTGGCCCTGGTGGCCGGCGTGCAGCTCGGGGGCTACTTCCTGACCACAGCCCAGCCCTGGTGAGTAGGCGCCGCCCTGCCCCGCGCCCGCCCCGCGCGCCGACCCTGACCGCGCGCCCGCCCCCACCCTCCAGGTTCGTGCCTCTGAACAGGACCATGCCCGCGCCGGACAACCTCCCCAACTACGAGAACACGGTGGTCTTCTCCCTGTCCGGCTTCCAGTACCTCATCCTGGCCGCGGCCGTGTCCAAGGGGGCGCCCTTCCGCCGGCCACTCTACACCAACGGTGCTGCGGGGGGCGGGCGCGGTTGCGGGGCCTGGAGAGGGCGCCGGGGTGAGCCGAGGGGCTGTTGCTGACAGACCGCCCCTCCCCCAGTGCCCTTCCTGGTGGCCCTGGCGCTCCTGGGCTCCATCCTGGCGGGCCTCCTCCTGGCCCCCGGCCTGCTGCAGGGGCCGCTGGCGCTGAGGAACATAGCTGACACCTGCTTCAAGCTGCTGCTGCTGGCCCTGGTGGCCTTCAACCTCGTGGGGGCCTTCCTGCTGGAGGTGGGGCCCGCGGCGCGGGTGGGGGTGAGGACGCCGGGCCAGCGCCCGCCCTTGTCCACACGCCCCTGTCCCTGCAGAACCTGCTGGACCAGTGTCTGCCGGCCTGCCTGCGGCGGCTCCGACCCAAACGGATCTCCAAGAAGCGCTTCAAGCGGCTGGAGCAGGAGCTGGCCCAGCAGCCCTGGCCGCCGCTGCCCGCCGGCCCCGGGAGGTAGCGCCGGCCTCGGCGGGCGCCGGGCCGTCAGGGGTCCCCGCCTCTGAACCGGCCCCACCCTGGAGACGCCGCCACCCCCGTGGCTGCCTGCGCCCCTGGGGCAGCCGTGGGCACACTCCTGGCCGGGCCCCGCCCTGGGGCGGTGGTGGCCACTGTCCCCCACCTTCAGGGCATCCCAGGGAGGGACGGTGGCTACTGTCCCCCACCTTCAGGGCATCCCAGGGAGGGACGGTGGCCACTGTCCCCCACCTTCAGGGCATCCCAGGGAGGGACGGCCCTACCAGCTGCTGGCAGTGTAGCAAATAAAGTGCTGTTTTCCTGGTGAGCAGAGCCTGTCTGCTGTGTGGGCACCGGGGCCCTTCCCACCTGCCCCGGCGGGCGTGCACGGCGCCAGCCGGCGGCCCCTGGCGTGGTCTGTGCCCGGCACCCCGATTTTCCGGGTCACTACGCAGCGCCCCTCTGTAACAGCGGCCCCCGCACTCTGTCTAGCGTCTTTCCCCTCGTTTTTCACCTTTTCCTTGAGAGGCAGAGGCCGACAACGCCTCCACCTGCTGGTTCATTCACAATGCCCACAACTTCTGCGGCTGGGCCAGGCCAAAGCCAGGAGCCCAGAACCCCATCCGGGTCTCTCCTGTGGGCGGCAGGGAGCCGACCAGCTGTGCCGCTGTCCGCTGACTTGCGGGGCGCACGTTAGGCCGCTGGGGCTCAGACCGGCACTCCTGGGTTCCGGGAGCGGGGGGCTGTTGTAAGCGCAGCCGAACGCCCAGGCCCCAGTGTGCAGCGGCTTACACGCGTTGTTCCGTCCTCACAGCGTGGCACCAAATCACTTTGCCACCTTCCGTGCTGCTCACCCTCCTGCCCCGCTGGGGGTGAAATGCCAGCACCCAGGAGGCAGCTAGCCCGGGCCACGCCCCTTCTCCCACCTCGCCCCTCCCCCTGCCTCTCCGGGATCCTGGGACATGTTTGTGGTCCAGTTCCTCCCTCAGATAAAATCCGGGCTCTGAGCCCATGGCCCCGTCCCCCGGGGGAGGGTGGGTGCCTCTGACCTCATCCAGCCCTCGGGCTGCCTGCCAACCCCTCTCCTCCAAAGAGGCAGCCCTGCGGCCCAGCCCATCTGGGCAGGGGGGGACCAGCGGAGAAAGGCGGCTCCCTGCCTTCCGGAGCCGGCCAGCCTGGTGCGGCTCCCAGGCCGGCGGCAGTGGGGACAGAAACCAGCTCCAGGCGAGCTGGGCGGGGGGCTGCCAGGGGCGGGTTGCCAGCCAGCGACGGAGCAGGGTGGTAGTGGTGGAAGGCGTTTAAGGCGAGACTGGCCAGCCCGAAGCCTGGGTTCAAATCCTTGCCCTAAGCCTGTTGTCGAGCGGGGCTACAGCGGGGGGCCTGATGGCGTGGCCAAGCGGGTCTACAGCGGGGGGCCTGATGGCGTGGCCAAGCGGGTGTACAGCGGGGGGCCTGACGGCGTGGCCGCAGCCTGTGGCAGCCCCTAACCCAGGGAGGAAGCCAGGTCACGCGGGGAGGGGAGCAACCGCACCTGCTACCCCTCGGAAAGCAGCTGGGCAGTGAGGATCTGGGGCCAGGACAGGAGTCGGCAGCCTGGGGACCTCAGCTCCCCTCTTCGGTCCAGTGTGGGGGTCGGCGCTATCTGCCAGGCTGCTTCCTCTCCTGCCCTATGGGATTGCTCGTGGCAGCAGTGAGGGAGGCCGGAGAGGGCTGAGCTGACAGCACGCAGGCCACTGCCCGGTGACAAGGTCCTGGCGATAGACATGGGGGGGGGGGGGCAAGCGGCAACATCAGCCAGCCCTGGGGAACAGGGACACATGGAACCCATCTAGCCTGGGCCTAAATAAGGGTGCCAGACGGGGCCGGCGCTGTGGCATAGCAGGTAAAGCTGCCGCCTGCAGTGCCGGCATTCCATACGGGCACTGGTTTGAGTCGTGGCTGCTCCACTTCCGATCCAGCTCTCTGCTATGGCCTGGGAAAGCAGCAGAAGATGGCCCAAGTGCTTGGGCCCCTGCACCTGCGTGGGAGACCCGGAAGAAGCTCCTGGCACCTGGCTTTGGATTGGCACAGCTCTGGCCATCTGAGGAGTGAACCAGTGGATAGAAGACCTCTCTCTCTGCCTCTGCCTCTCTGTAACTCTGCCTTTCAAATACGTTAATTAAAAATAATAATAATAAGGGCGCCAGAGTCTAAGGGGGAGGCAAGGAGGTCAGGTAGTGAGAGGCGGAGTCAGGGACACCCCAATCTCTCAGGCTGCAGCCCCCCAATTCCTGCCTCAGGCCCAGGACTGAGGGCTGTCCCTGAGGCAGGGGACCTGCCAGCCCCCTCACGGCCACCACAAGTCTGCCCTCCCAGAAGCAAGTGCGCGGCTCATTCATTCACGCCACAGAAGCCGCTCCCCCACCGTGCCCAACGAGCACAGACCTCGGGGCCGCAGGCTCACCGGCGGGGAGGACCAGCACTGGAATGACCATGGCCACAGCACGGCCACCAGACAGCTGGGGGCAAGGACCTCAGGGAGGAGGGGAGCAAAGGCCCTGTGGCTGCAGGGGGAGGAAGAGGAGGAGGAGGCAGCCCTTGGAGGGGCGTGGGGGAGCTGTTCAGCTTTGGTCCAAGATGCTCAGAGGAGCCGACGGGCCGTGTGCTGAGGTGCGAAGGCCCAGGTGGAGGCCACTGGAGCCCAGGCAACAGCCAATGGCGGCTTGTGCTGGGGTGGGCACACCGGGCAGCCTCACACCAGGTGTGCACGAGGGAGACTCAGCCGGTGGGCGCTGGACTGGATTCAGGGGTGGAGGGCGGGGGCGGGGGGAAGCCTGGGTCATGAAAGGAAGTGGTGAACTTGTAGTGTTTCACAGTTCTAATTGTGTTTAATTTTTTAAAAATATGTATTTATTTGAAAGGCAGAGAGACAGAGATGGGGGGGTTTTCTATCCCCTGGTTCACTCCCCAAATGGCCACAATGGCTAGAGCTGAGCTGATCCAAAGCCAGGAGCCAGGAGCTCCATCCGGGTCTCCCACGTGGGTGCAGGGGCCCAAGAACTTGGGCCATGTTCTACTGATTTTCCAGGCCATAGCAGAGAGCTGGATCGGAAGAGGAGCAGCCAGGTCTTGAACCAGTGCCCATATGGGATGCCGGTGGCTTTACCCACTACACCACAGTGCCGGCCCCTGGATTTAATTTTTTAAGTTATATTTGAGAGGCAGAGAGAGACTAACAGAACTCTCCCACCCAGTGGTTTACTCCCCAAATGCCTACAAGAGGTAGGGCTAGGAGCTGCATCCGGGTCTCCCCGCGGGTGGCAGGGATCCAGCCCTCACCTGCTGCCTCGAAGGGTGGGCGTTAGTAGGAAGCTGGACTCAGCAGAGCCAGGATTCAAACCCCATATGGGATACATCCCTGTTAGCAGAACACCTGCCCCCGGGCTGCTTGGTGGGCTCTGGGGTGCCTTGGAGACACGGGTGCGGCCAGGCGAGGTAGCCTGCGGCCACAGGGCCCTGGTGGGGGCAGACACTGGCCCGAGGTGGGCAGTGCAGGCAGAGCTGGGACCGGCCGGAGCCCGCAGCCCTGGAGGCCGGCGGGGCGGCAGAGCGCCCTGCCTCCTTCCTTCCCTTTCTCTCTCCTGCTCTGTGAAAAGGGCCAGCGGCCACCTCCCCCGTCACCGGAGGCCCCGCGAGACCCGCGGGGAGCGCTTGGCGGAAGCGAAGCCCCGCGGGCAACACCTCCGCCCAGGGCCTGCCCCATGGAGGCTGCAGCCCCGAGGGCGCGGCGTGGCAGCCCGGGCGGGCGGCGCCTCGCGTTAGGACCCAGCGGCTCCTGGGCTGGGGGGCGGGCGCCGGCCCCGTCGGGGGCCCAGAGGGGGGCTCGGAGCGGGCCAAGGGGCAGCTCGGCATCGGACTGGGAACGGCGGCGGAGTGACCCGGACAGGTAGGTGCGGGTCTGGCGCTTGGGGCAGGGGGGAGGCTCGGGGTGCGAGCCGGGGCATCGGAGGACCCCCAAAACGGGGTGAGAGGTGGGGGTGGGGCCGGAGACCCCGGAGCTGGAGACCCCGATCGCGGGGCCTTCAGAGCCGAAGTGCAGGGGCCACCTGGAGATTGCGGGGTCACCGCGGGGGAGAGCGGGGAGCCTGGATTTGGGGGAGCCCGCCATGGGGGCGTCGAGGGACGGGGCGGCTTTGTTCTGCCGGGGAGGCCAGAGAGATGCAGAGACAAAGCGACGCGAGAGACGTGGGCCCGCGCTGACTGCTCCCAGCTGTGCGGGCTGCACATCTGCTCTGGCCGCGATGGGCGGTGGGCGCCCGGCCTGGCCTCCGACGCAGAGCCGGCCTGGGGCCCCTGCGCTCCCGCCTCCAGCACCGCCGAGCGAGGGGGCCGGGTGGGGGTGGGGCAGCCCCAGAGGCCGCTTTTGGAAAAGTGCTTCGGGCTGGGAGGGACCCGACCCCGCAGCCCACCCCTAGTGAGCCTGGGCCCGGCCCAGCCTTCGGGGAGGAAGACTCCACGCAGCGCCGAGAGCACCCCCACCCCCACCCTGTCCCCAGCTCAGGGGCTCCTGAGAAGTGACAGCTCCACTGGCACTGCTGTCCAGGCCTGGGGGGGGGGGGCTTTGGGGCGGAGGCTGAGGGTTTTCAGAAGGGGGGGTGGGTGGGATGGGGGATGGGGCGCCCGCGCCCACCACAGTGAGGTCTTGATGGCTGCAGGACTGAGGCCGCCGATGCTCCCCCTGCATCCGCAGGGCCCCTGCCCCTACCTCCCTACAGGGGAAGAGGAGCCAAGTTAGGGGTTCAGTCGATAGAGGAACTTCCGGTGCTGGGACAGGGAGGGGACCCTTGTGGACAGATGGGCCAGCACACACAGACACGCACACACACACTCCTGGACAGATGGGCCAGCACACACACACACACACACACACACTCACTCCTGGACAGATGGGCCAGCACACACAGACACACACACACACACACACTCACTCCTGGACAGATGGGCCAGCACACACACACACACTCACTCCTGGACAGATGGGCCAGCACACACACTCACACACACTCCTGGACAGATGGGCCAGCACACACACACACACTCACTCCTGGACAGATGGGCCAGCACACACACTCACACACACTCCTGGACAGATGAGCCAGCACACACTCACACACACACACTCCTGGACAGATGGGCCAGCACACACACACACACACACTCCTGGACAGATGGGCCGGCGCACACACACACACATACATACACACACACACTCACTCCTGGACAGATGGGCCAGCACACACAGACACGCACACACACACTCCTGGACAGATGAGCCAGCACACACTCACATACACACACACACTCACTCCTGGACAGATGGGCCAGCACACACACACACACACACACACACTCCTGGACAGATGGGCCAGCACACACACACACACACACACACACTCCTGGACAGATGGGCCAGCACACACACACACACACACACACTCACTCCTGGACAGATGGGCCGGCACACACACACACACTCCTGGACAGATGGGCCAGCACACACACACACACACACACACTCCTGGACAGATGGGCCAGCACACACACTCACACACACTCCTGGACAGATGAGCCAGCACACACACACACACACACTCACTCCTGGACAGATGGGCCGGCACACACAGACACGCACACACACACACTCCTGGACAGATGAGCCAGCACACACTCACACACACACATACACTCACTCCTGGACAGATGGGCCAGCACACACACTCACACACACACACACTCCTGGACAGATGGGACAGCACACACACACACACACACTCCTGGACAGATGGGCCAGCACACACACACACACACACACTCCTGGACAGATGAGCCAGCACACACTCACACACACACACTCACTCCTGGACAGATGGGCTAGCACACACACACACACTCACTCCTGGACAGATGGGCCGGCACACACACACACACTCCTGGACAGATGGGCCAGCACACACTCACATACACACACACACTCACTCCTGGACAGATGGGCCGGCACACACACACACACTCCTGGACAGATGGGCCAGCACACACACACACACACACACTCCTGGACAGATGGGCCAGCACACACACTCACACACACTCCTGGACAGATGAGCCAGCACACACACACACACACACACACTCACTCCTGGACAGATGGGCCGGCACACACAGACACGCACACACACACACTCCTGGACAGATGAGCCAGCACACACTCACACACACACACACACACTCACTCCTGGACAGATGGGTCAGCACACACACTCACACACACATACACTCACTCCTGGACAGATGGGCCAGCACACACACTCACACACACACACACTCCTGGACAGATGGGCCAGCACACACACACTCCTGGACAGATGGGCCAGCACACACACACACACACACTCACTCCTGGACAGATGGGCCAGCACACACACACACACACACACTCCTGGACAGATGGGCCAGCACACACACACACACACAGTCACTCCTGGACAGATGGGCCAGCACACACAGAGACACGCACACACACACACTCCTGGACAGATGGGCCAGCACACACACACACACTCACTCCTGGACAGATGGGCCAGCACACACACACTCCTGGACAGATGGGCCAGCACACACACACACACACACTCCTGGACAGATGGGCCAGCACACACACACACACACACTCACTCCTGGACAGATGGGCCAGCACACACACACACACACACACACACACTCCTGGACAGATGGGCCAGCACACATACACACACACACACACTCCTGGACAGATGGGCCAGCACACACACACACACACACTCACTCCTGGACAGATGGGCCGGCACACACACACACTCTCCTGGACAGATGGGCCAGCACACACACACACACACTCCTGGACAGATGGGCCAGCACACACGCACACACACACACACTCACTCCTGGACAGATGGGCCAGCACACACGCACACACACACACACACACTCACTCCTGGACAGATGGGCCAGCACACACGCACACACACACTCACTCCTGGACAGATGGGCTGGCACACACACACACACTCACTCCTGGACAGATGGGCCAGCACACACACACACACACACTCCTGGACAGATGGGCCAGCACACACAGAGACACACACACACACACACTCCTGGACAGATAGGCCAGCACACACACACACACACACACACCCACTCACTCCTGGACAGATGGGTCAGCACACACACACACACACTCCTGGACAGATGGGCCAGCACACACACACACACTCACTCCTGGATAGATGGGCCAGCACACACACACACTCACTCCTGGACAGATGAGCCAGCACACACGCACACACACACACTCCTGGACAGATGGGCCAGCACACACACACACACACACTCCTGGACAGATGGGCTGGCACACACACACACACTCACTCCTGGACAGATGGGCCAGCACACACACACACACACACACACTCCTGGACAGATGGGCCAGCACACACACACTCACTCCTGGGCAATGAGCCAGCACACACACACACACTCGCTGTGGTCGCCAAGACCAGCGATGGGACGCTGTCAGGGACTTGATGGAAGCCCCGGCCCGGCCCCCGCACAGCTCCCACACACACACACCACTGGTCTCAGGGCAGCACCCCGGGCTGGCCACATCACGGCCCTGGCCCCCCAGAGCCCGAGGCGCCCTGTGCAGGCTCCGCCCTGAGTGCTTCCGGCTGTGCGGACGACAGCCTCAGTCTCGTGCCTGGGACTGGGCCGCAGACAGCCAGGTCTTGGGAGGCCGGCGGCCTGGCAGCAGCGGAGTCTTCTGGGGGCTGGGAGCCCTGCCCGGCGCTGGCTGCTCCAGGGCCCCTCGCCGCATGTGGTTTCCTGCCAAGCAAGATGCTCAGGGCCGAGGGGCTAATTGGGAACAGGTGGTGGGCTGGGCAGGCGCGGCTGGGCCCCGGCTGTGATGTTGGCTGGGCGGGGTTGGTGTCTCGAGGAAGAGCCTGGGGACGAGGATCCACACAGGCAGTGCACTGGGCACCCCCAGAGGTGTGGGCACGGGTGTGAGGAACAGGGCTGGGGGTGCCCCGAGAGGACTGGGCAGCGTGGGGTGTGCTCATGGGTCAAGACCAGCCATGTAGCGGCCGGCGCTGGGGCGCAGCGGGTGAAGCCACTGCCTACAATCCTGGCGTCCCATGTGGGCGCCTGTTCGAATCTCGGCTGCTCCAATTCCAGTCCCTGCTCATGCACCTGGGAAAGCTAGTGGAGGATGGCGCACGCGCTGGGGCCCCTGCACCCTGGTGGGAGACCTGGAGGAAGCTCCTGGCTTTCGGCCTGCTTAGCCATCACTGTTGCAGGGAGTGAACCAACTGATGGAGATCTCCCTGTCTCTCCCCCAGCCCACCCTGTAACTTTGCCTTAAAAGTAAATAAATAAATAAAGATCAGCCAGGCAGCCCCTGCCGAGCGGCCCTCGGTCTGGGTGCCTGGCTCCTCTTTGAGGGCCCCGGCAGGCAGGAGCCCAGGCACAGAGCAGGCTCTGCGGGCCTGGGCCACAGCCCCGTGTTCTCTCCTTCCAGCTGCCTCTGCAAACAGCCCGGCCTCTGCATTCCGTGGCCATGAGAGCCGCCTCCCTCCTCCTGCTGCTGCTGCCCGGTAAGAGGCCCGGCAGGGGGCGGGGCTCCCTCACTCCCGGGAGGGGGGAGTGGGCTTGAGTAGAGGCTCATCGGCCACACGTGGAGCTCCTGTTGTCCACTGGACAAAGCCCTGCCCTCCTGGTGCCCCAGCCCAGGGAAGGGACACAAGCAGTCACCAAGTAGACTGTGCTGTGATGGAAGGAACAGGGCGGGTGGGCCAGGGACAGCCTCTCGGCAGAGCTGAAGTTCAAGGTGAAGAAGCCACCAGGGTGGCCCAGGCCCAGGAAGAGGCCTGTGCAAAGGCCCTGGGGCACGCAGGCGTCCCAGGGCAGGGTGAGGTCAGGGAGGTTGACAGAACCAGCTTGCAGAAGGGCCTTTATAACTGAGGCTGGAGAATGAGGTCTTGTGAGCCTAAGAGTCCGGGTGCGGGTCCCCGGCCCTGTGACCGCCTCCAGGCATGAGCCGCTGTCCTCCCTGGGGGGCACTCCCCCATGGCTTGCATCTCCACAGCAGGCCTGCTGGCTCAGGGCCAATATGACCTGGACCCGCTGCCGCCGTTCCCTGACCATGGGCAGTACCCTCACTACGGCGACCAAATCGGTAAGGGCTGTGCCGTCCCGACGCCCTCGCCCAGCTCCCCAGCTGTGCGTGCCTCTGCCGGGGACCAGGTGGGGCTGGCTCATGGGGGTCCCCAGGGGTCGGGCCCTGGCTCAGCTGTGGCCTCGCCCACCCCGGGGCTAGGGCCTAGCCTGACTCACACTCGTTCCCCCTTCCTCTGCTCTCAGAAACCCCGGACTACTACGAATATCACGGTAAAGGGGCTGGGGCGGGGCGGGATGGAGGCCAGGCTGGGCGGAGCCTGGGGGAGGGGCGGAGCCTGGGGAGGGGCGGAGCCTGGGGAGGGGAGGAGCCCTCACTGCCCTGTTGCAGAGATGAGCACTCGGCCCTCGGAGGAGGAGCAGTTCCAGTTCCAGTCCCAGCAGCAAGTGCAACAGGAGGTCATCCCCGTTCCCACCCCAGGTGGGCCCCAGGCTCCTGCTCCCCACCCCCAGCTCTGGGAGGGGAGGGGGACCTGCCCCGCCCTGAGTAGACCTCACTCCATGACCCCGCCTGCCCCTGACAGAGCCAGGAAACGGGGAGACAGAGCCCACGGAGCCTGGGCCCCTTGGTAAGAGCTTCCTGCCTGCTGGGGAAACCAAGGCATGGCCCAGGGCGTGGGGTGGAGCTGGTGGCTCCGGTGGACTGGCCGGCTTGGGGGGTGTGGGCTGCTGGTGGGGACGCGGGGCTCTGGGCAGCTTGCACACCACCCCCTGCTTTCAACTGGCATCTCCAGCCCCCACCCCACACCGGGCAGCTCTGGAGACCCCACCCTCCCCTGTGGGCCTGGCTGCGTCGGCCCCAGGGAGGGGTGGGGCCAGAGGGGCAGGGAGCCCAGGCTGGCTAAGAGGCATCCATCCCTTGGGCCACCCCAGCCAAGTGTGGGTGTTGGCGTCTGGGATGAGCCTGGGGTCTCAGGTGGGCCGAGCTGGGGGCTGCACCCCGACCCCGGGGTCGCTGGTCTGACCCCGCCTGCCACCCAGACTGCCGAGAGGAGCAGTACCCGTGCACCCGCCTCTACTCCATCCACAAGCCTTGCAAACAGTGTCTCAACGAGGTCTGTTTCTACAGGTGAGCACAGGGGGGCGCAGGCACGAGCCACCATGGGGGACGGGGTGGGGTGGGGGAAGGGCAGCTCCCACCCACCCAGGCGGGCGTTTGGGGAGACAGCGAACCCTGCCTGCGGTTAAGCCTGGGCCAGGCTGGACTGGAAGGCTCCCCTGGTGGTGGGGGTGAAGGTGGGGCTGAGACCTGCCCTGACCTTGTCCCCCCAGCCTCCGCCGCGTGTACGTCGTCAACAAGGAGATCTGTGTCCGCACCGTGTGTGCCCATGAGGAGCTCCTCCGAGGTAGGAGGGCCTCAGCCCGGACCCCGCGCTGCCCGGCCTGCCACCCCCGCCCCTACTGTGGGCCGAGCCCAACTCAGGGCCCACGGCCAGAGCCTGCGCTACCCCCGCCCTGCTCCCTTCTGTCCTCGGCCCGAAGCCCCTGACCCCTGCCCCTTCCTGCCCCCCACAGCTGACCTGTGCCGGGACAAGTTCTCCAAGTGTGGCGTGATGGCCAGCAGCGGCCTGTGCCACTCGGTGGCGGTCTCCTGCGCCAGGAGCTGCGGGGGCTGCTAGGGCAGAGCGGGCACCCCAGCCCTGGACCCCAGGCGCTGCCTCACCTGGTGCTTCTCTCCCCACCCCCACCCTCTCACTCTGTCCACAGCAGGTGGACTGCGGCCCCGGGGGCTGCTGCTGTGGTGCCTCGTGCGTCAGTCTGTGGCCACGCCTGGGCCACCATGGGGTGGGGGCTCCCTCTGGGCCACTCTGCCCCCTGGGTGGGGGCATCTCAGGCTTCTCTGTGAGACCTGCACCCCGATGTGCCTTCTCCGTCCCACTGGGGACAGCCCCCGAGATGGGCTGTGAGCTCACTCCAGCTGGCCGTCTCCCGGGCATGGGCCACTTTTGTTTTATACAAAATTAAACATGAGTTTTTACTAAAGGTCCAGTCCCTCTTTGGGTCAAGAGTGCAGCGGGGCAGCCAGGGGCCTCCAACACTGGCTGCCCCCCCCCCAGGCAGCTCCCTACCCCTTGGAGAGGGCGCTCACTGGAATGGGTGGCCTCACCCCTACCATCCCAGTCTCCTGTCCCTGCGTCTGCTCGGACCTGCCCAGGGTGGGCCTGACACCTGCCCCCCAGGGCCAGGTGCTGGAAATGGGTTTCAGGGAGGCGCTTTCTGAACCCCGGCTGCTGGATGTGGGACGCGCCCCATCACCAGGGAGGCAGAAGGGGTGCGTGTGTGTGTATGTGTGTTGGGGTGGAGCTGAGGGCAGAGGCAGCTCAGACCCTGAGGCTGAGGGCCCGCGTCTTGGAGGGGAAGGCTGGGGCCGCACAGAGGAACAAACCAGGCCCACGCTGTAACCGCTCCCGCTGACCGGCACGTGGGGACCCGGCTCTGAGCTCTGCACCCTCCACCGAGGCCTGGGTGCTGCGGACGGTACCCCCACCTTCCAGGAAGGGAAAGGGAGCCCAGGGGCATCAGGGACCATCCGGGGGCCACAGCCAGCGCAGGGCAGGACTGGCCGGCCCGGCTCCTCCCGGCCAGCACAGTGAGGCTCAGACGGGTGGGCCCAGGACCGCCCCACAGGGTCCCCTCAGCCTGAGTTTGCCCCCACGCTGCCTGGTTGGCCAGTCACTGTCCAGAGGAGGGGCCAGAGAAAGGGCAAGAAAGCGTTAGGAACGGGGCAGGCTGCCGGCTGGGTCAGCCCCAACCTCTACAGTCTCATCTGTTTAACAGGGCGGGTTGGGGGACTGGCTCAGGACCCCTGGCCTCCCCCAACACTGCTTCCCAGGGGTCCCATCCCCCTGCCCAGGGCCCTGCCTGTCCACTGCCTCCCAGGTGGACGAGGCACACACCATTTTTAGAAAATGGGTTCTTATTACAAAAAACATGGTTCTCAACTGTTAACATTAGAAAAAGGTATAAAAATACAGTAACTCTGAGGAGGTTCCTAATAAACGCTCTGAACTGAGGCAGAGAGATTTCTGGGCAGCCAGAGACAGGGCCCGAGTCTCTGACTCCTGTTCCTTCCCATGAGCCCCTGCTCCAGGCTGGCCAGACAAGAGCTCGCCCAGACTTCCAGCTTCCGCTCTGCCTTGTACAGTCCCGAGTGGTTCATCCCTGGACCTGGGGGTCCCCGGGGATGCCAGGAAGCCACAGCTGCCGCACCCCACGCCAGCTCTGGGCGGTCACGGGCAGAGGCGGCTCCTCCCTGCCTTGCAGGCTGCCCGGCGGGGGAGCTCACTTCTCGGCGGGGGCAGAGGACGGGGAGAAGGGCGCTGAGCTCCTGCGCAGCTCCTGCTGCAGCTGTCCCTGCAGGGTGGACACCTGGGGACAGAGACGTGAGGCCAGCGAGCCCCCCGCCCAACTTACAGACGGTGGGCGTGGTGGGACCCGGGGCTGCCTGTTTTGGGAACAGTCTGCTGTCAGGGGGAGCCAGGGCGCCCCTCTCTTCTCGTGTCCCCATCATCCCCTGGGCGTGACCAGGCCTGGCCAATCAGAGCAGCCGTGCCCTGCAGACGCGATTGACGCAGGCAGTCAGGAGGGAGCGGCCCTTGGGCTGGTGCCGGTGCTCCCAGCCTCTCCTGAGCGAGGCCACCTGTGCCACCCAGTGAGGGGGGCTGATACCAGCATCCACCCACCCTGGTCCCTTTTCAGGTTGGGGAGCCATCGGCTGCCCCCTCCATCCCTGCAGCCCCACATTCCCACCCTGGCCCCGCCTCCCCCAGAGCGGGGACCCTGCCTACCTGCTCCTCCAGCCCACGCACCCTCTGGCGGTGGACCCGCTCCCGCGCCTCCAGCGTGCGCTCCGTCTGCACCTGGGCACTGCGCAGGCGCTCCACCTCCTGCTGCAGCTCCTGCCTGTGCTGCTCCTCAGCCTCCAGCTGGGCGGGGCTGGGGTTCTGCTCCAGGACCACCACCTGGGCCTGCAGGGAGGGGCAGCCATTCGGGCTTCTGGCCTCGTGTGTGTGCATGTGTGTGATAGGTGTCAGGTGTGTGTGATGGGTGTCAGGTGTGTGTGTGTGTGTGATGGGTGTCAGGTGTGTGTGCATGTGTGACGGCTGTCAGGTGTGTGTGCATGTGTGTGTGATGGGTGTCAGATGTGTGTGCGTGTGTGTGATGGGTGTCAGGTGTGTGTGTGTGTGTGCACCTGCATCTGTGATGGGGGTGTCGGTGACAAGCACACAGCCAGTGCAGGTGAGGAATGCAGAAGAAACCTGCTTGGCCTGCATCTCCAGGCCCTGACACTGAACCTGTGACCCCTCCATCAGGGGACCCAGGGAGCCCCATCCCCACCAGTGAGGTGGCGAGGGTGGCGGGCTCTGCCTGGGACTGCTTTGCACTCGGGTCCTGGGCTAGGGGCAGTGAGAGGGTCAGGCTGGGGGGCGGGGCCGCACCTCCAGCTGCTGGATCTGCCTCTGGGCCTCAGCCAGCTCCAGCTCCGCCCCCGTGAGCGTGCGGTCCAGGCGGCCCTTCTCCGCGCTCAGCCGCACCGAGTCCTCGTGGCTGCGAAGCTTCTCCCGCTCCACCTGGGCGGGGAGAGCGGAGGAGGAGCTCACCCCAGCCCCGGGGCAGCGGCGCGGGCAGGGGACATGCCGGGAGGTCCCGCAGAGCCCACCTTGTCCAGGGTCCTCCGGAGGGCCATGCGGTCCTTCTCGAGCCGCAGGGCGGAGCGCTCCGCCTCACGCTTCTCGGCCTCCAGCTGAGCCAGGGCGCCCTGCAGGCCACCCAGGCGCTCCTGCAGCAGCCGCCGCTCGTCCTGCAGCTTCCGCACCGAGTGCAGAGCCGCGGCCTCGCCCTCCTGCCGCTGCCGCAGCACCTAGGACAGAAGCCAGGCAGGCCCCTCAGCCCTCTGGCCCACCGAGGCCCGAGTGGCAGAACTGTCTCCTGAGCCCAGAGAGCTCTTTCCGAGCCTCGGTTTCTCCATCTGTAGAATGGAGGTGTGGGCTGAGTGAACAGGGTTGGGGATGAAGCCGCGGTGAGGGAAGGTCCCAACACCGGCCATCCCGAGGACAGAGGAGCTCCTGGCCCTCACCTCCTGCAGCTGCTGTAGCTGGCCCTCGGCCTCTGCCCGCTGCAGCTCCAGGTCCGCCAGCTCACCCCGCATCGTCTGCACCTGCTCGCCCAGGGAGCTGCTCTGCTTCCGTGCCTCAGATAATGCCTGCCGCGTGGCGTCCAGCCGCTCCTGGGGAACAGGGGCTGATGGGGCCGGGCTGGCCTGGGAGCCCTGAGGCAAGGTCTCCCCTCTACTCTGCACCCCAGGGGCAGCTCACAGTCCATAAGACAGGTGTGATCTCACGTGCAAGGTGAACCGGACAGCCAAGTCCAGCCCACTGCTTGCCCATTCCCGCCTAAGGCAGGAACCACCGGGACCCTGACTCTCCCATTAACTCTGCTCCTAGGTCCCCCAAGCCTATACTATATAGGCTGTTGTCTTATTGGGCATAACCCCAGGGCTTCCTTCATTGGCTGATGTCGTATTGGGTCCGCCCCTCTCTCCATGCCTGCCCTCATTGGCTCCTCAGGGTTCCCAATGACTGTCCCATTGGCTGGGTCTTTACCAAGGTCCCCCCCCCCAGCCCGCCCTTTCCCACTGTCACCCAGCCGGAGCCTGGACTCCCGTACCTGCAGCACCTCACGGTCGTGCTCACAGGCTGTCAGGGCCTTCTGCAGGTGCAGGTTCCTGTCCTGGCTGCTGGTGAGGCTGGCGTTGCTCTGGGCCAGGGCCTCCGTCAGGCCCTGCGCCTTGTCCCGCAGGGCCCCCTCACTCTCCTCCAGCTTGGCCAGGGCCGCGCTCAGCCGCTCCACTGTTAACTGCAGGGTCTTCGCCTTCACCTCGCCCTCTGCCACCTGGCAGGAGGACAGAGCAGGTGCTCCAGGGGCTCCGCTCCCACCCGGCCTCCACCACGCGTGTCCGATCCACGCCTTCCCACCTCTCTCCAGGCCTCGGCGGCTGACACCCTGTTCCCAGGAGCTCCCACAGACTCAACTGCTACAGTCCGGGCCCCAGTCTGCGGCTGCTTAACTGCCCTGGCCCAGAGCCCCATCAGCTGGGCTGACGTCTCTGTCCTCGCTCCCCTCTCCTCCATGCTGGGAACACCGCGACCCTCGAGTGTGCTGTCCTGTAACTGGCTGGTGCCCGTGCAGTGTGAGCAGAGTGAGCCAACATCCCAGTTAGAGCTGAGCTCCCAGCAGCCAAGGCCGAAGAGAATCCGCGAAACCTGCACCTCTGACTGCTCTCCTGTGGCTCCTGCGAGCGCAGGCTCTGGCGGCAAACGGTCCTGAATTCTCATTCTGGCCCTGCCTTTTGTTAGCTACGAGATCTTGAGCGACACTGGCCCTTTGCTGAGCCTCCGTTTGCCTCTCTGTAAAATGGGGATGACGCGCAGCCTCACAGTGACCCACCTGTCTCTGCAGGGAGTCCACGCGGTCCTGCAGGAGCTGGGCCCGCGCCTCGTGGTCGCTCAGGCCCAGGCGGCTGCGCTGCAGCTCCCCCTCGAGCGAGCGCCGCTGCAGCTCCAGCTTCATGGCGCGGCCCTCGCAGGCGTCCAGCACCTCCTTCAGGCGCCGCCGGTCACTCTCCAACCTCCCCTCGTTGGCCCTCATCTTGCTGAGCTTCTCCTGCAGGTGCGCAGGCTCAGGCCCCAGGCCCCACCCACAGGTCCACACCCCACCTCCCTCGGGAGCCCTGGGGCCCAGTGGGGACCAGGCCAGACCCGCCAGGGCTCACGGGAGGCCCCCGGTGCACGTGCAGTCCAGGCTGGCTCTGCGCCCCAGGACCACCCCTTTTCTAGGGCTCTGCTTCCGGTCTACACAGCGGGAGGCTGGGGCACCCAGCCCAGGGCTCGCTGACACATGCAGATTCCAGGGCCCCTGCCTCTGCCCCCAGGGGCTGGCCCAGGAGCTGCCAGCTCCTGGGGCCACTGCTGATCCAGGGTTCGAAGAGGGAATCTCCCAGTGAGGGAGGCTGGGGACTGGGAACGGGTCAGGAAGACGGACGAGGGGTCCTTCAGGCCTGAGCACTGCCCTGGAGACAGGCTGGGTCATGGGGCGGTGTCTACAGCCTCCCCACCCCCACCCCACGCCCAGCCCAGCTCCTGCCCTGCTCGGAGCCCCAGCCCTGCCAGGCCCTGCCCAGAGCCCCCATTCTGGCTCCTGCCCAGCTTTGTTCCTGGCCTCCTCCCGCAGCCCCTGTGGCTGGGCCCAGGGCCAGAGCTGAGGCTCCAGACACAACAACCCAGCTCACAGCCGGCCCCCAGCCAGAGGCGGGGCTGGGCTGCGGCAGTGATCATAAGGGGTGGTCACACGGGGCCCAGGAGGAGTCAGAGAGCCTGGGAGGGAGGGGGTCACTGGCTGCAATCTCAAGGCTCTGGCAGCATAGACTCTGCCACCACCAGGGCCAGGGCTTCCTGCCCCAGACAGACAGACAGACAGACACACACACACACACAGACACACACACACAGACACACACACACACAGACACACAGACACACACAGACACAGAGACACAGACACACACAGACACACACACAGAGACACACAGAGATACACACACACACAGACACAGCATACACACAGAGACACACAACACAGAGACACACAACACAGAGACACAGACACACACACACAGACACACACACAGACACACACAGAGACACACACAGACACAGACACACACACAGACACACACAGAGACACACAGAGATACACAGACACACACAGAGACACACACAGACACACACAGAGACACACAACACAGAGACACACAGACATACAGAGACACACAGAGATACACATACACAACACAAGAGACACACACACAGAGACACACAGACACACACAGAGACAGACACAGCACACACACAAAGACACACAGACACACACACAGAGACACACAGAGATACACACACACAGACACACACAGACACAGCATACAGAGACACACAACACAGAGACACACAGAGACACAGAGACACAGACACACACAGACACACACACAGACACACAGAGACACACAGATACACACACACACACAGACACAGCACACACACAGAGACACACAACACAGAGACACACAGAGACACAGAGACACAGACACACACAGACACACATACAGACACACACACAGACACACACAGACAGACAGACAAGACACACACACACAGACACACACACAGACACACACACACACAGACACACACAGAGACAGACACACACACACAGAGACACACACACACAGAGACACACACAGACACAGACACAGCACACACACAGACACACAGAGACACACAACACAGAGACACACAACACAGAGACACACAGAGACACAGACACACACAGACACACACAGAGACACACAGAGACACACAGACACACACACACAGACACAGCACACACACAGAGACACACAACACAGAGACACACAGACATACACATACACAACACACAGAGACACACACACACAGACACACACAGACACACACAGAGACAGACACAGCACACACACACAGACACACACAGAGACACACACAGACACACACAGAGACACACACACAGACACACAACACAGAGACACACAGAGATACACATACACAACACACAGAGACACACACACAGACACACACAGAGACAGACACAGCACACACAGAGACACACAGACACACAGAGATACACATACACAACACACAGAGACACACAACACAGAGACACACAGACACACACAGAGACACACAACACAGAGACACACAGACATACAGAGACACACAGAGATACACAACACAGAGACACACAGAGATACACATACACAACACACAGAGACACACACAGCACACACACAGAGACACACAACACAGAGACACACAGAGACAGACACAGCACACACACAGAGACACACAACACAGAGACACACAGACATACAGAGACACACAGAGATACACATATACAACACACAGAGACACACACAGAGACACACACAGAGACAGACACAGCACACACACAGAGACACACAACACAGAGACACACAGAGATACACATACACAACACACACAGCACACACAGACACACAGACAGACACAGCACACACACAGAGACAGACACAGCACACACACAGAGACACACAACACAGAGACACACAGACACACAGAGACACAGCACACACACAGATACAGCATACACACAGACACACAACACAGAGACACACACACACCCAGACACACACACCCACAGGCACACACAGAGATACACATACACAACACACAGAGACACACACACACAGACACAGACACACAGAGACCCAGACACACACAGAGAGACACACACACACGTAAAATCCCCAGAACAGCACTCATGTGGCTCTCTGTGGAGACATGGAGATTTACCACCACCCGTGTGCTAAATTTTAACGTGTGTCGCCTCTGTGAGGCCATTACTGGCCTCCCTGTCTCACATGGCGAAAATGAGGGTCAGACATCTGACCTGGCCAAGGCCGAACTTGAACGCAAGTGTGTCGCGCTCGGGGGCCAGTGCTGTGGTGTGTCAGGTTAAGCCACCACCTGCAACCCAGCATGCCATCTGAGCACCAGCCGGGGGCCCAGCTGCTCCCCTTCTGACCCAGCGCTCTGCTAACGCCCCTGGAAAGCAGCAGAGGCTCGCCCAGTGCCTGGGCCGCTGCTACCCATGCAGGAGACCCACGTGGAGGGCCAGGCCCCCAGCTTTGGCCTGGCCCAGCTCTGGCCATTGAGGCCATTTGGGGAGTAAGCCAGCTGATGGAAGATCTCTCTCTCCCTCTCTCTTTCTCTCTCTCTCTTTCCTTCCCTTGCTCTAACTCTGACTTTCAAATCAATTTTTTAATACAAGAAAAGCCCCTTTTTCTAGTCTGGTGATCTCAGGTAAGAAGCTGACGGGGTGTTGTGGGGACTCACAGACTCGAGGGGCTGCAGAGACTCGGGCAGACAGCAGAAGCCCCCAGCGGCCCTGACCCCCGTGGGCACACAGTCAACCCTCCCTGGCCCTCGGCGCCTGCCCACCTGGCTCGCCTGCAGCTCGTTCTCGGCAGCCTGCAGGCTCCTCTCCAGCGCGGCCACCTGGTCCTGCGTGGCCCGGCGCTCCCGCTCGCTGCGCCGCACGCTCTCCTCCCGCAGTGCCAGCTGCGCCTGGGCCCCGCTCAGCCGCCCATCCACACTGCGCCGGGCTGTGGCCATCACCAGCCCCATCAGGCATGGCCAGGCACAGCCCTGAGACCACGAAATGCCCAGCCTGCACCCTACCCGCCACAGGGCCCGAGGGAGACAGTGCCAGGAGCGCAGGGAAGAGGGCAAGACCCCGAGTCAAACTCGCCTTCCTCGCTCTCGGCCACCGCCTTCTGCAGCTGCCTGGCCCGCAAGGTCATGCTGTCCCTCTCAGCCTCCACCTCGGCCAGCTGGCGGCTCAGGGCGCCCGTCTGGGTCCGAAGCTCGTCCTGCAGCCCCAAGTGGGGGGAGAAGGGAAGACCCCTGCTCTGACATCTGCAGCCCCAGCAGGACCCCCGGCCACCTGCTCCCCTTCCAGCCACTCCCACCCCGGCTCACCCGTTCCCACTGGGTGCTCCGCAGCTCCTGCACGAACTCCCGGAGGGCCCCCCGCACTGCCTCCGGGTCCAGGTCTGGAGGAGCTGGGGAGGTGGCAGCCCCTGGGGACGGCGGCTGGGACCCAGGGCTGCGTTCCAAGGGGCTGGGGCTGCTGAACCCTTCCTCGCTTCCTAGAAGACAGGACACGCTCAGGGCTGCGGGAGCCACCAGCCTGTCCCACCAGCACGGCGCTCCGGGCTCCTGAGTGTCTCGCTGGCTCATGTTCTCCCTGCCGTGTGCCCAGCCAGGCTGTTGCTAGGACTTTGCCAGCCCCACGGCCCTCGGAATCATGTCCAAGTTCTCTGCCAGGGCTCGGAGGCCCACCAGGCACCACCCCCTCACTCTCAAAACTGGCCACCCTGCACCACCCTCTGCTCCCGTGTTCTGGAATGTTCCCTGTTCCTGCCCTAGGCTCTCCATACATGCTATTCCCCCTGCCCACTCCCCACCCCCGGCTTCTCTTTGGCCCGTAATCAGGCCCCTTCCTTGGTCTCAGGCTGGGTGGGAGCGAGCTCCTCCCCCTTCGTGGGGGTCTAATGTCTTGCCCCCCCCCCCGACCATGAGCATCATGATGAGGGCCATGGCCCAGGTAGATGCGCCACAACCGCAACACCTCCCTGGACCACGCACCTATGATGTGCCCAGCACTGGGCCAGTGCCAGCCCCACGGTGCCTCCATTCCTCCTCACACAACCCCTGACAGGCAAGGCAACCCCCACCACACACACACACACACACACACACGTGCACACTTCACCGGCAAGGTGTGCTCAAAACAGTTCAGCTCTATGCTAGATCTCAACACTAGGTCTCAGAGCCAGGAAAACCGGGGACTTGGGTGGGAGATGATGGACCGCGAGGCGGGGGGCCAGAGCACGCAGCTGCAGGACAGGAACCCTAACCTCCACATCCTTCTGTCTCAGCCAAGGGTCACCCAAAGGAGCGGGACCCCCTCCCCTGCCCCGCGTAAGCACCAGCCCCCTCTCCCAGGCTGCAGGCAGTGCCCACGCATGCCGTGTCCCCGACACCCCACCCTGCTCGCTGCACTGCCCGTCACCCCTGCGGCACAGGGCCACCCTCTCCACCCCGGGCTCCCACCCCTGCTGCTCCCTGGACACCTTCCTCGCCCTCCTCTGTGAGGCTCTTCGTTTTTCCCCGACAGCCCCAGCCCCCTGCCGATCTTTCTGTTGCAGGACAAAGCGGGCCAACGTTAGTAACCAGCTCTCAGTGTGCCGCTGAGCCGTGGGAGTTATACACGCACTGCTGGGCACCCACCACCTTTCTCATCACCCCCCATCCCCGGACCTCATACCAAGACCTTGTTTGGAAACTGGTCACTGAGGTCACCCTGGACGGGGCAGGCCTAGACCAGTGCGGCCACTGTCCTGGACAGGGGTCATGCGGACAGACACAGCGCAGGACCACCACGGGCTGCCTGCGGCCAGGCTGCCGTCCACCTCAGGGGCTGGCCGGCAGCTGCCCTGGGCCACGGCGCCCACACTTGGACTTCACACATGTAGGCCTAGGATAGGAGACCTGGGTTTCTGGTGGTTCCGCCCCGCAGCCTGAGACAGCTGGCCCCGGAGTCGGAGGCTCTGTGCCTGCACAGTCGATCAGCACCACGTGCAGACGGAAAGTATTTGGGGAAGAAAAGTGCATCCACACTGAACCCGTTCGGAACATTTTCCTTGTCGTTCCCTAAGCAACACCGCCTGACAACCGCTCACGCAGCGGCTCCACTGCGGTGGGCCCTACCGGCAGCCCAGAGCCGGCTCGGAGTGCAGGGATGCGCCAATGCTACGCCGCTTGACGCCGGCAGGTCTGGGTGTGGCTGGGGAGCCTTGGAACCAGGTCTCCGTGGATACCCAGGGAGGGCCCGAACCAAGACAGCCTCACACAGACGCTGGGATCACCAAGTGGCCTCCTGGTCACCGCTCCTCTGCTTTGTTTCTAAGAGACACCTGCTCCAGGTGGCCACGCTGGCAGACTCACTGTCCTCCTGCCACTGACTTATCCCACTGGGCATAGTACAGCCAGGGCTCACCCACACGCCGCGAGCGGTCCGTGTAGTGGCTGTGAGCGCTCGCCCGGGAGACAGACCACGTGCACCTGCTGGCGAGCGCCTGCTTGTCCCCCACCTCGTTCTCAGTCTGCGCTACTCGTGGGTGAGTGCGCCGCTGGGTCTAAGCTACCGGACTTTGAGCCTTGCTGCTCCCACCAGGGGCTGCACCAATCGACAGCGCCCCTTCTCCAGCCCTGCCACCGCCCACACATCCTACCGCAAGTCAGCCTCCTGCCCACCACTTGCACACCGCGACTTCAAGCTCCCCGAGAGCAGAGCCATGTCCCTGCCACGTACTGCTCCATCCCCATTACTTGAACTGTGTCTCGCACGCAGTAGGTGCTTACTAAGTACAGAGTGACTGAATAAACAAATGAGGGGAGCTGTAGGGGTCACAGCCCGGTGTGGGGCTGGGCTGGGCGGTGGCAGAGCATGGGGTGTTGGCAGGGAGAGGGCGTGGGTGAGTGGAGAGGATGGCCCCCGACAGGCACTAAAGGGCGTGGTCCAGAGGGTGGGGTGGGGCTAGGGGCGGGGATCCGGTGAGGCCCGCCCACCACCCCCCCTCTCCCGGCTTGCCTACTGGACTCACCTCCAGCGGGCGCTTCCCTAGCCGGGGAGCCGGGCAAGGGCCGCGGGGCGGGGCTGGGCGCTCGGCCGAGGCCCAGGCCACGGCGCAGAGCTGAGCGCAGGCCGCCCAGCTGGGCCTCGGCCGTGCGCCGCTGCGCCTCCACGCGGGTCAGCTCGGCCTCCAGGCCTTGCGCCCGGCCCTCGGCCGCACTCAGCCGCAGCCCCAGCTCGGCGGCCTCGGCCCGGGCCGACTCCAGCTTCAGCTCCAGGCCGCGGGCGCGCTCCAGCTGCTGCTTTTCGGCGCCGCGGGCCTCCTCCAGGGAGCCCAGCAGGCCTCGCTCGCGCACCCGGAACTCTCCGTCCTGCTCCTGCAGCTTCCGCTGTGCCCCCTGGAGCTGGGGCGGGGAGCAAGGCCAGGAGGTGGGGGTCAGCAAAGCCGCCCCTAGCGACACCCCACCTCCCAGGGCCCAGCCTGCAGCCCTCCAGCCCAGTGACCACAGCATGCCTTCAGTGGTCTCCACCCAAGCAGGAGGTCCCTGCCTTCTGTCCTGTGAGTGTCAGCCTTGCAGCGCAGTGGATCAGCAGTGACAGCTGACACAGCACAGACAGGCCTCAGCAAGACTCCGCGCCGGCCCCATGGCCATCCCTCAGGTGATGGAACAGGCACAGAGGGGTCAGGTCACACAGCCCGCCCGCGGCAGGGCCGGGACCCCCAGCCTGGCACACTAGCTCCGGAGGCTGTGCACATGGTGGGACACACACGACAGTGCATGGGCACAGATGTGCAAACAGCCCTAGGGTGTAGAGCATGCGCCACCCTCTCCTGGTCACTGGTTTCACTGGGAGCCCACCTACTGAGCCCCAGCAGGCGCCAGCACCTGTGCCCAGGACTGTCCTCATCCCCTGCAGTGCTGGTCCCTCTCTTGTGAGCACTCTGAGCACAGGGAGCTTGAGTGACAAGTCAGGGTCACATGGTACATTCGAGTGAGGTCTTAAGGCAGACCCAGATGCTGTGTGACCTTGGGGAGATCCCCTGACCTCTCTGGTCCCAGTGTCTTTCTGGCTCTCCCTAGAAAGTAGGACTAATACCACCTACATATGAGGCTGCTGGGAGAATCAAACAAGGTTATGTCTACAGAACCCAACCCCTCTCCATCTCCCCCTACCCTATCTTACGCCTGCACACAGTAGGCCTGCTGTTCTGTCTACTTTTGTTGTGGCTGTTACTACAACTGGGAAAGCTTCTGAAGGCCTGGGCAGAAAAAGAGGACTTGGCAGTGGTCTCTTGAATGCCTCCCAGAGGGAGGGGAAGGCAGCCCCCACCTCCCAAAACCTCCCCTCCCAGCCCCCACTGCCCAGGTACCTCCTCCAGCCCAGAACCTCCCCTCCCAGCACCCACTGCCCAGGTACCTCCTCCCACACCACCTCCAGCCCAGAACCTCCCCTCCCAGCCCCCCCCCACTGCCCAGGTACCTCCTGCCGCACCGCCTCCAGGCTGGCCTCGCCCTTCAGCAGCCTCTGCCGGAGGCCCAGGGCCTCCCGCCGGCTCTCCTTCTCTGCCCGCTCGCCCAGCGCCAGGCGGCCCTGCAGCTCCGCCAGCTCCCGGCCCAGCCTGGTGTTCTCACTGTCCAGCGTCTTCATCTACGAGAGCAGAGGGCAGCACACTGCTCAGCTCTGCCCTCACACCCACCCCAGCCCGGCCCAGGGGCATTCAGGAACTAACCCCATCGAATGCCACCCCACATCCACCCAGAGGGAGCCTGCTCCAGGTAACCCCACCCAGCTGGAGCCACGCCAGGCACCTGGGCACAGGGGGCCTGTTTACCATTTAACTTGGGGGCCCCACACTGCTCTTGAGGGATGTGGGGATGCAGGGTTGAGCCCCATAAAAAAGCAGAAGATCCCCAGGGCAGGGACCTAGCTCCAGGGGTCACCCTTCTCCCCGACAATGACGAGTAACTTGATTGATTGATTGATTTGAAAGGCAGAGCAACAGAGAGAAGGAGGGAGGAAGGGAGGGAGGGAGAGAGGGAGGGAGGGAGGGAGGTTTTCCATCCACTGGTTCACTCCCAAATGGCTGTGGCAGCTGGTGCTGGGCCAGGCTGAAGCCAGGAGCCTGGAGCTCCATCTTGTTCTCCCATGTGGGTGGCAGAGGCCCAAGCACTTGAACCATCTTCTGCTGCCTTCCCAGGCACATTAACAAGACGCTGGATCAGAAGCAAAGTAGCTGGGACCCAAAGTGGCCCTGAATGTGGGATGCTGGCTCAGCACGCTGACCACGGCGCGGCCAGGGAGGACTGCCTCTGCTGGAGAGCGCACCCCGTGTCCGGCTCTGCTTTGAGCACCTCACTTCTGCTAATGCGCCTAGTCGTCCTGCAGCGCTATAAGGGTAGGCACTAACATTATCCCTATTTAACAGGTGGGAAAACTGAGGCTCACAGGGTAGGTGACACAGCCCCCAAGCAACAGACTACAGGGAGGGTAACATGAGCTCCTGCTGTACACACGCACCCAGCAAGAGCCTGGCCCCACAGTGCCAGCCCCTTTGGGCTCCATGGCGTCTCAGGAAGGGGCCTGGGTGGAGGGGGCAGGGGCGTGGGGTGGAGAGGCCGGCCCCTCGGCTTCCCATCCAGCTTCCTGCTGGCATGCCTGGGAAGCAGCAGGCGCTGGTTCCAGTACTGGGGTTCCCGCCACCCGCAGCTTCTGGCTTCGGCCTGGCCCAGCCTCAGCTATTGCGGCCATCTGGGGAGTGAACCAATGAATGGAAGGTCTCCCTCCCTCTCTCTCTCCCTCTCTCTCTCCAGCCTTTCAAGTAATTAAATCTTCCAAAACCACAAGAGGCAAACGCGCAGGCCTTGGCTCATGGTCTCCGAGGCCCGAGGGCTTCTGCGATCCTGCGCATTAGCACCAAGGTCAGGAGGAAGCCCCAGAGCTGCAGGTCCTGGTTTCCCCCCCGGGGAGCGCGGCTGCTGTCTGGCCCCGGGCACGGAGCCGACGCGGGATGGGGAGGGGGCACGGCCGGGTACCTGCCGCCGCAGCTCCTGCAGCTCCCGCCGGGCCTCCAGCCGCGAACGCTCCACCTCCTGCAGCCCGGCTCGCAGCTCCCCGGCCTCCCTGCCCGCGGCCACCCGGGCCTCCTCGAGAAGCGCCAGCTTCTGCTCCTTGTCCTCGTTGGCGAGCTTCAGGCTACAGCGGGTAGAGGGCGGGGCTGCCGCTCTACACAAAGACCCTCCCCCTAATTCCTGGGTTGGGTCTGGTGGGCTCTGCTGCCTGCCCACATGGCCCCCCGGAGCTCAGCCTTCCAGGGCTGGGGCCAGGCCCTCGGCCAGGAGAGGAGAACCAGTGACCCCAGGAGGAACCCGCTTCCCGGGGCGATGAAGGCAGGTGGGGTCCCAGCCTGGACCAACCCCACCTGCTGTCACCTGTGCCCTTTGTATAGGAAGGAAATCACCTAAAATGACCTGCACGCTGGACTGTTAGGGGCCAGAGAAGCCCCATCTGTGCGACTTCTCCAGCACCGGGGGGTTGGGGGGAGACTGGGGCCCAGGGACGAGACTTGGTGAGGAGCCAGGGCCCGTGCCACCCACCTGATGCGCTCGCCCTCCGCCTTCTTCACGGCGGCCCGCAGCTCCTCGTTGGAGCGCCGCAGAGCCTCGCGCTCCTTGGCGCCCTCGCTCAGGCTGCGCCGCAGCTCGCCCGCCTCCTGGCGCTGCGCCTCGTGGCCCTCCTGGCTCTCGCGCACCCTGCGCTGCGCCTCCAGCAGCTCCCGCCGCAGCCCGTCGCGGGCGGTCTCCAGCAGGCGCAGCTGAGTGCGAAGCTCTTCGGCCTGTGAGCACAGCACAGGGCTCAGCGGGAATGGCCCGCCCTCCACTCCCTGACCACGGGGCGCCCCCCACCCTAACTCCCATGCCGCTCGGACCACAGGCCGTGCGTCGTGATTTGGGGCAAGGCAAGCTGGGGTCAGCAGCCTGTGGGTGATGCCAGGCAGGCGGGGGGCCCCACACACCCCTCCTAGAGTCCCCCAAGTCCCACCTGCACACAGCAGGTGCTTAATAACTGCTTGCTGCCTCCTCTCTGGGCTGGCAGTTCATCTGTCCGCAAATGCAGGGGGGTACCTTATGCTCTCCTGGGCCACATTCCACAGCCCCCAGGGACACCCAGCGCCTCCGCCCCCAGCAGGACCTGTGGACCCTCACCTCGCGCACGCAGGACTCCCGCTGCTTGCCCAGGTCTCGCGCCTGCTCCTGCAGCCGCTTCACCTCCTGGGCATGGGCCGCCGCGGCCTCCTCGAGCTGGGCGCGGACGTCCCGCAGCTCGGACGTCAGGGCATTCACAGTGCTCTGGGAGACACAGCACCTCAGACCCGGCCCGCCGCGCCCCTCTGCCCCGTCCACTTCCAGCTCCGAGCACGGCCCCGTCCCAGCCCCTCTCCTGACCTCGCAACGCCAGTGACTGCGGGTGACGCAGCTCATGTCACCCTCAGATGAGATGGAGACTCCCAAATGAGGGGCTCGGTCTCCCCCCAAGCCTGGAGGGGGGGCCGCTGCCCTACCCGGTCCTGCTCCTGCCGGCTCTGGGCATCTCGCTTGTGCCGCTCCATGTCCAGGGAGATGGCGGCCAGGCTGTGCCGCGCACCCATCAGCTTCTCCGACAGCGCCGTCTTCTCAGACTCCTTCAGGGACAAGGCCTGGGCAGGGCAGGGAACAAAGGGCTGGGGGTTGGCTGGTTGTGGGGCACGCTCGGGCCTTCTCCCTGCCTGCCCTGAGAACTGAGCCCACCTGGGGGTGGGCCCGGGGCGGAGGTGCGTGCTCACCCCGGCAGAAGGGCCAATGGCAGCAACTGTGACCCGAGCCAGAGCCTTTCAGTAGCCCCACTTTGCAGACAGGGAATTGAGGCTCAAAGGGGTCAAGTGACTTTCCAGGGTGACACAGCCGGCGGGGACAAGGAGATGGATGCCGGCTGGCAGCCTCCACTGCATTGCAGGTCTGGAGTGCGATCTCTGGGGAGGGTCAGCAGATGCCCACGGGACCCCACACCCAGCCTGCGCTGGGGTGAGGACAGGGAACGGGCGGCGTTCCCGGCGACACCGCCATTGCTGCCGTCCCCACACCCGCCGTGTGCCAGGCACAGCACTCCGCAGGGCGCACCAATGCTCCCATTCCCGCAGCCGGCAGGCGGGACACGGAGGCCCCGCGAGGAGGGACCTGCTCCAGAGCGCCCGGCCGTGCAGTGGCTACGGCGGGACCGGCCCCAGGACAGCCGCCCGCGGGCCACAGCGGAGGCCGCCCGACTCACGGACCTGCTGCTTCTCGCTCTCGGCCAGGAGCAAGCCCTCGTCGCGCTCCTGCTGCAGGGCGGCGATCTCCTCGCTCAGCTCCTCCTTCTCAGCCTCCAGCCGCGCCAGCAGCTCCTCCTGCTCCCGCTGCAGCCGGCTCTGCAGCTGCGCCCGCTCCGTCTCCAGCTCCCGCCAAGCAGCCTCCTAGGGGCCGAGCCCAGGCACGTGTGACACTCCAGGCTGGGCCCAGGTGGCGCCCTGCAAGCGACATCTGCAGCAGGTACCCCGAGAGATAGGGTGGGTGACCAGGCGACTACAGGTGGTGACAAGGCTGTGGGAGAGCCCCACGGTGCACAGCCCCCCAGCCAGGAGTGCAGCCCCGGCTGGCCTGGAGGAAGGACCGGCTGGGACGCCCAGGGAACCCTCAGGTGCAAGGGAGCAGTGGGGCCTGAGCGATTCTGAGCACACTGGGGGCAAAGAGACAGGGAGCTGAATGGCGGTTAGACTGGGGGTCTGAGGATGGTGGGGAGAGGAAGGGTGGGTGCTGGGGTCAGCTGTGAGGGGGCTCTGAGGTCCACAGTAGTAGGGGGCCGAGAGAAGAGTACAGACGGGGGAACGTTAATGAGGCCGAGCCAGGAGGTCCCAAGGGCAAGAGGAATAAGGGGAAGGGTCACAGGTTTGGCTCCCTGGGGAGTGGGTGGCTGGGGCCAGCCCAGTGGGGTGGAAGGGGCCAGCCCAGTGCGGTGGAACCAGCCCCTGGAGCTTTGAGAAGCCTTTCTCCAAGTGCTGCACTGCCTCCTGCTGGAGAGGTGTGGTAACAGCCACCCAAATCCACGGCCACCCAGGTGAACGGCACCCCCGCAGACCCAGGGCCCCAGCGGACAGTATCCCAGCAGCACTGACCAGGGCTGGTCACGGTGCCAAGTCTTTCCAGTGGGTTATCTCCCCTCATGCTCACAGCACCTTGTACGATCCTACCACATCCCACAGATGGGGACACGAGGGCGCCGAGGCAGCGGCGGCACAGGTCTGTGACCAAGGCCAGCCTCAAATCGCTAAGTCCACAGCCAGCATTCTAGCAACTTCCCTCACCCTTGGCCTTGCTGGTCTGCCCGCCCAGGGATCCCCCACACAGGAGCAGGACTTCTAAGCAAACGAAAGCGCTTTTCTGCTATACACCAGGTCAGCCCTTCACCGTCCCCGGCACCAGGCTCACCAGGGCGGGGGCAGCTTTGGGGCCCAGGAATCTGCACGGCTAATAAGGACCGCGCCATCGATCCCCCCAGCTGGTCCCGAGGCCTCCACAGCAGAAATGAGCCCCATTTCACGGATGTGGAGACCGAGGCAGAGGAAGAAGGGCGACTGGCAGGAGACCCCAGAGGAGAGAGGCCCAGAGCCCTGCCCGCCCCTCCCCGCAGCCCAACCTTCTCCCGCTGGAGCCGCTGTAGGTCTTCTTCGTGGGCTGCCTGCTGCTCCCGCAAAGAGGCCTGGGCCTCCCGCTCGGCCTGCACCAGTCTCTGGGCCATCAGCTCCTTGTCCAGGGCCACCTTCTGTTCTGCGGCTATCATCTGCTGCCGCAGGCCCGCCAGCTCCCCTGCACCACAGGAACGGGGAGAGCGAGGCAGACTCAGGCCAAGGGAGTGGCGTGGGCAAAACCCCCGCGGGAGAAGCTGGGCTGTCTCGGGGAGGCGGCTTGCCCTCTCTGGGCCTGTCTCTGCCTCTGCTGCACAGGTCCTCCAGCCTTGTCCTCCTCCCTGCCTGCCTAGGATGGCCTCCAAGCCAAGGGCAAAATGGCGAAGAGGGTCCCCTTAGATGCAGGACATCAGAAACACAGCCACCCCATCAGTGAGCGCCAGCCACGGAGCAGGGCTAAGCACTCACACTAGACATGCAATGCATCTGCACGACGTGCTGAGTGACGTTAGCCTCGTCTCCACTTTCCACGAGGACGCGCGAGCTCCGTGGACAGCACTCACTACATCAACACCTCCCTTCTAGGCATCACTGGGGCCCGGCGTTGTGGCACAGCGAGCTAAGCTTCTGCGTACGGCGCCTGCACCCCATAGCAGAGCGCCCTCTGCAGTCCATCTGGTCCACTCTGATGCAGCTTCCCGCTGATGCACCCGGGAAGGCAGCAGACGCTGACCCAGCTACCTGGGTCCCTGCCATCCACAGGGAGACCTGGATGGAGGGCCAGGCACCCGGCTTCAGGCCACTGTAACTATTTGGGGGCTGACCCAGAAGATGAAAGATCTTTGTCTCTGTCTCTGTGTGTCACTCTTTCAAATACATAGATGGATTTTTTTTTTTTTTTTTTTTTTGGACAGGCAGAGTGGACAGTGAGAGAGAGAGAGACAGAGAGAAAGGTCTTCCTCTGCTGTTGGTTCACCCTCCAATGGCCATCGCGGCCGGCGCACTGCGGCCAGCACACTGCACTGATCCGAAGGCAGGAGCCAGGTGCTTCTCCTGGTCTCCCAAGGGGTGCAGGGCCCAAGCACTTGGGCCATCCTCCACTGCACTCCCAGACCCTAGCAGAGGGGCAACCGGGACAGAATCTGGTGCCCTGACTGGGACTAGAACCTGGTGTGCTGGCACCGCAAGGTGGAGGATTAGCCTATTGAGCTGTGGCGCCAGCCACATAAATGGATCTTTTTTTAAAAAAAGTTTAAAGTGTATGTATTTATTTATTTTCATTTTATTTGAGAGACAGAGAAATATTTTTTCTCTGTCACTTTACTACCCAAATACCACCAGTCAGGAGCAGGCCAGGCCAAAGCCAGGAGTGTGGGACTCAATCCAGGTCTCCCAGGCGGGTGGCAGGGACCCAGTGAGCCATCACCTCTGCCTCCCAGGGTCCACATGAGCAGGAACCTGGCATCAGGGGGAAGCTGGGACTGGAACCCAGCACTAGACAGGGCTGGGAGCGCCGGCCCAGAGCAGCTGCTCTGTGGACAGCTGGCCCTAAACGCCCTTGCTGGGGCATAACCGGCAGCACTTCCTGGCCAGGTGCTGTCCGGCTCAGGTGGACGCGCACCCAAGCAGGAGCTGGGGTGGGGGGGGGACTGGGCGGAGCCCTGAGCTCAGAGGCCAGAGGAGGAACACGCAGAGAAGCAAGGCTGGGCTTGTGAGGCCAGCAGAGCCTCGGGCAAAGCAGCAGGTGGCTCCACAGAGGGCCTGGAACTCTCTCCGCTGCTGCCGGTACCCAGCCAGGCCCGGCTTCCCTCACCTCCCCGTTCCTGCCTCCTCCCACCTCCCAGCGTCTCTCCCGGGCCCAGAGAGGGAAGGGGCTTGCTCAGATCTAAGCAGCAGCATCCGACTGGAACCCGGTCAGCCAGGCTCCCAGGCCAGCACTCCGAGCTCCGGGAAACCCCCGAACTGGACAGCACTGCAGTCTTCCCAGACTGCCCCAGTCCCCTGGGCCCTCGTACCAGTCAGGGTCTCCTTGGCCACCAGCAGGGCCTGCCCATCAGCCTCCAGCTGCTCTCGGCGGGCCTGGAGCTGGGCCAGCTGCCGCTGCACCTCGAACAGACTGCTCTCCAGGGCTTCCTTCTCCAGGCTGCAGCACACACAGTCCTGAGGCCCTGGGACTCAGCCTCCCAGCCCCAGGAAACTGTGGTCTCAGGGCGTGGCCAGCCGTGGGCCGAGTGCCAGCCTACCTGCCTGGCTGGGCCCACGCTCCCCGGGGAAGGCTGAGCCGCAGCGTGGGTAAGCCAGGCTCCTAAGTAACTGAAGCAACACCCCTGCAGGCCAAGAGCCAGGGCGTGGCTGGCCGCTGGCAGGTGCGGCCCTCGGCAGACCTCCCAGGGAGGGGGCACGGCCCCCGGCCTTACCGCAGGCGGGTGGCCTCCTCTGACAGGCTCCGGCCTTCACGCTCCGCTGCAGCCAGCTGCACGGCCAGGCTGGCCCGCTCCTTGGCCAGCGCCTCCTTCTCCCGGGCTGCCCGCTCCAGAGCCTCCGCCTGCCGCTGCGACTCCTGCCGGGCCTGCTCCAGCTCCTGCTCCCGTCCACTCAGCTGCCGGGAGACCTGGTGCCCCCCAGGGATGTGAGCACCACTCCCAGAGCAGGCAAGCACCCACAACAGGACCGCACCCAGCCCAGCCTGGCAGGCAGGAGGCCCAGGCTGAAGCCTCGGCCCGACCCTCACATGCTGTGCGCACTTGGACAAACAGCAGCTCCCTACACCTGCCAGCCCCATGTGTGCAAACACAGGGGCCTTCACTCAGCTCTGGGTGCCACAGGACCTGCAGAGCAGCAGGACGCATGAAGAGCCCCCACGGGAGCCACTCTGCAGGCCTCGGGGTGGAGGCCCCTCTGGGAAGCAGCCCTACTGGACAGATCCTGCACCAGGGTCCCCAAAAGCCTAAGCTTCCAGTGCTAAAACATCTACCTATCACCGTGTAATTCCTCCGCCCTCGGCAGCGGCTGGAGGCCCGCTGGGCACTCACACGGGTTTTCTCACACTTCCTTCAGAACAACCTTTTGTGATTAAACAACAACTCCTTGGAGGCCAGCGCTGTGGCACAGTAGGCTAAGCCTCTGCCCACGATGCCGGCATCCCATATGGACACCTGTTGGCGTTGTGGCTGCTCTTCTCCAAACCAGCGCTCTGCTGTGGCCTGGGCAAACAGTGGAAGATGGCCCAAGTGCTTGGGCTCCTGCACCAGCGTGGGAGACCCAGAGGAAGCTCCTGGCTCCTCGCTTCGGATAAGCCCAGCTCTGGCCATTGCGGCCGTTTAGGGAGTAAATCAGCAGATGGAACACCTCTCTGTCTCTCCCTCTCTCTGTCCATAGCTCTACCTCTCAAATAAATAGGCAAACTCTTAAAAAAAAAAAAAAAAGACCCCCAAGCCCCATGTCACAGACAGGGCCACTGAGGCAGGGAGGCTGAGAAGCTTGTCCAAGGTCTCTGGCTAGCAGGACTCAGGACAGAAGCAGGCTCCGGGGCCCATGACTGACCCCAGGAGGCTGGGAGACCACCTGGGCCTACCTGGGCCAGCTGCTCCTGCAGCTGACTGCGTTCCTGGCGCAGCGCGGGGAGCTGCTGCTCCAGCGCCTCCCGAGCCTGCTCCGCCGCCCGCAGGGAGCCCTCCAGGCCCTGCCGCTCCACCTCCTGCTCCAGCCGCAGCTGCTCCAGCCGGCCCTGCTCCCCCAGCGCCAAGGCGGCCTCCTGCTCCACCTGCCGCTGCCGGCCCAGCAGGGCCGTCTTCTCCTCCTCCAGCTGCGGGGCCGGGCGGGAGTGGGGCCGAGTGAGCAGGGGCCCTCCACCCCCCATCACAGCCAGCCCAGGGGAGGCTACCTTGTGGACACTCCACCCGGGGTAGGGAGACCAGAGGGCGGAGACAGAGACAGAAGGAGGCAGTGACCAGGTCAAGGGTGTGTGGGGGGGGTGAGGGTCTCCCGGATGGAGCGGACAGGTGGGCCAGGCAGGTGAGCCCGCTGAGCACAGCGCCTACCTGGGCGATGACGCGGTTCAGCCCCAGCTTGTCCTGCGCGAGGCTCTCGTTGAGGGCACTCAGCTTGGACAAGGAGTCCCGCAGAGAGGCCTCCTCCGCCCTCAGCTTGGTCATGGCGAGCTCCAGCTCCACTCGGCCGGCTTCAGCCTACGGGGCGGCCAGGGCCAGGCAGTGGGGCGGAAGAGGCGGGAGGCAGGGGGGCAAGGAGAGGTGAGCCCTCGGGGAGACCCACAGGAGATGACAAAATCCACCAGGAGCAGGTGTGAAGAAGCCACACCCCGCAGAGCTCGGTGGAGGAAGGAGGTCCAGCTCACGCTGCTGGGGGCCAGGGGGCAGAGGGCGGTAGTGCTCAGAGCCCAGGCTGCCGGGACGGGGGCAGGCACCCACCAAGGACGCTCACCAACCCAGGACCTGCGTCCCGAGACAGGACTGGATGGGCCTGAGCTGCAGGCACCGCCCCCAGGAACATGTGGAACAGCAGGGGCGCGCTGTTAGTCAAGGTCAGTATCTGGGACAGGAAGTCGGCCTGCGGCCAGGGCGGGACCCACCTTGGTCAGCGCCTGGGCCACCTCGGCCTTCTCAGCCTGCAGCACGTCCCGCTGCAGCGCGGCGCAGCTCAGCGCCTCCCGCACCTCCACCAGCTCCTTCGCCAGCCCCGAGCGCTTCACCTCCAGCTGCTCCAGCTGCTTGTGGCTGCGGGACCCAGGGTGGGTGCGTGCCCGTCACTCCCCAGCCTGCAGGGCCCAGGCCTGAGGCAGGAGTCTGGGGGGTGGTGAGGGCCTCACCCACAAGGGCAGCCCAGCCTGCTGCCTTTCACCTGTGACTCTGGGCCTCCACTTTCACATCTGCATAATGGGGTTAACAATGCACTTTCTCTTCGTGAAGTGCCTAAAATGGTGCCTGCCACACGCCCCCAAGGGCCTTCAGAAACAAAAATATTCACTACTAAGGCAGGCACTGTGACGTAGGTTAAGCCTCCATCTGCAGCCGGCATCCCATATGGGCGCGGTATGGGTTCGAATCCCAGCTGTTCCACGTCCAATCCAGCCCCCTGCTAATCTGTGTGGGAAAGCAGCGGAAGATGGGCCAAGGGCCTGGGCCCCTGCACCCACGTGGGAGACCTGGAAGAAGCCCCGGCTGTCGCAGTCAGCTGGGGAAGGAACCAGTGGATGAAGATCCCTCCCTCCCTCCCTCCCTCTCCTTCTCTATCTCTGCTTTTCAAATAATTAAGTAAATCTTTAAAAAAAATTCACTACTACAATGTAGTAAAAACCTCATCACCTAGACTTGGAGGGGTGAATGATGCGAGTTCAAGTCCTGGTTCTAAGCAGTTGAGTGAGCTGGGGCAAGCTGCATGACCCCTCTGTGCCTCAGTTTCACCATCCGTAACATGGAGAACTAAATAAGATCTTCTGCATCACAGTTACCATGAGGGTTAAATGAGCGAGTCTAAGCATCTACATGGTGTCTGGCATTTAGTGTTAATATTATTACTGATTACATTATATTATATATTATTACTGATTATAATATGATTACTGATTACTGATTATTAATGATTACCTTACGTTTTTAAGATACTACTGTTATCCCTGCTTTTATGTCCATTATTGTTAGTACCATGCAAGCTCCACCTCCTATTGGTTCTCAATTTCCCCAAACAGGGCTGCTTAGGAGACCCGGGAACGGAGTGGCGCTGGGACAGACACAGCATCCGAAGGGTGGGTCCCCGCAGGCGGGGGTCCCAGCAGGCAGGGCGGGGCCAGGCTGCTCACCTGCGCTCCAGCTCCCTGCGAGCCCGGGCCCCGGCCTGCACCGAGTCCTCCTGCTCCTCTTCCAGCCGGTCCCGCTGGCGCTGCAGCTCCTCCTGGGCCGCCTGCCGCTTCTCCAGCTCCTGCCGGAGCTCCTCGGCCCGCTGCTGGGCCTCCTGCAGGCTGTGGGCCAGGCTGTCCTTCTCCCTGCAGGACGCGGGAAGGGGGAGCAGAGGGGCTGCTGGGAAGCCGGGAGCCACGGCTCCTGTCCCGGGAGGCACCTGTCTGGGAAGCCTTCTGCGACCCTGTCCTTGCCCACGGCCAGCTCCTCCCCCTATGTCTCCCAGCAGCTGGATTCTGGCTTCCCTCCCCTCCCAGTGCACCCTCGTGCAGGCCTAGTGGAACGGAGGGAGGTGCGGGTATCACGTTCAAACCCCCGACCAAGCCCAAGTGGCCAAGTCAGGCTCCCGGGACACGAGGGTGATTCCGCTGCCAACTCTGCCAGGCCGTGCATCTCGGGAAAGCCCCTTCAACGCTGCACGGCCCCCACTTCTGGGAAGCCCAACAGAGCGGGGTCTGCCCACACTTCACCGCTCTCGCTGCACGAGCCGACAACACGTCACTAACAACTTCCACACACGCGAGGCAGTGGGTAGGGAAAAACTGACATATTAAGTAAAAATGGCAGAATGCAAAACAGCATATTCACTGTGAACACAGCTGCTTAGCAAGTCACTCTGGGGTCAGGCCTCTGGGGCAGTGATTCAGATGTCACTAGATGGGCCGGCGCTGTGGTGCAGCGGGTTAAGCCAATGCCTGCAGTGCCGGCGTCTCATATGGACCCGGTTCGAGTCCCAGCTGCTCTACTTTCCGATCCAGCTCCCTGCTAATGCGCCTGAGAAAGCGGTGGAAGATGGCCCAAAGTGCTTGGGGCCCTGCGCCCACAAGGGAGACCTGGAAGAAGCTCCTGGCTCCTGGTTCCCAGCTTTGGCCTGGCCCAGCCCTTCCCATTGCTGTCTTTTGGGGAGTGAACCCACAGGCGGAAGATACCTCTGTGTGTGTCTCTCCTCCCCGCCCCCCCCCCCTCTCTCACTTGCGGAGTGTGCAGCGAGCTAAGCTGCAGCCTGCAACCCCAGCACCCGTACCAGGGCATCAGTTCAAGTCCTGGCTGCTCTGCTTCCGACCCAGCCCCCTGTTAATGCGCCTGGGAAGGCAGTGGAGGATGGCCCAAGTGCTTGGGCCCCTACACCCATGATACCCATGTGGGAGACCCAGAAGAAGCTCCTGGCTCTTGGCTTCAGCCTGGCCCAGCTCCAGCCATTGTGGCCATCTGGGGAGTGAACCAGCGGATGGAAGACCTCCCCCCCCCTCTCTCTCCCTCTGTGTCACTCTGCCTTTCAAACAAATATTAAAAAATAAAAAAGATAAAACTCCAATGGGGTGAAAATCTCCAAAAGAGGTAGGTGTTTAGCTTCAGTTAAGACACCAGTTAGGGGTTGGCGCTGTGCCACAGCATTTTAAGCCTCCACCTGCAGCGCCAGCATCCCATGTGGACACCGGTTCATGTCCCAGCTGCTCCACTTTCAATCCAGCTCCCTGCTAAAGGTCGGGGAAAGCAGCGGAAAATGGCCCAAGTGCTAAGGCCCCTGTACCAACATGAGAGACCCAGAAGAAGCTCCTGGCTTCAGATTGGCCTAGCTCCAGCTATTGTGGCCATTTGGGGAGTGAACCAGTGGATGGAAGACCTCTCTCTCTCACTGTCTCTCCCTGTCTTCGTCTGTCACTCTGGCTCTCAAACAGATAAATACATCTTAAAAAAAAAAAAAAAAAAGACACCCGTTGGATGCCTGTGTCCCTCGGGAGACCGCCTGGGTCTGATGCCTGCTCTCGCTCCTGACTCTGGCTTCCTGCTAACGCAGGCTCACGTGGCTGGGTTCCTGCCCTCTGTGTGGGGGCCCTGGATTCCAGATTCAGCCAGGGCTGTGTGGGCATCTGGTGAATGAATCAGTGAACGGGCACTCGCTCTCTCTCTGCCTCTCCAGGGCCTGGTGTTACGGCGCAGTGGGTTAAGCCACCACTTACACCACCACCATACGGGAGTGCAGACTCGAACCCTGGCTGCTCGGCTTCTGATCCGGCTCCCTGCTAATGCAGAGAAGGCCCAAGTGCTGGGGACCCTGGCACCTGGAGGGGGCACCGGGATGGAGCTCCGGCTCCTGGTTCCTGCTGGCGGCCTGGCCCAGCCCCTGGCGTGACCCAGGGAGGGAAGTGCGCGCGCTCCGCAGCTCCGCCTTTCTGACAAAGAATCCTTAGACACAGTGTGGACAGTGTGGACGGGTCTTGGCCCTAGAACTCTCCAATGCGGACCGCGCCCAGCCCGCCCGGCCCCGCACCTGCTCAGGAGGTCGCTGGCGGACAATGCGGACCGCGCCCAGGCCCGGCCGCCCGCCCGGCCCCGCACCTGCTCAGGAGGCCGCCGGTGGACAGTGCGGACCGCGCCCAGCCCGCCCGGCCCCGCACCTGCTCAGGAGGCCGACGGCGGACGGTGCGGACCGCGCCCAGGCCCCGCACCTGCTCAGGAGGTCTCCGGTGGACGGTGCGGACCGCGCCCAGGCCCGGCCGCCCGCCCGGCCCCGCACCTGCTCAGGAGGCCGCCGGTGGACGGTGCGGACCGCGCCCAGCCCGCCCGGCCCCGCACCTGCTCAGGAGGCCGCCGGTGGACGGTGCGGACCGCGCCCAGCCCGCCCGGCCCCGCACCTGCTCAGGAGGTCGCCGGCGCTCCGCAGCCGCTGCGCCTCGCGCTGGGCGTCCTCCCGCGCCTGGGCGGCGCCCGCAGCCTCATCCCGCAGGCGCCGCAGCTCCTCCTCCAGGGCGCGGCGCTCCCCCTCGCTGTCGCTGAGCTGCTGGCGCACGGCGCCCAGGAGGTCCTGGCTCGCCTCGTAGCGCCCACGCATGTCCTGAGGCATGGGGGCCTCGAGTCGGGGGTGGTCCGCACTCCCAGCTCCCCACGCCGGCCCCCGCGGCCTCGCCGCCCTGCCGGGTCCCCTCGAAGCCCGCGGGAGGCCACGCACCCGCCCCGCACAGCCTTCCTCCCGCCTAACTCGAACCCACCAACCGGCTCCCAAGCTCCGCCCCGCCACATCCTGGTCCCTCCCCAGACCCCGCCCCTCCCCGGGCCCCACCCCCAGCCGTCTAAGCACCTCCCACTCTGGCCTCAGAGTCCGCAGGTTCTGCCTCAGGCTCCGCCTCCCGGCCCTTGGCCCCGCCCCCAGGACCGTGGCCCCGCCCCGGGCCCTGGCTGTGCCCGCCCCACCTGGACCTGCAGCTGGCGCTTGTGCAGAGCCGAGTGGATCAGCGCGAGCGTGGAGGAGTCGGAGCAGGCGGGGGACGGGCCTCGACGCGGGGAACGGCCGCGGCCAGGCGAGGAGCGCCGCGGCGGGGACGGGGTGCGCGGGCCTGAGAGCCCCCTCAGGCTGCCATCCGACGCGTCCGTTGTGCGCTCGGAGCCGCTTAGCTGGACGCCACTGTCCGCGTCCGACAGGACCGCCTGGGGTGGGGTGGAGAGGCAGGAGGGGCAGCCCGAGTTAGCTGAGCCCAAGGAGGCTTCCTCCCAATGTCCCTTCCTACAGGAAGTCTTCCCGATTCCACCTCCAGCAATGCGCAGCCCCAGCCCGCCAGGGAAGGCCTCCCATTTATTGCAAAGACAAAGGCCAGAATTTCTCACATGTGGCCCCAGAAAGTGCTGTGCCTTCCTTCGCAACCTGGGGTCCCCCCGGGCAGAGGCCACTGAGCTAGCAGGGGTGCGCAACAGCGGCCTGGGGTCCTCAGGCCCCCTACCCTCTTGCAACTCAGTGCAAGGCCAGTAGAGGGCGCGGCGGGCGGTCCAGAACCGCCTGGCCGTGCCTACCCAGGGTCCGCACCTCACCCGACCTGCCTCTCTGGGCTCTCTCCCATCACGCACCTGTGCCAGGTCCCTCAGGGTCTGCTGCAGCCCCTCTCCGTCCTCGGTGTCGAGGGCCGCCTGCTCCTGTAGGCGCAGGGATTCCTGGGGAGAGGTTAGGTAGACCAAGGCTGGAATGGGACCTTCCTCTCCTGCACCACCACCAGGTGGCCTCCAGGGCTGCTCCCGGGCCAGCCCCTGCTAGGCCCCCGCAGCCTCACTACCACACAGGCTGTTGGAAGACAGCTGGACCCGGAACCCAGGGCCGGCCCCACCCAGGACGATGACCAAGGCAGGCGGTACACTCAGGGGTGACAGCTGAGCTCCTCCGGGGACACAGGCAGGAATCCAGTCCTGTCTCCCTTGCCCTTGGCTCTGTCCCTCTCGGGCCTGTGCAATGGGGTCATGCGCGGGGCACTGGCAGGGGGACAGGGCAGTGTGCTTACCACTAAGCTGGGAGCACACTCGGAAGGGTGACCCTGAGCCCGAGTGGGGTGCTCGGAGGCCTGAGCCTGTGTCCATGCCTGTGGCCCGTCTCCCGCCCGGCCCCTGCCCTGCCGTGTCCCGGGGTCCTGCATCTCACCAGGGCCTCCAGCTTCTCGGTGAGGGCCTTGTTGACCTGGTCCTTCTCCACGCTCTGGCTCCGAAGGTGGTCCACTGCCCGGGCCAGCTCTGCCACTCTGGACATGGGGCAGCAGCAGAGGGTGAGAGGGTGGGACCCCCACCACACCCCAGCTTCTCCTCAAGCCCACCAGCTCCTGTGTCATTCACGCCTCCCCAGACCTGAGCAGGGGCCCCCAGCATCCCCCACCCTAGCAGGGCACTTCCCTCTGGCCTCGGACTTCTCATCTGTAAAGTGGGAACGAGCTCGCCACGGGCATTATCTGTGGGACTTGCCCAGGAGGCAGGAGGCAGGTCAGATGTTCCGTCTTCAGAAGCTAAACTGCTCATGCCGTGCCCTGGGTAAGAGGCCTCAGAGCCTCAAACAGGTGCCGGGCAGCGAGCACCCCACACACTCTGGGGAAGCCTCAGACGGCGCCCACCGCCTCGCACCTGGCACTGAGGTCAGCCTTGTCGAGGTCGCTCTGCACCTGCAGCTGGGCCAGGTCCTTCTCTCGCTGCGCCCTGTCCCGCAGCTGGGCCTCCAGCTGGGCCTGCAGCAGCCGCTGCTTCTCCAGGCCTGCCTCGGCCCGCTCCTCCGCCAGCCGCAGGCCTGCGCTCAGCCCCAGGCCCGCCTCCTGGATGGCGCGCGATGTCCGGGCCAGCTCCCCTCCCAGCTGCAGCAGGTCCCTAGGGGAGGGAGTACAGGATGGGGACGGAATGGGGGGTGGCGACCAAGGGCATGCTGGGAGGCCATTTGTCACCGTCAGATAACGCACAGCGTGGTGGGCTAGGGGGCAGCAGGGCAGCGGGCACAGCCACTTAGGCAGGGCAGGAGCCTCTCCACCACCACCTCCACGGGTGTGTCCTGCAGATACAGCAGCCCCGGGGGATGACCTGGGCACAGGCGACTTCCTGCACTGGTCAAAGCGCTGGCCCAACATCCGCCAGAGGCGCACTGGTCAATCACTTCGGGTGCGTCCGCTCACTGGAACACCGCGGCCCACAGGGATGCGCGTCCCGCCTCATCTGGAGCCTGCGCCCAGCACAGCTGGGACAGGGAGAATGCGTCTTCCTGCTGCAGTGGCTGAGCCACAGCTCGCCTACATCCACACCCCAAGACCGAGTGCTGGACTGAGTCCCAGCTACTCTGTTTCTGACCCAGCACCCTGCCGGTGTGCCTGGGAGGCAGCAGGTGGCTTGAGTACGTGGGTCCCTGCCACCCGAATGGGAGACCCAGATGGATTCCTGGCTGCTGGCCCAGTTCTGGCTGTTGAGGGCAACTGGGGAGTGAGCCAGCGGATGAAAGATCAAATGCGCTCTCTTTCGCTTCCTGTCACTCTTTCTTTCTTTTACGATTTATGTATTTATTTGAGTGAGAGAGAGAAAACTTCTTCTTGTTGGTTCACTCCCCAGTGGCTGCAACAGCCCAGGGCTGGACCAGACCAAAGCCAGAGCCAAGCGCTTCATCCAGGTCTCCCACATGGATGGCAGGGAGCCAGGCTCTTGGCCACCTCCTGCTGCATCCCCAGGCACATTAGCAAGGAGCTGGATTAGAAGTGGAGCAGCCAGGACATAAATCAGCGCCCGTAAGTGGGACGTTGGCATCACAGGCTTTACCTGCTGTGCCACAAGCCCGGCCCTGCCTGCCTTTCAAACACACACATAGGTATTTTTAAACTAAGAATGCATTTTGAAGAACTTCAAGATGAAGTTCTTCTAGTATAGAGTTGTTCCTTGGGATCTGCAGGGGATTGGTTGCAAGACCCCTCACGGATACAAAAATCCCTTCTATAAAATGGTGTCGGCCTGGTGTATGACTGTGTACGTTACACCAGCTATAGATTAATTCTTTTTTTAAAAAAAGATTTATTTATTTATTTGAAAGTCAGAGTTACACAGAGAGGAGAGGCAGAGAGAGAGAGAGGTCTTCTATCCGCTGGTTCACTCCCCAGTTGGCCGCAACGGCCAGAGCTGCGCCGATCCGAAGCCAGGAGCCAGGAGCTTCTTCCGGGCCTCCCACACTTAGGCCCGAGGACTTAGGCCAACCTCTACTGCTTTTCCAGACTATAGCAGAGAACTGGATTGGAAGTGGAGCAGCCGGGTCTTGAACTGGTACCTATATGGGATGCTGGGGCTTCAGGCCAGGGTGTTAACCCGCTGTGCCACAGCACCAGCCCCTATAGATTAATTCTGAAACCTAATGCAATGAAATTGCTATGAAAATATTGTTATGTTGTATTGTAGGGAATAGTAACAGGAAAATATACACATTCAGACACTTTTCTTCAAATGTATTTATTTGAGACACAGGCAGAGAAAGAGAGCGCCTATCTGCTGATTCACTCCAGCAAAAGCCAGCGACAGCCAGGGCTGGGCTGGGCACAGGCTGGACGTTTGGAGCAGAGCTGCATCCAGATCTCCCACAGAGGCGGCAGGAGTGCCCAGCTCTGCATCAGCAGGAAGCTGCCACCAGGAGCGACTCAGAAGCCGGGCCCAGGCACTCAGACGGGGGACGCGGGCATCTCTGCCCCGGGAACACCCGCCCCAGGCCACAGCGTTTCTAATCTGCAGCTGGTTGATGCCACAGAGACACAGGGCTGACAGCACACCAAAAAGGTGTGTGAGTGTGACTGTGTCTGTGTGTGTGTGTTTGAGAGTATGTGTGAGTCTGTGTGTATGTGTGACTCTGCACATGACTGTATGCATGTGTGTGAGTGTATGTGTGTCTGTGTATGACTGCATGTATATGAGTGCATATGTGAGTGTGTGAGTATGTGTGTCTGTTTTTGTGTATGTATGACTGCATGTGAGTGTGTCTGTGTGTGTATGTGTATGACTGTGCGTGTATGACTGCGTGTGCTCTTATTTATTTGCTGTATAAACGCCCCCAGATGGTCACGTAGGACACCAGGAATGCTCTTGCCTCCAGAAGTGAGGGCAGTCTGGGGCCAGAGAGAGGAGGGAGCCCTCACTTCACCCTTCTGAAACATGCACCTTGTGCGGCTGGGACTTCTTCAGAGTAAAATGCAGATATTTTAAATGCGAATTGAGAAGCAAAGGCCTTTTAAAGCCATGATGCAGGGTAAATCCTTCCTCCTCGTGAAGGATCTGTCCCACGGGACCCCACAGTCCGAGGAAGAGGCTCACTCCAGAATTCCTTATCGATGCACAGAGCAGGGACAGAACACCTCCCTTTTGCAGTCTCTGAGGACTGTTTGGATCTTGGCCCTGGGCAGCAGGAGTTGCCAACACTGGGCCAGCACTGTGGCACAGCAGGTTAAGCTGCTGCCCATGACACTGGCACCCCATATGGGCACCAGTTTGAGTCCCGGCTGCTCCACTTCTGATCCAGCTCCCTGCTAATGCCCCTGGGAAAGCAGCAGAACACGGCCCAAGTCCTTGGGCCCCTGCATCCACGTGGGAGACCCAGAGGAAGCTCCTGGCTCCTGGCTTCAGATTGGCCCATCCTCTGCCATTGTAGACATGTCAGGGAGTGAACCAGTGGAGAGAAGGTCTCTCTTTCTCTCTGTTTTTCCCTCTCTCTCTCTGTAACTCTGCCTTTCAGAGAAATAAATTAAAAAAAAAAAAAGAGTTGCCAACATCAGCAGAAGGAAACAGCCAAGCCCTGGGCAGCCCTGCCCTGGACAACAGGAGCCCAGCCTTACCCAGCCAAGTGCCACCACGGAGCTCACAGGAAGTGCGGGGCACGGGGCACACATTAAACGACACCCCAGGGATACGACCAGCAAAAGCCACCCTATGGGACGCTCTAAGGACAACTGGCTGGCTTTCCTGAACAAATGAGCTAAAAGAGACTAAAAAGACAAAACAAAAAAAAATTACATTCTGTAAATGTTCTGTGGCTCCTGATTCACACAGATTACAGACAGCAAGTGCAGCTGACCGTCCGTGACGAGGGTCAGGAATTTGCACATTGCATTACCAATAAATGACCAATTGGACTTTTTTTAAAAAATCTTTTCCTCTGTGTTTATTGTTATTTTTTATTTTTAATCTATTTCTTTTGAAAGGCAGAGAACAGAGACAGAAAGAGCTCCTATCCTCTGGTTCATTCCCCAAATGTGTGCAACAGCTGTGCTGGGGCCAGGCAGAAGCTGGGAGCCAGGAACTCCCCGTGGGTCTCTCCCACGGGGGCAGGACCAAGGCCTGCGCCAGCACAGGCCGCCTCCCAGGGTGCACTCTGACAGGAGGCTGCCGTCAGGAGCGCTCCCCTGAGATGAGGCATCCCAAGCAGAGGCCTAACCACGGCCTGGCCCGAACAAAACTCGTTAGCAAGGAGACACCTGGTCTCTGGCCTCTGGGTTTCCCTCACCTGCGGTGACTGTCCCAGCGGAGGTGGGACCTCCCCCCCTCACCTGCTCTTCACACCCCCACTGGCAGCCCCTCCCAGCCTTGGCCGAGCTGTGCCTGCTCCCTGCACTGCCCCCAGCCCTGCTGGCTTCCTACGCCCAGCCACTGAGGCTCTGGGCCAGTGCTGTCTCCTGCCCCCCTCTGACCTGTCTGGGACATTCCCTCTGCCCGTTCCTGCCCCAGCCAGGATTCTGAGGGTCTTTTCATCTCTAGCTATTGCAAGGGCCTTGTAGCAAAGCTGAACGCCCTAGTGAATTAGAGGCAGGGGCTGGGGCCAGCGCTGGCGTGCAGTGGGCTGAGCTGCTCCCGGACACCTGCATTCCAGTACAGGTGTGGCTCTGAGCCCCGGCTACTCTGTGCTTCTGATCCAGCCTCCTGCATTGTGTCTGGGAAGCATCAGAAGACGTCCAAGCACTTGGGTTTCTGCCACCCTCGTGGGAGACCTGGATGAGGTTCCTGGCTCTGGCTCCGGCCTGGCTCAGTCGTGGCCATTGCAGTCATTTAGACAGCAAACCAGTGCATAGAAAAATCTCTCTGTCTCTCCCTCTCTCTTTCAAATAAATAAATCCTTGAGTTAAAAAAAAAAAAAAGCCAGGACCTTCAAATCCCAACAGCAGCTTGGTGCAGTGTGACCTTGCAAAGATCACTCAGCCTGAGCTTCAGCGTCTGCAGCTATAACATGGGCTGTGGCCGCCCCTGGCTCACAGGGACACTGTGAACGCGGGATGACACAAGGTGCGGGGCGCCCTGCTCAGAGGATACCTGGTGGCAGCCCATCAGCACGGCTGTGTCTCCACCCCGTGTGAGGCCTGGCACACAGAGAGCAGGGCGGGCTCCCAGCCGCCCCCCCCCCATGGCGGCCCCTCGGCCACCGGCCTCACCTCTCAGTGCCCATCTTCACCTCGCTGACCAGCCGCCGGACGCCCACCACCTGTCTCCAGAGCAAGAGCAGGCGGCTGTGCTCGCTGCTGCAGTAGGCGTTGAAGGACTGCAAGGGAGAGGGGCCAGAGTGGGGGCTGCGCGAGGCGGCTCTGCTGCCTTCCCCCACCCACCACGGCTGCCCGGCCGCCCACCACCGGGGCCTGCTCAGAGCCTGTGCAGGAGCGGCCATGCTCCCGCTCCAGGCCTCCCCAGCTCCCGCTTGCACGGGGGCCTGGGATTCGATGCCTCTCCCAGCTGGGCTGCAGGAGGTACCGGCCACCTGCGCCCACATCCTGCATGGTCGTGGGCAAGTCACTTAACCGCTCTCTCTGATGAGCATAAAGACAGTGCCTGGCACATGCAGGGAACGTGTAACACAGGCCAGGGACGCCTGGGACTCGCACCTCTGCTGCGATGCTCCCCTCCTCAGCAGCCCGAGTCCTCACCCCCACAAAGGGCCCTCCCGCGGTCAGGCTGGCGTCCCAGCACCTCGCCCACCTCCTCCTCTCGCCTCCACGCCGCCTCCCGCTGCTCCAGCTCCTGGCGGCTGCGTGTCCAGTCACCGGTCACCTTGCGCAAGTCCTCACTCAGAGTCTGGTTGACCGAGCCCGCCTGCTCCAGCTGTTCTCGCAGCATGGCGTTCACCTGTGCCAGGCTGGCGCTCCTGGTGGAGGGAAGGGGGCCGGTGGGCCTGCGCGGGGGGGGGGGGGGGGGGTGGAGGGGACAATCTGCAGCCCCGCCCTCACCAAGCCCTCACCTCTGCTGCTCCTCCTCCAGGCGGAGGAGGGCGCTCTCCAGGTCATGGTTGTGCTCTGCGTCCTGGCGGGAGCCGGGGAGGGGAGGGGGGCATCAGGCTGGGCTGGGAGGGAGGGCCTGCCCCCCCCCCCCGGCACCCACCCGCAGCCGCTGCTGCTCCAGCTCCGAGGATCGTTCCAGCAGCTGCTGCTCCAGCTCCGAGCACTTCTTCTTGTACTGGAGAATCTGGGAGTGGAGGGGGCAGTGATTAGCCCCGGGTGTGGAGGGGAGGGCAAAGTGAGCTCGCGGCGTGGGGGCAGGAGCGGGGGTGGGCGTCCCTGACCTTGGCCTGCAGCCGCTGCACCAACTGGGCCTGCCGCTGCTGGCCCTCCTGGTAGGCCTGCAGCTTGCGCCGGTAGGAGGCCTGCTCCTCCTGCAGCTGCCTCCGCAGCTCCACGCTCTGCCGCACCAGCCCCCGCGGCTCCTGCGTCTCTGGCTCCCCACACTCCAGCCGCACAGCCTGCTCCAGCTGCAGGGAAGGGCCCTGGGTGAGAGCCGGGGCCTCCGGGGAGGCAGGCACAGGCCTCTGCGGGGGTTGCCAGGTTCAGCCCGCCCCACAATGCCTTGCTGATAGCCTGGCACCGGGGCGGGGGGGGGGGGGTAAGCGGGCGGGTAGCAAGCACATGGGAGCAAGCCCAGGGTGCTGTGTGCATGCATGGCTGCAGCAGCCCCTGCACGTGTGCACACAGGGACGGGGCCTGCACAGATACCCGCAGGGGGGCCTGCAAACAAACGGGGCACCTCCGCGCGCCCGTGCCGCTCACGCCTGCCCGGGTCTCCCCACCCCCACCCCGACCACACCCCGGGGGAGCTCAGCAGAGCTGGAAATGCGCTGAGAGCCAGAACAGCGCCATGTCGGGCACTGCTCCCGCTCAGTGAAGACTTGATCATGAATCAAGGGCACGGGCACGTGTGAGAACACTCAAATCACAGGCACCCACACACGTGTGCACATGTGAGCTCACACACCCACACCAGCCCGGGGTGACACGGATGAACCCACATGGGCGTCAGTAGAGAGGAAACCAACGCCCCCCCACAGTCCCTGCCTCCTGATGCCCACCCTCCCTTACTCACAGGAAGCCCCTGCCGCCTTCCTCTGTCCCCAGGCACCCCACTCCCCAGGCCCCCATGCACCCAGGCAGGACGCCTGCCCCCACTAGCCATGGAGCCGTCTCCAAGCCCTGGAGGCCCCAGCCTCCCCTAGCTGTCGGGGTAGAACGAGTGAGCAGAGCAGGTCGGGGTAGAACGAGTGAGCAGAGCAGGTCGGGGTAGAACGAGTGAGCAGAGCAGGTCGGGGTAGAACGAGTGAGCAGAGCAGGTCGGGGTAGAACGAGTGAGCAGAGCAGGTCGGGGTAGAACGAGTGAGCAGAGCAGGTCGGGGTAGAACGAGTGAGCAGAGCAGGGCGATGAGAGCACACAGGGGCCGTGGACAAGCAAGGGGCGACCCCCCGCCCAGCGAACTCCAACGCCAGCCCCACACGCACCAGCTGCCTCCCCGAGCCAGGCTGCTACCGCCCAGCAGCCGTCCACATGGGCCCAGGCTGGGTCAGTGGCAGGGACGGCTGCCCACCCAGGACAGCTCTGAACCACTCACAAAGCTGAGGACAATCACCTCTCAACCCACCAGCGCAGCCCCAGGGCACACTGGGGAGGAGCATGAGCCACGCCTGCTGAGGGAAGTGGCAGCGGGTGCCTGGCTGGCGGCTGCAGGACCGTGACAAACACCTGCACAGAATGGGTGGTGGGAATGTGCCCACAGCTGTGTGTTTGTGCACGTCTCTCGTTGGGCACTAGGGGACCCGGTGTGTCTCCACGAGTATGCTGGGTGCGTGCTGACAGCCTGGAATGCCTGAGCCTTCCCAAGGGAGCGGGGGTGTCTCGGGTCGCAGGCGTGTTGTGCTGCTAGGGTTGGGTAGTGTGTGTGTGTGTGTGTGTGTGTGTGAGGGCATGAGCTCCTGTGGGCTACCTGTGTGCCAGGGAGGCGTGTGCACGGATGGACGTGGGAGAGTCTGGGGAGGGGTCTGTGGCATGTGGCCGGGACTGTGTGACAGCTTTTCCTGTGTGTGCTTCCACCAGACCTGAGACCGTGCACTGTGCTGCCTGTGCTGTGGGAAGCTGGGGGTGCTGTGGCTGGGTCGGCGGGGTGTGTGTGTGTGTGTGTGTGCGCACGTCCCCGAGAGAGGTCAGACTGTGGCTGTGCTGTGTGTGCTGTGCGAACCTCTGAACTGGCTGCTGTAAGCTTCCACCTCACCCCTTTCCACACACTTTGCCCCTCAAACAAAGCCACTTGCAACTCAAAAGGCAAGGAAGCTGCCAACACAGCAGGGATAAAAGTTTACGGGTCTCCCCTAGCAACAGCCCCCTTGTAGCTGCATTCAGTTCCTTCTGCCCGGGTTGCCATGGACACTGGGCGAGCCCAGGGGATCTGTCCTCCTGGGCCAGGGGGCGTGGCCATTCCCTCTCCTGCCCCCAGCTGCCTCTCTCCACCTGCTCTGCAGGGACTCTGAGGTCCTCTCTGGCCCAGGGAGGTGACCTCCGAGAGCCCCTGCCGAAAATGCAGTCAACAAGACATGCATCCTAGCCCTGCCTCCACTCCCCACCCCAGGGATGCTGTGGAGTTTAATTTTTAATTTTTTAAAAAATTTATTGGAGAGGGGAGAGAAAAGTGAGAGAGCTGTCCCATCACTAGTTCACTCCCCAAATGCCTGCAACAGCCAGGACTGGGACAGACCAAAGCTAGGAGCAGGGAACTCCATCCAGGTCTCCCACACGGAGGGCAGGGACCCGACCACTTGAGCCATCACTACCGTGTGCCTGGTGAGCAGCAGCAGGAAGCTGGAGTCAGAGCCCACGTGGGGAGTCGAACCCGGGCACTGTGGTGTGGGAACAGGCATCCTAACTGCTAGGCTGAGCACCCGCATTGCTGTGAGCTTTAGAGGACCAGAACAAGCTCACCGACTGCCCCCAGCCCGACCCAACACGCATCAGTTACAGCCACAGGGACAGGCACGGGGACAAGGGGGCAGCTGGGAGTGACTGCTCCAGGACACGGGACTGGAAGTGTCCCACCAGCTCCACCACGGACCGTGGGTCTGTCAGGACCCCTTCTTGCCTCAGTTTCCCCATTTACAATAAGGTGTTTTCTAGGCTCCGATGTCCTCTGTAGACCCAATCCCTAAAAAGGCCATGAAGGTTACTCTCGTGCACCCCCTACCTCCAGGTGAGGCCTCACTCAGACTGTCTGGGATGGGGAAGTCACACACACCAGGGTCCCTCTGCACAGCCTGGAAGGGCCTCCCCAGCCACGTGAGGGAACTTTCTAGACTAACCCAGCCCCCCATGCTGCAGCCCCAGCACCGTAGCTGGGCCCCTGCAAACACAGACCTGCCACCTCCCACCCCTCCTTCCCTGCTATGGCCAACCAGGGGGCACACAAGCTTCACTGGCGGTCAGAAGCTGGCATTTAATCAGCACAGTCTCCAGGGGCCTGGCATCACACCACAGGCCCAAAGAGACAGCTCTCAAGGAGGAGGGGGCAGGTTCAAGGCCATGTCACCATGGACAATGTGGACGGCCCTCCATGTCCCCAGGGACAAGAAGCCAGTGCTCAGCCTGTCCCAAATGCTGGAGGCCAACTTGGGCAGCCTTTCTGCTCCTTGGCAAGTCCCAGCAAGCCGGGGGCGTGTCTAGGCAGGCGGCTACCAGGACACGGGCACACCAGCAGCCACACGCAGGAATGCATGCTCACTGCCCAGCGCGAGTCTGCAGGCCTCAGCACGGACAGGCCGGGCTCAGGCATTCTGGGCTAACCTCGGCTCTGCCACCTACTGCACAGGGGACCCTGGGCCAGCCTCTGGCCCTCAGGGGTCTCTTCCAGCTTTCCAGGGGCCAGCTGCCCTAGCACCCCAGTTCCAGTTGGCTCTTTTCATGCCTAGGAAACAAACTGCCACACGAGCCCTAGGCTGGGAGCAGGGACCCCAGTTGTCTCAACCATGTGCCTGACTCTGGGCTCCGTGCTCCCCTCCTCTGCTAACCAGTCATCAGAATAACGACCCTGCTGCATTGAATGTGCAACCCCCAGCATGCTCCAGGCACACAGTAGGCACTCAACAGACACTAGCTATTAGTACAGCTGTTACTACCACCTGCACACCTCCCATCTGCACACACACACACACACACTCTGCCCTTCAAGCGACAATCGCGCCAGCCTGCAGCCCCACCTGCTCCCCAGGGTCACCTTCCACAGCCTGGAGGTCCAAGGCAGGCTGTGCCCTGATGTCGGCCCCCACCGACCTCCCTCCTCAGGCTCTGGGACCCCCACAAGCCTGCAACACAGGTCCCAGGTGATGTGCATCCTCTGGCCAGGGAGACAGGCCTGGCTCTCCTTCCTTCTCTGCCTGGGGCCTCAATGGGGTGTGGGGTAGGTCTGCGGCTGCCCCAGCCAGCTGTGGAGCATGTGGGTGCCACGCAGGCTGCCCTGGTGTCCAGACTCAGCCTCGGGGCCCAGGGAAGTGGGAGCCCAGCAAGACACCCAGAGACTCGAGGGGCGGGAAAGGTCTCTAGGGGGCTCGTTCTCTGTGCCCCACAGCCCAGGCCGGGCTGGGACAGACAGGAATACAAGAGTACACTTCCCGACTGGCTGCTCACAGCGACGCCACGTCCTACCACCTGCCCACTGCAGAAGACAGGCCCCGAGGGTGGAGAGATCTCCAGGCCGTTCAAGGAGGCACAGCCACAGTCCGAACCCAGGCTGCCGGGGGGGCGGGCCCTGGCGGCAGGGGAGCCCGGCCCCGCCGCAGACCAGCGGTACCCACCCTCTCGCTGACCGCGTTGTACTTAATGGCGAGCTCGTCGCGCTCGGCCCGGCTCTGGGCCAGCAGGTCCTCCACGCGGGACAGCTCCTGCTGCAGCAGCTGGTTCTCCTCCTGCAGCGACAGCAGCGACGCCATCTCGGTGGCTGGTGGCAGGGCTGGCAAGGGGCAGTGGGCACACGGTTGGCTTCCGCCTGGTTCCCGTGGGGCACCCTCCCACAGGCCCAGGGGAAGAGACTGTGGGAGTGGTAGCCCTGCACAGGGAGCCGAGGCTAGGAGAGGGCCTGCAGCAGGAGCCACCAAGGGCAGTGGGTGTGGCCTGGGAGATGCAGGGAGGAGCTTCATGTAGAAGTCAAGAGGCAACACCTGAATACTTGTGCCTTCCTTCCCCAGTTACTAGTCTCTGGGCCTCAGTTATGCTCATCTGCAAAATGGGTGCAACAGCAACCAGACCCTGTTACAAACACAGGAGCGCCTCACTCAGGCCAAGTGCTTCCTGAAACTTCTAAGGCTGAGATAGGGAGGCTGGGCAGTGAGGAAGAAGAGGAAGAAGAGTTGTGAGGGGAAAATAAGGCCAGAGGGAAAGGCAGATTTGCTCAGCTCCTGTGGGTTCCCCTCCCACTCCGAGACCACAGGCCTCAGCAGTCGCGGCCCACTAGACCCCTCCAGCTGGGCTCATGCTCAGCCCCTCCCTGCCCGGGCCTCCCAGCAGAGCACCCATCCCTAACCTCACCCTGCACAGGGAGCCCCAAAGCCACCGTCCAGTGGAGCCGCCAGCGCCCCGGCTGCACAGGTGCAGGCCCTTCCCAGCCCCCACACACGGCCCAGGGAGGTGGCGTGCAGAGGCCTCAGCAGCCCTCAGCCCTCCCGCCCAGGAGGGCGATGGGCAGCGCCACCTTCACGTCTGGGCGGAACGGCGCCCCCCGCCCCATCACCCTGGGGCCCAGATGGCTCCCACCTTCCCTGGGAGGGCATCTTTAGGAGTTTTGGGGTTCAGGCAGGGAGAGAAAGCTCAGCCCCCACTTTAGGCTGCACCCCTGGCGGGTAAGTCTGGGAGACACAGCCAGAATTCACCTCTCGGAGGTCCACTTTCTCATCTGTGAAATGGGTCCCTGCACCGTGGGGCTGTGCCCGCCTCGCAGTGTGCTTTCAACAAGTGGACGCTAACGGCCATGCTCAGGATGGCTGCTGGGGAGGAGATGCGAGAAGAGGGGTGGGGAGGCAGTGGTACCTGGGCTCTCGGGCAGGGAGAGGTGCTGAGTGACGATCTCGCGGATGCGGGCGGGCAGGCAGGTGCACGGGGAGTCCGGGGCCAGGTCCTGTGTGCTCAGGCCCTTCTCCTGGCCCGGCCCCAGGACACTGCTCTCCAGTGTCTGCAGGAGGAGAGAGAGAGTCTCAGGGGACCTGGGACACTGGGCCCTCTGGCCTGGGGGCGGGAGACAAAGTCCTGCCACCCGGGAAACCTCCCAGTGACGCCCAGACACATGAGCGAAGCAAACCCGGCGGGCTCACAAAGCTTGCGGGGACAGCGCACGGTGCTGGGGGCTCCAGTCCTGCTCCGAGCCCAGCGGGGGAGGTGCTGTCGTACCACAGTCCTGAGAACCCTGAGATCTAGGGAAGGAACCGCTTCCCCACGGCAGGACACTGGGATAAGAGCGCCCTTCTATCCCCAGTCCTGCCAGGGCGCAAGGTACGGCCGCTGCACACCCCAAACACCACTCCCCCTCCCTTGACCCCAGAATGCACCCGCCGCTCACACCACCAGGCCTCACTCCCCTGAGCTGGACAGGGTGGGCCCGGCCCCAGGGACCCACCTGGATAACTGTCTCCAGTGCCACCTGGGCCTCCAGGGACTCTGCCAGCCCCAAGTTCATGAGGGGGAGGTGGTGGGCTCCCTGCTGGCCCCCTCTTCCAGGGCTTCGAGACTGGCTCAGGCTCGGGGGCCCCAGGCCAGGCTGCTGTGCTGAGCAGCAGGCAGATTAAGCTTAAATCCGGCGGTGACCCCATGTGACCACGGCAGTGGGAGGAGTGGGGGGGGGGGGCGGGGAGGGAACAGGAAAGGAGACAAGAGAAAGAGGAGGGGGAGAGTGGAGAGGGAGGGAAGTAGAAAGAAAAGACTGGGATGGGGGAGGAAGAGGGGCGGGACCCAGAGGCAAGGACTCCCCCCCTTACATACACCATCTCCACCCTCCCTAAACTGCTGGGTCCTAGAGCCCTCCAACCCAGAGGGTGGGGTCAGCAGTGCGAGGCGGGAAAGGCCAGAAGTTTGCTAAGATGAGTGTCCGCAGGGCACTGGGCCACAGCTTCCCACAGCACGGGGCAGGGCCGGCACAAACCCATCCCCCCTCCAGCCCCCCAGCCCCCCTCCCCCACTGCCACTTCCCCCTGAGCCTGGGGATAACATCGATACTCCCTCTCAGAGCTGTCTGGGGGTTCAACAAAACGTGAACAGCACACATGCGGCCCGGCGCCAGTTCACCGGGCGGGCATTGGGAAACACTGATTTCATTCATCTGAACGTCTGAGCGGCACAGCGCCCGCACCCCAGGGCACCCACCGGGGCCGAGGCTTCCACCCTCGGCTTCCCAGCGGTGAGGGCTGCGGGATCCAGAGACCCTACTGAAGCTCGTCTCTGAAAGAGGAATAGTAACAGGTACCACACAGCGGAGAAAGGGGAGGGGCTGGGCGGCGCAGGGGCAGGTACTGAGCGGTCCAGCGGTCAAGCAGTGGCTGTTCTTTGCTTCCCCGTCAGCATCAGGTGCCTGGGCTCCTGCTGGGTGCCAGGCTCCCTGGGGGGCATATCTGCATCCTCTCCTTAACTCCTCACCTCCACCCATCTCCGACCAGAGGGGCTGGGGCTCTCACCTCCGCCAGAAGCAGGAGGCCCGGAGCTCACTCCATTCAGGCCAGGAAGCATCCCAGGGAGGGCCCAGAGCCAGGCCAGGGCCGTGGCACGTCCTCGCTCTCTATCATTGGGCCCAGGTCAGAGGCAGGCACACAGCAGGTGCTGCTGCACCCTGCATGCCCAGCTGAGAATTCTGTCCAGCAAATGGGAAACCAGGACACAGGGCACACCCAGCCAAGAAGGTAAGGGCTGCCAAGTTGCTATGGTAAAGCAAGACCTATTCAGGCAGAACCAAACCAGCCAGGGGCCCCAAAACCCAGGGCCCACCCTCCGCAGAGCCGGCCTCCATCAAGCCTCTGCAGGCTGCAGCCAGGGGAGGCCAGGATGCCACCCCCACTGCAAGCCCAGTTCAGCAGGGCGGGCGCCTCAGATGTGCTTGCTGAGCTGAGCTGGGTTCCTCCGTGCCTCCCCCAGCCAGTGCCCCCACGCCACGGGGGAAGCAGGACATCAGACCCCAAGCGCTGGGTGATTCCAACCCTTGGCTCCAGCGCTGCCCTAGTGTCCTGCTGGGTCCCAGGGATCCCCGTGTGGATGTCCTGGCTCCAGGGCCTGCAGCTCCCACCCTCATCCAGAGCAAGTGACTGAGCTCTTCATAGGTACCCGGATATCACAGCGGGGCTCAATCTTGGCTGTGCGGACCCCACACACAGTGGGAGACCAAGATGCCGCATGCTTAGCTGGGGGCCTGTATAGGGCCTCTTAGAAACCGCTGTGTGTTCACTGACTGAACAAAGACATAAGCCTCCATTCTCGCTCTTTGCCCAAAAGACAGGTAAACTTTGGAACGTATTCCTTGCCCTTGAACCTCAATTGGGTCTCACACCCCACAGCCTGCATACCCCACCCGCATTCTTTTGCAGGTTCCTAAGGCCCCCACGGCCACCTGAAAGACCTGTTCCAGGAATTCCCCTCCACCTGCTCCCCTCACCCCACCCCCAGCCCCAGCCCTCCTAAAATATAAAACGGCCCTGCCCCTGGGGTCGAGGCCCTCTGCCATGGGTTCCATCAATGTGCTCGCCAGCAGTTGGTCACCCACCTCTGCGAATTTATTTTCTCTGAATAAAATCGGTCTGGCTGTAGATTTGGACATCGCCTCCTCCCTGTTCTGCGCTTTTCCTAACATTCACCACAAAAGATTTCTGATTCCTCCAGGGAGTACGGGCAGAAGCCGTATCCCAGACTCCCTTGCAGTCAGATGCAGCCACGTGACAGAGCTCGGGCCAGCAGAATTAAGACAGGAGGGTGCCACTTCTGACCTGACCTGTTAGAACTCTCCCACGAGGACTGCTCTCTGTCCCACCCTGTCCCTCAGCCGGAAGGAAAAACCCCAAGGTCCCAGGGGAACCCCAGATGGAAGTGGTCTGGGTCCGTGGGTCACCACCCGGAGGACCACCTGCCAATGACCCAACAGCAGGCACGAATGAGAAGTGACCTCTAACGCGCTAGGCGCCTGAGGCCCCGGGTGTAGCCATCCCCTCGGCTAGGGCTGCCTTCACTCTGTCATCACCCCGCTTAGCATCACCACGCTGGCCCCCCTGGCTCCAGACCCCAGCAGTCGTCCAGTGGGTAACTGCAGAGCGACACCAAGCTTTGCACCCCTTCCCTCCCCACCCTGTGGGGCCCTCGCCCACCTGCCCTGCAAGGCTGACCTCCCTGCAGCCCCTCCACGACCACCTGGGAGACTCAAACCCACCAGCCGCTCTGACCCACCGACCCTTCTTTATTCTCCGCTGCTGACCAGAAGTTATAACAAAGATCCTGGGGCAAACGTGAGCCAGGCCCCTGGGACCAGAACTTGCCGTCTGCACCACACACCGCGGTAGGTTAGCCCCGTCTGCACCATACACCGCGGTAGGTTAGCCCCAGGATGCAGGCACCGTTCTACCCACTTCACAGAGGACACAACTAAGGCCCAGTGACATCAAATCCTTTGCTCAAATGCACCCAGCCATGAAGACTTGAAGCCCTGGCTGAGACCCAGGCCTGCCTGGCTCCCAAGTTTCTTGTTGTTTTGTTTTTAAATTATTTTAGAAATTTATTTGAAAATCAGAGAGAGAGAGAGAGAGAGAGAGAGAGGTCTTCCATTCTCTGGTTCACTCCCCAAATGCCTCCATAGCCCCGCTCTTGGGATCATTTGGGGAGTGAGCCAGCAGATGGAAGATCTCTGCCTTTCCCTCGTTCTCTATCACTCTGCTGTTCAAATAATAAACCAGTCTTTTTTTTTTTTTTTTTTTGACAGGCAGAGTGGACAGTGAGAGAGAGAGAGAGAGACAGAGAGAAAGGTCTTCCTTTGCTGTTGGTTCACCCCCAAATGGCCGCCACTGTGCTGATCCGAAGCCAGGAGCCAGGTGCTTCTCCTGGTCTCCCATGCAGGCGCAGGGCCCAAGCACTGCACTCCCGGGCCACAGCAGAGAGCTGGACTGAAAGAGGAGCAACCGGGACAGAATCCGGCACCCCGAGCAGGACTAGAACCCGGGGTGCCGGTGCCACAGGCAGAGGATTAGCCAAGTGAGCAGCGGCGCCTGCTTAAATCAATCTATTTAAAATTTGACTTAAAGGGGCTGGCGCTTTGGTGCAGCGGGTTAAACTGCCACCTGTAACACCAGCATCTCATTCGGACATCAGTTCAAGTCCTGGCTGCTCCACTTCTGATCCAGCTCCCTGCTAATGCACCTGGGAAAGCAGAGGAAGACAGCCCAAGCGCTTGGACTCGTCACCCATGAGGGAGTCCTGGTTGGGGTTCTGGGCTCCTCGCAGTGGCCTGGCCCAGCCATGATCACTGCAGCTATTTGGGGAGGAAACCAGGGAACGGAAGGTATCTTTAGGGGTCAGTGCTGTGACGCACTGGGTAAAGCCACCACCTGAAGCACTGGCATCCCATATGGGCAACGGTTCAAGTCCCTGCTGCTCCTCTTCCGGTCCAGCTCTCTGCTATGGTCCAGGAAGGCAGTAGAAGATGGCCCAGGTCCTTGGGCCCTTGCACCCATGCGGGAGACCTGGAAGAAGCTCCTGGCTCCCGGCTTCAGATGGGCGCGGCTCCGGCTGTTGCTTCCAACTGGGGACTGAAGCAGCGGATGCAAGACCTCTCTCTCTGTAACTCTGATTTTCAAATAAATAAATAAATCTTAAAAGCATTTAGTTGGTATGTGTAACTCACCACCATAAAAAAATGCTTAAAAACAACAAAAAAGGCCACCCTCAGGCTACAGGTACAAGCAGTGTCCGAAACAAAAAGGGGTTTAGGCTTGGGTCCCATTCCCAAGAAATTTCGGGATGCATATGCAAATACTCCAAAATCCAGAAGAACCCACACTAGTCCCAAGCAGACAGGTGGCACCCCAGGGCCCTCCTGCGGGGTCCGGCCCCGAAGCCCCCAGACTCGGAGGCAGACCTGGGCCAGGGCCGGGGCCAGCGCGGGTCCCCAGGCTCGGGTTTGCGTAACGGGCTGGTTCAGGGGCTCGGGCCCCACGGAACCCCAGGCGGGGCCCGAATCCCCGCGTCGCTCGGGGCCTGTCTCCTCATCCGTCCGTGGGGACGCCACGGCGCCCTAGGCGGGAGGGCCAGGGCGGGCCGGCACTGTCCAGGCCCCGGAAGCGGTCTGCGGCGCGCCGGCCCCGGCGGGAAGGCCCTCCGCTGCAGCCGCGAGCGCGGGGCAGACCCCACTCCCGGCCGGCGCCGGGCTCCCGCCGCCCACGCGGCGCGCGCGAACCCGCGCAGGGAGTCCACGGGGCCGGGCAGCGGCCGGGAGCGCCGGGGGTCCCCGGGGCGCCCCCAGGGCCGCGACGGCGGCGGCAGCAGCGACGCCTCCAGCCCGCCCCCTGGCGCGCGGCTGCCACCCCGGCCCGCGCGTGGCCTCCGCCGTCCGGGCGCGCGCGCCCCGCCCCCGCCCCCGAGCGCACGCGCGCGCCGCCGGCCTCCTACCTGCGCGCGCCGCGACCGCCGCTGCCGCCGCCGAGGCCGCGGTGGCGGGGCCGGCGGGGCGGGGGCGTGCGCGCTCCCGGCGCCGGAGGGGGCGGGGTCGGGGCGGGGTCGGGGCGTGCCCCTGGGCCGGGGGCGGAGCTAGGCGTTTTGCGCGCTTACGCCGTCCGGAGGCTCTGATTTCGCGCGCTGTGGCTTCTGCGGCCCTGCACTGGCCAGGGAGCCGGTGAGGAGCACCTTGGCACGAAGGGGAGTGGAGACGAAGCGCTGCGGAGGCCCGGCCTTAAAGTTCCGGCCGTCCAGACCCCTCTCCCGCCACCCCGGAGCCCCCGGGAGCCGCAGGGAAGCGTCGGTGACTGGCACAGGCTCGCCTCCTGGCCTCAGTCTGTTCGCCTGTGAAATGGCGCTGCTCCTGGCGCCGCCCCCCCCCCCAAGCTCAGGTGCAGTGGGGAGGAGACACACGGGAAAGCGTTCGTGTTCATTTCTACCCTAGCGACAGGCTCGCGGCGTCCCTTCCCCGGCCTAAGCGGTCTCCACTCTACTGGATCGGATCATTCTCAAAGGGGGAGGCAGGCGGGGCCGCCCGGGCTGTGGGAGGGGGTACCTGTTTAAAAGCGAGCTTGCCTCCATGGTCTTGACTTGGACCCTGAGCGGCTGGGACTGCTCCCCTGGTGGTAGGAGGGGGTGGGGGAGTTTATCTTCACCATCAGTGGCCGCGGGCCCCTAGGGCTCTGACACCCCGCAGACAGGGCCGAGAGCTGTGGGCGAGGGGCCACCCAGGAGCCTGGGGTGCAGGGAGTGGTGTGGAGGTTGGGGGAAGGGCAGTTTCCCTGGGGTGCGCCTGGCCTGGCTGACCTGCCAGTCAGCACAGCCGGCACCAGGGTGCCCTGGCATGGCCTAGGTCTGTGTCACCCTGCCTGGGGTCCCCAGCCCTGCTGGCGGGCTCACTGCCTCACCAGGCCAGTCTGGTCCTGCCTGTCCACGTGGCCTGCTTCAAAGAGCTCCTTGTAGCATGGCGGGCGGAGCACAGGCCCCCATCCGTGCCCTTCCCTCCAGGGCCCTGCCTCGCAGGTCTCCCTGGGTGACCGGAGCCTGCACCGCACAGGCAGCCTGTCCAGGCTACGAGCCACACTGGCCCTCTGAGCACTTGGGTGAGGAAGGGGCGGCGCTGTGAGGGTTCTGGGACCATCTCTGTTGAAAGCAGGGGAGGCTGGGACTCAGAGAGGCCCCTTCCTTTGCCCCAGGACACACAGCAGAAGTTCCGTGATCCCATGCTGTTCTGCTGCACCACCTGCTGCCTCGCTGAGACTCTGGGGCACAAACAGCTCCCGATCCTCAGGAGCTGCAGCGGGGGAGCCAGTACTTACCCCAGCCCACCCCCGAGGGCCTCCAGCTTCCTTCTCTCCCTGTCTGTGATCACTGACCCCCCCACACTGCTGCTGCCCAGCGGTCACCCCGTCCTATAACCAGGTGGTGCCCACCCCAGCAACCCCAGGACCAGCCACTGGTGCTCACCTGCTGGCTGCACGGGGTTCGAAACCTGCGGCTCAGCTAACACAAAAGCAAGTGGCTGAAGGCTGCTGGCACGGATCGCCGGCGAAAGTCGGCAGCTGGGCTGGGGTGGACTCTGCCCACCATCCGCAAAACCACATTAACCAGGAGGCTTAGAGGGCGGGCGTTCTGGTTAACTGGATTTGCTGAGTAACTGAAGGCCAACATCAACATGCAAAGATTTTCTAGAATACCTGACTTAAATAACAAAAAAAAAAAAAAACTTACAGGGGCCGGCACTGTGGTGCGGTGGATTAACGCCCTGGCCTGAAGCACCAGCATCCCATATGGGCGCCAGTTCTAGTCCCGGCTGCTCCTCTTCCAATCCATCTCTCTGCTATGGCCTGGGAAAGCAGTAGAAGATGGCCCAGGTGGCAGGGTGGCAGGGACGTAAGTACTTAATCCATGTGTCCTCCGCTGCCTCCCGGGTGTACATTTGCAGTAAGCTGGAATCAAGTGAGGCTGGGACTCAAATGAGGCACTGCACTATGGGACGTGGGCATCCCAAGCAGTGTCTCAACCGCTGTGCCAACCCCCGGCCTGTGGAGGTGCTAAGCTGCCGTACTTCCGGGGTGGGGGAGGGTTACCCCACAAGGACGCCTGATACGGACAGGACAGGTAGGCTGCTGCCACGCTTTTGCTCTGACGGTCTTTGTGGTGTCTCGGCTTTCCAGTCTGTAACCAGGAATACTACACTGCCAAGTTCCGGTCTACGTTCAAGCAGCAGGAAGGAAAACACTGGTCTCTTCCCCAGGGCAGTCTGCTCAGCCCACAGAGTGTGCTCTCCTCCTCTGCTCAGAGAACTCCACGGCCGCCGAGCATCTACGGGTGAGTGCACCTGTCACAGAGGAACAAAACCCCTCCAGGCCTGGCTGCAGAAGCTGCCACTTCACGCCGCGTTATTCCCTATGGAGGGAATAGGAACCTGCATGCGGTAAGCAGGTCTTCCATGCCAGGCCCAGCAGGCTGAGGATGGATGCGGGAGCCAGACTGCCTGGGTTCAAATCCCAGCCCTGCCACTTACCAACTAGGTGACCTTGGACAAATGCCATGACCTCACTGCATCTCCCGAAATTTTATTTCAAAGATTTATTTATTTACTTGAAAGGCAGAGTTACAGAGAGGCAGAGGCAGAGAGCAAGGTCTTCCATCTGCTGGTTCACTCCCCAATGGCTGAAGCTGTGCCAATCTGAAGCCAGGAGCCAGGAGCTCCCTCCAGTCTCCAACACAGATGCAAGGGCCCAAGGACTCAGGCCATCTTCTACTGCTTTCCCAGGCCACAGCAGAGAGCTGGAGCTGAAGTGGAGCAGTTGGGAATAGAACCGAAGCCCACATGGGATGCCGGCACTGCAGGTGGTGGCTTTACCTGCTGTGTCACAGTGCTGGCCCCCCAAGTGGCATCTCAACATTTTAAAAATGGGGAAGACCACAGCCAATGTGCCCCCTCCCCTGCCTCCACCCCCATTCACGCTGAACCCTAACCTCCTAGGTGATGGGGGGGCCTCAGGAGGCGGGGCGGTTACACCGGGAGGGTGGAGCCCTCCTGAGGGCAGGGGTGTCCCTGGTAAAAGAGGCCCCAGCGAGCTCTCAGCCCCGGCACCCACTGAGCGCACAGCAAGAAGACGGCCTCCCTGGCTCCGTCAGTGCCTTGACCTCGCACTTCCCAGCCTGCAGCACTTTGAAAAATAAACCTGTAAGCCACCTACCACCTGGCTATTACAGCACCTGGAAGGATTCAGCCCAGTACTTATCACTGCTGAGATGGAGTTGTGTGTGTCTGCAGAAGCAACAGCTACTGGCTGTACAGGGACGGTGAGGCCCAGGGGTGGAACACACTTATGACCTCAGAGGGTCAGGAGTCTGGGCCCAGATTAGCCGGGCCCCAGGCAAAGCTGCAGTCAAAGGCCTGGGGCCTCACCTGGGAAGGATCCCTGTCCAGGCTCCTGAGCTCCCTGGTGGGCTGCAGGCCTGAGAAGTTCCGGGTCGCGCTGGCTGCCAGCGGAGGCTGCCCTCACTTCCCAGCCACCCGACCCCCTCCCGGGGCAGCTCCCACACTGCAGCCGCCGCTCACTCCAAAACCAGCAAGGCAAGGTGCACACTTCCATGACCATGGACGTGGCATCGGGCCACCTCTCCTGTGTCCCACTGGCCAGGGGTCACAGGTCAAGGAGGGAAGGGCATCGCCCAAGCCTATGGGCAGCAGGAGCGTAACTGCCACGCCCCCAGTGTATGCAAATGCTCCCACGTGCAAGGGGCAGCCAGGTCTCACCTCTCTGTGAGCTCCAGCAGGGGCAGGATCAAAGAGATGCCTGGCTTGTGATCAGGAAGTTTTGCTAAGGATCCTGGTACTTTAACAACAATCTTTTTCTTTTTTCCCCCAGCTGGGACTCCCATCAGTGATGGAGCACCCACCTGTCCCTTGTCCCCCCAGACTGCTCAAAGTGCTTTGCAGGTTAGGTCCTTGGTGGCCAAGGCCTCATCGGCTGCTCCTCCTCACAGCCAACAAGAGTTCTAGGCTTACCACCTAGAGGAAGGTGATTGAGGGACAAACTCTACGACCGGCATTGCTGGTGCTGTGTGTGCCCCATCTGAGTGACACTTCTGTGGTTAGCTCTCACCTGGGGACAGCCTGGACTGAAGCCCATTTAGGGACGGGTATTTGGCACAGCGTTAAGACACCACCTAGGGGGCGGGGAAGAACCACTACAATCCAAAAGCTATGAAATTTATATTAAGTAAAAGCTTAAAAAAAAATAAGCCACCACCTAGGACTCCTGCATCCCACGTCAGAGTCCCTGGGTTCAAGTCCTGCTCCACTCCAGATTCCAGCTTCCTGCTAACGAGGCAGGCAGGCAGAGCCACACGTACTACCCACGGGTTAACCCCAAAGGCCCACAGTAGCTGGAGCAGGGACCCAGGGACTTGAGCCATTTCCCTCTGCCCCCCAAGGGTGCCCACTGGCAGGCAGCTGGATCAGAAGTGGGTGAGCGGGACTTGAACCAAGCACTGGGACGCGGGACTGCACCAAACGCCTGCTCCAACGGCAGCGGCTCCACTAAGGCCTTCCCGAGTCCCGGTAACAGCCTTTCATTCCCAGCCTCCGAAGCACCCAGAAGTTCCTACTCCAGAGGAGAAGCGTGGAGCCGGGGAGTCCATCCGGGTCTCCCATGCGGGAGGCAAGGCCACCTTCCCTGCCTTCCCAGTCGCACTAGCAGGGAGCTGGACCGGAAGCAGTCACACCGGAACTCAGTACATGATGGGGGAGGTGCGAGCAGCAGTTTGATGGGCCACACACTAGCCCTCGGGAGGTCTGGCATCCATGCTTCCGAAAACACATTCACCTTTGACACCCACTGACAAGTACAAATATTATTTATTGTTTTAATCTTAAAAACCTGGTCCCACAGAAAAGCCAGCAGTTTTTCAGTTCACGGTCTCGACCCTTCAAAAGCACTCTTTCAAGTGAGAGGGAAGGGAAGTGCACCCAGCGACGATTTCCTCTAGACCAGGGGCCCAGGCTGCCCTGGATGTGCAGGTCACGGTCCCTAGAGGAGAAAGGAAGTTACGAGGCTGCCTGCAGATTAAGGCACTCCGAATCCACCCAAGGAAAACCCGCGTCTGCCCAGAGCAGACTGTGAACTTGGGAGCCCAGAGCGGCCGGCCGGCGGGCAGGAAGGCCGACCCAACTCCACGTCCACAGCTTCCGCTTCCGGCCCCAGCGCTGTTCCATCTGGCTTCCAGCACAGCCTCGAGCCGGCAGCACCGACCTGGCCCGGCAGACACGGAAGCAGCTGCTGGCGGCTCAGCACGTGCCGGCCGGTCCCTTCCACAAAGGCGAGCAGTTAGTGCAGATCAGCACAGCAGGAAAGCAAACTGACACATTTTACAGAGCTGCGTCATCCTTCCAGTTTCGCCCCAATGGTTCATTCCAACCATGGCCTAAAGACCTGCTAGAAATCAGGCAAGGATCCTTGCTCCGGAAGGCGCCCTGACTACAGCCCACGGGAGTGCTCAAAACCCCCGCCACGGCAAGCAGGTGAGAGCTGCACACCCCACGAGGGCCGGTCGAGTCCACGCGGCACACACAACCCACTCCTGCTTCGGGCTTGTGTTTAATAGGGGTCACTGGGGAGACGCCCAAGGCTCAAGTCTCTCAAGCAAGCAGGCAGATGGGGACAGGGATCCCGGAGCGTCTTGTGCCTTGGATGTGTGCTGAATCCCAGGAAACCGTGACAGGAGCCCGTGACTCCTACCACGCATGGCCAGTTAAGGGGGCCAGACAAGGGCAGCAGAGTTAGGCCCCCAACAGGCCGGCGGGGAGGGCTTCTTCCTCCTTCCTTGCGCCCAGCTGAAGCGGCTGCTTCCCGGAAGTCACAGGAGGAAAAGGAGCTGTGTTCAGAACTGGACCCAGCCTGTCCCCGGCTGAAGCTGGCTGGAAGTTGACCTGTTCGGGGAGAGGGAGGGGTGTTGGGGGGAGGCCTTAGGTGTTAGAGAACACGAAGCAGACCACAGCTTCCTTCCCCCTGGGCACCAAGAGCTCTGTCAAATCAGCCTCTCTCTGTTCTGGGCTGCACTCAGCAAACGACAGCCCAGGGACCACTTCTGGCCCTCTCTGTTTCTTTAAATTAGTTGTATTACACGTCTATTTCTGTAAATAAAGTTTTATTGGTACATAGTTACGCCCATTTATTTACATAGTCTCTGTAGCTGCTTTTGTACCACAGCAAAACTGAACAGCTGGAACAGAAACCACATGACCCAAGTAGCCTAAATTATTTGCTGGGGACTGGCATTGTTGTGCAGCGGGGTACGCCGCCTGCAATGCCAGCATCCCATACCCCAGATGCACAACTATCAGTCCAGCTCCCTGCTAATGCACCTGGGAAAGCAGCACAAGATGGCCAAGTGCGTGGGCCCCTGCACCCTCATGGAAGACCCACAGGAAGCTCTCGGCTCTGGCCTGGCAGAGCCTCAGCTGTTGCAGCCACTGGGAAGTGAACCAGGGGATGGAAGATCTCTCTCCCTCCCTCCCTAACTCTGCCTTTCAAACAAACAGAATAAATCTTTAAAAAATAATTAAATAAACTATTTGCTGCTCAGTCCTTTACAGGAATGGGGTGGGGGACAGAAAAATTTTTAAAAAAAGGAAATGGGGGGCAGGGAAGAGCTGCCATGTGGGTGCTGCGGGTTAAGCCACAGACTGAGACGCCAGCATCCCCTACTGGAGTGCCGGTTCGACTCCTGGGGGCTCCACTTCTGACCTGGCTCCCTGCTAGTGCACCTGGGAAAGTAGCCTCCAGGCTCCTGGTTCATCCTGGCCCAGCCTCCATCACTGCAGCCATTTGGAGACCAACAGATGGAAGATCTCCATCTCTGTTGCTCTGCCTTTCAAATAAAGTAAGTAAATCTTACCCCAGAAAAGGAAACAAAGAAAACGTAGGGTGCAGCCTGTGGCTAGGGCGCGGCCCCGATGCTCGCGCTCCCTGCTCCTGCCTCCATTCGCTGATGTGAAGCCTGGAGGCAGTGCCGATGCCTCAGGTGGGTTTCTACCACCCACGCGGGAGACCTGGATTGAGTGTCTTGCTCCCAGCTTCGGGAGAGTCGACATGGCCAGTGCAGACACTGGAGGGAAGCAGTAGATGGAAGATCTCTCTGCCCCTCAGGTAAATAAATAAAAAAAAAAGGGGCTGGCGTTGTGGTACAGTGGCTCACGCTGCCATCTGCAATGCAGGCATCCGATGAGTGCCAGTTCACGTCCTGAGCGCTCCACTTTGGCTCCAACTCCCTGCTAACACACCTGGACAGGCAGTAGAGATGGGCCAAGCTCTTGGGCTCTTGCCGTCACCATGGGAGATCTGAGTAAGGCTCCTGGCTCCTGGCTTCCAAGCACTGGCTGTTGTAGCTCCGGGAGTGCACCAGTGCACAGAGATATTTCTCTCTGTGTCTCCCTTTCTGTAACTCTGCCTTTCAAATAAATAAATCCCTTTTTTTTCTTCTTCTAAGAATTTATTTATTTGAGAGGCAGAATTACAGACAGAGACAAAGGTTTTCCATCTACTGGTTTTCCATCTGTGGCCCCAAATGGCCACAATGGCCAGAGCTGGGCCGATCCAAAGCCAGGAGCCAGGAGCTTCTTCTGGGTCTCCCACGTGGGTGCAGGGGCCCAAGCACCTGGGCCATCTTCTACTGCTTTCCCAGGCCATAGCAGAGAGCTGGATCAGAAGGGGAGCAGGGTGAACCAACGGTAAAGGAAGACCTTTCTCTCTCTCTCTCTCTGTCCACTCTGCCTGTCAAAAATAAATAATAAATAAATAAATAAATAAATAAATAGAAGGGGAGCAGCTGGGACATGAACCAGTACCCATATGGGATGCCAGGGCCACAGGAGGAGGCTTAGCCTACTATGCCAAACTGCTGGCCCCCAAATAAATCTTTTAAAAAAATAAAATGTGGGCTCATCCCCATTCTAGAACCTGCCCATACAAATAAAGGCATGATAGGAATTTAGCATCTTTTCACTCTGACCCAGAGTGAAGGCTTGACATCTCAAGGAGTCAGAAGAGACTACACCTTGCCTCAGAGGTCCCATGATGGGCTAAAGCGAGCACCTGGGTCTTTATTTATTTATTTTTTTTGACAGGCAGAGTGGACAGTGAGAGAGAGAGACAGAGAGAAAGGTCTTCCTTTGCTGTTGGTTCACCCTCCAATGGCCGCCGCAGCCGGCGTGCTGCAACCGGCGCACTGCGCTGATCCAAAGGGAGGAGCCAGGTGCTTCTCCTGGTCTCCCATGGGGTGCAGGGCCCAAGCACCTGAGCCATCCTCCACTGCATTCCCGGGCCACAGCAGAGAGCTGGCCTGGAAGAGGGGCAACCGGGACAGAATCCGGCGCCCCGACCAGGACTAGAACCTGGTGTGCCGGTGCCGCAAGGCGGAGGATTAGCCTGTTGAGCCGTGGCGCCGGCCGCACCTGGGTCTTAACCTGAGCACGGCATGCTGGGAAGCTGGAGATGGGGGGGAGACGGGGAGCTCTGGGGACAGGCCAAGGCCCTCGGTGAGAAGCCTTAAAGGCCCACACAGATTTGCAGAAGGGAGCCCCAGGCTGCCTGGCAGTGGGAAGCAGCAAAAAGCCTTCCTGGGGAGATACGTGCGACCCAAAGCAGGCTCCGGGGCTCTAGCCTCTGGCTGCCCTGAGAACAACCCCAGCCTTTAGAGACACAGCCCTGGCCCAGCCCACCACCCAGCGTGGCTTTCCTCACCCTGTGGGTTTGGTGAAGTCTCCCCAGATGTCGGCAGAGGCGGCAGCGGCAGGCTTGGGCTGTGGCCAGGACACAGCAGCACCTCCTGTCGATGTCCCCGCGTCCGACGAGTAGGGAGAGACGGAGACAGGAGAGTCAGAGCTGGAGACGGCAGAGTCCGAGACCGCTCTTTTGCTTCCCCTGGTGCCGGGACTGTCATCAGTCTCCCGGGGGCAGGTGGCTGAGACTCGGCCGCCCTCACTGAGCGCCCGCAGCCCAGTGGGAATACGACGTGCCGGACAGGGGCCAAACCCTGAGCCCCCAGCCGATTAAGGCTCGGGAGAGCCTTCCAGAAGAGCCTACGTGGGAGCTGGTCCTCGTGTCTCTCTTACCAACGTGGGTGGCGTCACGGGCTGCAGTGCCGGCTTCCGTGCCCTCCCAGTACGCCCCGGTGCTGCCCAGTGACCCTCCTGAAGGCCCCACGCCCGCCACCTTCCAGCTTGCTGCCAGCTTCCATTTCTGCTCTGCTTTGGGCTGTGAGCCCAGACAAAACTAGGAACACCTCGGCGGTTTAGTTTCACTGTTTGCCATCCCCTTCCCTGACAGTCACCGCAGTCCTGAGGGGACGACAGGCCAGGACAGCTGTGTGACTCTGCGCGGGTCACTTAAGTTTCAGTTTTCTTATTTAAAATGGGGACAAGGGACCAATGTCGCAGCCCAGGAGCTTAAGCTACTGCTTGTCATGCCTCTGCTTCCAATCCAGCTCCCTGCTAATGCAGCTGGGAAAGCAGCAGATGGTCCTAGTACTCGGGCCCCTGCCACCCACGTGGGAGAGCTGGACGGAGTTCCAGGCTGCTGACTCCAGCCTGGCCCAGCCTCAGCCACTGTGGGAGTGAACCAGCAGATGGTAATCTGTCTCCCTCCCTGTCACTCCACCTTTCGAATCAATCAATCAGTTCCTAATGACTACTTCCTAGCACTGGTACAAGAATTACACGAGTTAATATATACAGAGTGCTTGCCACAGGCCGGCACAGAGAACCAATACTGACATTATCAGCATGAGAGCGCACAGCCACAGGCGCGTACCATGTTCTAGACACTTCCCTAAGGGCTGTGCGTGCCTGGCCCATGTGAACCTCTGCTGTAGGCACATCACGGCAGACTGGAGGACTGAGTGGTTTCGAGGTGCCCCCAGGAAGCCGCCGTTTAAACCAGCCAGTCTGGTTCCGGAGCACATGCAGGCACTGAGGCAATGGCGGCTGTCCATGACGGACTACCCGCACTGCCTCGTCAGCACGTCCACTGCCAGCCCTGCACCTCGGAACACGAGGCTCCCCAGTGCCTAACGCACCGCCTGCACACCGCAGGCATTCTAAGTTACCTGTGAACGCACGGCCCAGCACCGGCACTGCGGCTCAGCAGGTAAAGCGGCTGCCTACAGCACCCGCATCCCGTATGGACACTGGTTCAAGTCCCAGCTGCTCCATTTCCGATTAAGCTCCCTACTAATGAGCCTGGGAAAGCAGCAGCAGATGACCCAAGTGTTTGGGCCCTGCACGCACGTGGGAAACCCCGATGAAACTCCGGGCTCCTGGCTTTGGCCTGGCCCAGCCCTGGCCGTTGTGGCCACGGGGGAGTAAACCAGCAGATGGAAGACTTCTCCCTCTCTGTTGACTCTTTTTTTTTTTTTTAAGATTTATTTATTTATTTGAAAAGCAGAGTTACACAGAGAGAGGAGAGGCAGGCAGAGAGAGAGAGAGAGAAAGGTGTCTTCCATCCACTGGTTCACTCCTCAGTTGGCAACAACTGGCAACAATGGCTGAGGCTGTGCCCATCCAAAGCCAGGAGCCAGGTGCTTTTTCCAGGTCTCCCACACAGGTGCAGGGGTCCAAACACTGGGCCGTCTTCTACTGCTTTCCCAGGCCATAGCAGAGAGCTGGATCACAAGTGGAGCAGCCGGGTCTCGAACTGGCGCCCATATGGGATGCCAACACTGCAGGGAGTGGCTTTACCTGCCACGCCACAGCGCCAGCCCCTCTGTAACTCTTTCAAATAAAATAAATAAATCTCAAAACAAACACACACACCACCACCTGGCCTGAGGCAGCGGCTCGGACCCTGGGGAGACTGTAAACAGGACGCCAGGGCAGGGCGTCCTAGGACCCTCCTCTGAGACATCGCTGGGAAGCGATTCCTGGTGCCGGGCAGAGGCCCTGGCTGCGGCGCTGCCTCCCTCTTGGCTGGGCCCTCCCCACGGGGCTCTCAGAACCAGTGAAGCTGAAGGGCTTCCGGCCCAGACCGGGAACCTGCGGAGAGCTGCACGCAGAGCCGCCCAGCCCGGGAAGGCGGGGACACTGGCTTCTCACTGGAGGTCTCCACAGAGCTCCTGGGCCCGGCCAGTGGAGCTGTGGAGGGGCCGCCTGCCACCCCCGGAGCAGCTCAGCCCCCTGCCTCTCCAGCACCCCTTGGCAGCCGTCACACCGCAGCCGTCTCCCCAGACTCAGCAGGTGCCAAAGTCTGCTCTTGTCTCTGCCTGAAATGCCAACGCCCTCCCCTCCCCCATCTCATGCCTTCAAATCTGGCTCCAGGCTGCCACGAAGCATCGCCGTATCACACCAGGCGCTAGTGAGTCTGGCCGCACACACCTGGTCTCCATGCCCGTAACTCCTCTCTCCCGCTAGACATGAGCAAGGACCACGTCTCCAGCACCCACTCAACGCCCACTAAGCAGCCAGCGAGCTCCCGGAACCCACAGTGACACTCGGGCTGCCGGCCACCCTGTGAGGTCCGGGAGAAGGCGCCAGGGGACCCCTGACCCAGTGGGTGCTGTGTGCAGGACCCACTGTGGTGCCCACCCTCCAGCCCAACACACACAGGACTCAACACCAAATCCGTGTATGGGAGGAGGGAAAGCCACGGGCCCCAGCTGCCAAGGGGAAGATTCAGCGGTCACCCGGGGCACTGACCTGAACCAGGAGCAGCTGCTGGCTGGATAAGGGATCCGCCCCCAGGCAAGTGCTCCCCAGGGGGAGGGGTCAGGGTGGAGGTCTTGCCGCCCGGCGGAGGGGGAAACAGGCTCAGCCCCCCAGTGCTGGCAGGCCGGGCTCGGGGAGTCCCAGCCACGCCTTCCTTCTTCTTCATGTTCTGAAGAGAGAAGCGTGCGTGTTAGTCCATTCTGCTGGAGTCCCACTGCCTCAGACAACCCATGAGGGGGACAAGGGGACCCCCAGACCCCGTGTAACCCACCGGTGAGCACACCCAGCACCGTCCCTGTCAGGAGCTGTGGCCGACCCAGCACGTTCTGCATCCGTCACTAACGTGTCATCTTGAAACCCAGAACCCAACTCAACTGATCAGCAGGGCAGCAGAAATCAAAAATCCAGCGGGTCACCATCGCACACCCTCAGAAAGGCTACAACGCTGACCGTCAAAGAGTGACAAGGACACAGCGCAACCAGACACTCATGTGGTGCGGGGGAGGCGTCGCGGGTCAGACCGCTTGGAAAGCCTCCATAAAGCTCAACACAGGAACTGGACCCTGCGAGTCCACGCCAGAGACCCGAAAGCAGTGCACCCAAGACGTGAACTCCAGCCTCCCAGGAGCGCTATCTGCAACAGCCCCGAAGTGCGAGCCGCCCAAGTGCCCACCGCCAGCTAAACAGGCAAGGAAGCCGAGGACAGTCTCCCTGTGGCCCGGGCGGCGAAATGAGAATGAACCAGCAACAGGGGACAGGACGTGGGCTCCCACGGTGCTACATCGGGTGAGAAAAAACTGCTCTCAAGGGTACGAAGTGCACAACTCAGCTCATGAAGGTTAAGAATACACGAAGGGGCCGCCACTGTGGCGCCATAAGTTAATGCCCTGGCCTACAGCACCGGCATCCCGTATGGGCACCGGTTCTAGTCCCGGCTGCTCCACTTCCAATCCAGCTCCCTGCTATGGCCTGGGAAAGCAGCAGCAGAAGACGGCCCAAGTGTGTGGGAGACCCAGAAGCAGCTCCTGGTTTCTGGCTCTGGATCAGCTTAGCTCCGGCCACTGCGGCCATCTGGGGAGTGAACCAGTGGATGGAAGACCTCTCTCTGTCTCTCCTTCTCTGTAACTCTTTCAAATAAATAAATCTTTTTTAAAAAGAAAGAACCCAGGAAGTGCAGAGCACTGGAAGCCAGGCCGTGGTTGCTCGGGTAGGCAGTGATGCGGGGGAGGGGGAGGGCTTCTGGAGTGGAGACAAGCTTCTGTGTCTGGACCTGGGAGTGAGTGGCCAGGTCGCTAAGTGCAGTTTTTTGGGATTCACTGAATTTGCATTTAACATGTGTGCATTTTTATTTTTTTATTTATTTATTTATTTTTTTTTACAGGCAGAGTGGACAGTGAGAGAGAGAGACAGAGAGAAAGGTCTTCCTTTGCCGTTGGTTCACCCTCCAATGGCCGCCGCGGTCGGCGCGCTGCGGCCGGCGCACCGCGCTCGTCCGATGGCAGGAGCCAGGAGCCAGGTGCTTTTCCTGGTCTCCCCATGGGGTGCAGGGCCCAAGCACCTGAGCCATCCTCCACTGCACTCCTGGGCCACAGCAGAGGGCTGGCCTGGAAGAGGGGCAACCGGGACAGAATCCGGTGCCCCGACCGGGACTAGAACCCGGTGTGCCGGCGCCGCAAGGCGGAGGATTAGCCTGTTGAGCCACGGCGCCGGCCCATTTTTATTTTTTATTTATTTTTAATTTTTTTTTTTGACAGGCAGAGTGGACAGTGAGAGAGAGAGACAGAGAGAAAGGTCTTCCTTTGCCGTTGGTTCACCCTCCAATGGCCGCCACGGCCGGCGCACCGTGCTGATCCGAAGCCAGGTGCTTCTCCTGGTCTCCCATGGGGTGCAGGGCCCAAGCACTTGGGCCATCCTCCACTGCACTCCCGGGCCACAGCAGAGGGCTGGCCTGGAAGAGGGGCAACCGGGACAGAATCCGGCGCCCCGACCGGGACTAGAACCCGGTGTGCCGGTGCCGCAAGGCGGAGGATTAGCCTGTTGAGCCACGGCGCCGGCCTAACGTGTGCATTTTTAAATATGCTTATTATACATCAACCAAATGTTAACCACACACACACATGCGCGCGCGACACTGACCACCGCAGCACGAGCCAGGAAGCAGCGCCGGCTGCACGGCTGAGGGTGACGTCACCGTGAGGACAGCAGCAGCTCGACCCAACGTTAGGACAGCCCTGGAGTCCGAGGACCGCACGGAGCTGGGGGAGGGAGGCGCCCGGCCCAGGCAAGTGCCCTCCCTCCTCCAGGCTTCGACCTGCTTGTCTTTGCGAGCAGAGGGAAGGACGTTCAATTCAACGAGAAATGCCTAAAAACACTACCTGGCCCACAGCTGCCGCTCAGTAAGTGTTAGTTTCCGCCAAGCAAGAGAAAGAATCACATCCCAACCAGTCCACGGGCTGGCCCTCCTCTCCTAAGGGCCAGCGGCCAACTGCAAAGGTCCCAAGTCACCACCAGCAGGAAGCAGAAAAGAGGAGAGAGAGACGGTAAGTAGAGAAAAGCATCATTTTTGAGTTGCAAAATCTCTTCCAAAAAACCACCAGATCCATTTGGTCCTTGGTCCCCACACATCCTGACTGCCAACTCCATCTCCCCCGGACCCCTGCAGCCAAGGAAGGCCAAGCCTGGGTGCCCTAGCCCGGGCCTACCTTCCCTACTCAACGGCGTCACGCAACGCCAGATGTGGAGTGGCTCAGAAGACACAGGGCGCCCGGACGGCCCAGCAGAGGCCGCCCTGACTCCCCGCGCCCACCCCTCGCCTTCCCGCCTGGGGCTCTCCCAGTCTCCCTTCCTCAAGGCACCAGGCCAAGACGCAGCCTCAGCTGAGCACGCTGACCCCTCCAACAGCCAGGCAGAACCCCAGGTCCAGTAGTTGGGGGCTGATGCGCTTTCTCAACTCAGAAGCTCTGCCCAGACCACCCTTGGAGCCCTCTTCTCGTGTCAACAGGTTGCTTCTTCCAGGAAGCCTTCCTTGGTTGCCCCAATTATAGCTGTGTGTGCTTCCTCTGGTGAGGGAGCTCTTGGGCCACGACGTGGTCATGTTCACTTGTCCATCTCAGCTGAGCTGTGAGCTCCATGAGGGCGGAGCCTCTTCCTCAGCCCTGCGGGATCAGCGATGGCCCCTGGGCTGGGCGGCTACGTGCATCACGTGACCAAGGCCAAGGCACAAGCGAGGGCAGGACTCACTGCAATGTTGAGCTTGATGGTCTGACCCTCCTTGAAGCCCAGGTCCAATTTGGGACCTTGGTCGGGGTTCTGGGCTTGCTTTGCGAATTCCCACTGCTGCTTCACCCACCTGGAGAGAGGAGAGGAGAGACGGTGAGAAGAGAGAGCCCAGCGGCCCCGTGTTCCCCGCCCCAGCTCACTGCCACCCGCGGTCGGCCCGGGAGGCGCTGGGGCTGAGGCAGCAGCACAGAGCGCGCAGGCTGCAGCATCCGGCCCGACTCCAGATCCTGGCTCTGACCGCACAGGGCAGCACCCGACCAGCTTCCTCCCCCTCTACAGGTGCTAGACTGCTGAGATTCGGACAAGACGCGGCACGTACCCGCCGCTAACGCCGGCCTCCAGGAAGTCCGAGAGCTGGCCCCCTCCTCCCTAGCAACACTTAAATTCTCAGCTGGAATAAGCAGCAAGACACGGTCCCCAAGCATCTCTGAGTGCTCATCCTGCAGACGGTGAGCAGAGACGGGCGCCACAAAGGCCTTCCCCTCGGCACAGTGCCACCCAGCAGCCACCAGGACTGGGGGCGCCAGCATGGGGGACAGCCCCGCGGACGGCAGGGGAGCACTCTCCAGCCCTCTCAGCTTCAACACGGACACCACGGTGCCCAGCGCCACTCATGACATCACGGAGCAGCAGTGCCAGAGCGCGCACGGGGCCTGCCGAGGCCTCTGGCGGCTCAGGAGCCTGTTAAGCGAAGAGTCTGACACCCTGAAGACCAGGCCGGCTGTCTGGGACGGAGCAGAGTGGCCTCCGGAAAGCAGCCGACTTCACAGCGGAGATGAGGACAGGCAGAACGGAGGGGAGTTTCCCCAGGCTCTGCCAGCAGGCAAATCACTCACAGCCACTCGGCACCCCAACCTGGGCTGCGGCTCTGTCGGAGAAACGGGGAGGAGGCAGGAGCACGCGTCCGGGAGCCACTCACTTGAAATGGTCCTGCAGCGCAACGTTGAAGTCAAAGGCATCGCCTCGGTCCCCGAAGCCAATTCCAATAAACGCGCGTCGCCCTGGGGGACAGCACTCGCTTAATCCTGCCTTCCAGAGGCGGAGCCAACCCTCCAGAAAAGGCGGCCCCAGACCTGCACATACCATTTCCATCTTCAACGCGGATAACGAAGTACCTGCTGGAATCGGTCACGCTCTCTACGGCTGTGCCAGGAAACTGATCCACTGGTGCCTGAGCGAACAGCTCCCCTGCAAAGCACAAGTCAGGAGAGCCCTGAGCGCCCACCCAGCCTGGGCTCCCAGCACACAGCCGAGCCCCGAGTCCCACCCAGCCTGGGCTCCCAGCACACAGCCGAGCCCCGAGTCCCACCCAGCCTGGGCTCCCAGCACACAGCCGGGGACCCAGCTCCCGCCCAGCCTGGGCTCCCAGCACACAGCCGAGCCCCGAGTCCCACCCAGCCTGGGCTCCCAGCACACAGCCGAGCCCCGAGTCCCACCCAGCCTGGGCTCCCAGCACACAGCCGGGGACCCAGCTCCCGCCCAGCCTGGGCTCCCAGCACACAGCCGAGCCCCGAGTCCCACCCAGCCTGGGCTCCCAGCACACAGCCGAGCCCCGAGTCCCACCCAGCCTGGGCTCCCAGCACACAGCCGAGCCCCGAGTCCCACCCAGCCTGGGCTCCCAGCACACAGCCGGGGACCCAGCTCCCGCCCAGCCTGGGCTCCCAGCACACAGCCGAGCCCCGAGTCCCACCCAGCCTGGGCTCCCAGCACACAGCCGAGCCCCGAGTCCCACCCAGCCTGGGCTCCCAGCACACAGCCGGGGACCCAGCTCCCGCCCAGCCTGGGCTCCCAGCACACAGCCGAGCCCCGAGTCCCACCCAGCCTGGGCTCCCAGCACACAGCCGGGGACCCAGCTCCCGCCCAGCCTGGGCTCCCAGCACACAGCCGAGCCCCGAGTCCCACCCAGCCTGGGCTCCCAGCACACAGCCGAGCCCCGAGTCCCACCCAGCCTGGGCTCCCAGCACACAGCCGGGGACCCAGCTCCCGCCCAGCCTGGGCTCCCAGCACACAGCCGAGCCCCGAGTCCCACCCAGCCTGGGCTCCCAGCACACAGCCGGGGACCCAGCTCCCGCCCAGCCTGGGCTCCCAGCACACAGCCGAGCCCCGAGTCCCACCCAGCCTGGGCTCCCAGCACACAGCCGAGCCCCGAGTCCCACCCAGCCTGGGCTCCCAGCACACAGCCGAGCCCCGAGTCCCACCCAGCCTGGGCTCCCAGCACACAGCCGGGGACCCAGCTCCCGCCCAGCCTAGGCTCCCAGCACACAGCCGAGCCCCGAGTCCCACCCAGCCTGGGCTCCCAGCACACAGCCGAGCCCCGAGTCCCACCCAGCCTGGGCTCCCAGCACACAGCCGAGCCCCGAGTCCCACCCAGCCTGGGCTCCCAGCACACAGCCGAGCCCCGAGTCCCACCCAGCCTGGGCTCCCAGCACACAGCCGAGCCCCGAGTCCCACCCACCCTGGGCTCCCAGCACACAGCCGAGCCCCGAGTCCCACCCAGCCTGGGCTCCCAGCACACAGCAGGGGACCCAGCTCCCGCCCAGCCTGGGCTCCCAGCACACAGCCGGGGACCCAGCTCCCGCCCAGCCCAGTGCTCCCAGTCCACAATCAGGCCTTGTTCCCACAAGGTATCTGCAACAGGCCAAGGCTGATGGGTGCACCTTACTCTGGGATACAGACTAAATCCATTCTCACCGAAGGGAAGATACAGAACTACGGGGCTTGTTTGTTTCACTACTTATTGTCATTGAAAGGGAGAGGGAGACAGAGGTGGAGCAAGACCGTCATCTGCTGTTCACTCCCCGAATGCCTACAGCGGCCAGGGGTAGGCCAGGCCAACGCCAGGGGCTGGGGATGCAGTCTTCCGCGTGGGAGCCCGGGACCCGAGGACTCGCACCGTCACCGGCCGCCTCTCAGGAAGCTGGCTCAGAAGCAGAGCAGCCAGGACTCACACCCGGCAATCCAATACGGGATGAGGACATCCCGAGCAGCGGCCTCACCACTGCATGAAATGCCCACGCAGCGAGGAGAGGTTTACGTCAGACGGCTAACAGGTCACATCCAGGCCACAGTGCTGGCATCCATTTCAGAATCACCTCACAGGCAAAAAAACCCAGACTTCTGGCTTTTCTTACAAGTGAAAGCTCCATCCATGCTGGCCCTCCATTCTTGGAGAGTAATGGGCTGGAGCTGCTACCCACCTGGCCCATCTGGTTCCCACGTTTACGCGACCTGCCTGAACCCCCAGGGCCCTGAGCCCCAGTCCAGGTGTGTCACACCTTCAGACAAGGCTTGAGATCCGAGGCAGGGCCGGGAGAGGGGCGAGGAACCGTATGGAAAGGAGGAAGGGTCTGAAGCAGGCTGATGGAGTCTCCTAGACAGGGCACAGGTGTGACGGGTTGGAAGGGCCCGGTGCCAGGCGCCCCTCGGCACAGCCCCAGCAGTGCAGCAGTGTTCATCTCTGTCCACGCTGAGCACTGAGCCTGGGACTGTAGGAGCCCTGGGGCTGTGAGGCCGCCCTGTAACCAAGCTGAACTGAACCGACGCCAGTGAGCCCAGTCTGCAGCCTCTTGTCAACCGCTCTGCCCCATTTTGTACCCTGGGGCCCAACCCACCCGGACCCTTCCAGCCTCGTCTCTCTCGGGTGATTCTGCTCCTTCTCCTGGCAAGGAACACCCGGAGCCACGTTTCACTGTCGTAACCGAGGAGGTGCGGACATCTGGCAGAAGCCAGGGAGCTGCTGGGGGCCACCCTGGACTCAGTAGCCTCTGCTACACAGGCTCGCCCAGCTCCACTGTCAACGGGACAGAGGCTGAGAACTGGCCGAGAGTGACCTGCTCACTACCAACTAGGAGACGGAGATGAACGTGACCCGCAGCTGTGAGCACCTCAGGGTGGGCCTTAGGTGACACTCAGCCCTAAGCAGTGTTTGTGGCATTAGGCAGCCATGGTCCCAAAGTTTCCCAAGGAACACTGCCATCCCCTGTGACGCTCCCCGGGACACCCCGGCAAGTCTCTGGTCAGAGTTCTCCAGCCTAGCCCCAGGAGCTGCCTCTTCAGACTCCTGAGTCGCAACACTCACCCATTCTACCCCAGAAGCACAAGTCCCTGCTCCGGGCCCCCTGCAGTCCATAAGCCAGCTGGAGTGGCATCTGCTCCCCTCCTGTGTCCCACCCCCTTGTGGAGGAGGGATGAAAGGGATCTCCAGGTCCACGAAAAGGAGGCCAAGGCCGCAGCGGCCACGTGGCCTGCCCAAGCTCTGCCAGCTCAGATACAAGGGCAGCCAGTTCTGCCTCTCAGTCTTTGTGCTGTCTTTTGCCCCACAGAGAAGAATCTCTACACGTTAGAAAAATAAAGGACCGGCGCCGTGGCTCACTTGGTTAATCCTCCGCCTGCAGCGCCGGCATCCTATATGGGCGCCGGGTTCCAGTCCCAGCTGCTCCTCTTCCAGTCCAGCTCTCTGCTCTGGCCCGGGAAGGCAGTGGAGGATGGCCCAAGTGCTTGGGTCCTGCACCCGCGTGGGAGACCAGGAGGAAGCACCTGGCTCCTGGCTTCGGATCGACATAGTTCTGGCCATAGTGGCCATGTGGGGAGTGAACCAACAGAAGGAAGACCTTTCTCTCTGTCTTTCTCACTATCTAACTCTATCTGTCAAATAAATTTAAAAAAGAACAAGAAAAAGAAAGGCCCACGTGCAGCGTGGCCCCTCACTGACAGGGCGCCGTCCCTATCCCCACACCCAGTCTCGGGTTGGGACGGCTCCAGGCAGGTGGCCCTCCAAAGCCCACCAAAGGCCCGCAGCGTGCGCCACTCAGGGAGGATTCCCCCCAGCTCATCTGCCAGCCGACCCTCGCAGCCGTTCCCAGCTCCCTCAGTTGCCGGGCGTGGTCAGCACAGAGCCACCGCCTTCACCCCACTCCGCTCCAGCGCTTCCTGCTGGGACCCCCTGCAGGTCTCCAGGGGCTTCACAGGGCAGAGTGGGGGGATGCAGGCAGGCCCCCGGGCCTCCGACCTCCGAGCAGCCTGTCCAGGCCTGGGCTGCTGCTCTCTGTGAAGCAGGGGCGGGCACCTCAGCCCAGGGCCCTACCTGAGGTCCTGTCCTCCAGCTTGATGTAGGCCACCTGCCCCTTGGCAGTGACCCGCAGCCGGCCGCTCCAGGACGGCTGGTCCAACTGCCACTCCGCGGCCCTGCGGGGACAAAAACCACAGAGCCTCAGCCAGGCGCGCCTGCTCCTCCCTCCGCCGTGGGGACGGGAACGGAAGGCACTTCTTCCCGGGCAGGCTCTGCAGGCCACAGCTGTGTCGCTGCTCCCGAGTACTTTAGTGTTTTCTCCAGGGTGTGGCTGTATTCCAATAAAACTGTCCAGAGAGACACCCTTCTTCAGAATCTCCCGCGACCATTTCAAAAAGCAGAAACTTCGAGCGCTGGGCCGTGCCCACCCGTTCCAGACCAGGGAGGCCTCGTCTGCAGGGGGTTTCCTCCAGTTCCCTCTCTGAGAGGAGGAAGCTGCCGCGGGCGCCGCGGTCTCTGCCCAGGCCTCTGGTCCGAGCCACCGCGTGGAACCATGGAGACCTTCCCGGAGGAAGAGCACCGAGGGGAGTGGCCACCAGTAGACAAAGGGAGAGCAGAGGCCGTGAGAGGGGCCGGTGCCCAGGAGCGCGCTCCCAGGAAGCCCCGTGCCCACAGAGACCGGCTCAGCAAGACCCCCGGACACCCAGGGCCGTGGGCGTGCCCAGGAAGTCCCTCGGCACACGCCAGTTCCTTAGAACCCTGGGTGGGCTGTTCTGGGCTGCACCCACGCCGACTGTCGGTCCGGTTTCAGTTCCTCATCGCGGGGCTGGAGAGGGCCCCAAGCCTGCCCTAGGGGACAGCAGCTTCCTCTACGCCAGCCCAGCCAGCCCGACGCTCGCTCGCTCGTCTCGCTCTCGGGGGGACTCAACAGGCCGGAGGGGCTGATTTCATTGTCGCTTCCACACTAGCTTAAAATCACAGCACGGAAGCAGTACGTGTCGAAATCCGCTACGAGCGCGTGCAAACACAACGGGAAACGGAAGAGGAGACCAGGAGTGTGGACGCCCTGCCCTCCTGGGGCAGGCCACGCCCGGACCCCCGAGGCACGGGGGCGCCAGCCCCTCACCCAAACACCAGGGCCGCCCCCGCCAGCACTCACTGGCACGAAACTGCCACTGCGGATCTTTTTCCTTCTAATATTTGTCAGCTTGTTCTGCTCGGGTACACGCGAGGGAACAAAATGCACACACTACAAGCGGGTGCACGGCAAGGCCCGGCTCTTCCAGTCCGGGTTCCTTCCAGACACGGGAGCCACTGCCAGGCCATGGGTCTCCGGGGACGGCTGCGGCCACACGTGCGGATGGGCTCCCTCCAAACGCTGTGACCAGGGGAGGCAGGGGTAGCGAGGGGGTCCCTGGGCTTTAGTCTGCGGCTCCCGAGGACCGGTCCTCTCGGCTGGCCCCGGGCTCCCTCCCCTCCCCAGGCGGCTCCCGACACGGCCAGGCCTCGTCCCCGCCTAAGGCGCTTCTAGGAAGTCTCTGCCGGCGCCGGCGAGCGCTCCGAGAGAAATTCTGTGATACGCCCACCCCCCGGCCGCGGTCGGGGTACTCGGCCGTCCCCGGGGTCCCCCAGCGCTAGACGCGACTTGAACGCCTTCCCCGCCGCGTCCCACGGAGGCGGCCGAAGCTCTGCGTCCCCTCCCTGCTCTGGCCTCAAACTGGAAGAAGCCGCGGCTTGGCGTCCCCCTCGACCCTACAGCGGCCAGGGCCGTCCTCGGCTCCCGCGGTGGGTGTGTCGGGGCGGCAAGGAAGGGGTTAATGCGGGACTGGCCAGGCCCGGCGGCGGCAGGTCACCTGTAGCCACGGTTGGTGGCCCGCGGCGGGATGCGGTAGACGTGGACCTCCGGCTTGACACACAGCACAGACTCGTACTCGCTCTCGTCCATCTCGCCGTCCCGAGACCGCCGGACTTCCGGCTCCCTCCCCGCTGCCCCCGCGGGACCGGAAGCGGGGCGACTCTATGCCCGAGCTCCGGCTAGAGCGGCAGGCGCGGGCTTCCGCACCGCCTCGCCCGTGCGCCCTCTGCTGGAGACGTGCGGCCGGCGACCCGGGCCTCCCGGGGGCTTCCGCCGACCCCCAGGCCCCAGGGGCGGCCCAGCGGGCTTCAGTAAGGCGGCCGTGGTGACCCCAGGTCGGCTTGGCTGAGGGTCACCCCCATCGCCTGGCCCCTCACGCGTGGGCCCAGCTGGCTCCTCCCCTGCGTGGGTGTCCACCGGTCGAGGCGGCTTCTAGAAAGATCCCCACCTGCCCCCCCAACCCGGGAGGCCGAACCCACTCGTGTGCCGGGGCCCCTTGTGGTCTGGTTACCCGGTAACCTAAACGGAATGCCGAGGGGTAAGGCGTGGGCGCCTGCACCCTGCTGAGGCGCCTGGGAGGCAGGGGTGCTGCCCAGCCCCTTGGGGCCCTGCCAGCTGGGGGGACCCCTCAGCTCCTGGCCTCTGGCTTTGGAGTGGCGTCCCCTCGGCGAATAGAACATCGCGGAAACCAGAGACAGGCAGAGCAAGGCGGCCCATGGCCCCCAGCGGCGAGTTACACAGCTTTTTACAGTTTCTGTCCACTGGGGCTCCCGATTTCGAACCCCTGGTATGGGGGTATTGTGTGACTGTGAGTGCGTGTGTGTGACTGTGAGTGTGACTGTGTGTGACTGTGAGTGCGTGAGTGTGTGTGTATGTGACTGAGTGCATGTGTGTGACTGTGTGTGTGACTGTGTGACTGTGAGTGCGTGAGTGTGTGACTGTGAGTGCGTGTGTGTGACTGTGAGTGTGTGAGTGTGTGTGACTGTGAGTGCGTGTGTGTGTGTGACTGAGTGCGTGTGTGTGACTGTGTGTGCGTGTGTGACTGTGAGTGTGACTGTGAGTGCGTGAGTGTGTGTGACTGCGTGAGTGTGACTGTGTGTGACTGTGAGTGTGACTGTGAGTGCGTGAGTGTGACTGTGTGTGACTGAGTGCGTGAGTGTGTGTGTATGTGACTGAGTGCATGTGTGTGACTGTGTGTGTGACTGAGTGTGTGTGTGAGTGTGTGTGACTGAGTGCGTGTGTGACTGTGTGTGACTGTGAGTGCGTGAGTGTGTGTGTATGTGAATGTGTGTGTGACTGAGTGCGTGTGTGTGACTGTGTGAGTGTGAGTGTGTGTGTATATGTGAGCGTGGGTAGCTGTGTGTGGCTGTGTGTACGTGTGTGTGACTGTGAGTGTGTATGTGAGTGTGTGTGTGACTGTGTGTATGACTGTGTGACAGTGTGAGTGTGTGTGTGACTGTGTGTGACTGAGTGCATGAGTGTGTGTGTATGTGAGCATGTGTGGCTGTGTGTACGTGTGTGTGTGACTATGACTGTGACAGTGTGTGAGTGTGTGTGTGTACGTGAGCGTGGGTGGCTGTGTGTGGTGTGTGTACGTGAGTGTGTATGTGACTGTGTGAGTGTGTACTTGAGTGTGTGTGTGACTGTGTGTATAACTGTGTGACAGTGTGAGTGTGTGTGTGGCTGTGTGTGTACGTGTGTGACTGAGTGCGTGAGTGTGTGTGTGAGCGTGTGTGGCTGTGTGTACGTGTGTGTGACTGAGTGCGTATGTGTGTGACTGAGTGCGTGAGTGTGTGTGTATGTGACCGTGTGTGGCTGTGTGTACGTGTGTGTGACTGACTGTGTGAATGTGTGTGTGTATGTGAGTGTGTGTATGTGAGTGTGTGTACATATGTGTGTGTGACTGTGAGTGTGTGTGTATGTGTGTGTGACTGAGTGCGTGAGTGTGTGTGTGTGTGTGTGTGAGCGTGTGTGGCTTTGTGTGGCTCTATGTGTGTATGTGAGTGTGTGTGAGTGTGTGTGACTGTGTGTGAGAGTGTGTGATCAAATGGCCACAGTCCCGGGCTAAGCAGGCTGAGGACAGCTTCCAGGGTTTCTCTCCTGTGTTCCGGCTCCTTGTGTCAGTGTGTGGGGGAGGAACGAGGCGTCTCCTGGAGCTCGTGGGCCCACTGAGCCAGAGAGACTTCAGCGGGAAGACTCCCAAGGACCCGCTCTCAGGGGTGCGACTTTGGGGCGATGGCACCACCAGCCCACGGCTCGCAGGCAGCCCCCCTCGAGCTCCGACTGTGTTGGACCTCAGCGTGTGGCTACCAGGCTGGGAAAGCATCCCTCCCGTGGGCCACCAGGAATCCTCACTCTGCTGGGACAGCCGGGTCTCACCACTCTCAGTTCCACGCAGGCTAACGGAGACGGAGACGGAGACGGAGACGGCGTTGAGTCCCTACCACGTGCCGGGAACCCTGAGGAGGCTCGGCCAGCTCCGCCTTCATGGGGTTCACAGACTGGGAAGCGCGGAAAATCCGCCATTGACACGCCCAGTGAGGAGCAGGGCCAGCGCCGTCTGCAGCGGGTTAAGCCGCCGCCCGGGACCACAGCCATTCCGTACGGGCGCGGGTGGGGTCCCAGCTGCCCTTGTTCCTGGGAAGGCAGCAGAAGGTGGCCCCAGTGTTTTAGCTCTTGCCACCCACGTGGGAGACCCAGATGGAATCCCAGGCTCCTGGCATCGGCCTGGTCCAGCCCCAGTCATTGCAGCCCTGTGGGGAGTGAACCAGGAAGTGAAAGATTCTCTCTCTCCCTCTCCCTGCCCTTCTCCCTCTCCCCCCCCCAACTCTGCCTTTCAAATAAATAAATCTTTAAAAAAAGACAAAGTACAAGCGGCAGCAAACCCACAGTGAGCAGTGGGAGCAGAGACGTGCTGGTCCGGGGGCTGGCAGGGAGGGCTCTCAGAGGTTACCCGGGCACTGCCCCTGTGAGGTCGGCAGAGCACCGATTGTTGTCCTCATTGTGTGATGAGGGTGGCTGCAGCAGTGACAAGCCTATCCCGGAGTTGGAGGGGGGCAGACGGCCCCTTGCCTGATTCTCCACCCCTAGCTGGACAGTGCAAGAAGGCATTTCTAGACCCCTGTCGCTGAGACTAGCTAGGCCTGTCGTCCTCGGAGCGTAACTACCAGGGGTCAAACACATTCAGCTCAGCCCGGCGGGCAGCCTGGAGGCTCAGGTCCAGCCTGTCCTGTGTGCAAGAGGTGAGAGGTGAGAGGGTGCGACGTCTCTCCGTGCTTCGTGCAGCTGCTTGCCGGTAGGCCACGGCCAAGGTGGGCGTCCCACGTGAGCAGGCTTCACTGGCAGCCTCCAGAAATGCAAGTCGCTTACCTTTCTCTGCTGTACTTTGCTGCCATCATAGAAATATTTTTAAGAGTTATTTATTTATTTGAAAGAATTACAGAGAGACAAGGAGAGACAGAGACATCTTCCATCTGCTGGTTCACTCCCCAAATGGTCGCAATGGCTGGGGATGGGCCAGGCCAAAGCCAGGTGCCAGGAGCTTCTTCCTGGTTTCCCACATGGGTGCAGGGACCCAAGGACCTGGGCCATCTTCCACTGCTTTCCCAGGCCATAGCAGAGAGCTGGATCAGAAGTGGAGCAGTGCCGGCGCCACAGCTCAATAGGCTAATCATCCACCTTGCGGCGCCGGTGCACCAGGTTCTAGTCCCAGTCGGGGTGCCGGATTCTGTCCCGGTTGCCCCTCTTCCAGGCTAGCTCTCTGCTGTGGCCTGGGAGTGCAGTGGAGGATGGCCCAAGTGCTTGAGCCCTGCACCCCATGGGAGACCAGGAGAAGCACCTGGCTCCTGGCTTCGGATCAGCGCGGTGCATGGTCGCAGCGGCCATTGGAGGGTGAACCAACGGCAAAGGAAGACCTTTCTCTCTGTCTCTCTCTCTCTCACTGTCCACTCTGCCTGTCAAAAAAAAGAAAGAAAAAGAAAAGAAAAGGCTGCGTGGTTCACGAAAATAAGTTTAGCTATTCCTTTTTTTTTAGTGAATATTTTTATATACTCTCATAGAGATCAATGGAGATTTGCGAATTCAGAAATCCTCATATTTACTGTCAACCTGCTAAGATGATTCAGTGGAGGAAAGAATAGTCTTCAACAGATGGTGCTGGCGTGAGATATCCATGTGCAAAAGAATGAAGTTGAATCCCTACGTCACACCGTATACAAAAGTAACTCACAATGACTCACAGGGACCAGCACTGTTAGCAAAGCAGGTACAGCCGCTGCCTGCAGCACCAGCATCCCCCATGGGCACCAGTTCAAGTCCCAGCTGCTCCACTTCCGATCCAGCTCTCTACTATGGCCTGGGAAAGCAGTGGAGGATGGCCCAAGTGTTTGGGCCTGTGTACCCACATGGGAGACCTGGAAGAAGCTCCTGGCTCCTGGCTTTGGATCGCCTCAGCTCCAGCCATTGCAGCCATCTGGGGAGTGAACCAGTGGTTGGAAGACCTCTCTCTCTGCCTCTGCCTCTACATAACCCTGCATTTCAAATAAAATAAATTAAAAAAAAAAAGAATCATAGGCCTAAATGTTAGAGTTAAAACTGTACAACGCTTAGAATAAAATATAGGCACAAATCTTCAGGATCTTGGATTTGTATTATAATAAAGAATCTAATGGGTTCCTAGATATGACACATTAAAAAATTTGTTTATTTGGAAGGCATGGTTACAGAGATGGAGAGAGGCAGAGACACGGAGAGAGAGAGGTCCTCCATCCACTAGTTCCCTACCTAGATGGCTGCAATGGCCAGGGCTGGGCCAAATGGAAGCCAAGAGTCAGGAACTTCATCTGGGTCTCCCATGTGTGTGCAGGGGCCCAAGCACTTGGGCCATCTTCTGCTGCTTTCCCAGGCACATTAGCAGGAAGCTGGTTCAGAAGTGGAGCAGCCGGGACTCGAACCGGCGCCCCTATGGGATGCCGGCACCATACGCAGTGACTTAACCCGCTGCACCATAGCTCTGGCCAGCCTTGAGATGACAGCTAAAGCGCAAGGAACAGGAAAGGAGAGAGGCCGGTGATGGGGCACATCAGCCTGTGATGCTGACATCCAGTATGGGCACTGGTGCGTGTCCTGGCTGCTCCACTAATCCAGCTCCCGCTAATGACCCTGGAAAAGCAGCCTTTGGGGCCGTTTGGGTGATGATCCAGAGCCTGGAAGATTCTCTCTCTCTCTCTCATTCTTTCTCTAATTCTGCCTTTTAAATTGATAAATAAATGTTTACAAAATAAAGAGGCAAATGGGACTTCAACAAAATTAAAATATTTTTGTACTTCAAGAGGAAAAATTGAATATACAGTTCACAGAAGGAAAATTTTGGAAATCCTATATAGGATAAGGGACCCATATCTAGGATTTACAAAGAACACGCAATAGGGAAAATCATATAAATGAACAAATGTTCTAAATAGCCATTTACAAATAACCATCTGCAAATATGATACGCGAAGTAGCTATAGACTGGCCAGCCGGCACATGGAAAGGTGGGTGACATCATCAGCCAAGAGGGACACGCATGTCCAAGTCACTGGGTAACACTTCACGGCCACACCGCTGGGATGGCTGGGATAAAAGGGGCAGGCAGGAGCTACTAAGCATTTGAGCGGATGTGGAGAACTCGGTTCAGACGTGCAGTGACGCAGCCCTGTGGGAAATGGCCGGGCTGGTCCCGAAGAGTGCGTGACCCAGTGGTGCCGCCCCAAGGGATCTGCTCACAAACAATGAGGACGCGTTCCCATACAGAAGTGCACGAGAGTGCTCAGAGCTGCGCCGTTCGTAATGGCGTCTGTCCACTGAGGAGTGGGTAACAAAGCTTGACCTGTCCCTACAGTGGCACAGCACAGAGCGTGCAGAGAGAGAGAGAGAAAAGTGCTGGTCCACACTGCCGCGCGGGTGAGCCTTGAAATCAGGCCACGAAGCGAAAGAAGGCAGCTGCCGGGCCACGCATGGTGGCTTCCGCTTCTGTTGAATGACTGGATGGAGAGAGTGGATTCATATCTGGAGGCTGGGGGTGGAGCAGCAGACTGGGGGTGAGGAGCAAGGGTGTGGGACTTCCCTTTGGAGTGATAAAAATGTTCTGAAGCTGTGGTGACGGTTGTGAGACTGTAAATACAACACTGATGACGTTACACTTTGAATGGGAGAACTGTGTGGGATGTGAAAGATGGGGGGACCTTTGCCACCTCCTCCCCCAATTCTCCCCTTGGGTTCCGAGCCTCCCCCTTGATATTCATAAATTCTGGTGGCTGACAAGTTGCAGAGGGGGCCCCTCCCCCTTGTTATCTGTAAATTCTCACAGAATTTACAGTTACAGAGGAGGCTGGGCCTCCCCGGGGGGCTCTGTCTCCTTCCAGCACAGTTTGTAGAATATTGGGGCCCGGAGAGCTCTGAGGTGGAGACAGAGGACAATGGGGGGCGTGTGTGAGGAGTCCTGGGGGACACTGTCCCCAGATGGGTCATCACCCCAATACAGGAAGGCTCAGAGGCTGGGGGCATGGTCAGGCGAACCCTCAGGAGAGAGAGGCCAGTGGAAGAAACAGGGACTTGGCCACGGCCCAGAGAAGTCCCGAGTGAGAGCTTGGGTCCTTGGGGGGGGGGGGGGGCTGGAGCTGCACCTGGGGCAGCGGGGGGAGGGCCACCTAGGAGCTGAGGTTTTATTTCCATTGATGGGGCTCGGATGTAACAACAGGAAGTACCTACCCACAGGGTAAGAGGAGGAAATAGGGTTTGGGGTCAGCAGCTGTGAGGGGCACCCCGAGCCGTGGAGCCCCCTCGCATCCCCAGGGCCCGTCGGTCTGTCTGGCACCAGCACGTGACCTCAGTTGTCAAATGAAGACAGACTTCTTGACAGGCAAGATGACACTGAGAGATAAACAGTCTGGGGTGTCAGGCCTGGGTTTTGTTTTGTTTTATTTTATTTTTAAGATTTATTTATTTGAAAGGCAGAGTTGAGAGAGAGATTTTCCATCTGCTGGTTCATTCCCAAAAGGCCGCAATAGGTGGGGCTGGGCCAGGCCGAAGCCAGGAGCCCCAAATTCCATCTGGGCTCCATCCATTAGCAGGGAGCTGGATTGGAAGCTGAGCAACTAGGACTCGAACAGGTCACATTGTGGGACTTTTATTTTATTTTATTGTTAATTTTTTAAAAAAAGATTTATTCATATTTATTTGAAAGTCAGAGTAACACAGAGAGAGAAGGAGAAGCAGAGAGAGAGAGAGAGAGAGAGAGAGAGGTCTTCCATCTGCTGGTTCACTCCCCAAATGGCTGCAATGGCCAGAGCTGGGCCGGTCTGAAGCCAGGAGCCAGGAGCTTCTTCCAGGTCTCCCACGTGGGTGTGTTACCGGAGAAATTTGCAGCGTTCTTGTCTTCACGCAAGAAAGAATTCAGGCGTGAGACAGAGAGTAGTGGGAGGTAAAATAGCAAGGTTTATTAGGGAAGGGACATCCGTAAGGACGGATGGGCACCTCTCCAGACAGAGCCTGAGAGACTGGGTGGGGGGAGCAAGGTTACATGTTGAGTAGAGAGAGTACACCTGACCAGGTCAGGCGGGCGGCCCAGCAGAGAGGCAGAGGGCTGAGTGCGCAGTCTGGTTGAGGCCGGGGGTTTTTAAGGAGATGGGTCTTGCTTCCCCACCTCTGCTCCTCTTGGAACAAAGGGCTTTTTGGATGTAAATAGAAAAACTTCTATCTGAGTTTTTCCCTGAAGGTATCAGACAGGAGGAAGGCTAGCTGGAGCCATCCTGAGTTTGGAGGAAGGGTGAGCAAGACCCCCTGGAGAATGGGGATCCAGAGCAGGGTGTTTGAAATGCAGATACTGGGCTACATCTGGGAGAAGGGGCGGGGACCCCCACCAGGCAGGTTATCAGGTAGAAGGGGGCAGGGCAGGATGCGAAGGCCGGGCTGCCTCTGGAATGTTGTCAGGATGACTCTGAGATGCAGGTGCATATGCTGGACATAGATGTCTTCTCTTTAGGCCTTTATGTCCCACACACATAAGCTCATAACTGACTTCCTACCTAACAGGTGCAGGGTCCGAAGCACTTGGGCCATCCTCCACTGCCTTCCCAGGCACACTAGCAGGAAGCTTGAACTCAAACTGGCACCCCGTGTGATGCTGGCATGGCAGGTGGTGACTTCCCCAGCCACGCCACAATGCTGGCCCCACCTTTATTTATTTATTTTTAATTAATCAACTTGGAGCCCAGCATTGTGGCACAACAGTTTAAACCACTGCTTGCAACAGCAGCATCCCACATTGGAAAGTTGGTTCAGGTCCTGGCTGCTCCACTTCTGATCCAGCTCCCACCTAATGAGCCAGGAAAGGCAGCAGAAGACAGCCCAAGTCCTTGGGCCCCTGCACCCATTTGGGAGACCTGGAAGAAGCTCCTGGCTCCTGGCTTCAGCCTGGCCCAGCCTTCGCTGTTGGGGCATTTGGGGAGTAAACCAGTGGATGGAAGATCTCTCTCGCTCTCTGTCTCTGTCTCTCTTTCTGACATTCCAAATTTCAAATAAATATATAAATCTTTAAAAAATTAATTTATTTTCATTTTATTTGAAAGGCAGAGAGACAGAGATCGTCCATCTGCTGATTCATTCCCCAAATGCCTGCCATAGACAGGGCTAGGCCAGGCCAAAGCCAGGAGCCCAGAACTCAGTCCAGCTCTCCACATGGGTGGCAGTGATGTGCACACCTGAGCCATTGTCTGCTGCCTCCCGGGGTCTGCAGGAAGCTGGATGGGAAGCAGAATGCCCTGGAGCCAGTGCTGTGGATTAGCAAGCTAGGCCACTGCCTATGTGGGCAGCGGTTCACCCAGCTGCTCCACCTCCAATCCAGCTCCCTGCTAATGGCCTGGGAAAAGCAGTGGAAGATGGTCCAAGTGTGTTCGGGCCCCTGCCGCTCATAGGAGACCCAGATGAAGCTCCTGGCTCCTGGGTTGTTCCTGGCCCAGCACTGGCCATTGCAGCCATCAGGGGAGTGAACCAGCAGGTGGAAAAGCTCTCTCTGTCTCTCGCTCGCTCTCTAACTCTGACCTTCAAAATAAATAAATCTTGAAGAAGCAGTAGCAGCAGTGGCTGCTGGGATGTGGGTGCCCCACGTAGCATTTTACCTGCTGCACCAGACGCCTGCCCTGGGACAGGCCTGGGCTTGGATCTAGTCCTCTATGGAGTGGCTGTGTGGGATTGGGGAAGACGTTGAGCTAATCTGAGCCTCAGTTTCCTCATCCTTAAAACAGGGCTGAACCCATTGACCTCACAGGGCTGTGAGGAGAATCCCTTGGCAAACGTCCAGCGCACAGAAGATTCCTCCAGGGATGCTCGCTGGTCTGCTGTGATCTGAAGGGCAAGAGGTACCATCAAGGTCATCTTCAAAGGTCACCTGGGCTTGCTGGGCGGGGGCAGGGTTTCCCCACAGAAGCTGACAGTGGCAAGGCTCCCTATGTGCCCACAGATGTGGCATTGGTATTGCCCCAAGGGGTTCAGTGGCCGAGGTGGTCGGACGCTGAGAGAAGAGGTAAATGCTTGCGGGGTGGTGCGGGGGTGTTAGAGGATAGAGATGTGGAAGGCAGGCACAGCGGCTGTGGCGGGGGGAGCATTGTGGGCATCTGCCCTGGCTGCAGCCGAAAGCTGTGCAATTGTGAGACTGGGGGGAGCAGCAAGAGAGATGTGAAGAACAGTCCAGGGCAGGGTGTGGGTCTTTGGCCAACCACAGACGGAGACCTTGGGGTTTCTGAGACAGGGAAATCAGAGCTCGCATCTGGAGCAGCAGCTCTCTCCCGGGGCCCCTTAGAGTGCACGCTCGCGTTTTAGAGGCTGGCAGAGGCCCTTCAGGAAAGAGCCCGTTCCATGCTGCTTAACCCGGCGCCTTCCAAGCCGCGTGGAGCGTCTCTAGGGAGCGACGTTCCTTTCAGAAATGCTGATGTGGGGGGAAGGGTGTGGGTTTGGGTTCCGATCCTGCTGATCCTGCTGTGACCCCATGGGCGGGCTCTCTGGGTTCGTGTCTTGCCCCTCCCTCCGTGCAGGCCTGAGCCGGGCTGTCTGCGTTCCAGGCTCCCGAGGGCTGCCGACACATCAGTGAGCTATTAGACCAGGCAGATCCTGGCCTCCTGGGGCGCAGCAACTGATGCCCTTCACACCGTGCCTTTGCTGGACCCGGCTTGATGGACACCAGAAACACCCCAGTGCACGCAGAGGGTCGGACCAAGGCTCCAGGGGCGCCGTCGAGTCCCAGCCTGAGGCCCATCCCAGCGAGAGCTGCTGCTGAGCCCACACTCTCGGGAGTCAGCCAGGTGGGTGCCCGCACCTCGGGTCCTGCGCACTCCACTGCCAGCCGGTGCCTTTCCCTCGTCCACCCAGGCTTCCTCTGCCTCTGCTGGGATTAAGACTCTCAGCTACAGGTGACACAGAACCCAGTTTGGGCTGGATTAAGCAGGAATGAGAGCACAGGTTGGGGAAGGGACAGATCCCTCGGCGGAGTCCAGATAGGGCTGGACCGTGGTGCTCAGTGAGCATCTCCCGGCTTCCTGTGTTAGGCTTCCCTGCACCATGGCGGAGGTGGCCCAGGCCGCTCCCATCTCCGTCTCCCTACCTCGCACCATCTGGTGTAGTGTTCCCCACAGGAAGCGCCTCCTTCTAGTAGCTGAGCAGGTCAATGGTAGCACTGTCCCGTCATCAGCCCAGAGCGTGAGCCTCCGTGCTGGGGCTGGGGTGGGGGCGGGGCGCTGGCCTGGATCCGGTAGAACAGTGGAGACAGAGCCCATAGCCAGCTCCACTGAGCCCCGTGGGCCACACTGGGCAGGGACGGCTTGTTTCTGAGCCACCAGGAGGGGAGGGCGGGAGCCCGACGGCGCACCTGGGAAGCCCGGGTCTGCAATGCCGTTTTGTCTGAAGTTTAGCCCGCGTTAGTGCAACTCCCTTTAGTGTCAAATACGAGAGCGAGAAATGCAAAAAGAGGAAAAGATGCCGGCTCTGTCACGTCAGGAGCTTCTGGGTGGGCAAACCAAGAATTGCCGACGTGCGCCTGGTGCTTCTGTGCACCACCCCTCATTCCCTGACCGCTGCTCAGGGCTTCCATCCGGGGCCCTCCGCAGCCCCGGCCTCCATCGGAGGCCCGGTCGCACCTCTCAGCGCTCTTTCTGACAGCACTGATGAGCACAAAGAGCACAGACATCCCTGACGGGTTGGTTTCCACGGGGCCACACGTGTCACCGAGACAGCTGAGAGTGGCCAGCGCCCCAGAGCCTGTTACCAGTGCTGGAGTCCCTGGGGAGGGAAGTCGGCCTGCAGAGGAGCAGTCCTGGAGGGCGGCTGGGCCCTTCACCCAGCGAGCCGGGAGATGCTCACTGGGCACGCTCGGGGCTTCCTTCACCCAATCCCTCTCGTATTCAAAAGCACAGCCATGGGGTCCCGGGCCTACCACTCGGTCAGCCCTGTGACCTTGGGCGTGTGTCGTGTTTCGTGGTAAGGACTAACGAGGTTCCACCCCGGAAGGCACTGGACACAGGCCTAACTTGTGATAGGTGCCCGTTAGTGTCGGCTCCCAGCAGCATCTGTATAAAAATTACTGCTAATTAAGTAATTAGGTTATTTGGAGTTTGTTTTTATTCATTAATTTATTTGAAAGTGAGACAGAGATAAAGACAGAGAGATCTCGTCCACTGGTTCACCCAGGCTGAAACCAGGAGCCAGGATCTCCGTCCAGGTCTCCTACGTGGATGGCAGAGACCCAAGCACTTGAGCAGCTACTGCTGCCTCCCAGGGTGCACAGCAGCAGGAAGCTGGAAGAGGGAGCAGAGCTGGGGCTCCAAGCCAGGCACTCGGGCACGGGATGCCGGTGTCGGCAGCATCTCACGCACTAGGCCCGATGCTGCCCCCGGTTGTGTGGAGTTTGTGGACTTGGGCGAGGCTGGGAGCTGAGTCTCAGGCACTGGCTGCTCAAGGGCACCCAGCGGAGGCTGATGGACAAGCCAGGCCCCGGGCCGGAGCTCCGAAGCAGTAGACACTGTGGAAGGCCTTTCTCAGAAGCTGAGGAGCGGCGAGTCCCTCAGGTGTCCCGCACGCTGTGCTGTGAGCACCTTGGCTCAGCCACAGATCTGCACTTGGTCAGGGCAGGGCCCGTAGTGCTGAACAGCTTCCAGCCCAAGCCGACCCGCACCCCCACCCCCTTGCCCACTGCCTCTGGCTCCTCCTTGTCTCTCTCCAACACCCTTCGCAGGCAGGCATGGGATCTCTCTGATCCCGAGGCCAGGGGGACACCCAGCAGCAGTGGGGAAACTCACCCCAGAACGGGTACGCGGGGCCAGCTCTGGAGCCAGAGCCATTGCATCTCTGTTGCAGGTTGTGTTAGCGGATGCTGCAGAGATGGGCGGTGGGCCGCAGCCCGCATCTGCTCCAGAAGGGCCAAAAGAGAGGCCTGGACACGGCGAGGTGGCCGAGGAGGGGCCGACGCAGCTCCAGGTCCAGGAGCAGAGGCCTCCTGCCAGACCAGGGTGAGCTGGTGACCCACCTGCAGAGAGACTCCCCAGATTAAGGCAGAGCCACCTCTCTTTCTTTAGCTTTTTAAAATATGTATTTATTTATTTATTTGAAAGGCAGAGTGACAGAGCGAGGGAGAGACAGAGGGAGAAATCTTCTATCTGCTGTTTCACTCCCCAAATGGTCTCAAGGCTGGCTGGACTGAAGCCAGGAGTCTGGAACTCCATTTGGGTCTCCCACGTGGGTACGGGGGCCCCAGCATTTGGACCGTCTTCTGCTGCTTTCCCAGGTGCATTTGCAGGGAGCTGGATCGGAAGCAGAGCATCCAAGACTCCAACCGGCACCCAAATAAGGGATGCCAGTGTCACAGGCTGTGACTTTAATAGCTACGCTGCAACTCTGGCCCTAAAATTTATGTTTTTATGTATTTGAAAGGCAGATAATAAAAGGGGTGCCGGCGCGTGGCTCACTAGGTTAATCCTCCACCTGCAATGCCAGCTTCCCATATGAGCACCGGGTTCTAGTCCCGGTTGCTCCTCTTCCAGGCCAGCTCTCTGCTGTGGCCCGGGAAGGCAGTGGAGGATGGCCCAAGTGCTTGGGCCCTGCACCCCATGAGAGACCAGGAGAAGCACGTGGCTCCTGGCTTCAGATCAGTGCAGCGCCAGCATTTGGGGAGTGAACCAACAGAAGGAAGAGCTTTCTCTCCGTCTCTCTCACTGTCTACAACTCTACCTGTCAAATAAATTTAAAAAAAAAAAAAAAAGAAAGAACGAAAGGCAGAGTGACTGAGGGAGGGAGAGAGAGAGAATCTTCCATCCACTGGTTCACTTTCCAAAAACCCTCCGCAGCTGGGGCTGGGCCAAGCCAAAGCCAGGAGTCTGGAACTCCATACTGTTTTCCCACATGGGTGGCAGGGTTTCAAGCACTTGGGCCGCCATCTACTGTTTCCCAGGCTCATCAGCAGGGAGCTGGCTCAGAAGTGGAGCAGCCGGGACCCCAACCAGCACTCTGATATGGGATGCAACATCACAGGCAGTGGCTTAACTCACTAAGCCATCATTCCATCACATTGTTTTCAGTATTAAAAACTGAAATACTCTAAATGCCCATACAATAGGGAAATGGTTAATGATAGTTATGTATACAATACAGAATTGAAGACATTTATTTACTCATTGATTTGAAAGGCAGAGTTACTGATTCACTCCCTGAATGGCCACATTGTGTTCTGGGCTCTGGCTTTAGCTGAGCCCTGGATGTTGTGGGCATTTGGGGTGCGAACCAGTGGATAGAAGATCTCTCTTTCTCTGTCTTTCTGTCTTTCTGCCTTTCAAATAAGTAAAAATAAATAAATTTAAAAGAAAAAGAGGGGTCAGTGCTGTGGCGTAGCAGGTAAAGCCTCCGCCTCCAGTGCCGGTATCCCATATGGGTGCCGGTTCGAGTCCTGGCTGCTCCACTTCGTATCCAGCTCTCTGATGTGCCCTGGGAAAGCAGTAGAAAATGGTCCAAGTCCTTGAGCCCCTGCACCCACGTGGGAGACCCAGAAGAAGCTCCTGGCTCCTGGCTACGGATTGGCGCAGCTCTGGCCATTGGGGCCCATTGGGGAGTGAACCAGCGGATGGCTCTCTCTGTCTCTCTGCCTCTCCTTCTCTCTCTATGTAACTGACTTTCAAATAAAATAAATAAATCTTTAAAAAATTTAAAAAAAAAAAAAAAGAAATCAGTGCCCCGGCCTGGAGCTAAGGTGCCTTTGTGTTTCTCCGCAGGAAGACGCAGTCATCTTGGACCCCTCAGGAAGGACCCAGGGAGCTGCTAGTGGACCAGGCTCTGGCCAGGCCAGGGCGGGAGCTGGAGAGGCCGCCTTCCGTGCAGGGGCAGCCTCCCAAGAGTTGCCAGGTAACCCCCGAGGAGACCGGGGCAGCAGGGACCGGGGTGACCGACCCACAGGGGAGGCAGAGGAGCCCACCCCCCGATCAGATACACTTGGGTCTGCCCCCCTCGGCCATGGAGGAATTCTGGGGGCCTGCGCCGTGAGCATTTACACCTCATTTCCAGAGTGGGGACCACAGCGTGTCGCAGGCTGGGGACAGGCGGTCTACTTACTGGCAATACTGGGACAGGTTTATTAACCGCTGAGCCGTGCGTCTTCTTTACTCCATGTTAAGGCTTAGTTGATGCATACGGCAAGGGTACAATTGGATGTTTGGGTATCTGCACACACCCAGGAATCCGTCACCCCCGTCAGGAAAGAAGCGCGTCAGAACTTCATCCCTGTTTTGCTGAGTCAGACAAAGGCCGTAATTTGATGGATGCCAACCTTGCTGTCCTTCTCTGATCGTCGTATGAAACGACTGTGAACATCTGTGCCTACGTGGGCGCATCCTCTTGTCTTGGGCAAATGCGTAGGAATGACTAGATTTCTTAAGACTCTCAGCATTTTCTCCCACGTGGTCGGACCCCACCAGCCGCCAGTGGGGATTCCCCCGAAGACTCGGGTCGTCTGCTGTTCTCATTGTTAGCATTCACGGAGGTGTGCGGCGGCATCTCACCGCGGTCTTGGTTTGCATTTTCCTCATGACAGTAGTGCCGGGCATCTGGGCACGTGCCTAAAGCCATTTGTAGGTCATTCTGCAGAAATGTCTGCTCAATCCCCCGCCCATTATTTTATGTGGAATAGTCCTTGTATCGTTGAGTTGTGAGAGAGTTCTGTTTGTATCCTAAACACCAGACTTTTTTTTTTAAAGATGTATTTATCTATTTTGAAAGACAGTTACAGAGAGAGGGAGAGACAGGGAGAGAGAAATTTCTTCCATCCGCTGATTCACTCCCCGGCTGGCCGCAATGGCCGATGCTGGGCCAGGCAGAAGCCAGGATCCTCTTCCAGGTCTCCCACGTGGGTGGCAGGGGCCCAGGCACTTGCGCCATCCTCCGCTGCTTTCCTGACTGCAGGGAGCTGGACTGGAGGTGTGGGAGCAGGGGCACCGTCCGGCGCCCGTTCGGCTTGCGGGGCTGCGGGAGGGAGGCAGCCTTGCCCGCGGTGCCGCCGCCGGTCCCTGGATTCCAGACTGTGAACAGATACTGACTAGGAACTGTCGCTCCCCTTCTGTGGGATGTCTTCACTGTTTGCCTCCCCCCCCCCCCCGTTTGTGGCTGGGCCATTTGTTTCGTTATCATCCAGGTTTAGAGCTCTCACCTGCTCTGCCTCAGTCCTTTATCAGCTACTTGATTTGAAAATAGTTTCTGTGACGTGTTGTTTCTGTTATTTTAACAGTAACTTTCTAAGAACCGAACAGTATTTTAATTCTAAATGAGTTTGACAATTGGCATGTTTGTGGAGTGCAGTGTGCATGTGTACGGTGTGTGTTCAATGATCAAACCAGGGCAGACAGCACTTCCGCTCCTGAAAACGTGTCATTTCTTTGTGATGAGAAACTTGGAACTCTTTTCTTCTAGTTCTTTACAAGATGTAGAATAAATCGTTGTGAACTGTTGTATTGCTCTGTAGAACACTGGAAGAAGTTTTTAATTTTAGGGTGTGATTTATCCGTTTTTGCTTTTTAAAAAATATATATATTTGAAGAGGTTGGAGCAGTCTGGCTTTATTTTTTGATGGCAAACACACTGTCCCAAACAGACTTTTATTTTATTTTTAAAGACTTATTTATTTGAGGGGCAGAGTTATAGAGAGAGGGAGAGACACAGAGAGAGAGGTCTTCCATCTGCTGGTTCACTCCCCAGATGGCTGCAATGGCCCAAAGCCAGGAGCCAGGAGCTTCTTCTGGGTCTCTCACATGGATGCAGGGGCCCCAGGACTTGGCCATCCTCCACTGCTTTCCCAGGCCATTAGCAGGGAGTTAGATGAGACGTGGAGCAACCAGGACCCAAATCAGCCCCCATTTGGGAAGCCAGTGCTGCAGGTGGAGGCTTAACCTACAATGCCACAGCACTGGCCTCCCATTTTTGCTTTTTAAAAAGACTTATTTTAAAGGCAGGATTACAGAGAGAGAGAGAGGGAGAGACAGGGTCAGAGAGGGCTCTTCCATCCGCTGGTTCATTCCCCAAATGGCCGCAATGGCCAGGTTGAATCCAGGAGTTCCAGTAGCTTCTTCAGGGTCTCTCACGCGGGTGCAGGGGCCCAAGGACTGGGGCATCCCCTGCTGCCTTCCCAGGTGCATTAGCAGGGAGCTGGATCAGAAGTGCAGCAGCCAGGACTCCAGACGTCGTAATCGGCTTAATCTGCTGCACCACAACGCTGGCTCTGATTTTTGCTTTTATTGATTGAGCTTTTGGTGATATATTTTAGAATTTTTCCTTAACCCCAGGTCACAGGATTTTCTCCTGTATTTTCTTCAAACAATTCTATGGTTTAGGTTTATGAACCATTTTTTTAAAAGTTTTTATTTGAAAGGTAGAGCGATGGAAACAAAGAGACCATCCGTCCACTGGTTCATTCCCCCAATGCCCACAACAGTCAGGGCTGGGCCAGGCTGAAGCCAGGAGCCTGGAACTCAATTTGTATCTTCCACGTGGGTGGCAGGGACCCAAGGCCTTGAGCACCTCCCAGGTGTGTCCAAGCAAAAAGGTGGATTATAAGTAGAGTAGCTGGGACTCAGCCAGGCGCTCCAGCATGGGCCGTGGGCACCCGAGTGGTGTCTTATGCTGCACCAAGTGCCTGTCCCTCACGATCCACCTTGTTGTCGTTTGGGTGTGCTCTGTGAATGTTGTTCTTTCTATGTGGCCATCCATTTATTCCAGCTTCGGTGACTGAAGACCATCCTCTCTGCCGAATTTGCACCTTTCTTGAAAATCAACTTGCTGTATATGAGGGGATTTCAAACAGTTCATGGAAAATGAAACTGAAAGATAAACTTATTTGCTGCAAAAGAAATTTAAACCCATGCATAGTTTATTCAGAATATGCATTTCTGAAGACTCCTGGTATGTGTGAGTCTGTGTCTACCTCTATTTTGTTCTATTTGTCTGTATTCCAATACCATGCTTTCTTGATTACAGAAACTTTATAAGTCTTGAAATCAGCCAGTGTTAAAGGCCCCCTGTTTAAAACTAACAGTGTACATATTTACAGGCTAACGTGACATTTCAGTATAGCTGTACAAGGTATACTGATCAAAACAGGGTAGCTAACATTTCCCTTTCTTTTTTTATTTTTTAAAGATTTATTTATTTATTTGAAAGGCAGAGTTACAGACAGGTAGAAGCAGAGAGAGAGAGAGAGAGAGAGAGAGAGAGAGAGAGAGAGAGAGAGAGAGAAAGTCTTCCATCTGCTGGCTCCCCAAATAGCTGCAATGGCTGGAGTTGCACCGGTCCAAAGCCAGGAGCCAGGAACTTCATCCTGGTCTCTCACACATGGGTGTAGGGGCCATCTTCTCCTGCTTTCCCAGGCATGTTAGCAGGGAACTGAATCGAAAGTGGAGCAGCCAGGACTGGAACCAGCCCCCAAAGGGGATGCCAGCACTGCAGGTGGCGGCTTTACCTGCTACGCCACGGCGCCGGCCCCCATTTCCCCTTCTTTGACACTACTTCATGATTGGTGGTTGGAACTTCTTGCTTCAATTTGTTCATATGTGTATACTGGGTTATTGTGAACTGTAGTCTCCCCACTGGGCTGTGTCACATAGAACTCACTCCTCTGCTCTCTCTTTGATTTGCACCCATCATACAAACTCCCCCTATCCCTACCCTTCCCAGCCTCCAGTAATCAGCATCCTGTGTTCAGACTGAGTGTTTTTCTTTAAGCTTCCACACAGGAGGGAGAACATGCGGTGTCGTCTTTCTGTGTCTGGCTTATCTTCCTCTACCTGATGTCCTCCAACTGCAGCCATTCTGCGCAAGTGACAGAATTTTATTAATAACTGGGTAGTATGCCATTGTGTATATACACTATTTTAAAAAATTTATTTGGGCTGGCATTGTGGCATAGTGGATAAAGCTGCTGCCTGCGCTGCCGGTATCTCATGTGGGTGCTGGTTCGAGTCCCAGCTGCTCCACTTCCTATCCAGCTCCCAGCTGATGGCCTGAGAAAATCAGTGGAAGATGTTTGTTTTGCCACCCACATTGGAAACCCAGCCAGTGTGACCATCTGAGCAGTGAACCAGCAGATGGAAGGTGTGTGTGTGTGTGTCCCTCTCTCTCTGTAACTGTGACTTTCAAATAAATAAATATATATTTTAAATTTATTTGAAGTAGTTACAGAGAGAATAGAGACACAGAGAGAGAAAGAGAGTTCTTTCATCCACTGATTCACTCCCAAAATGGCCTCAATGGCCAGAGCTGAGCTGATCTGAAGCCAGGTGCCAGGAGCTTCTTCCAGGTCTCCCACATGGGTGCAGGGGCCCAAGGACTTGGGCCATTTTCTGCTGCTTTCCTAGGTGCATTAGCAGGAAGCTGGATCAGAAACAGAGCATCAGGGACTCGAACCAGTGCCCATATGGGATGACGGCACTGCAGGCTGGGGTTTAACCTGCTATGCCATATTTCTAGCCCCAATATGTAAATCTTTTTTATTTTTTGACAGGCAGAGTGGACAGTGAGAGAGAGAGACAGAGAGAAAGGTCTTCCTTTGCTGTTGGTTCACCCTCCAATGGCCACTGCGGCCGGCATGCTGCGGCCAGTGCACCGCGCTGATCTGATGGCAGGAGCCAGGTGCTTCTCCTGGTCTCCCATGGGGTACAGGGCCCAAGCACTTGGGCCATCCTCCACTGCCTTCCCGGGCCACAGCAGAGAGCTGGCCTGGAAGAGGGGCAACTGAGACAGAATCCGGCACCCTGCCTGGGACTAGAACCCGGTGTGCCGACACCGCAAGGCGGAGGATTAGCCTATTGAGCCGTGGCACCGGCAATATGTAAATCTTAAAAAAAAAAAAAAAACAAAAACACCCAAGCTACGAGTCCAGTTAAAAAATGGGCATAGGAAAAGGTCTCAAAGGAAGAAATACAAATAGCCAACAAATACTTGAAAAAAACACTCATTGTCACTAAGCATCAGGAAAGTGCATATTAAAACAGCCATGAAGGGACCGGCTCTGTGGCACAGTTGGTTAAAGTCCTGGCCTGAAGTGCCAGTATCCCATATGGGTACCGGTTCTAGTCCTGGCTGCTCCTTTTCCGATCCAGCTCTCTACTATGGCCTGGGAAAGCAGCAGGAGATGGCTCAGGTGCTGGGCCCCTGCACCCACGTGGGAGACGTGGAAGAAGCTCCTGGCTCCTGGCTTCAGATCGGCTCAGCTTTGGCCATTGAGGCCATCTGGGGAGTGAACCAGCGGATGGAAGACCTCTCTCTCTGTCTCTCTCTCTCTCTCTCTCTCTCTCTCTCTCTCTGTAACTCTTTCAAATAAATAAATCTTTATTTAAAAAAAAAAAAAAACCCAGTCATGAAATACCCCCTCACCCCATTCGAATGGCTTATTATCAAAAAGACAGAAAATAACAAATGCTGGTGGGCAGTGGACAGAGGGGCCTCTTTTGCACTCTTGGTGGGAGTATACCAGCGCAGCCACTGTGGAAGCAGGACGGGGGCTCACGTGGAGCCTGCATCCCGGGTACAGTGTCCGGGACCGAGTCCCACGATGGCCCCTGATTCCAGCTTCCCGCTGACAAGCCTGGGAGGAGCAGGTGATGGCCCTGCCACCTGAGTAGGAGATGAGGGTGGAGTTGTGGCCTGGCCCAGGCCATGGCCACAGCATCTGGGGAGCGAACCAGTGTATGAAAGTTCTCTCTCTGTGTCTCCCTCTTTCTCTCCTTGTCACTCTGTCTGGTTTTTTTTTTAAGATTTATTTATATATTTGAAAGTCAGAATGACAGAGAGAGAGGGGGGTCTTCCATCTGCTGGTTCACTCCTCGAATGGCTATAGTGGGCAGAGCTGGGCCGGTCCAAAGCCAGGAGCCAGGAGCTTCTTCCGGGTCTCCTATGTGGGTGTATGGGCCCAAGCACTTGGGCCATCTTCCACTGCTTTCCCAGGTACCTTAGCAGGGAGCTGGATCAGAAGTGGAGCAGCTGGGATACTGGTGCCTTAGGGAGTGGTCAACCCACTATGCTGCAATACTGTCCCCTCTGCCTTTCAAAGAAAGCGAGAAAGGGAGGAAGGGAGGAAGGGGGGAAGGAAGGAAGGAAGGAAATATATTTTTTAAAAGTTCATTTTAAAAAAAGTATGGGGATTTCTTTATCAACTAAAGACAGAACTACCATGTGACCCAGCAGTTCCTCTTCTGGGTGCGTATTCAGAAGACGTGAAGTCGCTGTATCAGAGAAACCTGCTCTCTCACGTTCATGCATCGCTGCTCACAGTGGCTAAGAGGGAGAGAATCCAGGAGTCCATCGTCACTAATGCACAAAGAAAGGCGGGGGGTGGGGGGCGGCACTGCAGCTCAGCGGCGGCCGCTGCCTAGTGACTCCAGCATCAGAGCACTGGTTCGAGTCCCGGCTGCTCTGCTTCTGATCCAGCTCCCAACCAACGTGCCTGAGAAGGCAGCGGACATGGCCAAGCACTTAAGTCCCTGCCATGCATGTGGGAGACCCAGGAGTAGTTCCAGGATCTGCTTTCAGCCTGGCCCAGCCATTTGAGGTCATTTGGGGAGTGAGTAGATCAAAGATCTGTGTGTGTGTGTGTGTGTGTGTGTGTGTGTGTGTGTGTCTCCCCCCTCTCTCTGTTACTCTGCCTTTTAGATAAATAAATCTTTTTTCATTTTTAAAAAAAGATTATTTGAAAGAGTTACAGAGAAGGAGAGACAAAGAGAGAGGTCTTCCATCTGCTGGGTCACTCACCAAATGACCACACAGCCAGAGCTGGGCTGATCTGAAGCCAGAAGCCAGGAGCTTCTTCAGGACCTCCCACAGGGGTGCAGGGGTCCAAATATTTGGGCCATCCTCCCCTGCTTTCCCAGGCGCATTAGCAGAGAGCTGGATTGGACGTGGAGCAGCCGGGACTCGAACTGGCGCCCATATGGGATGCTGGCGCTTTAGACCGCAGCTTACCCTGCTACGCCACAGCCCCGAGCCCTGCCCTCATCCATCTTTATCCTCTTGCATCTCCTTGAGTTTCCCTAGGGCCCTTATTTTAAGTTGTTTTGCAGGCATCTCAGGTTTCCCTCCAGTCAGGCTCTGTTTCTGGAGAACTGTTTTGTTCTTCCATGGGAATCACACCACCCCACTTTCTCACGTGTCCTGTGTCCCCTGCGTTGCTGTCGGCACAGCTCATCTAATGGTTCCTCCCTCTCCCTGGAGTAGCTTTTACTGGAAAAGAATCTCTGCTTTCGATGGAATGGGTGTCAGTTGGGTGGCTGTTTTGGCTTTGGTTCTAGTTGAGCCCAGAAGTACAAGCCCTGAGGGATTCCTTGGGCTGCAGCCCACGTCAGCGTGTCCTGGAGCCACCGTCGCCTCGCCTGCAGCAGTTCACGGAGGTCGCAGTGTGACCTCGGAGTGGAGGCGGACTTCCTGAGATGTGTGCATCCAGGCCCCAGGAGTCGGATGTCAGTCACTCTAGGGTGTGTGATGGCAGTAGCCGTGTTCCTGCGGGACACAGGAGTGGCTGTCCCCAGTCCCATCAAGCAAGCTTGAGTAATGCTGGGACTCGTGGCACCAACAGCTGTGACGTGGAGGAGCCTTCCCCACGTCCTGCTGAGTAGGCAAGGGTGGTGGTGTAGCACCAGGAGAGCCAGCCCCGGAACTGGGGCCGTGGGAAGGGTGCCTTGCCCAGGCCCCACGGGGCTAAGATGGGTCATGCTGGGGATTGTGCCTGGAGGAGTAGGCCTAGGGGGCTGGAATGCAGGATGCAGGTGGGGTCTTCTCTAGGGTAGGTTCTGGTGACCCCGAGGAACAGAGTACTAATGCTCATGGTCCTAGAAGCCGCAGGGCAGGAAGGGTGCCTTGCCCAGGCCCCACGGGAAAAGTGTAGGTTATGCGGAGACTGTGCGCTGGCCGCCGCGGGCCTGCAGCAGTGGGCTGGAGGTGGAGGCTTCCCGTTCCCACAGGGCCAGTGCAGGGTTCCCAGGATTTCCTGAGCCAACAGTCGCTGTCCCAGAGCTGCAGGGCGCAGTGGAGACTTTACTCAGGCCCCATGCTGCATGCACAGGTGACCCTGGGACTGTGAGCTGGCAAGCAGGGGTCTGGGGCGTTAGAATGCAGATAAGGTCAGTCCTCCCCAGATCCCGTGGGGGGAACTCTGGTAACTGTGGACTACAGCTCCGACAGTGACTGTCCCGGCCTTGCCCGTTCCACGGGTTGGTTCACTAGCAGCGGCAAGCCTGGATCGGTGGGTTGTAGACAGGATCCTCCCCAGGCCCCTCGAGTGAACAGGCAGCCCTGGGACTTAGACCCAGAGCTGCGGGACCCACTGGGCCTGTGCAGGTCCTGCTGAGGATTGTGGACTGGTGGCCGCCAGCCGGAAACAGAGGAGTGTAAATAGGGCCCTCTAATCCCACAGGTGGGTGTGACTTACTCCAGCGATTACAGCACCAGCAGCCACGGTCACAGGGCTGCAGGACACAGAAGGATGCCTCGGGTCCCACAGGGCATACCAGGGTGGTGCTGGGCACGTGCTCTGGCCGCCCCCACCCTGTCTGCGAGATGCAGAAGCGGACTTCCGCAGGTCCTGTCCTCTGGGTCTGGGCATCAGCCGCTGCTTGCGCCTAGCTCCCAGAAGCAAAAAAGCATCTCTGGGTCGCTCAGAGCCAGTGCGTGTGGCTCCGGGGCTTGTGCCGGCAGCTCCACATCTGCAGGAGGCACAGGGGTCTGCTCTGTGCCCTGCGAAGTGCCCCGGCCCCGGGGGTGGGCCTTCTGCCGCCGCCAACGGGGCTGCCTGCTCTCCCCTAAAACAGAACAGACTTTAGCGGCGGCTGTGCGTAGCAGCTTGGGCCTGGCGGTTTGGGAGCAAGGGGAGGCAATGTGGCTCCTTTTTTGGAGCAAAGCAGTCCCTGGGAGCCCGCTCAGACTGGATCAAAGGCCGGTGAGGCCTGTGGGGTTCTCCTCCAGGTAGGGTGGGGTGTGTGGCGGTGGTGGGGTTCCTGCAACTTTGCAGCTGAGTCCCCACAGGAGGGAGCGCGAGGCCCTGGCCGGGGAGCTGGGAGGGAGCTGCGGTGTGCTGTGTTCCCTCTCTGCCGCCTTTCTGGGTCTCCGTGCTGGGAAGAGTTCCGCTCACTTCGTTCTTTTTAAAGGACTTGCCATTTCTACTGCGTATTTCCTCCTTTTGGGCATCATTTTTTGTTTGTTTGTTTATTTGTTTTTTAAAAAAGATTTATTTATTTATTTGAAAGGCAGAGTTACAGGGAAGCAGAGGCAGAGAGAGACACAGAGAATTCTTCCATCCCCAAATGGCCATCACTTCCCAGATGGCCACAACGGCCGGAGCTGCACCGATCCAAAGCCAGGAGCCAGGAGCTTCTTCCTGGTCTCCCACGCAGGTGCAGGGGCCCCAGGACTTGGCCATCTTCCACTGCTTTCCCAGGCCGTAGCAGAGAGCTGGATGGGAAGAGGAGCAGCCGGGACTGGGATGCTGGCACTGCAGGCGCTGGGTTTACCTGCCACACCACAGTGTCGGCCCCTGTTTGTGTATTCGAAAGTCAGAGTTACACAGGGAGAGAGAGAGAGAGAGAGAGAGATCTTCTATCCGCTGGTGCAGTCCCCGAATGACCACAACGGCTGGGTCTCCCACATGGATGCAGGGGTCCAAGTACTCAAGTCATCCTTGGCTGCTCTCCTAGGCATATCAGCAGGAAGCTGGACAGGAAGTGGAGCAGCCGGGACTCGAACCAGCGCCCAGATGGGATGCCGGCGTCGCAGGTGGCCCTACCCACTACGCCACAGCGCCGGCCCCTGCCATCACTTCCTTGTGGAAGTTTCCCCTCAGTCGATCTCCTGGCAGTGGGGTCCATCCTGTGCCATTCTGGGGACAAGTACAGGACCTCTCTCTTCCGCCACCTTGAATGCCCCGCCAAAGCCCCTGTCTTTAGGGAGTGTCATGAAAGGTTCTTGTTCTTTGAAACACCCCCTTGGGAAATGCCAGGCAAAGGGGGTCTTCGTGTGTTTGCTGGCTCCCTTCACCTCCACAGGGAGGCACGACTAGGACTTTGGGCTGGCCATGCCTCCCTGGGCCTCAGTGTCTCACCCATCAAACTGTGGAGGTGGGGGCCGGGTGGTTGGCCTCGAGGTTACGGCGTCCACACTTGGCTCTGGCTCCTGACTCAGCTTCCTCAGCGCAGACCCTGGGAGGCAGGAGTGCTGGAGCCGGCAGCTGGGTCCCTGCCACCCTGGACCGCGAGCTCTGCATTGTGTGCCCACTTCCCGACCGTGGCCCGGCCCAGTCCTGGACCGTGAGCTCTGCATTGTGTGCCCACCTCCCGACCGTGGCCCGGCCCAGTCCTGGACCGCGAGCTCTGCATTGTGTGCCCACCTCCCGACCGTGGCCTGGCCCAGTCCTGGACCGTGAACTCTGCATTGTGTGCCCACCTCCCGACTGTGGCCTGGCCCAGTCCTGGACCGTGAGCTCTGCATTGTGTGCCCACCTCCCGACCGTGGCCCGGCCCAGTCCTGGACCGCGAGCTCTGCATTGTGTGCCCACCTCCCGACCGTGGCCTGGCCCAGTCCTGGACCGTGAACTCTGCATTGTGTGCCCACCTCCCGACCGTGGCCCGGCCCAGTCCTGGACCGCGAGCTCTGCATTGTGTGCCCACCTCCCGACTGTGGCCTGGCCCAGTCCTGGACCGTGAACTCTGCATTGTGTGCCCACCTCCCGACCGTGGCCTGGCCCAGTTCCAGCTGTTTGGGGCATTTGGGGACTGAGCCAGCAGATGGAACATCCCCCCCCCCCTCAGATAAACAATAAAAGTTTTTCTTTAAAAAAAAAAATACAGGGTACTTATGTTACCTTCTGGGGGTGCCTGCAGGGCCTGGCCCAGAGTAAGCAGGATAACCAGGGTGGGGTTCCCCATCCTTAATGTCCTTGTCCTCCACAGGGCCCAGAGCATCCATCCACCCCCGGTCACCAGGCAGCAGACAGATCAGACATAGTGGAGCCAGCAGAGCCCTGTCGCACCTCAGACAGCTGTGGACAGCCACTGGGAGCCGGGCCCCCCTGGGAGGCGGGCATCCCTCACATCCGGGCAGAGGGGGCCCCGGCAGAGCCTCCCCAAAGGGGCACCAAGGACAGCTCCCAGGACGCCACGCTGCTAATGCCCACGGAGGCTCCAGAGGAGAGGCTAGCCCATGGCTTCCGGCCATCGACGCCCGGGGAGGGGTGAGCCACTTCCGCCACTCCCTGTCCTGCGAGGTTGCACCTGTGCTCCGTTACAGGTGAAGTGAATTCCAGTCCTGCCAGCTCCCGAACTGGCCCAGGGCCTGGCCAAGTGGTGCCCCTCTGGCCTCAGTTTCCCTATCTAATGGCTCTTATGCTGGAGTTCTTTGGTCCATGAGCCTGTGTCCGTGACAGCGATGACAAGGCCAGGGTGAGGCTGGGGGGCGGAGCTGTGCGTGTCCTGGATGCTCCCTGACCTGGGGGTTCTCCCCTATTTAGGGGTGAAGCAGTAGAGACCCAGCCAGCACCAGCACCTCTTCCTGCACCGGTAAGTAGTATCTGAGAGGGGCTGGGGCTGGGGTGGGTGTTGGGGTGTGCACCTGTGTGTGTGCATGTGTGTGTGTGTGTTCCGCTACACTCAGAACCCCGGGGCTCATGCCAAGCAAGGCTTGTCCTCATCGGCATGGATTTCTCAGCCACGGTCACCCACAGCCGTTCCCCCTCCGCCAGCTCCGCCACTTCCTGGCTCTTTGACTTGACCAGGCAGCCTGCGAATACGCAGTCGTCATCGTCACGGCCTGCCGACACCCGCCCCTGCCCCTTTCTGCCGTGTTCCTGGAAGCCCAGCCGCGCCTCGCCCTGCCCCTGAGCAGCTCGGCCTGGCTCAGGGCTCGGAGTCGCCACTGCCGGCTGCTCCTGGCAGTCCTCGGCAGCCCCTCCCACTTCGCTCAGGATGCCCGTCCCAGCAGCAGCCCCAGCCCCTCACCGTGCCTCCTGCCCCTCTGGGAGACAAGAAGCCCCAGGTGATAACTATGAGAAGGCCCCACCTCCAAGTCCAGCCCTCCCTGCCTTGCCTGAGCTGCAGGCGAGGTCCCCGCCCACGGGCTCAGCCTTGCCACTTTACAGGCTTGTCCCCATCCGCCCGCAATTGCGCATGGCTCGGTGACCCGGTGTGGAAGCCAGCATGTCCCCGGGCCCACGCACCCCTGCTGTGTTCCCTTCACTGCACAGTCCCTTAAGAGCTACTTGTCCTTGCTCGCTCCACTTTCTTTTAAAAATGTATTTGTTTGAAAGGCAGAGAGACAGAGGAAGGGAGCTTCCATCTGCTGGTTTGCTCCCCAAGGAGATGCAACAGCCAGGGCTGGGCCAGGCTGAAGCTGGGCGCCAAGAAATCCAACTGGGTCTCCCACGTGGGTGGCGGTGGCTCAGGCACGTGGGCCATCCGCTGCTGCTTTCCCTGGAGCATTAGCAGGGGGTTGGATCAGAAGCGGAGCAGCCGGGACTCAGCTGTGCCCCAACGTGCGGTGCTAGCGTGGCGAGCAGCAGTTTAAACGGCTGTGCCACGTCTCCAGCCCTCCTCATCGCTCCTCCAGGCTCTGGGGCGGCCCTGCCCCGGCCCCGCCCACTTCCCTGGCAGCTCCTCCCCAGCCTCCCTCCCTGCTCCCCCTGTCCACCTCCAGGGACACAGCCTCCGCTCTCCACCTCTGCCCTCTCCCTAGGCGGTCTCATTCTGTCCCCCTGATGAGTCCCGCTCCCCGAATTCTCAAAGTGGACACAGAACAGAGCCTTGGATTCCCCCTCAAACCTGCTCCTCGTCCAGTCTGCCTCATGTGAGCACGTGGCCCTGTCTGCACCCAGGGGCTCTGCCAACTGGCTCCTACCCACTTCCGATCCTCTTCTTCCCTGTACCACGCGCCAGCCAGGCCTGCCTCGCACTACCTACAGAATAAATCCCGAGTCCCTCCTCTCCCTCGACCCCCTCTCCCATCACCCTGCTCCAAGCCCCATCCTCCTGGAACAAGAGCTAGGATCTCCCCCGAGACCCACAAGGCCTTGCGTCTCACCACTCTGCTTTCCACCCTTCAACTTCGCATGCCTACTCCCACCACAGGGCCTTGGCACCTGCCGTCCCCTATGCCCTTCTCGGAGCTGACTCAGCGGGGATGCCGCTTTCCCAGCAAGGCCTTCCCTGGCCACCGTGTCTCGTGCAGCCTGTCAGCTGCAGCCACCTTGTCACTCTGCAGTGTTTTATCGCGTCAGCAGCACTTTCTCCATCTGACACTACCTGGGTAGTCTGTGGACCTATTTATTATCTAGAACCTGAGCTCCGTGGAGGCAGCCACTCCAGTCGCTGCTCTGTGTCCCGACCCTAAAACAAAGCCCAGCACACAGTAGGCACTCAGCGGGGAAGTGCTGAGGGGCGAGGTGCTTCTCTGGACTGATGAGAAGGCGGAGATGTGAGAGAGGTTCCCTCCCAGCATGCCCACAGCCCGAGCTGGCTCCTGGGGACAGGCCCAAGTGGATCCCACGAGAATGCACTGGGCGTGGACAGCAGCCCAGGCCCTGGGCTAGGAGAGAAAGGGTGGGGGCAGCGGGGACAGCCCCCTGCTCCTGAGGCTCGTGGCTGAGCCGGCGGCACCGGCAGGGGTGGGAGGTCCCGAGCAGGAAGTGGTGCGGGCACTCAGGGAAGCCGCCCTGGAGTGTCCCGGAGAGGGCGGACCGGCAGCAGGCCCTGCGCAGGCAAAACACCACGGTGGGAATGGCTGCGGAGCCAGGGTGCTGATGGAAAGTGGGCCTCGTGGGACGAGAGCAGTGGGTGCAGCGCCCGGGGCAGCTGGGAGCCAGGCTGGGCCCCAGTGACGCTCCAGTGTGCCGCAGGTTCCCTGCGCTCCGGTTCCGGCTCGTCTGAGCCGCGGAGGCAGAGCACGTGCACACACGATCAGGTGAAGCAGGGCCAGCAAAGGACTAGGCCTCAGCGCGCGCTGGCCCCCAAGGCCCAGGAAGGCTGTCTGGGCAGAGGCAGCCTGGTCTACAAGGCACCCGGTTGCTAAGGGACCTGTCGCGAGCATAGTAACAGCAGCGAGGCGGTGTGGGTTCCAACGAGGAGTTCATTAATGCGGGGGAACCACACAACACACCGGCTAAACCGACCACCTGGGGTCCCCAGAGAGTCCCAGTGCTCCTTGCAACATGGTCTTGGCCGCAGATGAAGTGACACCTGCTCGGGTGGTGCCCCTGAGCCCAGCAGCAGGTCTCGAAGGCTGGGCAGGGTCCCGGCGTCGGGCAGGTGCAGGGCAGGCTGGGAGACCCATCCCGCAGGTCTGAGTAGCGGCTGGCCACCGGGCAGGGGGGGATCCCAGGGAGGAGCTTTCGCTCTCCCGCTCTCAGGAGCGTCTGCGCGGGGCGTCCCGGGGAGGCTGTGTCGCTTGCTGCTTATGAATACTTACACCGCGGTGTCATCGTCTCTGTCGGGGAGCTGCCGCTTGTTGCCCATGGGTGGACCTTCCTGGGGGGTGCGGCTTGTCTTACCACTTGGAGCCGGCCGAGTTCTGCTCCCTACAGGACCCCAGAAAGCATCTGGCCCTGGGTTCCCTACCCTGGGCAGCATCGCCCACTGGACACTATAGGGACAGGACCAGAGCCCGGGCTGCCCCAGCCGCCTCCCCCTCGCTGAGGACATGGCACTCCCGGCACATTCCAAGGCCCCCTGGAGAGCTGTGCCACATGGTACAGTGTCTGTACTTGTCACTCGTGTCCCAAGGCGAGGGCCGGGGCTTCCTGCATCCCTGTGTCCAGGTGACTGGAGAGCCACTGGGGACTCAGGGCTGGCAGGGGGAGGAGTCAGCCATCCATCCACAAGGACAGGACAGCCGATACTCAGTGTGGCATCATTGCTCACCCACGGGCTTTGCTGGGTGCTGGGCCCTGGAGTGACGGGGAGGTTCTGAGGTGCTGTCCGATGGAGAGGGAGCCCGGAGCTGCTGTCGATTGTCTGAAGTGTGAAGGAAACAGCATTTGTCGCCCAGTCAGGAAACCAGGAGGGGACTCGGGCGGGCGCAGGCTGGGTCTCCCTCGCCGGCGAGGGTGTTCACCACCGCTGTTTGCTGGCGCTTCCCCTGCTAGGCGCTCCGTTCACATCATCCCGCTCCTCGGCCGCCACTGGGAACCGAGAAACAACCCGAGTCCTGGTTTAGTGCGGGCGCGGTTGCAACTCTGGGGACCTGGTGCTGGATGGAGCTCGGGATAGTTGGGGGCCAGAGGCCACGAACACGCCAGCAAACACGTTTCCCTGTCTTCAGTGACGTCCGTGAGGGCATCAAGCTGGATGAGGGCACGGGTGAGGGACGCTGGGGGAGCACTCGGTGGTCTCCAGCGGGGAGGTGACCTACGTGACGAGAAGGAGCGAGCCAGGCACAGACGGGGGACAAGCGCACGCTGGGCAGAGGCAGCAGCAGCTAACGGGCCTGGCGGACATGAACTGGTCGAGAGCAGGCCCAGCCGGAAGGTCGGGGGGTGGGAGGGTTGTGCAAAGGTCTTGAAGGCCAGAGTGAGGGTTTTGGAATAAATTTAGGATCCAAGCTAAGCCGCTGAAGGGTTTTAGGCAGGTTGGTGTGAGATGAGCCGGTGTGGGCTGGAAGCACTGTGGTGTAGCAGCTGGTGGGTAATGAACCGGGCGGGTGGGTAATGTCCAGCGCCCTGGACAACAGGTGGTGGTCTGGCCTGTAGCAGGGTGGTGGCAGGAAGTGCATGGGGACTTGGGAGGTGGAGCCAGGAGGACTTGTGGGTTGTGTGGTGGTGGTGGAGAGGTGGGTCAGAGGGAGAAGGATCGGAGGGAGGACTCTCGGCTCACAGCCATGGGCTGCGTGCCGCCCAAAAGCACAGACAGCCGCCAACAAGGGTGGTGGGGATGTACAGATGCTGCGGGCCCTGTGCGAGGGTGGCGGGAACGTGAGACGGTGTGGCCACTGCAGAACAGCATTTCCTTAGGAAATTAAAACAGAGGCCGCCTGGAGCGTCTGGGGTTGAATCCCGGCTCGGCTCCTGACTCCAGCTCCCGCTAGCACAGACCCTGGGAGGCAGCGGCGATGGTTCAGGCGCTTGGGCTCCTTTCAGTCGTGTGGGAGACTTGGACTGGGTTTCTGGCTCCTGGCTTCGGCCTGGCCCAGCTCCAGCTGCGGCAGGCGTTTGGGGAGTGACTCAGCAAGCAAATGGCGGTGATCTCTTTCTATCTGATTCTCAAATAAATAATAGATGAATAAAAAAAAAAATCTAAAAATAGAACTTGTCCGTGACCCAGCGAGTCCACTTCTGGGTGTATCCAGCAGCATTGACAGCAGGGTTCTCAAGAGTTGGCATCAGTCAGAATAGCCAAAAATACAGCCGCGGCCCAGGTGGGTCAACACAGCGTGGTCTGTGTGTGCAATGAAATCTTAGCGTTAAAAAGGAAGGGGATTCTGACACACGCTACTGCATGAGTGACCCTGGGGACCCTGGACTCAAGCGCTGGGTGACTGCTCTTGGGGACAGACCCAGAGTCTCAAAGAGTCCAACGGGGTCGCCAGAGGCTGTGGGCGGGGCAGCAGCGGCTACCATTCAATGGGTACAGAGTTCGAGTTTTGCAAGATGAAAACCAGGAGCTGGGGCAAGGCCTTGTCAGAAGTGGGCAGCGGACAGCCCACCACCCCCCTCATGGGAGGGAAGAGATGCAGGGGGCCTCTGAGAGGGAACTGACCCAGTGCCTACCATGGATTGGCTGCTGGGCGTGCGAGGGCACTGCAAACATTTCACAGAAAGGCGGGACCAGATTCTGGTGTAAAACGTCTTGCAATGCGTGCATAGCTTTTCTATATCCCACATTTTCCATGAGCTTTTTGAAGACCTCACATCTGGATGACAGAGGCGGACGAGGTCCTAGCGCCCGGTCAGACAGGCAAACAGCAGGTGCGGGCAGGGTCCCCGCAGTGGTCATGGCTGCAGTGAAGGAAAGCGACCAGGCGGTGGGACCAGCAGTCGCTCACTAAGACCACAGCCCACGGGGCCAGGCGGTGGCAGGTGGCGCTGGGAGGACCCGAGGCAGGAGCTAGTGGGCTGCATAGGAGATTGCGGTACGGCCTCCAGGGGCTCAGACAGGAGGCAGTTCGGGAACCCCGGGGCAGGGAGGAGCTTGTGGGACCGTCTGGTAGGCTGGAGGCCTCCCAGATGCCCTCTGTGTCCCCACAGGTGAGGGACATGGGAGAGAGGCGGGAGCCAGACCACGCGCAGAACCAGCCTGAGGAGCCCGCGGGGGCCGCAGGGGCCCAGGGCCCCGAACCCCCTCGCCAGGGCTTCATGAAGTGCTTGCTGGCGGTGGGGGAGGAGGAGGAGGCCGCCCACCGGAGAGCCTCAAGGGCCCGGGCCCCGCCGGGCCGGAAGCTCCCCAGGACCCCTACCCCAGTGCCCATCTCAGCCCCAAGCCTGCCCCTGCCCCTGCCCCAGACACCCGCCTCAGCTCCCACCACTGCCTCTCCGTGGACTCGGTCGCTGACCCCTGGGCCTGGCCCTGCCCCCGTGGGTGCTCCAGTGGCTGCAGTGCGGGCACCCTGGAGGAGGACGGAGCTCCTGCACGGGGGCAACGAGCGGACCCTGAGCAGCTGCAGGGCACGGTAGGGCCCCACCCCCGCCCAGGGCTCCCAGCAGAGCCTGGTCCCGGAGGCAGGTCCCCGCATCCCGCTTCTCTGTCCCCGTCCCTGCTGCTGCCTGTTCCCTCCGTCTCGCCCTGTATCTCCCAGTTCTGTACCACCCAGCTCTCGCTCTGCCCCCTTTCCCATTTCTGGCCCCTTTACAGCTGCCCCCCCCCCCCACGAAAGGCCTCTCCCCCGCTCTGGGTCTCCCTCTTCCTGTCCTGACCTCCCCACCAGGCCTCCCCCAGGGCCATTCCTGGCCTCCCCTTGCCTCTGCCAGACCTCGGTGGCAGCTGTGGGCAGGGTGGGCCGGCTTTGTCCCCGCAGGCAGGAGCCGGAAGACCACAGCCTCCGGAAGCTGTGTCAGAGCTGGGAGGATCGGGCCGAGGAGCGCCTCACCCTGCGGCAGGAGGAAGGTGAGGGCAGCCGGCCCACGCAGGGCCCTGTTTGCAGGCATGGTGGGATGGTGTTCCACAGGCGACACCCCTGCCCTGCCGTCCACCGTGGCCCTGTGCGCTGGACCAAGGGGACTTACTGCAGGGGAGGGGGTGGACCCGAGCTCAGGAGCCACGGAGGGTGGGGTGTTAACGCTAGCTAGCCCCCCGACTTGAGGTCCAGGACTCCCCCAGGTGCGGGGCTGCCTCTCAGGGTGAGGGAAGCCCTGGAAAGGAGTGTGGGTTTCAGAGGTGTTTCTGCCCCCACCAACCCCCCACGCCTGCTCTGTTGGACCTGCAGAGAGGCATCTTGGGAGGGCACCAGGCCCCTGTCTTACAGCCCTCGGCAGGCTCCCACCCCCACTGCACCTCATGCCCACCCCAAATCCACAAATCCTAAGCACGACCATGTGTGAAACGCAGTGCCCTCTGACCCCACTCTCCCTAACACAGTGGGTGTGCCTCCTCCCATCCCCACTGCCCCGCACAGCCTGTGGGCCTCTTGCCCAGAGCAGCCTCTTCCTCTGCCTTCCCTGAAGGTTCAGCGGCTCCCTGGGCCCGACCTTGAACTTCACTGCTTTTGGTGTTAAACCCCCTGGCTATTCTGCTGGGGGGAGGGGGCTGCGGCCCGACCCCACGAGCACCAGTGGACTCAGTCTCAGGGTCCGCGCCCCGACCTCAGTTCCTGTCTGGGGAGGAAGGAGCTGCCTGCCCTCCGCCCACGGCTTCTGGGAGCTCTTCTGGTTTTCCCTTTTGGACAGTGCCCGCCCGTGGCAGGGCCCCTCCTCCCCTCAGCCCTGCCCCGCCTGTTTGTCTGAGACTTGCAGACTTAACAGCGTCTGTTGTGTGCTGTGCATTGTCTGAATGCACAGCACAGCGCGGGCAGGCGGCCGGTGGTCAGTACAGACAGGGAAACCGAGGTGCCTGGCCCCAGCTCTGGATCAGCCCGGCCGCCATCACCCAGTGCCGCTCACTGGGCGGCTGAACGAGGCGCACTGACCCCTGTTTTCTCACAGTGCTGGAGGCGATGGGGCAGGGCCGGTTCCCCCAGAGGCCCCCTCCTTGGCCTGCTGTGTCCCCACCTGGCCGTCCCCGCACGCACACACATCCTGGCCAAGCCTGGCCCTGTCTCTGACCAGGTTGCCTTTTCACACGGGACAGCAGCCAGACTGGATGAGCGCCGCGGTAACAGCCTCACTCCCTCAAGGCCTCTTTAAAGGCCCTGTCCCCAGACTCAGCCCCACCCTGAGGCCCTGGGGGCTAGGGCTGCAACATGCGAATTCGGGGAACACAGACCAGCCCACAGGGGCCACCCAGCTTACTAACCAGCAGAGCCGGTCTCACCGTGGGCTGAGAAAGCAGCCCGCACGCACGCTAGACTAGGGCACGGCTTTGGGTCAGCTGGTGCCACTCTGCCTGTCCTCTGCTCTGGCCCAGATAAGTGGCTGTAGACACCAAGGACAAGGGACAGACTTGGACAAAGTTGTCCGGTCACCTACCCTGTGAACCGTCTGCCCGTCTTTACGGAGGGAAATGAGCATTCTGCTCTTCCGAGGATGCTGAAAGGACTGAACAAGAACAGGGTTCCAAAGCCGGCGCCGCGGCTCACTAAGCTAATCCTCCTCCTGCCGCGCCGGCACACCAGGTTCTAGTCCCGGTCAGGGCGCCGGATTCTGTCCCGGTTGCTCCTCTTCCAGGCCAGCTCTCTGCTGTGGCCCGGGAGTGCAGTGGAGGATGGCCCAAGTGCTTGGGCCCTGCACCCCATGGGAGACCAGGAGAAGCACCTGGCTCCTGGCTTCAGACCAGCACGGTGCACGGGTCGCGGCAGCCATTGGAGGGTGAACCAACGGCAAAGGAAGACCTTTCTCTCTTTCTCTCTCTCTCACTGTCCACTCTGCCTGTAAAAAAAAAAAAAAAATGGCTCCAAAAAGCTTAGCCCAGGCCGCCCTGCGGCGTAGTGGGCTAAGCCTCCACTTGCAGTGCTGCATCCCATATGGGCACTGGTTCGAGTCCCGGCTGCTCCGCTGCTCCACTTCTGATCCAGCTCCCTGCTGTGGCCTGGGAAAGCAGTAGAAGATGGCCCAAGTCCCAGTGCCCCTGCACCAACGTGGGAGACCCAGAAAAAACTCCTGGCTCCTGGCTTTGGATCGGTCCAGCTCCAGCCATTGTGGCCATTTAGGGAGTGAACCAGCAGATGGAAGACCTTTCTCTCTGTCTCTCCCTCTGTCTGTAACTCTGCCTCTCAAATAAATAAATCAATCTTTAAAGAAAAAAAAAAACTTAGCCCAGGGCCTGGCACATGCGGGGTGCCCTGGGGACTCCTGGTGCCAGTGGAGGCTACTGATGGGCTCAGTTCATGCTCCACCTGCACCTGGTCTGAGAGCAGAGCAAGTCCAAGGGCACTGTGTCCCTCCGTTCCTCTTTTATGGAATTGATTTTATTTATTTATTTACTTTATTTGAAAGGTAGAGAGAGAGAATTTCTGTCTGCTGGTTCACTCCCCAAATGGCCACAACTTCCAGAGCTGGGCAAGGCCAAAGCCAGGAGCCTGGAACTCCATCCTGCCCTCCCAGCAGGGGCCCCAGCACCTGAGCCATCTCCTGCTGCTTTCCCAGGTGCATTAGCAGGGAGCTGCATCACAAGTGGAGCAGCCGGGACTCGAACCAGCGCCCATATGGGCTGCCTTACCTTGCTTAGCTGCAACGGCAGCTTCTGCACTCTTGGCTTAGTTATCTTTGGAGGAAGCTGGGCGGAGGCGGTGGAGGGGCTGGGATGAACGGGTGGGGGAGGACTCCCCGCCCACGTAGGCCCGCCTCCCGCAGCCTTCCGCAGCTACTTCGAGATGTTCAATGGCCCGGGCGAGCTGGATGCGCAGAGCCTGAAGAACATCCTGCTCCTGGTGGGCTTCTCCCTGACGCCAGCCCAGGTGGAGGACGCGCTGATGAGCGCCGACGTGGACGGTGAGTGGGGCGGGGTGGGGGGGCGCTCCCGCCCCAGGCCGGGGCTTCCCTCGCAGACACCAGGGAGGTTGTGGGACCCTGTGCTGAGGACCGGGATCTGGTTTAGCGCTCTGCTGGCACAGCACAGAGATTCTGTTCATTTTTAGAAGATTTATTTATGCATTTGAAAGGCAGAAGGCAGAGAGAGAGAGAGAGAGAGAGAGAGAGAGAGGTCCTCCACCCGCTGGTTCACTCCCCAGATGGTCACAATGGCCAGAGCCGCACCGATTCGAAGCCAGGAGCTTCTTCTGGGTCTCCCATACGGGTTCAGGTGCCCAAGGACTGGAACTGGTGCTCATGGGATGCTGGCACTGCAGGTGGTGGCTTTACCCACAATGCCACAGTGCCAGCCCCAGCCTAGAAATTCTTAATCGTTGTATGATTGGGATCCCATCCTGCACTGGCTCCCCCAGATTATGTCGCAGGCCCAAGTTCTGGGAGTGAATGCTCCCTGAGCCCCTACCCAGCGCCAGCTTCTAGGGAGCAGAGGTGGCCACGGCCCAGCCTCCTGGCCCCAGGCTGTCTGTGCTCTGACCACTGGGCTGACCACTAGGCTCTCACTCCCGCCTCATCAGATGGACTCTGCTGCCCATTTTCCCTGCTGCATGGCTCAGGACAAGTGCCTGGAGTTCACAAAGACTCAGTTTCTCCATCTGTAGAATGGGTTTATACAGTACCAAGCTCACCAGGCTACTGTGAAGATGCCAGGAGATGATCCAGGTGAAGCACCCAGCACAGCACCCGTGCCAGGAGACATCAGCTGCTGCTGCCACTCATCCAGTAAATAAAATTAACTGAAAGCCGGCCGGCGCCGCGGCTCACTAGGCTAATCCTCCGCCTTGCGGCGCCGGCACACTGGGTTCTAGTCCCGGTCAGGGTGCCAGATTCTGTCCCGGTTGCCCCTCTTCCAGGCCAGCCCTCTGCTGTGGCCCAGGAGTGCAGTGGAGGATGGCCCAAGTGCTTGGGCCCTGCACCCCATGGGAGACCAGGAGAAGCACCTGGCTCCTGCCATCGGATCAGCGCGGTGCGCAGGCCACAGCGCGCCAGCCATGGCGGCCATTGGAGGGTGAACCAACAGCGAAAGGAAGACCTTTCTCCCTGTCTCCTGTCTCTCTCTCTCACTATCCACTCTGCCTGTCAAAAAAAAAAAAGGTAAAAAAAAAAAAATTAACTGAAAGCCTCCTGGTGCCCCTGTAGGGCAGGGCAAAGAGAGCTGTGAGGCCCAGGAGACCCTGGTCACAGGAGGTCCCTGCTGTCGGGCAAGGGCGACCCAGGGAGGCACCGACAGAAGCAGCGTGGAGCGAGGAGTCTCAGGAAGGCTTCCTGGAGGAGGCGATGCCTGAGCTAAGGTGTGAAAGCTTACGCAGGAGTTAGGCAAGGCGGGGACAGGGGCATTCCTGCACAGGGAGAGTGCAGGGCTGGGGAATCCTGCCTGGTGTGCAGGGAACGCGTGGGACTGCATGTGGACCCTGATCACCTGGTGCCATGACTCTGTCCCCGGCGTCACTGCACAGCGCAAATCCTCCTGCACACATGGGGACTTGACCCCAGCTGTGCCCTCGCCTGCCCCTACCAGAGCCGCCTCTCCTTCCTGCCTCAGGCCGCATCTGTGAAGTGGGGATGAGGGTACTGAGCGCCCCCACGTGGCAGCTTTGAGGACTGCAGACCATCTACTCATTCAGTAGTTTGAATATCGGTTATGGACCTATTTAAAAATTTAAAAAATTTTTTATTTGAGAGAGAGAGACCTTACCCCCGGTCTCTCCCCAAATGCCCATCAGCTGGGCCTGGGCTGCGCTGAGCTAGGACTCAAGTCCTAGTGCTTTGTGCTGTAGGTTTTTAATTTTCTCATCTGCTCTCCTGCGTGCACCATGTTTTCTGCGTTGGATATGCGTCCCTTTTATAATCAGACCCGAAAAGTGACTGCTCGGGGCTGCAGTGCCTGGACCCGCTCCAGAGGGCCCCGCCTACCCTGCCCCTCCCCTGCCCCCACAGGAGACGGGCACGTGGACTTCAAAGACTTCTTGGCCGTGATGACAGACACCAAGCGCTTCTTCTGCTCCGTGGGTGAGCAGCCGGGGGCACTCAGAGCTGGAGGAGGGGCCGGGAGGCGGGGCTTGGCGCTGGGCGGGCACTGAGTGGTAATGGCAGCCACCGTCCGTGTCCCCAGAACAGAATGCCCCGGCGGACATGGCTCTGCCCAACCCGCACACTCTGCTCTTTGAGATCCTGTCCCTGCTGGTGGAGATGCTGGCCTTACCGGAGGCGGCCTTAGAGGAGATCACGAGGTGAGTGGCGCGGCTTCGCTGGGGAGGAGGTTGTGGACACGCAGGCGGCATCTGGCGTGTTGGAGGCTAAGACTCGTGGCACTTAGGACTCGAGGTTGTGAGTGAGGAACCCTCCGTAACTGGCTTAAGCAAAAGGGGAAGCTGTTGGCTCAAATAACCAGTCAGTGCTTCAGGCCTGGCTGGATCCAGGAGGCCAGATGATCCGTGATCTCGGATCATGATGCTGTGACCTCGGTCGTTCCCCCTGTGGTACCCAGAGAGTAGTTCCAGAAAAGGAAGCCGCTGGAGGCTGCCCCTGTGTCCCTGGGGGTGGTGGTGGCCAGGACGACGTGGATGGTCAAGGCCAGAGGCCGAGGCACAGGCTCAGGGCCAGATCTCCACGTGGCACTGTCCGGCCCTGTCCTCAGAGGACCCCTCGGCCCCATCGTCTTGTCTTTGAAACGAATACGTCGGGACACCTGCCGCTCAGCGCAGGGCTCCTGGAAACAGTGGGACCACGAGGGAGGGGGAGGGTGCAGGGGCTCCGCCTGGGCCTCTCCCCCGTCCCCCAGGCACCTCGATTGTCTCTGGGCCTCAGCTTCTTCCTCTGTAAACCGGAGACAGGAACCGGATCTCAGCCCTAGGGCCTCCCCTCGGCATCACGCGGCCGTGCGCCTCCCGCCCTTACGCTGGGTTCCAGTTTTCCACGCGGGGCAGGGCACAGGCGTGTGACGGCACCTACAGCACACAGCATCCACGCAGCAGCCCCAGGCACGAGACCCGCGTTCCTCCCAGCGTCTGGGAGTCACTCAGAACACACACGGCTCCGCAGGGCGGGCCCGTGGCACAGACGCCGGCAGCCCGGGGTCAGTTCCAGCTTCCTGCTTGTGCCCGTTTTGGGAAGCAGCAGGTGACGGCTTAGACACTTGGGTCGCTGTCACCCCTGTGGGAAGCCCGGGTGGGTGGGATGGTCCAGCCCTGGCTGCTGCAGATATTCTGAGGCGTGAACCAATGGATATAAGATCTCTCTCTCTGTCTCTCCTGTCTCTCTTTCCTGTGTCTCTGCCTTCCAAATAAATAACGATATATATATAAATAAAAATGAAAAATATATACACAACTCCAAAGAACATAAATGAACTTGAAAAGCAATGACGCCAAGTCCCACGTGCCCATTCGTCAGTTGAACTCACTTCGAGGAAGCCCCCACCCGTTGGTCAGCAAAAGCCTCAAATGCCCCACAAAGTGAGGACGCTCTAGAGAGGCCACACGGGGAGACCTGCCCGTGGGCTCCACCGTGGCCGGCCGGCAGAGCGCCGGGCAGCCCCTCCCCGCCCGCTGGCCTCCGCGGGAGACCGCCGGGTCGGTTCAAGGTCAGCTATGTTCTGGTCATGGCCTCCAGCATTCGGGTCCCAGGGGCGGTCAGTGTCCGTGGAGAGCTGGTCTTGTTTTCTTCTGCTGAGGTTGTTTCCGTCTCACGGGGACGATGCGTGTCACCTTAGGAGACGGGACTCGACTCCCACACTTCCTCCCGGGATGCTCTGGCGGCAGCGCAGAGACCCGGCCTCTGCCCGCTCTGGGGCACTGATGCTGTGGGGTGCGTGGATACAAGGGAGGCCTCCCCCACGCCGGACGGGTCCCCGCGGTAGCCCAGACAAGCCTCAGGGAGTCCGCCCGCCCTGCAGCGCCTGCCGTCTGCACGCCCTCCCACAAGGGCGGTGCCGCCTCCTCCCGCACCCCCCTCCCCTGCACCTGGTTCTCAGCACTCTGCCCTCTGCCCTCCCGACCCCGGCTGACTGCCCGCAGGGCCACCGGAGGCTTCGTCTCGGGAATCCAGATCTTGCTTCCCAGTGCGCAAATCGCCCTCCTCTCCCGCTCCGTCCTGCTCTGCTGCTGTTGGTGGTGAGACGGCGGCTTAGTCCTCCGGGCTACGCTGTCGGGAGACCACAGGCTGGTGTGGAACAGTCACACGGTCTTTCTCCAGGGCACGGGAGACGCAGCGGGGGCTGGCTCAGAGCCGGCACCTTCTCGGCCGTCCCATAGGGACGCTGATCCCGTTCAGGAGGCTCTGCCTGATGACCTGGCCACCTGCCAACCTGGCAGCCCGGGCCTGAGGATTTCAGTGGGAACTTCACGGGGATACAGGTTCTGACCATAGCGGAGGATTGGTCTGCCACGAAGTTCCTCCACCCAGAGCCGGAGACAAGTGGGAAGATGTTAAATTTTTATTTTATTTTATTTCTTTGAAAGACAGTTACGGGGTGGGGGGGGGGGGAGGCAGAGAGAGAAAGATCTTCCACCCACTGGTTCACTCCCCAAATGGCTGCAGTGGCTGGAGCTGGGCCAATCTGAGGCCAGGAGCCTGGAGCTTCTTCGGGATCTCTCACGTGGGTGCAGGGCCCAAGCACTTGCGCCATCTTCCGCTGCTTTCCCAGGTGCGTTAGCAGGGAGCTGGATTCAGCTGGGACTCAACCTGCACCTCTATGGGATGCCGGCACCGCGGGCCGGGGCCTTAACCGGCTGCGCCACAGCACCGGCCCCAGATTTTAAATTCCTGACTCAACTTCCGTAGCAGTTATGTAACTCCTCAGATTGTCTACTTCTTGAGAACAACTCTGGCAGTTCACACTCCTCTAGGGATCCATCTGACGCTTGTTTTCTCCACGTGTTAGCATGGAGCGTTAGAACGTTCTGTACGAGGGGTAGGGGTGGGTGTTGTGGCCGCTACTTGGGGCACCCACACTCCCCACAGAGTGTCAGCCTGCATCCCGGCTCCTCCCCTTCCATCCCACCTCCTGAGGGTGCCCAAGTGCCTGGGTTTCTGCCACCTGGTAGGAGACCCTCATGGAGTTCCCGGCTCCTCCCTTCAGCGTGGCCCAGCCCTGGCTGTTGTGGGCATGGGGGAGTGAACCAACAGTCGGCAGGTCTGTCTCTCTCAGCCTTCCAAATAGACGAAAATGAGTTAAGAAGCATTTTCCTAAAGAGAACATTCCCTAGAATCTTAAGGCTCTCTGGGTCTGTAGCTACTTCTTCTGTTAGGGTGGAGGTTCAGCGGCACCAGGCTTCACTGGACATGCCGACATGGAAGGGCTCTTTGCAGAGCTCCCAACGGTCAGCATTTCCCCACGTTTGCTCTATCACTCTATCATTGCCTTTCTATCTTTCTTTCTTTCCCCTTTTTTTTTTTTTTTTTGACAGTGAGAGAGACAGAAAGGTCTTCCTTCCGTTGGCTCACCCCCCAAGTGGCCGCTACAGCCGGCACATTGCAGCCGGCGCACCGCGCTGATCCGAGGCCAGGAGCCAGGTGCTTCCTCCTGGTCTCCCATGGGGTGCAGGGCCCAAGGACCTGGGCCATCCTCCACTGCCCTCCCTGGCCACAGCAGAGAGCTGGACAGAATCTGCCGCCCCGACCGGGACTAGAACCCGGGGTGCCGGCACCGCTAGGCGGAGGATTAGCCTAGTGAGCCGTGGCGCCGGCCTATCACTGCCTTTCGCACACCTAGAGGAAACTTGTCTTTCTCGACCACTTAAGAATCAGCCGAGTAAGACGCCCGTCCCCTTGTCCCCAGGTATTCAGTATTTATGAGGGTTCTTCTCAAAGCACATGAAGTATGGAATTAAACTAGGCTCAGTTTGGTGCAAAACTTTTGAATTCTCTGCAGTTTTGTCCTAACACACCTTTTCCATGAGCTTCTGAGGATCTGTACTTTCTAACAGTGAGGGCGCCTCTCACACACTCACAGTAGCTTATCCGTTTTAGGAAATTAACACTGAAGCAACACTGTCCCCTCATCCTAGTGTTGGGCCATCGTCCTGGACACTAACGGCCTTTGCCGGGGGGGGGGGGGGGGAGGGCGTCTTCCTTTTTCCAAGCCAGGGCACAGGGCACAGGGCTTGTCGTGGTGTGGCTTCCTGGGACCTGGACGGGTCCTCCTCTTGTCACTGTGCTGAGGGCTGCACCTGCCAGTGTCTCCTCACACAGACAGGACAGCGCGTGCCGGGGGAGCGTGTGTGCCCGCCGTGTGTGGCCGTGTCATTTCTGCCACGGTTTCTCACTGGGAAGTGTTTGTTCTATGTTTCCTGAGGCTGATTGGGGAACTGAGTCTACATAAACATCCCCTTTTCACCACACTTAACACACTTAACACCCAGAGAGAGAGAGAGAGAGAGAGAGAGGTCTTCCATCTGCTGGTTCACTCCCCAATTGGCCACAACGGCCAGAACTGTGCAGATCCGAAGCCAGGAGCCAAGAGCTTCTTCCAGGTCTCCCACGTGGGTTCAGGGGCCCAAGGACTTGGGCCATCTTCTGCTGCTTTCCCAGGCCATAGCAGAGAGCCGGATCGGAACTGGAGCAGCCAGGACTTGCACCGGTGCCCGTAGGGGATGCCGGCACTGCAGGTGGCAGCTTTACCCACTATGCCACAGCGCCGGCCCCAACACCCGTGTTTTAGCATCTAGTGATGACTCTTGCCTAAATCAGTGATCAACCCAGTGGCTGAAAACGCTGACTTTCCAACTCCGTCACTCCTCCACATGTGAACTGGACTTGGACTTTAGGAAGAGTGTTCCCTTCTTCTGTACTTGCTTGCTTCTTGGCTATTCGAAAAACATGTGAACTGGACTTGGACTTTAGGAAGAGTGTTCCCTTCTTCTGTACTTGCTTGCTTCTTGGCTATTCGAAAGGCATAGAGAGACAGAGACAGCCAGCCAGGGCTGGGTCAGGCCAAAGCCAGGAGCCCCGCACTCCATCCAGGTCTCCCATGTGGGTGGCAGGGACCCCAGTGAGCCGTCACCTGCTGCCTCCCAGGGGGCGCGTCACAGGGAGCTGGAGTCAGAAGTGGAGCCAGGACTTGCACTGAGACTCTATGGGGTGCAGGGGTGCAGGCAGCCCCGGTGGCGACTTAGCTGCTGCACCAAACGTCCACCCTTACCTTGCAAGTTCAGAATTCTCTATTTCCTGATGAACTGAACATCCTGTCATGACACAGAAGTCACTTGTCTCCACTGAGGCTTTCTGTCATTAATATGACCGTATCCACTTCCTTGTGGCATTCACCTTTGACTTAGTTCTTACAAATGTAGGTGGTAGATGGGGTCGGCGTTGTGGTGCAGCAGCTTAAGCTGCCACCGGTGACGCCAGCGTTCCACGCAGGTGCTGGGTCACTGGCTACGGCCCTTCTTTTTATTTATCTATTTATTTATTTAATTTTTGACAGGCAGAGTGGACAGTGAGAGAGAGAGACAGAGAGAAAGGTCTTCCTTTACCGTTGGTTCACCCTCCAATGGCCGCCGCGGTTGGCGCGCTGCAGCCGGCGCACCGCGCTCATCCAATGGCAGGAGCCAGGGGCCAGGTGCTTTTCCTGGTCTCCCATGGGGTGCAGGGCCAAAGCACCTGGGCCATCCTCCACTGCACTCCCGGGCCACAGCAGGGAGCTGGCCTGGAAGAGGGGCAACCGGGACAGAATCCAGCGCCCCGACCGGGACTAGAACCCGGTGTGCCGGCGCCGCAAGGTGGAGGATTAGCCTGTTGAGCCACGGCGCCAGCTCGGCTACGGCCCTTCTGACCCAGCTTCCTGCTAATGCACCTGGGAAAGCAGCGGAGGTCGGCCCAACTGCTTGCGGCCTGCCACCCATGTGGGAGACTTGGATGAAGCTCCTGGCTCCTGGCTTTGGCCTGGCTGAGCCCCAGCTGTTTGGGGAGTCAAACAGCAGTTTGAAGGTTTTTTTCTCCCTCCCTCTCTGTAACTCTGCCTTTCAAAGAAATAAATCTTTAACAAAGAAATTTAGGGGCGGGCATCCAGCCAAGGGGTTAAGATGCTCACGTCCCACATGAGAGCTCCCGGCTTAGAGTCCCAGCTCCAGCTCCTTTCTCTGGATCCCTGCTATTGCACACCCTAGCGGACGGCAGGCGATCAGCCAAGCCCTTGGGTCCCTGCTTCCCATGGCAGACCAGGGTTGAACTCCTAGCTAATGGCTTCAGTGTGGCACAGCCCTGGTGGTCGTGGACATTTGGGGAGTGAATCAGTGGATAGGAGCCCTGTCTCTCTCTCTCTCTCTCTCCAATTAAAAAGTAAATAAATAAATGGACATATTTAACAAGATTTAATCTACTTGAATGGCAGAGAGAGAACACAAGTTTGTCCATCTGCAGGTTCCCTCCTAAATGGCTGCAATGGGCCCAGGCAATGCCAGGCCAAAGCCAGGAGCCAAGAACTCCATCCTGGTCTCCCACACAGCTGGGCCACGGCCTGCTGCCTTCCCGGTGCCTAGGCAGGAGGCCGGGTCGGCAGCACAGCAGAACCAGCGCTCTGGCGGGCGCTGCTGTGGCTGTGCCACAACGCTGCCCCATGGACGCTGCTTTACTTTTAATTTTTTAAATAACTGTCTTTTTATTTTTTTATTATTTATTTACTTACTTGAAAGACAGAGTTACAGAGAGAGGTAGAGACAGAGGTCTTCCATCCGCTGGTTCACTCCCCAGATGGCCGCAGTGGCCGGAGCTGCACCCATCTGAAGCCAGGAGCTTCTTCTGGGGTCTCTCACACGGGTGTAGGGTTCCAAGGACTTGGGCCATCTTCTACTGCTTTCCCAGGCCCAGGCAGAGAGCTGGGTGGGAAGTAGAGCAGCCAGAACTCGAACCGGCGCCCATATGGATGCTGACGCTTCAGACCAAGGCTTTAAGCTGCTGCGCCACAGCGCCAGCCCCTGGAAAACCAATTTTTAGGTCTCCTAAGGAACTAATTCTGGGACTCAGCTGCATCCTAGGAATTCTTCCTTTCCCTCTGTCTGGATTCTCCACCTCCTGGATTTCTTTCTTGGTTTGCTTCCCTTTACAAATGAGGGCACATCTCCCCAACAGCTTTTCTTTATTTGAAAGGCTGAATATAGAAGAGCAAGCGAGTGAAAGATTTTCCATTCGCTGGTTCACTCCCCAAATGGCTACAACCATCAGGTTGGGCCAGGCCCAAGCCAGGAGGCAGGAACTCCACAGGGGTCTCCCGTGCAGGTGCAGAGGCCCAAGTTCTAGGACCGCCTTCTGTGGCCCTCCTAGGTGTGTCGGCAGGGAGCTGGATCGAAGCAGGGGCTTTATCGCAGGTGGTGGCTTTCCCTGGTGCACTACAGCACCGGCCCCCAACAGCTTCAATAAAGATGTTCATGATTTACTCAAAAGACAGCGAGACAGCCATCTCCCCTCAGCTGACTCCTTCCCCAGATGCCCACAACAGCCAGGACTGGGCCAGTCCACGGTGGGGAGCCGGAACTTAATCTGGGTCTCCCACTTGGGGGGCAGCAACCCCAGCACTTGCGCCTTCACCTGCCACCTCCCAGCATGCACCTTAGCAGGAAGTGCAACAGAAGCGGCACCAGGACCTGACTCAGAGGCTCCGATACGGGGTGCGGTGCCCCAGTCTGTGTCTTAACCACTACACCAACTTTCCCGGGGCAGCTTTAGCTCAGAAGGCACGGGCACCGCCCCTGCCCCCAGGGGTCCCCCTTCACCGTCTGCCCTCTGTCAGAGCCCCTGTTTCTCTATGTGCAGCTCCCTTTTCTGTTTAGGGTTGTATCCTCCATCGCTTCAAGAGAAAGAACACGGGAGGCAACATTTCTAAGACACGCGGCTGCAACTGTGTTTATTCTGCCCAACAGTGTAGCTGGTCACAGAATTCCCGGCCGGTGTGTGAGCTAAGGAACAGAGCCAGTGTACTGGAGTCCCAACAAGGCAGGAGTTTGTCTCCCCCTTATGCTGACAGTCTGGAGGAAGCAGGGCCGGGGCCAGGGTTTTCTCTCCGTTCAGTGCTCCTTCATGCCCCAGCCCATCCTAAACCAACCTACCAGCAGCACACTGGAGTCCAAGCCCCCGAGAGAGGAATCAGTTTCCTCTGAAACGGGAAAGCTGCGCCAGCCCTGCTCGTGTCCACGCTCCCAGGGGGTCTCCCGCGACCCCGAGAGGTGGCTCAGGAAAGGGGAGCTTGCACACCTCACTGTGCCTCGCCCTGCTGAGGCCGGCGCCACAGTGCTGAACCCCGCTACACTCCAGGGCTGCACAAAAGTCAGAGAAGCCCCAGGGCAGGGAGGGAGAGACCCTGGCCCGGCATCTGCCTGCGGTCGGCCCTGTACAAAGCCGGCCGGAGCTGGTGCACGGTGCCAGGAGTGAGGCGAGGCCGAGACCCACACGGTGAGTCCCCTTCCCACTCTTGGCCAAGTCCTCAGAAGGGCGGCAGGGCAGCCGGCGCATAGTGAAGAGCTGCTGCGTGCTGGGTGCTGCAGTCCAATGTGGGGCAGGCGACACACCCGTGGGTTACAGCTAGTCCAGGGCCTGCGGGGCAGCCCAGTGGGGCGCCAGGAGGAGCAGACAGAGTGGGAGTTAACTGCACAGCGGTGCCGTCTTGGTGGAAAGAAATCCTAAGTAACACCACTGCCCAAGCGCTCATGCGCCCAACGGTGCAGAGTGCCGGGTGGGCCTGGTTCCTGGTTTTACCCAGCGAACCCTGAAGCTCGGAGAAGTGAAGCGACTGGCAGGGATAACCACTTCCCGCACTTTACTGAGGGGCCTTTGGCCGGGGCAGGGAAGCGAAGGGCAGAGCTGGAGACAGGACGGGGGCTCGGGAGGAGTGGGGTGCGTGGAGCAGAGCCAGACTGAGCAAGCGGGCGCTGCCTCCCCAGCTACTACCAGAAGAAGCTGAAGGAAGGCACCCACAAGGCCCGCGAGGTGGAGACGGCCATAGGCCGGCTGCGGGCACAGAAGCTGCTCCCCGCCGGCCCTCATCCTGCAGACGGCTTCGAAGTCCCAGAACGAAGGGTCCTCAGGCTCCTGAGCCGGCTGAAGCAGCAGAACTACGGTGAGGCCCTGGGCACGGTGGGCGGGGGCTCGGGCAGGGGCTCTGCGTGCCCACCTGCCTGGCTTCCTCTCAGCCAGGGCTGGGAAGCTGAGCGGCATGGCTGCCCACGCTGGGCCTAACCGGAGTGCGTCAGTCATCACGAACCCACCGCCCACGCCAGGCCCTCTGCCTCCTGCACTGCATCTCGCACTCCTGCCTTGGCCCTGAGCTCAGGTTGGTCCCAGGAGCCAGGAGAGGAGGGGCAGCCGCAGAGACCGGCAATCCCGGCTCTCTGCTGAGTCAGTCACTGAGCCGGGCCCTTGGCAGAAGTGCTGGGATTCCACCTCCCTAATCATGGCTGTATCACCCCATTTGGCACAAGTTGTGGCCTTGCCAGGATGTGCTGGGAAGGGACGCTTACACGCAGGTCTGTCCCCAAAACTCTTCACCAGGCAAGGTAGCCTTCTTTGTTCAGGTCCCATTTAAGACTCCCACTGTGCAGCAAGGGGTGAGGTGGAAGCCTTATGGTTTCTGGAATATACCTACCAGTCTGCCAGGAGCCATCTGTTTAAAGCTGTTATTGGCTCTTTTAAAAAAAAAAATTATTTATTTGAAAATCACGGTTACACAGAGAAGGGGAGGGAGACAGAGACAGAGAGACAGAGAGACAGAGAGACAGAGAGAGAGAGAGAGAGGTCTTCCATCTGCTGGTTCGCTCCCCAACTGGCCTCAACGGCTGGAGCCGCACCAATCAGAAGCCAGGAGCCAGGAGCTTCTTCCACGTCGCCCACGTGGGTGCAGGGGCCCAAGGACTTGGGCCGTCTTCTACTGCTTTCCCAGGCCACAGCATAGAACCAGATTGGAAATAGAGCAGCCGGGACTAGAACCGGCACCCATATGGGATGCCAGCACTAGCAGGCGGCTACGCCACAGCACCAGCCCGTTATTAGCTCTTGTGCTCAGAGTTCAGCTGGGTGCTTTGCATACGCACACACTACACCTCAATCCTTGTCATCAACGCTGGCAGGTGGCTACTGCCATCTTCGGAGAGGTTAAGTGACCTGCCCAAACCCTACTCCCCCATCCCCACCCCCACTCGCTGTGGCAGAGCCAGGGTTTCACTGGGGTCCGCCTGACCCTGGCTGGGCATGCTCTGACGCCTTCCTGCTCCTCCCCCACCAGCTGCCAACCTGCAGAGTCCCTACGCCCAGGTTCCCTGCATCCCGCTGTGCCCACGACTGGACAAGAAGATAGTCCAACGGAAACAGGGCAGCCACTTTGTGCCGGACCAGTACAACCCCTCCAGCCTGGGCCCGGACATTCGTGGCCTCTTCTTCCAGCCAGGATCTCAAGGCAAAAGGCAGGTGCCCAGAGGGCAAAGCCCCTGCCCAGGCCGATCCCCTTCTCCCTTCCTTAAGAGGCCATCCGGATGAACCCCTAGGGAGTCCAGCCTTTTATACCCCACCCGAGACTGCTAGTTCTGGGAGCTGAAGGGGGGGGGGGGGGTGAACCGACCCGGTGTGTCCCAAGTGGGTGGCCTCACCAAAGGCTTCCGGGGCCCAGGACCCAGGGGCATTTCTTTTTCTCCCTCACAAGTGGTTGAATTCTGAGCGCCTCTGCTGCTGGCTCCGTATTAGGAGACGCGGGCAGAGCCGCTGGGCAGAACAGCGTCCCTGCAGCAGTCCCCGGCCAGGCCCCTCGGGGGCAAAGGGCCGTGGATCTGGAATCAGGCCCTGAGCCCAGCTGCTGGCTCCGCCACTGCCAAAGGAGGCCTCCTCCCGCCTCAGCGCACAGGGACGGCTCAAGTCCCAGGGCACCGAGAAGAGTCGAGCGTCCCCCACCCTTCTCTCACCCCTCCCCACAGAGAATACAGCTCTGACAGCCGGAAGTGGCTCAGCTCCGTATCCCCTCAAACCCACTGACCCTCTTCTCTGGGCAGTGCAACTGTTCACGGCCTGCGGACGGACGGGGCGCCAGGCGGGGCTGCTGCTGTCTGCCTGTATGGCCTGGTAAGCCAATAAACACCAAGAACCGCAGCCTCCGCGCCGGGGACCCCGGTCTCACTCCTTCCTCAGGTCTCGGAGAGCAGCTTGGCTCTGGCTCTGGCCTGAGAACCCCAAGGCGAGATTCGCCTCAAGGCCCTGGCCTGTGCCCTGGGTGCTGGGCCTTCCAGAGCGGCCCTTCCCCACCATCCTGTCCTGCTTTGGCCTGGGGCCCCGTGCTCGCAGGGAGTGGTGAGCGTTAAGGGAAGTACCTGGGAAAGACCTAGTCCCTGCAGGCAGCAGCCCTCGGAAGCGCAGGAGGGAGCCGCAAGACCCAGGGCTCGCCCGACCTGCACACCATCCCCTGCACACCATCCGGAGCCTGCCAGGAGGTGGGCAGAGGTAGCTCCAGGTAGGAGGCCAGGGACTGAAATGAAGACAAGGATCTGACAAGTTTAAAACATGTATTTAAAATACAATTTATAAAATGCTTAATCTGCCGACTCAGGAGCCCGCGGTGCGGGGTGGGGTGGGGGTAGGCAGCTGCCCGCATCACCAGCAGCAAAGACTGCGTGGGTGCGGCCCTCCCTCCCATTCCCTTCTGTTCAGACACCCAAGGGGCCCATGCGCTCCCCTGGGATCACACGACCAGAAAACAGGACCCCGGAGGTTTCTTGAGTCTCTGCTTACCAGGGAAGCTGGGTGCAGCCCTGCCGGCCCCTCCCTGAGCAGAGCACCCCCAGATGGGGCAGAGCAGGGTATGGCTGGGCAGGGCAGGGCTGGGTGAGGCAGGTGGGCTCTGGAAGGGGCTGATGGTAGCAGATAGGGTGTTGCCTCCTGCCTGCAGGTGGGGAGCACCCTCATTGAGTGGGCTGAGAAGGGTTGGTCACCAGGCCCGGCCCCCCAGCTCCTTTGGTTATAGGCTGACATCAGAGTAGTGGCTCATGGGAAGCGGTTAGCTGGAAGGTCTGAGGCCTGGCTCATGGGGTCTGGGGGGAGTTGGGGGGGGGGAGGGACAGTACCATGAAGGCAGATAAAGGGGCAGCAGCCTCAGGTTTCTGCCCCTCGCCCCCCCGGGGATTTCCAAGCCAAAGCCTGCAATTTACTTTAAAAAAAAAAAAAAAGGAAAAGGGGGGAAAAGCACTTAAGGAAAGTTACAGACAACTACCAAAACAAAACAAAAAACCACACAAAATCCAAACCGTTTTCCCGTCTGCCCTCCCTCCTCCCCCCAACACAACACAGTTCCTTATTTGCTTTCGTTAACATTTTGTCTGCCACCTCTCCTCCTGAGGAGCGGGTGTGACTGCTGGGGGTGGTGCCAGCACACGGCGGGCAGAGCCCCATCTTTGGCCGGAGGGAGGTGGGAACACCAGTCCTCCAGTCCCTGCCACGTCCTCAACCTGAAGACACCCGCTGCCAGCCTTGCCGTGGGCTCCCACGGGGGAGGAGGCCAAGAACAGGCGTTCCCCTGGGCTGAGCAGTTGGCACTCCCGGCCTTCCCACATGGACTCCCTGCTGCACCCTTCTCTCACTCAAAGGGCAGCCTCACCTTGGCCAAAACCCACCATCACTTGAGGGCTAGACACAAGACGTTCAGATCGTGGACACTCGGTCAGGGCAGTGGGACTGTATAAAGATTAGCAGCCAACTTTCCTCTCGCCCACTCCTGGAGGTGACGCCCGTCTTCCTGACCGAAGCCCTGTCCAGCTCCACTCCGGGGTAAGCCCGAGCTACGTGCCTTCCTGTGCTGGGACTGGCTGCTGACAACTGGCAGCTGGCCCCTCCTCCCGAGGGGAAGGTGTCGTGGGACGCGGCTCCGTGGGCCCAGCCTGGTACTCCCAGAGCCAGGTGAGCCCAAGGGGGACAGAGCCCACCAATCCCAGCTTGCCACCTTGGCTACCAGGAGCTGCCCAAAACTGCACCGACTGATCCAAAACCCATCTGTTGTTCGGGAGCTGGAGGCTGGCAGGCTGGCCGAGGGGTGAGGCGCAGTGCAACGCAGGCGACCAGGAGCCCGAGAGGGGTCAGGCTGCACGCTCGGAGCTGTCCGGGCGGCAGGCCTCCTACCCTCTTCCACCTCAAGGAGCCGCAAAAAAAATTTTCCTAGGCTCCAGGGACAGAGAAATTGCCTTCACTCCAGGCCCTCGACGTGGGAAGGCGGCGTGGCGTGCAGGGCAGCCGAGGCCTCTGGGGAATTCGTCTGCCGCCAATTTCCGCAACACAACGCAAAGATTTCCTTTCCCCGCTCTGTTCCGAATCAGCTGCTCCCGGGTACAGACTTCACGAGAGAGAACGCCACGAGCCCCTAGGGTCTGAGCCCTGCTTGGGTGGGAAGATCTACCTACCTTCTACCCACACCAGGAGCCCCAGAGGCAAACTCTGTGGTCTCTGCTGACAGCAAAATACTGAACAAGTCCACATCCCTGGCTTCGACGCCAGGTGCCTGCCTCCCACGTGCTCCCTGCTCTCTTCCAGAAGTAGCTGGTGGGAGCCCCCAGGGAGCACGGCCGAAGTCCACTCGCTCCCCTTCCTCTAGCACTCTCGAGCAGGGGCTCGCACCCTCCCCAGGCTCTCCGAGCCTGTGCAGCTAGCCAGTCTCCAGGCAGGGCCCTGGCTGGGGAGGGAGGTAAAGGCGTGGGTGCTGGCCTGTCCTGAGGGCTGCAGAGCCCGCCCCTTTTCTGGGTGGCAGTAGGAATACAGAAGCTAAGCTCACCAAAATCCTATTGGTTAATGTTTCCAGAGAATTTCCCAGAAACATTTTTAAGTAGACTACCAAACTACCCTTTCTCAATTAAAAATTCATTAAACCACTAAAACCCCTCCCATGCACTTTTCTTGCAAATCAGATATTTGTATTAAACAAACAAAAATAGGAAGAAAAAAAAAGAAAGGATATCTTCAAATGGAACTTACTTTTTAAGTGATGAAGACATGCACTTGGGGGTGGGTAAGCGGGAGTTCTCACTTGTGTTTTGAAATCCCAAATTAATGAGCATGATAAACTGTTATTGCTGGCACTGGCTTTACCCCAAGCGGCCAAGTGGCACTGTCTGACTCTGCTCTGAGTGCATGGTGGGTGCCCCCGACCCTCCCCGGATCCCCACCCTCTTTCCCTTTCCATTGACTTGAGACAGCCCTTGTCGACGTGCCAATCACAGTGGGAAGGGGGCAGGGGAGAGGTCACAGTGCATGGGGTTCAAGGTCACAGTGGGCGGAGCAAGGGGGATCACAGTGCAAGTAAGTCAGGTCGTTCCCTCTGCTCAAGTCCAGCTGTCTGCCACGGCAGTGCGACCCGTGGCGGACGACCCAGGAGGCGAAGACGGCGGCAGCGGCAGCATCCTTTCTCGCCTGCATTTATCTGCGCTGTTTGAAGCCTTGTGACCCATCAGGACCCAGAGGCTGCCTGATCACATTATTGGGCTGTCTGCTGTCTTCAGGCTGCGAGATCCTGGTTGGCCTGAAGGGAAGATCAGAGCAAGGCCTGAAGGAGGATACAAAAGGTTTCCCCGCATCGTAAACACCAACAGCGACTGTCAGCCGGCTCCTCTGGCAGGCAGACTCGGGGCTGCCCCAACGGGAGGTCCTCGCGGGCAGGCAGGGCTACAGCACTCTCCCCGGCAGCACACACCTGCTGGCAGGGGGTGTTCAGGGGCCCATTCTGTCCAAAGGCTGTGCCCGTTCGCAGCACACCCTCCCCAGAACCACAAGGCACCGACTCTCCAGGGCGCCAGGCCCAGGGAAGGAGCCTCAACCAGTGGCTTGGCAGAGGGGCCCAGCACCGCTATCCCCACCATCCCCGCCCTTCCGCTGCTCTACACACGGCGTACTGACAATTGATTCACACTCGAGGGGACTAAAAGAAATGAACTTTTTCCCTCTGGAGAAAGACTTGGAGGAGAAATAACACAACGGATCTCCCTTCAAAACAACACAGGGACAGCAGGACAGCACGCAGGTTCGCTTAAGCCCCAGAGAACCGCAAGCCAAAGAAAGAAGCCCCTCAAAGTTCCAGCTAATTTTACCAAATGCTGCTGGACAGAAAGTGACACAATAACCCAACTTCTAGCACTGCAGAGAAAACACCGCCAAGAGTGCACAGGAGATTAGGAAACTCAGTGTGCAGTGGGCGATAGGAGACGACACTCAGGCACTCCGCCAGCACTTCCCACTGGGCTGGGCACCTGCGCCGTCTGCTCATGGACTCACTCGCCTGCCCAGTGCACGAAGGCAGGCGGTAGTCACCAGCCCATTTTCCAGGTTAGGCCACGAGGAATGGAAAGTGGTTCTAAGTGAAGCGGAGGTGAGTGGCACGCTGACTCCAAGTCCCTCTAAGCAACGCTGCCGCCTGGTGCCCGCGAGGCTGCCAGCCGCCACCCTCAAAGCACCCCCGTGGCTTTCAGAGCATCAGAGACTGTGAGGGGGTCCCCGGAGGGCGGGGGTTGGCAGCTCGTGCTGCGAGGATCCTGTCCCAGTGCTGCCTGCGGCTCACTACGCACAGCCGCCCCCTCAGCGGGCCCAGCAGCTCACTCACCTGTCGAGGACGGGTTTCTCCTGCTCCTCCTCGGGGCTGGCACTGCCCAGGATCCGCTTCCGGGCCTCGGCGTACTCTGCCTCCCGCTGTGCTAGGGACTTGACCGGAAGGGCTGGCCTGCTGGTGGAGTTGGGGCTGCTGACCACACCGTTGCTGGTGGGCCTCTTGAGGATGCGGATCTGTGGAGGGGGCCCCGTGGGAAGGCTATCGTCTTGAATCACAATGGGCACTTTGGGAGGAGACTTGGATTTCCTGCTGATGAAGAGCAAACACAGCCTCACCAACCCTGCGAGCGGCCCAGGCCCCTCCAGGCCCCTCCAGGCCCCGCACCCACCCCAGGGCTTGCCTTCTCTTCCGCATTCCCTCTCCTGATACAGTTCACTAGCCTCTGGCCTCTGACCAGGCCTCACAACTCCCATTCTCCATGAAGCTTCTCCACGCGGCAGACAACCTTGCCACAGCTCCGCAGTCCCCAGGACTGCCGCTCACCTAACCCAGCCAGAGGGGCTGGGACGCCAGTGCCGCGTGCTGGTCACTGCTCGGCTTGGTCCCTGTCAGCAACACGCTCCACGTCTAGACTGCAGGGCTGCAGCAGAAGCCCAGCTGGCCTCGCAGGCAGCGTGAGGCGCGGCCTCCGCTCAGGTCAGCCCGGGTGTTCCCTCGCGCGTGCTCGCGGCAGGCGGACACTGAGAGGAGCCCACGCCACGGAGCCTGCCCGGCATCAAGACAGGACTCAGCAAGCTGCCTCGGCCTTCCCTGAGCGCGCCCTGTGCCTCCCCGACATCCACTCAGCTTGCGCAGAGGAACCTCCCTCACCAGGCGCTCTGGCCTGCTGCACACGGCGGGGCTGGCGACAACTGTCCTCGAAACAGCGCTTGGCAACGCTCACACCAGAAGCCTTGTCCAAGGCCGGTGGATGTGCACATCCAGGCGACGTGTCCTCAGGAGAGGTGGAGCCAAGGAAAAACCAAGAGGGAAAACAACACAGGCAAAGAGAGAAACAAAAAGCCGCAGGACATGAAAAGGGGCCAGTGTGGGACGACCAACTCACGACAACGCCGGGACCCTCCCCCAGCACTCCTGGCTCCTCTCCAGAACCAACCAGAGCCACAGTGTGGGGGAGGGGCAGGACCCTCCCCCAGCACTCCTGGCTCCTCTCCAGAACCAACCAGAGCCACAGTGGCAGCGGGGGCAGGGGCCAAAGGAACTCAGCTGCTGCCAGGGCCAAGGGGAGCGAGTCCTGGGTGGGAAAGGAGCAGGCGTCAGTGTGGTTGCTGGGATGAGCAGACAGACAGGGAGCCAGAAATCTGACCAAAGCGGCGGGGAGCCGGGCGAGCTGGGCAGGCAGCCACCTGAGCTCCCTGGAGACGACTGCAGCCCACCAAGCACACCCAGAGGCCCCCTCCTCCTTCCGCCACTTGTTCCCACACAAAGCCGACAAGTTCTCCAGGCCCAGAGAGAGCTGAAGTGACTTTCACCTGCTCTGGAAACCCACTTCCTCTGCTGTGCAGGTGGGGAACAAAGCTAGCCTTAAAGATTTTTTCGAGAATTTCCTAGCCTCTTCTCCTCCAGGATCCTCCCAAGGTACCAAGGGCCCAGAGAAAGCATCTGTCCAAACTCCTCTGGTCACACAGGAAACACTGGTGCCTAGAGCGGGAACAGCGTGCCTGAGCCTCAGAGCCGCTGGCCTAAAACCCAAGTCCTCTGTCCTGTGACCTCCCACGTGCTGTCAGACCGCGGGGCCCAGGAAGGGGGGAGGCGGGCAGCACCCCAACCTCACTCCCGAAGCCTCAAGCCACCTCGTCCTGGTCTCCAGCTCAGAGAAGGGGTCACTGCCCAGGAGCCTGACCTGCTACACCCTGGGCCAGCTGGAGGACACCCCTGACTGCTCAGCTCTCGAGCGGCAGAGAGCGTGAGCCTCAGACCAGACAGGAGCCTTACCTCTCCTTTTGTGTGATCTTCAGTTTTTTTTCCAACCGTCTGTCTATTTCCTAGAGGAAAAAAATGTATATAAAAAGTGGAAAAAAATCTCTCTTGAATAAAAACTTACGTCTTTATTTTCCGAGCTAAAGGCAATGTCTCTCTAGCCAGGGACACAACTGTGTCCTACGAGGTGACGGATGTGGACCAGACTCTGGGGTGGGGACCTGACTCCCTCTGTGGGTCCACCTCCCTTCAACCCCATGGCTGACCTCACTGCTCCGCTAGGGTCACTGCACAACCCCCAATCTGTTCTTCACAGAGCCACGCAAATCGGCTAAAAGCAAAGTCTCATCACGTCACATCCTCCACACGTGCTTGAGCTGCGTGCAGCACCTGCCTGGATGGCCTGCTCCCGTTCATTGAACTTCTGAGACCCTCCCTGGCCACCCCTGAACCCAGCATACAGCTCCACCTGCTGCACTGTCCCCCTCTCTTCACAAACTCCCAGTTCGACGCCTCCAGCTCCTTGGTGACACATGTATCAGGGATTTCATTTCCTATTTTCTTCTAGTTTGGATCTGAACGCTCTGCGACGAGCACCCAGCACTAGGTTTAGAGTACAGCAGAGGCCCTTGCGTCTCCACGTGGACCCTGGGGATCTGGAGCCGAGGCAGCACGCAGGATTCCCCAGGTCCTGACACACACAATGCCACCACTTCAGAAAGAGCAAAGCCAAGACGGGACACCCACCAGCACATTCTGGCCTGACCTCCCACCCCAGCAGCCAGAGCCCCTGCGAGTCGAGTCCTCAGGGCCCTGCACGAGGAATCCCATGCACAAGCGAGCATCCCCACACTGGACAGGGAAGCGGGGAGAGGCTGTGAGAAGGCAAAGCACGAATGTCCAGGCTCCGTGCCCACCCCACTGCTTTTTCTCAAAACGTCCCATTTACGGAGGACAAGACCATCTGGCTACTGGAGAAGGGAGAAGACGCACGCCAAATCCTGTGTCTGGAGAGGAGACTGCAGCACTGGCTTCCCCAGAGGCGACTCTGCCCCCGGGGGGCACGAGGTGGTGGTGTCACTTCCGGGGAGGGTGCTTTGGGCACCTGCTGCTGGATACAGTCTGGGAGCTACATCTGGGCCACACATCCTACAACATCTGGACAGCCCAACAACAAAGACTCAACCAGCCTCCCAGGTCAACAGTGTCAAGGCTGAGAAACTCTGATTTTCAAAGTAGTTGCAACACAAGAATCCCGGCTGTGCCGTTCCCCACGAGTGCCGTCCCGGGAGTGGCCGCCTCCACAGCTGCTCAGCTCTACTGTGCGGAACTTCTCAGTGCCTCCCGATTCACCCGAGCTACTGACTGCAGAGGGAACTAAGATTTAGTCTTTCTAGGAAATTAATCAGTTTATCACTTCGAAGTGATCTTCTTGGCCTTAAAAAGCACCATTTACTAGCACTAAAGCTAGGCCAGCCTTCAAGGTCAGTATTACCTGGAATGTTTGCTCGCCCTTCTTGCCCCTACTTGTATCTCTTGCAAATATGAAGGCAGATTCAAATCCAGCCCAACGTGGACTGGTTCTGACTGGTGCCAAGCACAGGTGGGGAACCTGTTCTCTGCCAAGGGCTGTTTGAGTATTTAAAACATCATTCATGGGTCAAACAAAAATAGAAACTTAAAAATCAGCTGCTATAGATTTACTGAATTTTGAGTCCTGCCTGCAGTTGCAGTTGCCTTGGCAGAGATAGACCAATCAATTTTGTGGGCTTTATTAAAAAAAAAAAAGGATTTTTTTTTTTTACAGGCAGAGTAGACAGTGAGAGAGAGAGAGAGAGAGAGAAAGGTCTTCCTTTTACCATTGGTTCACCCTCCAATGGCCACTGCGGCTGGCTCACCGCGCTGTTCCGAAGCCAAGAGCCAGGTGCTTCCTCCTGGTCTCCCATGCAGGTGCAGGGCCCAAGGACCTGGGCCATCCTCCACTGCACTCCTGGGCCACAGCAGGGAGCTGGACTGGAAGAGGAGCAACCAGGACAGAATCCGGCGCTCTGACCGGGACCAGAACCCGGGGTGCCGGAACCGCAGGCAGAGGATTAGCCCAGTGAGCCGTGGCACTGGCTGGATTTTTTTTTTTTTTTGAAAGGCAGAGTTGGGGGCAGGGGGATGTCTTCTATCCACTTCCATTCACTCCCTAAATGGCCACATTGGCCAGGGCTGAAGCTAGAGCCCAGAGCTGCTTCTGGGTCTCCCACGTGGGTGCAGGGACCCAAGCATCTGGGTCATCTTGCGTTGCTTTCCAGGCGCATTAACAGAGAGCTGGATTGGAAGTGGAGCAGCCAAGTCTCCACAGGCACCCATACAGGATGCTGACTCTGCAGGTGGAGGCTTATCCTGCTATGCCACCATGCCAGCCCCTTTCGTAGGCCTTACACAGCCCATGGGCTGGACGTTCCCCACCCAACTGACAGCGCTTTTAAGCAAGCACAACAGACTATTCTGAGGGCACCATCAAGTCTCTGGAGGAAGGAGGAAGATATTCAAACCAAAACCTCTCACTCCAGCATGGAGCACACGCATAGTGCCCACTGAGTGTGCAGTGACGAATAGCGAAGGTACACTACAGGTGAGAGAACTATCTGGAAGTTTCCTGTGAACTGACGAGTGCAAACTCAGAGAACTGATGCCCACGGCCCGTGTGCACCAGAACTCCATTAATGCTGTAAGCATCAGCGTTAACCGCCCACGTAAACGGTATCCCTCACATTAGTCTAAAAGGCCTATCAAAGATCCTGCTTGTTTCAGAGTTCCACACTGTCCCACCTTGCTCCAATCTGAACACGAGCTTGCCAGCTCACACAAGGCTCACCATCTGTGGGGCTGCGATGCCTGAACCAGAGATCTGGGTGCTGCACTGGCCAGCCAGGAAACACCGAAGGGGCTGCAAAGCCCACAGTGTGTGCCTGGGTCGACGCTGCAGCGTAGTGGGCTGAGCCTCTGCCTGTGGCGCCAGCATCCCAGTTTGAGACCCGGCTGCTCCACTTCCAATCTAGCTCTCTGCTTTGGCCTGGGAAAGCAGTGGAAGATGGCCCAAGTCCTTGGACCTCTGCACACCCATGTGGGAGACCCAGAAGAAGCTCCTAGCTCCTGGCTGCGGATGGACTCAGCTCCAGCCGTTGCGGCCATCTGGGGAGTGAACCAGTGGATGGAAGACCTCTCTCTCTCTCTGCTTCTCTGTAACTCTGCCTTTCAAATACATAAATCTTCAGGGGCCGGCGCCGTGGCTCAACAGGCTAATCCTCCCCCTTGTGGCGCCGGCACACCGGGTTCTAGCCCCAGTCGGGCTGCCAGATTCTGTCCCAGTTGCTGCCCTTCCAGGCCAGCCCTCTGCTGTGGCCCAGGAGTGCAGTGGAGGATGGCCCAGGTGCTTGGGCCCTGCACCCCATGGGAGACCAGGAAAAAGCACCTAGCACCTGGCTCCTGCCATCGGATGAGCGCGGTGCGCCGGGCGCGCTACGGCCGACCGCGGCGGCCATTGGAGGGTGAACCAACGGCAAAGGAAGACCTTTCTCTCTGTCTCTCTCTCTCACTGTCCACTCTGCCTGTCACAAAAAATAAATAAATAAATAAATAAAAATTAAAAAAATCAAATACATAAATCTTCAAACAACAACAACAACAAAACAGTGTGTGCCTGCCTGAGGACAGCCACTGTGGAGCCCTGGACGATGGGGCCAGGTCTGCTAACTTACAAGAAATGCAGTTCAAGTTTCTACGGGAAAGCTCTGAAATTTTAACTTCATTATGAATTCTCATGTTCACATCACTGTGAGGATCAACAAAGAGTGCAGAAGCAAACCAGCACTAATCACGCAGGACCGGAGAGGTCTCAGGACTGCCCTCAGGACAACAGACTGTTTCCTTCCTTCTCTAGGGTTTCAGGGACGATCGGAGGTCTGCCCAGCCCCAGCACACGGAGTCCGGCTGGAAAAAACCCTTTGTAAGAAGACATTATGGGGGGCCGGCGCTGTGGCACAGCGGGGTAACACCCTGGCCTGAAGAGCCGGCATCCCATATGGGTGCCGGTTCGAAACCTGGATGTTCCACTTCTGATCCAGCTCTCTGCTATGGCCTGGGAAAGCAGTGGAGGATGGCCCAAGTCCTTGGGCCCCTGTGGGAGATCCGGAGGAAGCTCCTGGCTCCTGGTTTCGGGTCGGCGCAGCTCTGGCCATTGCGGCCAACTGGGGAGTGAACCATCGGATAGAAGACCTCTCTCTCTCTGCCTCTCCTCTCTCTGTGTAACTCTTTAAGATAAATAAATAAATCTTTAAAAAAAAAAAAAAAAAGCCATTATGGGCCACACCCGGCTAAATGTGTCTCTATCCCCGAACTAGCACGTGACCAGCACACCTGACACATCCACCCCAGGTTTTGGAGGATGTCTTACTTCAAGGTACACCACTGGGAAAAGCCATCAGGTGACAATGTCCTCTTCCCCAAACCACACTGCTCCCCGGCACTCCTGTAATGGAAACGCCCATCCAATGCCATCACATCAGACAAGGTGGCTGTATCAGAGCCGGGGGAGTTGTTCATCAGATGACAGTGGGGACATAAACCCCAGCAGCTCCGGTGAAAAGCAGGTGCCGGATGGCCAGCTGGACACCAATGTGCTCACAGCCATCCACACACGAGAGGGGGCGCTCTGCCAGCAGCTGGAGGCACTGCACCCCACCCTGCAGTCTGCAGGCACCAGGAGCTCCTCGCCCTCTGCCTGGACAAGGCCCTGCAATCACTCTGCTGGGGACAAAGTCCAGGGACTTCGTGTTCTCAGTCCAAATGCTCCTGCAGGTTACGTTACAAGGAGAACGTGTGTTTCCTCCAGAGACGCACCAGCCCCGTGGAACAGAACAGGCCTCAGGACGCTGTGCGAGGAATCGTGCATCACAGTTCCCTGTCTACCAGGATGCACAGAACCTGCCCAAGGTCAAGGCTCCCGAGTCAGACCTTGAGGAAGAGCCTGTAAGCTCCACGACTGCCCTGAACGGGCACGGTGGCGACTGGTTCGGTTTCCTACGGCGTCTCCTCCCTGAAAGGTTCTTTGCTTTTCCAAGGAGCACCGAGCAGACTCTAGAAGATGACAGTAGTGGGGTGGCCTCCTTTCACTGGATCCAGACTACAATCAAAAGATCAGCATCACAGGGCCAGCACTGCCACTCAGCGGGTTAAGCTGCTGCTTCCATTGTCATCATCCTGTGTCGGAGCGACAGCTTGAGTCCTGGCTGCACCACTGCAATCCAACTGCCTGCTAACGTGCTTGGGAAAGCAGAACTTGGGCCCCTTTAACCCACAGGAGACTGGGGTGGTGTTCCAGGCTCTTGGCTTCAGCCTTGACCAGCCCTGACTGTTGTGGCCATTTGGGGAGAGAACCAGTGGAGGGAAGATCGCTCTCTCTGCCTTTCTCTTTGTCACTCTTTTCAATTTAAAAACAAACAAACAAAAAAAAAACAGATAAATCTTTTTAAAAAATCTGTATTACTTGCTCTGGGGGCTACACCCCTACATACAGCTTGGCCAGAGAGAACAAGACAAGCCAGGATAGAGTGGAGGTGGGAAGTCACAAAGAAGCATCATGGGGAGGGTGGTGGCTGGGCAGGGCTGGTCCTTTTGGGGCGGTGAGAGAGAGGCCACAGGCGTGAGGTGAGCGGAGCCAGACACCGACACCTGCCAGTTCCGCTCCCTGAGACGTGCAGCCTGACCAGCCGCTGACACCCTTGGCCTTGCAAGGCTGTGTGACCTCTGGCAGAGCTGGGAGGCAGAAACCTGGGGGTGTGATGGGGATAAGATCCTTCCAAGCAGGAGGGCAGGGAAGGGGTGCCTCCAGCAGCCTGCTCTGTGACACAGGAACAAGGAGGCAGGATGGGGATGCATCTTCGCGGTGAGGCAAGCTCGCCCCGTACCACGACTCGGGAGAAACCAGCCGGCCGGCGCAGGCCCTGGTGTGCGGCACAGCAGGTGAGCACCACGGCTGCTGTGCTCCTCAGCAGTGAGTCCTCAAGAAACAGGCTGCACGGGGCCAGTCCGGAGAGGGAACACCCCCTGGGGACAGCCCAAGACGCGGAGCCCCAAGAGACGGGCAGAGGATGCCAAGCCCTCACCTGTTACTCTAGAGGGTGTCCCGCCCTTTCTGGTACCTAACCTGCTGCTATCTGCTCCCCCCACAGCTTCCTCCCTCTGACAAGCAGAACTCTGTAACTAAGACAACTCCCAGAGAAGTCAAGTGATCTTGTGTACATGGGGGGTGCAAAAGACACTCCTACTTCCAGGCTCTGAATTAGGAAACACACTCTTTTTACTGGCAAGGAGTTACTAGGTAAGCAACTCTTCTCAAATACTTTGCCTTTCCCTTTGTTAGTTTCCATTTCTTCTCTAATTAAAGGAAACACAGTGACCTGGAGCTCCATGTGAATCATGGCCCACGGAACCCTCCGGTCCTGTCCAGCATCCTGAATTGGGGAGCACAAGTCTCCAGTGAACACGAGGGCATCTGGACAAGAGATGGGAACGCTGGGGTACAACAACTGGATTTCCCTGGGAACCATTTTAGGAAAACAGCAAAGACAGCTGCTGAGAAGGAGCAGGCAGGACGACCTTCCAGCACATTCCAGCCCTGAGCTCCCACCTCGGCAGCCAGTGGCCGTGCCAAGCCTTATCTCCTCAAGTCCTGGGCAGCACACTGGGACCTGTGTCCCCCGGCCACAGGCACCTGTGTTGAAGTCTCCAGAAGAGCTGTCCCACCAGCACGGTGCCTTATGCCTCCCCTACCACCAATCTAGATAGAATTCTGGTTCTTCCCATGAGGGCCCAATCCCACTTAGGAATGAAGCCAACGAATTCACAGGTAGACAATCCACAATAGCAAAATCCAGTCTAAAACTATCAAAATCTCTGTCCCTTAAAGCACATCATTAGCCAGGGCCTGTCCAGATGCGCCTAGAGAGCTCGCCGGCTAACAGCCACGTCTGGCAGTTTTCAGCCCTGCCTTGTTTCTCCATCCTTTCCTGACAGGGCTGCCCATCGCAGTGCTTATTCTACCCCCACCCCATGGCCCAGAGGAAGGCTCCCCAATCCTGTCACCTCAGGCCTCAGGTTCAACAAATTAACTCTGAGCAAACACAGTCAGTCAAAAACAGGCAGGATGCAGACACTGAGATAAGATCTATGGGACACAGCCAGGCATTAATTCATTAATTTGTCTTTTTAATGCAGGCTCAGTTTAGTTTGTTTTCAGGTTCCATTTCCCAGAAGCTGGTCCTCCTCCCTCTGCAGCTCCCACACTACGGGAAAACAGTCCACTCTAATTAAGTGGGTCACTGCAGGGCACGGGACAGTTCTGAAATCCCTGTCCAAGTCAAGGCGTCGTCATGGTGCTGAGTCCAGGCCAGCTCTCTGCTGTAGCCCGGGAAGGCAGTGGAGGATGGCCCAAGTGCTTGGGCCCTGCACCCCATGGGAGACCAGGAAAAGCACCTGGCTCCTGCATTCAGATCAGCGTGGTGTGACCGCTGCAGCAGCCATTGGAGGGTGAACCAACGGCAAAAGGAAGACCTTTCTCTCTGTCTCTCTCACTGTCCACTCTGCCTGTCAAAAAAAAAAGACATCCATCTAATGCGACAGTGCTAAAAAAAAAAATTGACTTTGACCAAATGACAAATATTCAAAAAAAAAAAAAAAAGGTCCTGCCTAGATAGAGGTTAAACTCTAGAAGGGTATCTTAACAATGAACTCATCTCTTGTCTAAATCCAGTTCTGGAAAACCATCTGAGATTACTTGATCCACAGGAAAATAAGCTGTAATTCCTAGGACCAAGATACGAACCAAGTGTGCCAGAAAACCACGAAGGGCGGTGGTGGTGTGTGCAGACCAAACCTGTAAGGCAAGATCACCTCTTGCTGCTCTGCCCCAGCTCACTCTCCCTGCAGCCCTCCTGTGCACTGGCTCCACTGTGCTGTGGCTGTGGCAGCCACTTCCCACCCAGCCAGGCTGAATGGAGATGCGCTCTGTCAAATGTAAAACACACCACAGTGTAAAAAGAGGGTCAAATATCTCACAAATTTTTTGACTGTTTTTTTTTTAATTCAAGAGGCAGAGAGAAAAAACCAGACAGAGCTCCCATTTGCTGATTCACTCCATCCAGGTGCCCCCATGGGTAGCAGGGATCCAACCACCTGAGCCATCACCCGCTGCCTCCCAGAGTGCACTTTACCAGGAGCAGAGCTGGGACTAAATCAGGCGCTCCAGCATGGAAAGTGGGTGCGCCCACTAGCAGCTAAACCACAAGGCCAAAGGCCTACCTTCATTCACATATTTCAAACTCAACTATGTGCTGAAATTACACAGATTTGGATATATCAAATCAAGTTTAGGATATTAAAATTAATTTCACTGGTTCCTGTGTATTTTAAAATGTGTCTTCTAGAAAATATAAAATCGGGGCCACTGCTGTGGCTTAGCAGGCTAAGCCTCTGCCTGTGACGCTGGCATTCCACATGGACACTGGTTTTGTCCCTGCTGCTCCACTTCCCATCCAGCTCTCTGCTATGGCTTGGGAAAGCAGTAGAAGATGGCCCAAGTGCTTGGGCCCCTGTACCCAAGTGGAGACCCGGAAGAAGCTGCTGGCTCCTGGTTTCAGAACAACCCAGCTCTGGCCGTTGCAGCCATTTGGGTAGCAAACTACTGGATGAAGACCATTCTGTCTCTCCCTCACTCTGTAACTCTCTCTCAAATAAATAAAATTTTTTAAAAAGTACAAAATCATTTATGTGGCTTGTGTTGTACCTTCTGTTGGAGAACACTGCTTCAGAGTCTAACTTTAGAAGAAGATGTGCTGGGGCTGGCATTGTGATGTGAGTCAAGACCACCACCTGTGATGCCAGCATCCCATATCAGAGTGTTGGTTCAAGTCCCAGCTGCTCTGCTGCTAACTGTCTGCTAGTGCGCCTGGGAAGGCAGTGAAAAAGACGGCCCAAGCACTTGGGCCCCTGCCCCCCACCCCTGTGGGAGAACAGGATGGAGTTCCTGGCTTCAGTTTGCCATCTGAGGAGTGAACAAGGGGTTGGAAGAGCCCTCCCTGAGTGCCACTCCGCTCTCAAGTTAATAAATCTTTAAAACAAAGAATAAGATGTGTTCCTGCTGTTTAATCTTGCAAGAACTGAGTACTCTAAGGACACAAGCTGCACGCTATTTTTTTTTTTCTTAATTTCTATTTCATCTACTTGAAAGAGGGGTAGAGAGAGAAGTCTTCCATCCACTGTTCACTCCCCAAATGGCTACAAAAGCCAGGGCTGGGCCAGGGTGAAGCCAGGAGCCAAGAACTCCATCTGGATCTCCCACATGGGTGGCAGGGACCCAAGCACTCGAGTCCTCACCCATTGCCTTCCCAGGGGTATTAGCAGGAGGCTGGACAGGAAGTGGAACAGCTAGGCCTGGCAGTGGAGCTTCTGGCAATATGGAATTGCAGGAGTCCCAAGCAGCAGCTTAACCCGTGCCACAGAGCCTGTACCAAGCAGACTCCCTGAGCACACAGCAGTAGCAAACCAGAGAGAGCTGATTGCCAATGCCCAGATCTTCAAGCTATGAAGTACCCAAAAGGAACTAATTCTTCAAGCAGAAACCAGCTCCAGCAAATAGATGAACCCCAAGCCTGAGAGCCTGGGAACTTTGTAAACCCCAGCTTGAAACAATGTGTATCATTCTGCCTGGAGCTTCTTCAAAGGGTCTCCAAGTGAGAGGTAATCCACACATCTCTTTACAGGCAGAGTGGACAGTGAGAGAGACAGAGAGAAAGGTCTTCCTTTGCCGTTGGTTCACCCTCCAATGGCTGCTGCGGCCGGCGCACTGCGGCCGGCGCACCGCGCTCATCGATGGCAGGAACCAGGTGCCAGGTGCTTTTCCTGGTCTCCCATTGGGGTGCAGGGCCCAAGCACTTGGGCCATCCTCCACTGCACTCCCGGGCCACAGCAGAGAGCTGGCCTGGAAGAGGGGCAACCGGGACAGAATCCGGCACCCCAACTGGGACTAGAACTCAGTGTGCCGGCGCCGCAAGGCGGAGGACTAGCCTGTTGAGCCACATCTCTTTATCTTAACCCATTAAGTCCCAAGTCTTCAATTCTGCAATTTTTTTTAAATATTCATTTATCTATTTATTTGAAAGTCAGAGATACACAGACAGAAGGGGAGAGAGACTGATTTCCTGTCTGCTGGTTTACTCCCCAAATGGCTGCAAGGCCAAGGCTGGGCCAAGCCCAAGCCAGAAGCTTCTTCCAGGTCTCCTTCATGGGTGCCGGGGCCCAAGCACTTGGGCCATCATATGCTGCCTTCCCAAGCGCATTAGCGGGGAGCTGGATCAGAAGTGGAACAGCCATGACTCAAACCAGTGCCCATAGGGGATGCCGGCTCTGCAGGCAGAGGCTTAACCTCATATGCCACTGTGCTGCCCCCCCCCCCGATTCTGTGCATATTTCAACAAAGTTGACACAGGTACAAAGTCACCGTAAGTGCTATATTAATTGCTCAATTTAAGTTTTCATAGGTGTCCTAGGTATAAGACAATGAGACTTAACGGGTTAACAAAAAGGGCCAGGTAGGGGCACGGTGAGGAGCCCTGCCCTAGAAATCAAACAGGGTAAAGTCTCATGGGGCACCCACTGTCTCCAGGCCTTTTATTGCTTCTCCCTTCCGGTTTTCACACAACACTAAGCGATGCCACTTTTAGAAGGAAGAGCACGTTAGTCCCCAGGAGCAGGAGAGCGTGGTGGGGACGGTGTCCTTGCAGGCGCGGCACAGAGTGGCGCTCTGCTGCAGACCTGCCTCTGAAGGAGGCTCTACACAGTGCTCCACTGACTCACCACCAGGCAAGCAAGTTCTATTAATCCCACCTCCCCCACGAGGAGAAGGACAGAGAGGAGGCCGTGATTCTCCCCAGTCAGACCCCCTATTCAAACACCGCTCTCACCGTCGCCATCCACGGAAAAGCGGGATGTTTACTCTCTTACCTCGGATAAGACAGCAAGACTCCACTCCCAACAGTAACGCCAGACAACGGGACAGATTCACCATCACTGCCCCACCGCCACCAGATTTTATTCTGCCACTCAAGGGCACTCTCATCAAAGGCCAGTTAGAAAGGGCAGCGCTCTGCAGAGCCTCCAGGGCCAGCTGGCTAAGCCGGCAGAAAGGAACACAGGAGATACAGCAGGGAGGGCAGGGGACCTTCTCCCAGCCGGCCACACATTAGCTGCCAACTCCGATGACAGCTCGGCAAGCACCTCACTCGCACACGCGGCGCGTAGCTTTACAGCCAAGGGTGGTATTATCCATTTGGCTCTTGAGCACCAAGTTCAAGTGTCTGAGTCAGCTCACGGAGGCTAGGGAAGCCCAGGCCAACACCAGGTGAAAACAGATAAAACACTTCAAAGGAAGGAGCAGCTACCCGTCCTAAAGTACTCAACTAGTTAACTACCCAGTGAGCGCCAAGTGTGAACACACCGTTCCAACAGGTCATCCTGAGAGTGGGGAGGGGTCCACTCCGTGCTGTACTCCGGGAGGATGAGAATAATTGGTACCGACCCCTCAGGAGGTCTCCAATAGCCAAGGTCAAAGGGCACTGCAGGAGCCCTCTACCCCATCTCACAGCCTTTCCAAAGGGGCTCGAGGACTTGGCCCACAGGCGGACAGGCTGGCTCACGGCGAGCTGGACCACTGGGCAGCACAGAACTGGCGGCCGCAGCCAAGGTCAGGGCCCGAGGGCCGAGGATCTGGTTCCCAAGGTCGATGACAGCACTGACCTCTCCAGCTTCCAGCATCAACTGCCCTTTCACACAACCTCACGTAGCCACCCCCCGCCCCCAAGAATGCAACTGTCACTGTACATGTTTATTATTCCTCCCAGAGAGGAATGGCTGTTATTTCCTGCGTTCCCTTTACAAGGGAAAGCCGCACTGCTAGGGACCTTTTGAGGTATCTTAGCTTCAGGGGACAAGAGTCTTCATCTACATACAGGCTGCTGTTAGATGTGTTCCTCATTCCAGGGTGACCGCCTCTAACCTTAAGCCCACCACCATCGTCCTGCAGGCTGGATGTCAGGAGAGGCTGCCGGCTGAGGCTGACAGGCAGAAGCCCCTTGGAAGAGAAACCTCTAGGGTGCACTGGCCACAGGCTTACATAGCTAAATTCAACCTTCTAGGCAACCAGTAAGTCAGTAGTTGTTCTCAAAGAAACAAATTTCTACTCCTGTGGGGAAAGCGTGCAGGAAAGAACCCCACCCCCGTGGAGGCCAGCTTCCAGATACAGCCAGAAACCGGTGCTGGCTGCAGGGGCCCACGCGGCAGAGGTGGACACTGGACGGAAGGACTGGCCACGAGACCACCTCTGCGTCATCAGATGGACACAGGAGCCTTTCCCCATACAGGATTTCACCGAAAGCTTTAGAAAGACGGACTCTTCTCTTCTGTCACAGAAGACTAAACAAGAAACTCTGACTGCCCATGGCAACCGTGGCGCTCTCTGGGACAGCAGAGCATGCTGGGAACAGGCCCCATGCAGCCTGGGCGCAGAGCTGAGAAGTCACCAGTGAAAAGCCCATTACCCCCGCTCTCTGAAGTCACAGTACAACAGATCCTTGTCCCAGGACACAGCGCTCAGCAGGACCGTGCACAAGCTGGCCGAAGGCCGCAGAGGGCAGCAGTCCCCGGGGATGGACGGGCCGGGGCCTCTTCCGGCGTGGAGTACCTGTGCTTCCCGCGATTCCACACCACTCCGGCCGAGCGCACAAATTCCACAGTGACCACAGCCACAGGATGCCCTGCAGACCCCAAAGGGAGGTGGCAGTCAGCTCTGGGGAGGAAGGCTCTTCTCAAAAGAAACAAAGTGAATCAGAGTTCCCATTTCCTTTTTTAAAATCTGCCTCTGTCACTCCTTTCCTAAAAGAACAAACAAGCCAACCCCAGATAAACAAAAAAAAAGAGCATTCAAAGCTGGCCTCTGCTTTCAGGACAAAGTTCAAGCTTCGAAGACCAAGCGCAAGGAGGCCCTCCCCAACGTGGCCCCTGCATGCCCTCCACTCAGCCCTGCCACCCCTCCTCTGAGCAGGAGGCCATCCTTGCAGCACTCCCAACTCTGAACACGCCTCTCTGTGCACCTGCAGGCCCGCACTCTGGCACCCACCCTCTCGGATCAGCCAGTCCTTGAAATCTTAACTTGGGCATCCTCTCAACACCTTCTCTGATCCAGCCACAGTGTTGCCCCACCAGTCTGAGTCCTCCACTGGCCTGGGCCTCAGGGCCAAGCACACAATTGGTACCCAAAGTTCACTAACACCTTCCTAGGGCCTTACACACCACCCAGCATCACAGGGTTGTGTTTGGAAGATTGGCTCCTGTGAGTAGAAAGTAAATACAAAACTGAATTCTTGGGGCAGACGCTGTGGTGCAGCGGGTTAACGCCCTGGCCTGAAGCACCGGCATCCAATATGGACGCCGGTTCGAGTCCCAGCTGCTCCTCTTCCAATACAGCTCTTCGCATGTGGGAGACACGGAAGAGGCTCCTGTATCCTGGCTTCAGATCGGCACATCTCCGGCCATTATGGCCAATTGGGGAGTGAACCATCAGATGGAAGACTCTCTCTCTCTCTGCCTTTCCTCTCTCTGTATAATTCTTTCAAATAAATAAATAAATCTTAAAAAAAAAACAAAACACTGAATTCTTGGGGCCAGTATTATGGTGCTGCCAACCCTTATGGGCACTGGTTCTAGTCCCGGCTGCTCCACTTCTGATCTAGCTCCCTACTACTGCCTGGGAAAGCAGTGGAGGATGGTCCAAGTGTTTGGGCACGTGCACCCACGTGGGAGACCCAGAAGTTGTTCCTGGCCCCTGGCTTTTGAATGGCCTGCTCGACCATTGCGGCCATTTGGGGAGTGAACCAGTGGACAGAAGACCCCTCTCTCTGCCTCTCCCTTTCCATATCTATAACTCTCAAATAAATAGATATTTAAAAAAAAAAAAAAGAAAGAAACTGAATTCTTGGGGCCAGTGCTTGGTGTAGTAGGCTAAGCCTCCATCTGCAGTATCCCATGTAGGTGCCAGTTTGAGTCTTGGCTACTCCACTTTTGATCCAGCGCCCTGCTAATGCGCCTGGGAAAAGCAGTGGAAGAAGGCCCAAGTGCTTGAGCCCCTGTCCTCACGTGGGAGACCAGGAAGAAGCTCTTCACTCCTGGCTCTGGCCTGGCTCAGCCCAGGCCATTATGGGCATTTAGGGAGCGAAACAGAAGATGGAAGATATCTCTCCCTCCATCCCCCCTCCTCTCTTTGGATCTCTTTCAAATAAATAAAATCTTTTTTTTTTTTTTTTTTTTTGACAGGCAGAGTGGACAGAGAGAGAGAGACAGAGAGAAAGGTCTTCCTTTTGCCGTTGGTTCACCCTCCAATGGCCGCCGCGGCTGGCGTGCTGCGGCCGGCGCACCGCGCTCGTCCAATGGCAGGAGCCAGGTGCTAGGTGCTTTTCCTGGTCTCCCCATGGGGTGCAGGGCCCAAGCACCTGGGCCATCCTCCACTGCACTCCTGGGCCACAGCAGAGGGCTGGCCTGGAAGAGGGGCAACCGGGACAGAATCCGGCGCCCCAACCGGGACTAGAACCCGGTGTGCCGGTGCCGCAAGGCGGAGGATTAGCCTGTTGAGCCACGGCGCCGGCCACAAATAAATAAAATCTTAAAACAAAACACAACACTGACTTCTTAGTCCAGAAGACCGACTATCCTTTAACTTAGGATGCACTTTCTCCCCATCAGCTATGTGACTTGATCTTGAGAAAAAGAACAAAGCGACACTTTGGAGAGGCCGTGGAGTCAGGGTGGCCCAGGCTTTGCAAACAGTCATCAGCCCAGGTCCACACGTGCGTCGTCACCTGCCTCTCCAGCAGGGAAGTGCATCACCAGCGGCCGGCCTGGGCTGCCTTTCATCTGAGGACAACCGGTGACCACACACCAGCTCTGCACTAGCCAACATGATCAGACCAGACTGCAGCGGACACTTTCTGGAGCAAAAAGAGGTCTCCGAACCCAAAAGGCTCTATCTGGCCCTGGAGATTCGCTTACGCTAAAGGACACAACATTAGCACAATTCTTTATTTTTCTCTCCTCCAAAGGCAGGCTATTTTAAAAGAACTATCTCTTTGGTGAAATGCGAATCACTGGTCCTGAACTGTCCCTTGACTGTGGGTATTAACCCCTTGGGGGCAAACAGGAAAAAGAATAATTTTATAGTTGATTGTTTACTAGCTAACGCCAAAACCAGCCTTTTTAGATTATTTGAAGCATCTTTCAAAGTCAGTTTTTTCCTGAATAACATGACTCAACACCGGGCATTCTGAAGAAACACAGGAAACAAGGACCTCAGACGTAGGGACACAGACGCGATCCCGAGATTCCGGCATAACGGAAGCCTGCCGGGAGAGCTGGGGGGGGGGGGGGGGAATCACTTTTCCAATCAGGCGACCCCCATCTGCCAGTCTTTCCTCCACGAGGTCTGGCTTGGAGGTGGACGTGGGCGACCTTGGGCTGCCTGCATTTCAGAGACCATAAAACTGGCTGACACGTGGATCACTTCCTCCCTTCCCCAAAAGTGTGAAATCCGAAAGGAAATCGAATTTAGGAAAGGCTTCAAATATGAGCCCAAAGCAAGTGTATTAACAACGAAGCTAATGCCCCCCCCCCAGGTTTCCAGGTGGGGAGTCAGCCTCCGGCCACGTGCCAGCTTCCCACGGACTCTCCGTGTGACCCTGGCGAGACGGCTCCCACCTATAGAGGGAGGACAACAGGTTGTTCAAGGAGTCAATTAAATAAGACACACAAGGGAACCTAAACCAGGCCGTGCCACGCAGTCCTCTGCCCCAGCACGCTCCAGGGACGGCAGAAGGCACACTGGACCAACCCCAGAAAGACCTAGGCTGCATCTGGCTGTGCAGGAGCCGCTGTGGCTGAGCTCTGGGCAACCCTCCCGCTATGAAAAACGAAAGCGATCGCGCGCCTGCATCCGCCTCCGTCCTGTTCCTTTCATTTCTCCATTTCTCTGCATGAGACTCTCCTGCTCCTCTGAAACAAGTCAGGAAATCCAAGAAAGGGCGAAGACACCCACGAAACCTATGTGGGTCACAAACCGCAGGCCAAGCGATTTCGGCAGGGGCGGCCCGCGGGGTGTCGGGGTGACTTAGCCTCCCTGGCCAGGGCCCAGCGCCCCGCCGGCCCCGGCCACACCTGCCCCTCCCGCTGGAAGCCCTAACTTCGCCCCAACCCACAAGGCCAGGAGACGGCTGGCAGCTCAGGCGCTGCAGGCACTCCCGGAGCGCCTTCCTCCTCCCAGTCCTCCCTGCGCTAAGTGGAAAAACACAAACAACCGTGACAGAAACGCTGATCCAGCGGAAAAAACCCTGAAGCCAAGTTTCAACATTCCGGCGGGCAGGCGCCCACCGCCGCCCGGGCACCCCCACGGACCTGCACGGTGGGCGGCTCCGCAGCCACGAGCGGAGCGCCCACTCTCCCGGCGTCGGCCTCGGCCCAGACCCGCAGCGACCCAACAGCACCGCAGCCACTTTCCCTACCGCTCCGGAGGCGAACGGGCACCCCAAAATAGGTCGAACGGCCGCCTCCCCCCGCCCCTCCCGGGAAGGCGGCCCCTTCCCCTTCGCACCCTCCCCCACCCCGGCCGGGGCACTCCAGCACCCTCGCCGGGGTCCCCGGGACAGGGGCTGCCCGCAGGGCCCCCGGGGACCCGCCGTGCGCGGACTCCGAGCAAAAGCGAAAGAGAAAAAGCCCAGACTCGCCCGCCGTGGCGGGGGCAACGCGGCGGGGGATTTCAGCAGAGTGGAGCGGACCCGAGAGGACCCGGCTTCCCGCCCCCAGCCCCCGGCTGCGCCCCCGGCCGCCTCCGGGTCTGGCCAGGCCGCCCACCCCAACATGGGAGCCCCTCCGCATCAGAGCACATGAACTTTAAGATGGTGCCCCGGCCGGGGGGGGCCCGGCGGGAAAGCACGGGCCCCCGGGGCCCAGGGCGGGCGAGCGGGCGCGGGGGCCACGAAGGCAGGCCCCGGTGCCGGGTGGGGCTCCCCGGGGACGCGCACGCTGGGGGCTGGGGCGGAGGGAGGCGCACCGGGCAAAGGTGAGGGAGGAATTGGAACGCGGCCCCTTTAAGAGGCCTTCGCGGCGCTCAGGAACCGGGGGCCTCTCCTCCACCCCCGGCCCGGCGTAGGGGGCCCTTCCTGGGGGAGAACCATCCCCAGACCCACTCCCCGGAGGCTTCCCTCACGCCAGGTCCCGCCCGGCCCTGCCCCGGGGCGGCGGCTCCTCCTTACCCCGCTGTCTGCCGCCTCCTCCCAGCTCTCAGCGACCTCCTCATCTTCCATCTTACTCGCCGCTTTCCCTCCTCCCCCACCCCTCCCCGCGCCTGCGCCCTGAAGCGCGCCGCCGTCGCGGGCGCGGGCACGCAGGGCTTTCCTCAATGGACCCCGCCCCCTGCCTAGCCCGGAAGCGGCCCGGGCCAAGGGCCCACGAGTACCGGGGCTGCCATCTTGGAAGAGGGCGGGGAAGCTCGGAGGCTGCCATCTTTCTTAAGGGTAACGCGTTCTCGCTTTTCCGGAGTTGGGAGTCCAAGACCGGAGAGTGAATTCTTTGGAACCATCTTTGCTACGGGCAGGCAATTACTGACAATTCTTGTTTTCCTAAACTGCAGATGGTCGTTTCTTCAGAACTCTGAAAAACATTTTCATACCTCAGCAAATGATGAAAAATACCTGTTGATGCATAAAAACGCTCACCGTTTCTGTCTGATGGGGTGAAAATGATCACAGTATTTCCTGCTTGTAAAGCAATAGTTGAATTATTTATTATCGTTACTTTGTATCATTCACTGCAATGTAAAACTGCTACCGGTAGTTGACATTATTGCACCTGAACTGGGACATCCAATGGGAGTCCCAGCTGCTACAGTTCCCCTGGATCTCAGCAGTTTCTATACAATGATGCATGTGGTGTAGCGCTGTGGTGTAGCAGGTAAAGCCGCCGCTTGTAGTGCTGGCATCCCATACAAATGCTGGTTCAAGTCCCGGCTGCTCCACTTCCAGCTCTCTGCTAATGTGCCTGGGAAAGCAGTAGAAGATAGCCCAAGTCCTTGGGCCCCTGCACCCACATGGGAGACCCGGAATAAGCTCCTGGCTCCTGGCTTTGGGCTGGCCCAACCCCGGCTGTTGGAGCCATTTGGAGAGTGAATCAGCGGATGGACAATCTCTGTAAAACCATTAAAGACGGTCAAAGGTCAACTTCAGGTGCTTCCAGCTTCAACAAGCTGCGTCACCCTACGCAAGTTTCTTAAGATTTCTGTATCTCAGCTGCCCTAAGAGTAAAAGACAGAGATGGAATTTGTAGCTATTTAAAAGGTGCACTGTAAGGGTTAAATGAATCACTCTGCCGAATAGCCTAGAATCCGTCTGACCCATGGTAAAAGTTCTAAAGGGTTAGCTGTTATCATGGGGGTTTTCTTGCCTGCACGAGGACTATTTATAAACATACTGCACCTCTCTAGTCATTCTTTCTTTCCCAAAACACCAAAGCAAAAGGGGGAAAAAAGCAAACACTCTCACCGACACGGTCCTGTAGTCCTCTTGGTATTAAAAACACATCATTCACTAGTGTTATGTGTCAGATGCGATAATCAGTTTATCCAACATGGAGTGTGTCTTGCTCATGTTTCTAGCATACCGTTAATCTTTCTGAAGTGACCACTTCCAGCTGTGACAATTTGCAATTTGTATGGCTAATGATTATTATGAATTCCAAGCATGTGTCGTACATGACTGGTCTTTATGTTAAAGTGGCAACTTGGCTAATCTTCTGCTCTCTTGACTTCCTGTTTCTGAAACTCAGTGTTTGTCTCCGTCCACTTTTCTTACCTAGATGTTTGTGGAGGAAACCACTCCCTGTATGCTGAAGATCCCCAGAGTTGATTGCCAGCCCTGGACCGGCCTGGCGTGTCCAGTTCACATGGCTAGGCTTTCACTGGCATCTCCACATGGACATCCCAGAGCAGCTCAAGTTCTCTGTCTGAAACTACCTAATTCTGTTAACTGCTTCACCATCTTCAAGGAGAAAAGATTTTGTTTTAGTCGCTCTCCGAGACTCTATGCATTTATTCTCCTAAAAACTCATTCATTGAAGTGCATTATTCTGACTGAGTCTTGCTGAGTGCAGTTGTTGGATATCGACCTAAACCTATTTCTGAGGTCTGAGTCGTTTTCCCAAATGTAAGACGCCCGGTAGTTTCAGGCTGTAGTTACACCTGCTACCAGCAGAGGGAGATCGTTTCTTTCAATTTTGCTTTCTGACAAGGAGCCCCAACAAAGGCGTTGTTAGTTGAGCGTTTCTTGGATAGAATTTTCGAAAACCAGACCATTAGCGATCTTGGAAGGTGTTTGAGGATGCTGCAGAGGGAATAACTTTTCTTTCACCAAATGGGCAATCAGGAGACCAGCCCTGATCAATCAGACAGCATCTGTCATGGAGCCAGTTCCTCTCTGTTTCCCTTTCTATAAAGTGCGGGATAGGACCAGTGAGCACCAAAATTTAGGATGTAGTGGCAGTTTCTCTCTCCAAGGGACATGCCATCCACAGGTGTCGGCAAGGACCATAAAGCAGGAGCCTCTGCGTCCAGTGAGCTGTGGCACAGGCCCTGTACTCATTTGGTTCACGTTAGGAGCTTGCAGGGGAGGGGCCTGCATCATGGTGCAATGGGTTAAGCTGTAGCCTGGTTCGCTGTCAGCGTCCTGTGGCACCTTGGGCATCCTGTACTAGAGCACCAGTTCTAGCCCAGGCTGCTTGGTTCTGACCCAGTTCCCTGCTTATGGGCCTGGGAAGCAGTGGATGATGGCTCCGGTACTTGGGCCTCTGTCACACCCATGGAGACCAAAGTGGAGTTCCTGGCTCCTGCCTTCGTCCTGGCCCAGAACTGGCTGTTGCTGCCATTCAGGGAATGAACCAGCTGATGGAACATCTTTGTCTTTCCCTCTATCTCTGTCACTGTGCATTTCAAATAAATAAAGCAAATCTCTTTTTTTCCTAAGACTTATTTATTTTATTTGAAAGTCAGAGTTACACAGAGAGAGGAGAGGCAGAGAGAGAGAGAGAGAGAGAGAGAGAGAGAGGTCTTCCATTTGATGGTTCACTCCCCAATCGGCCACAATGGCCGGTGCTGCGCCGATCTGAAGCCAGGAGCCAGGAGCTTCTTCTGGGTCTGTGGGTGCTGGGGCCAAGGAGTTGGGCCATCTTCTACTGATTTCCCAGGCCAAGGCAGAGAGCTGGATTGGAAGTGGAGCAGCCAGGTCTCGAACTGGCACCCATATGGAATGCCGGCGCTTCAGGCCAGGGCATTAACCTGCTGCACCACAGAGCTGGCCCCCCAAAATTTTTTATGGTTGGTATACAACATAAAGCTGTCTGATATGTGATGGGAATACAACAGCAAAGCCCTTAGTGAAAAAAATTTATATTTATTGCACAACCTGAGGTTTTTAAAACAGTTAAGAAATAAATGGCAGCTTACCAATATTTAAAATGTAGGTGACTTTTGACCCGGAGAATATCTATTGCCACTTTGTTTCTAATCACAAAAAAACTGGATACAAGTAAAGGTTCATCACTAGAAGATCTGTTTATAAGAAGTCATGGTGCATCTATAAAAGGGGTAAAATCCAGCTGTTAAAAAAGTTAGACAAGCCTGGTGCTAAGTGATCTTAAAGAACTATAGGTAAGTTTTAAAGAAAGCAAGCAATGAGCAGCGTGTGTCTATGCTGCTGTTGGTAAGTTGGGATTTATTAGTGAGTGTATCTAGCTCTAGAAAGATACAAGGAAGTTGTAACAGTAGTAGACCTGGTGGCAGGGAGAGGCTGGCCTGGTAGCTGGGGGTGGGGGTGGGGGCTGGTGGATGGACTTAATGTTTCTTACCTATTCCAAAGAAGTCAAAACACAGGAGATGGATTTCAGTGGGGCATACTTTGGATGGACTCTGGGCGAGCATCGCGTGGAAACTGGTCAGGAAGGCTCCCACCGCCTTGCTCGGCCTGGCTTCGTTCCTCCTCTCCAGCCACGTCCCATTCGGTCTTCACACCGCAGAGATGGTCCCGAAGCACCACTGTTGACACCTGGCCTCTCTGCCTGCCGTCACCGTGACCTAGGGGGTCCCGGCCAGCCTTCATCCTGACATTCCAGGCTGTGTAAGTACCCTGGTCTCGGTTCTGTCGTGCCCTGGTGCTTCAGGCAAGGTAGAGTTTCAGAGTGAGAGGGTGAGACCGTGTGGATCCGGGCCCTACCTGTGATGGTGCCTCCGGTGAGCTGCTTGACCCTTGTGTGCCTCAGCTTCTTCATCTGTGAAATGAGCACACCAATGGCACCTGCTTAGCCACTTAACACAAGTGCGCGACACGCATCAGCTGTGACTATTAGTGAAGATCTGCTTTTGTCTTTTATGCATTTCACAATTTGTCATTTTAGGTTGGCTTATTGTTTCTCATCCCTCTCTCCTAGTGGGCACTGGGACTATGACTCCAGGGAGTCATGGAACTTGGTCGTTTTATTTAATTTATTATTTATTTTTGAACTATGGAATGCTTCACGAATTTGCGTGTCGTCCTTGTGTAGGGGCCATGCTAATCTTCTCTGTATTTTAGTATATGTGCTGCCGAAGTGACCACATTTTAATTTTTCAGCCAGTTTATAATGCTTAACCGGATGAAAAGGTTCTGATTTTGGTCCTGCCCTGACCTTGAATGTGCCTGATCATTGTCCCATTTCTTTCTTTCTCTCTCTTATTTTATTTTATTTATTTATTTTTTTGACAGTCAGAGTGGACAGTGAGAGAGAGAGAGAGAAAGGTCTTCCTTTGCCGTTGGTTCACCCTCCAATGGCTGCCGCGGTCGGCGCGCTGCGGCCGGCACACTGCACTCATCCTCTCATCTGATGGCAGGAGCCAGGTGCTAGGTGCTTTTTCCTGGTCTCCCATGGGGTGCAGGGCCCAAGCACTTGGGCCATCCTCCACTGCACTCCCAGGCCACAGCAGAGAGCTGTCCTGGAAGAGGGGCAACTGGGACAGAACCCGGCGCCCCGACCAGGACTAGAACCCGGTGTGCCAGCGCCGCATGATGGAGGATTAGCCTATTGAGCCACGGCGCCGGCCTAAATTCAACAATTTTTGAGTGAGTCTGTCCTGTGTGCCAGGCTCTGTGTGAGGAGCTGGGGATGAAGCAGTGAACAAAACAGACACAAATGAAGGCTAGTGTGAGGCACAGTGGTTACCACTCCACTTGCAACGATGCATCCCAGACAATAGTGCCGATTCAAGTCCTAGTCCCTTCTCTTCCGCCAATCCAGCTCCCTGCTAATGGGTCTGGGAAAGCTGTGAAAGATGGCCCAAGTCCTTAGGCTTAGGTCCCTGCTACCCATGTGGGAGACCCAGATGGAGCTCCTGGCTCCTGGCTTCAGTCTGGTCCAGCCTTGGCTTTTGCAGTCATTTGCTTTTCAAAAAAATAAATAAACCTTAAACACACACACGCACAGACAAAAAATGCCTGCCATCTTTGAGCTAAGAGACTCAGTGCACAGCGGCCGGGTATCTGACCCTTCTCTGACCTGAATTCCAATCCTGACCGGCCATCAGATTCCTCCAGGAGTTTAAGGAAGAATCTGAGGCAATGATCACAGGAGGGCCCCGGAACCTGCATTTTTAGATTTATTATATGTATGTGAAAGGCAGAGTTACGGAGAGAGAGAGAGAGGAGAGGCAGAGAAATCATCCATCTGCTGGTTCACTCCCCAAATGGCTGCAGCAGCTGGGGCTGGGCCAGGGCAAAGCCAGGAGCTTCTTCTGGGTCTCCCACATGGATGGCAGGGGCCCAAGGATTTAGGCCATCTTCTGCTGCTTTCCCAGGTGTGTTAGCAGGGAGCTCGATGCGCAGTGGAGCAGCCAGGACTCTAACCAACCCATACGGGATGTTGGCACTGTAGGCAGCAGTTCAACCCACTGTGCCACAGCGCCGGCGCCAAAACCTGCACTTTTGAAAGGAAGCACTAACACGGGTGGTGGTGGGGGGGCGCTCAAGTTCTATCACAAGTTTTTAAAAAAATATTTATCTGGAAGTCAGAGTTAGCGAGAAAGAGAGGTCTTCCATCCACTAGTTCACTCTCCAAATGGTCCAACTGCCAGGGCTGGACCAGAGCAAAGCCAGGAGCTAGGAGCTTCTTCCAGGTCCCCGACGTGGGTGCAGGGGTCTCCGTTGCCTTCTGCCGCCCGTCGGCAAGGAGCTGGATGGGAACTCCAGCAACCTGGACTCAGACCGGCACCCATACGGGATGCCAGTGTCACCTGCTAAGCCACAGTGCAGGCCCCAAGCTTGGGGTTTTTAATGATAGTGACTTAAACACTTCTTGTACCAGTTGTATTTGCCAAACTTCCCTTTTGCTGTGACTTTCCCTCCGTTGCTTGAATCCGTGTGTGTCACAGCGGGATTCCAGGTATATACTTTTCAGGGTCTCTGCATCATTCAAATGTGAGGACCCCGGTGCTGTCTGGACTGACCACGTCTGCTCAACAGAGCCTTGCCCCCCAGCTTGAGAGGGAGTGGGCTCCGGCCCCGCCTGTGCCCCAGAGGTCGCAGGAGGCCTGTGCGCCCCAGGAGTCTGCAGATGGCTCCTGCGCTTCCAGTGTTGACACAGGCGGTGAAAGCTGAAGCCCTCCCGCCTGGCCACAAGCTGTGAGGACAGGCTTGGTAAGGGTCTCCCCTACACACCAGGCTGCTCCCTTAAAAGGCATTTTCTGAACCTAACCCGTGGTGATGGGGTAAGTCAGGAGCTCGGGAATCAAAGGGAAGTTAACGCCTGTCTAACCCGTCTAACCCCGCTCCCTCCTGCGCGGATCTGCCCTCAGCTCCCCCTCTGCCCTCAGTGACTCCTTTCCCTAAGGGAGGCTTCCCTCCCCCAGGCTCACCAGGCCCTTGGGGAACCTGTGTGCTAACTGCCCGGTTCTCTGTCTCAGACTCAACCCACTGGCCAAGGCCCACAGCGCAGGAGGGCGGCTGCAGGTCTGAAGCCAGCTCTCAGGGTGCTGGGGAGGCGGGCGCTCAAGTTCCGCTCCCCTCCAGCGCCGCCACTCCCACCTGCCACGAACCCCTAGGGGCGACCACGGCCCTTCTCAACATGGCGCCCCGCCCCGGCCGCCCCGCGCCGTCCCGCCGCGCTGACGTAAGTGCGCGCGCGCACGCGCGTGTGTTCGCCGCGCCCGGCCCCCCGCGCATGCGCGCTCCGCGCTGTCTTCTCAGCCCCAGCAGCTGCGGCGGCGGCGGCGGCGTTTGAGTGGGGGAAGATGGCGGCTCCGGGCGGCTCGGGGTCCCGCCAGCCGTGAGGAGCCCCGAGCGCTGCCAGCGCGGCCCGAGGCAGAGCGCTTCTGCTCTGGCCCTGTCCCCGGCTCCCTCAGCACCGTCGCCGGCGGAGCGGACCCGAGAGCGAGGAGCGGGCTGGGCCAGGTGAGGCCTCTCCCCCTCCGGGGCCGCGGCTGGGAGCCGGCGCCCCTGCCCCTTTATTCCCCAGCCCCGCAGCGGGCAGCGGGCGCCTAGGGTCCGGCGCTGCCCTGCACCTGCGGGAGGCTCGGTCCTGCCCGGCCTGGGCGCCTCGCTGTCGTCGACCTCGGGCCCCTTGGGGGAGGCGGGGAGGCGAGCCCCTTTCCCAGCCAGCCATTGCACCGGGAGCGAAGGCATCCCGCCACGGGGCCGCGAAGGGGCGTGTGGCCTGGGCCAGGATGGCCCTGGGTAGCCTTTCTCCCCGGCCCCCGGACCCTTGGCTCCTTGCGAGAGGAGCCGGAGTCCAGCGCCCTGCAGACCTGGGGCTGCGGCGACTGGCATTGGCCTGTAACACGGGGACGCGGCGGCCTATCCTGCCTTTCTGAGTGTTTCCCTGGAGAAGTGGGGCCGCTGATGCCCTTGCTCGGGGCCAGCAAGTGCACGTTGTGGCCGGCGAGGGCGGTTAGTGCCGGGAGAGCGAAGGTGTAAGCGAAGGCAGAACAGCCGTGAGGTCTGGGTGGTCTGCAGCGTGACTTCGGCGCTCGCGCGGCTCGTGGGAAGCCTTGGGGCTGTTGAGGGTCGGGAGAACCCATCGCGGTGCGAGACTTGGGCTGGGAGAAGGAGGGGACGGGTCGGTCTTCGGGCTCTGCGGCGGCGGGGCTCGGAGGCCTCGGAGGGCGGCTCGGGCACGTCGGGTCCCAGGTCGCACCTGCTGGCCGCGATGCTGCGCTGTGCGTGGTGGTCCTCGATGAGAACAACTTTCTGTTGTTCTGCGTGAACTGGAAGCCTTCGGCGTCTTCCACGCAGGGAAGCCGGTTGAGCCGTGGGGCTGTTCCCGAGGAATGATGGCTTCCCTTGGAATGGGCTGTGTGCAGTTGTGCAGCCCGCAGCTTTGCTTGGCTACACCAGCTACCGTTTGTAACAAATTGGTGTTGCTTGTGCGGGAGAATGATGACATCATGGGTTAACACGGGGAGGAGGGGAGTGTTGGGATGCGGTGCGGGCCTGTGGCTGCTCAGCGGGGATGCGCTGTGGCACGTTCGGAGCCCTGAGCGCTTTCGTGCGCGGAGCCTGGCTGGGGTCTCCGCTGCGGTAGGCCCTGCTCCCGGTTTGGTAAGACCAATACAGATATGCCGCTCGGTCTGTAGTGACCCCTGGGTGTGCTGTGCACTTCACAAAGCTTTTGTTAAACTGACATCTCTTTTTTTTGATATTTGCTAATTCTTTGACCATTTTTTCGTTTTTCTATTCTTAAAGCATTTCCCATAGACATTTGTAGGGTTTCTTAGTGCCTTTGCTACAGATGTAAACCTGAGCCAACAGGAAGCTGGAGAGCCACTCGGCATATTAATTTTCTAATGAAGACCCGTGGAAATAATGCAGTGCAACCGCACGGTGGCTTGCATTCTGCTTCTTGGCATAATGTGTTGCGTTGTTGTGCTAAATCATCATCAGGTATTGATGCAACGTCATGACGCCTGTGACCTCATTCACACCTGCATTTCGAGTTTTGCAGTTTCTTGCCTGTTACAGAACAAAATCAGAAAAATACATGAGGATTCTTGTTTTTAACGACTGACTTCTGGAAGGGCCTTTGATACTGTTCCATGTAGGTGAAGCCCTTTGGTGAGATTCAGAAGTCTTCTACTTACTATGAGCCGCAAGCAGGGAAAATACTGGCAGAAGCCCTGAGTTAGGAGAGTATGGAGGTCCTGAGGACAAGCTGTCTCAAAGATGAACACATACAGGGTGGGCTTAGTGAATTCACAACTCTTTATAAACCAGAAACTCGTGTCAAATAATGCCCTTCCTGCTTCACAAGACTGTATGTGGATCAGAAGCCATAATGTTTGTTAAAGTGTGTTGTACAGTGTAGACTGAAAGGCAGGTACAAGAGTGAATGTTCCTATTTTATGAAGCCTGTTGAGGGCCCTCCCGTGTGCTAGGCATTTTGGGAGGTAGGTACCACTGCTTCTGAGGCAGGTGGGGGTTATGCACAGCTGCGGAGGGTTTGTCTGGGGAGCCGGGCTAGGACACCACCTGAGCTGCTTGTCCTCCGAGAGTGGAGCCGGAAGGCTTCTCAGAGCCCCGAGGGCTTTCCCCAGGCTTTCCTTCTGCAGAAGTCTACCTTTTGTGAAAGCCTTGCTTTATGAACATTTGAGCATTCTGTCCAATCCTTTCCTCTTTCATTCATTCACTCCCAGGACACTTCCCACACAGCATGCCCCAGTTACGGTTTCTGCATTCTCAGAAATCCAGCAGTCTGGAGAAGTGAGTCACAGGCGCAGGTGACAAACGAACGTTGCAGCTGTAGTTAGAGATCTTGGACTGCTGAGCGGTGACAACTGGAGAGAGATGCCGTGTTTCAGTTTTTGTTTTGTAAACTCCCACAAGAGGCTGCACATGTTTTCAGCTTGATCACATTTACTTACTAAATGTTTAGTTGACGTCCTTAGTGTGTTGACTGTAGTCAGCATGAGAAGAAACTACTTTTTTGCATGAAGCTAACAGCTTAACCCAGAAAACCATGGTTGAGTCTGTTAATATGGATGGAGGTTGGTTAGCTTTTGTGATACTGAACTTCTGTATGCCAATACAAGTTTACATCTTGGTGCTATTGTTTTATAATTAATTTAGCATGTTGCCCCCTATCCTGCAACATTTTTATGAACTTTTGGAGTGAATAGAATATGCGGCACTGTTATTTGAACATGAAGCATCTCTATCTTAATTGTGCTTTAAGTCTGTGATAGAAAAGTGCTGTTTTCATTTTTCTGTATCGTCTGTTACATGTAAGGGGATGTGACAGACAGACAAGTCTTTTTTTTTTTTAGAGGCAAAGGCAGAGAGAGACAGAGAGAAAGGTCTTCCATCCACTGGTTCACTGCCCAAATGGTCACAACGTCCAGAGCTGGGCCGATCCGAAGCCAGGAGCATCTTCCGGTTCCCACACGTGCATGCAGGGGCCCAAGAACTTGGGCCATCTTCTACTGCTTTCTCAGGCCATAGCAGAGAGCTGGATCGGAAGTGGAGCAGCCAGAACTCTAACCGGCACCCCTATGGATGCAGTCACTGCAATTGGCGGCCCCAACAAGTCATTTTAGAATTCTGAAGGTTGGGCATTTGGCCTCATAGTTAAGATGTGTGCATTCTGTATCAGAGGGCCTGAGTTTAATGACTAGCTCTGGCGCCTGATTTTAACTTCCTGCCAGTGTGGACCCTGGAGACAGCAGGTGATGGCTCACGTCGTTGAGTTCCTGCCGCCCACGATGAACACATGGATCATGTTCCTGGCTGCTAGCTGCAGCACATCGCAGGCCTAGTCTTTTCAGGCATTTAGGGGTGTGAATTAGGGGACAAGAACTCTCTCATTCTCTTTTTCTTTCAGACTCTCCAATAAGAAAAAATAAGAATTTTGTTTATTTGAAAGGAAGAGTTACAGAGAGGGAGAGACAGAGAGAGAGGTCTTTCACCTGTTGATTCACTCCCCAAATGGCCACAATAGTGGGGAGTGGGCCAGGCTGACGCCAGGAGCTTCATCCAGGTCTCCCACGCGGGTGCAGGGGCCTAAGTATTTAGGTCATCTGCTGCTGCTTTCCTAGGTGCATTCGCAGGGAGCTGGATGGGAGATGCAGCAGCTGGGACTCAAACTGGTACCTATGTGGGATGCGGCTTAACCTGGTATGCTACAATGCCAGCCCTAGTGCAACTAATTTTTAAAAATTATTTAAGTTCAAGAGGCCATGCCAAAATCTATAAATTTGAAATAGTTTAATTTCTGTTAATGCAAGCAGGTTTTTGTTTTAGTATTCCTTGAGCATATTTAATATTTAGAGTAATTAAAATTTATTTTGTCTGAAAGAGAGACAAAGATGTCTCATGCTGATTCATTCCCTGAACGCCTGCAGCATCCAGGGCCTGGGCCATCACCTGCTGCTCCCTAGGGTGTGCGTTGGCGGGAAGCTGGATGTGGGAGTTCAGCCACTCTGATGTGGAATGTGGGTGTCCAAAGGAGTGTCTGAACCAGTGCACCAAATGCCCACCCAAGGGTAATTTTATTTCAGCTATTAAGGAATTTACTGGTATGATGTGATCTTGCAAATTTGTTTTCTTTATTGTTCTTTGATAAGACAAAGTGTTTTTTATTTTATTTTATTTGAAAGGCAGAGCTTTAGACAAAGAGGAAGAGGCAGAGGGGTCTTCCATCAGCTGGTTCACTCCCAGTGGCCGCAATGGCTAGGGCTGGGCCAGATGGAAGCCAGGAGCTGCTTCTGGTCCTCCCTTGTGGGTGCAGGGGCCCAAGCAGTTGGACTATCCTCTGCTGCCTTCCCAGGTGCATCAGTAGGGAGCTGGATTGGAAGTGGAGCAGCCAGGACTCGAACTGGTACCTATATGGAATGCCAGTGTGCCAGGTGGCAGCTTTATCTCCTGTCCACAATGCTGGCCACTTTGTTGAAAAGTTTCTTAGTAAAGAATTGATGCAATAGTTACCTCTCAAGTGGCAAATCAGATTGTTTGCTGTTTTCTGTATTACTGTAAATGTTTAAATATTAATTATTGTATACTTGGTTACAGCCATCACACTTTAAAAAAAAAGATTTACTTATTTCAGAGGCAGAGTATCAGAGGGAGAGGGAGAGACAGAGTGAGAGAGAACATGAGCTCTTCCATTGCTGGTTCATCTCCAAATGGCTGCAACAGCTGGATCTGGACCGGGCTGGAGCCAGGAGCCAGGAGCTTCATCTGGATCTCTCACGTGGGTGGCAATGTCCCAAGCACTTGGGCCATCTTTGGCTGCATTTCCAGGCCCAGTTAGCAGGAAACTGGATCAGAAAGTGGAACAGCCAGCTAGGTGCTGTGGTGTAGCACATAAAGCCGCTGCCTACAGTGTGGGCATCTCATATGGGCATTGGTTCAAGTCCCAACTGCTCCAGTTCCGATCCAGCTCTCTGCTATGGTCTGAAAAAGCAGTAGAAGATGGCCCAAGTCCTTGAGCCCCTGCACCCGTGTGGGAGACCCGGAAGAAACTCTTGGCTTCGGATCGGCCCCACTCCGGCCGTTGTGGCCATTTGGGTATGAACCAGTGGGTGGAAGACTTCTCTTTCTTTCTCTGCCTGTGCCTCTCTCTAACTCTGTCTTTCAAATAAGTAAAAATAAATAAATAAATTAAATCTTTATAAGAAATAAAAGTGGACTTGAACTGGCACCCTACTATGGGACGCTGGCCCCACTCAACCTGCTGTGCCTTAACGCTGGCCCCACCCTTGCAATTTTTGACTTTGAAATCTGGCCAGTAGGATCCTCTTTGAAAAGTAGGTGTTATATACTTTTGATTTTTTTTTTTTTTGACAGGCAGAGTGGACAGTGAGAGAGAGAGACAAAGATCTTCCTTTTGCCGTTGGTTCACCCTCCAATGGCTGCCACGGATGGCGCGCACTGCGGCCGGCGCACCGCGCTCATCCCATGGCAGGAGCCAGGAGCTAGGTGCTTTTTCCTGGTCTCCCATGGGGTGCAGGGCCCAAGCACTTGGGCCATCCTCCACTGCACTCCTGGGCCACAGCAGAGAGCTGGCCTGGAAGAGGGGCAACCGGGACAGAATCCAGCGCCCCGACCGGGACTAGAACCTGGTGTGCCGGCGCCGCAAGGTGGAGGATTAGCCTGTTGAGCCACGGCGCGGGCCGGTGTTACATACTTTTGACATTCCCTATAGGTCTTTGGGTGCTTCTCTTGTTTTTGTCACAAGTTATCCCAGGGTCACCTTGTACTCTCCCTGGCTTTGACCTGAAATCAGTCATTTTTCCAGGAGGACCTAGTGTCTGCTTTAGGGAAACCAAGATCTAAGTGCTCGGGTGGCTCTGCTTCAGGGTCTTCATTGTTTGCAGGTCCTTCTCCGAGGCAGAACGAGAAAAATAATGCTTATTAGAAATCAAGATTTTGTATTGATATTTACAGTTGAATTTTAACATATTACATTTTTATGTTTAGATTTTATGTTTTTCTTCTCTTACACTGAAAATCTTGGTTTTAATAATATTAACATTTATTTGCTTTGAAGTTTAAAAATACAGTACCCATATTACTACTTTTTTATTTTATTTATTTATTTATTTGACAGGTAGAATTATAGACAGTGAGAGAGAGAGAGACAGAAAGGTCTTCCTTCCGTTGGTTCACTCCCCAAATGGCCACTATGGCCAGTGCTGTGCTGATCCGAAGCCAGGAGCCAGGTGCTTCCTCCTGGTCTCCATGTGGGTGCAGGGGTCCAAGCACTTGGGCCATCCTCCACTGCCCTCCTGGGCCACAGCAGAGAGCTGGACTGGAAGAGGAGCAACTGGGACTAGAACCCGGCGCCCATATGGGGTGTCGGCGCCGCAGACGGAGGATTAACCAAGTGAGCCATGGCACCGGCCCCCATATTACTACTAACAGAATTATTAAGGTAAATTTAACATTTCTTTACAGTTATTTATTTATTTTATCGTTATTTTTATCCTTAAAATATTTCATCCAAAAGGAACTAACCCCAAAATGAAAGAAGTACCAGATATTTCAGACAGAGGGGATGTATTACAGGGGATTGGAACAAGTCTGTTTCAAGACTGGAAGAGCAAAAAAAAAGTAGGGTAATAACCTGAGGTTGCTAACTGTAGGGTGAAACTCTTACCTAAGGGGAAAACAAAGGTCCGAGAAGGTGTTCTCAGGTCTTTTAAGACTGTGAAGGAGGATCAGCACCTCAGCCTCACTTTCGGAGCTGGGAACGCGAGCAGGAGGTGCCAGTTGTCATGTGGGATGGACAGAAGTACTGGAGCCGCCACCTGCTGCCCTCCATGACACGCCTAACAGCGAGGCAGCGTTGGGAGCAGTCAGACTGAGACCCAGGCACTCTGACACCGATGCAGGCATCCCAGAGAGAGTCTTAACTACTTTACTAAACACCCACGCCTTAACCTTGAGTCTAAAAGTACTTCCTTAATTTGTGTATGCAGTGCTTGTTGGTAAGATTCCTGGGCCCATCCCTGTTTTCTAAAATAATACCCAGGAAATCTACCTGGTAGGTGACCTCCCTCCCTCCCGCCCTCCTTTCCTTTTTTGACAGGCAGAATTACAGTGAGAGAGAGACAGAGAGAAAGGTCTTTCTTTTCCTGTTGGTTCACCCCCTCAAATGTCCACTATGGCAGACGCATTGCGCCAATCTGAAGCCAGGTGCTTCCTCCTGGTCTCCTATGTGGGTGCAGGGCCCAAGCACTTGGCCATCCTCCACTGCCTTCCCGGCCACAGCAGAGAGCTGGACTGGAAGAGGAGCAACCGGGACAGAATCTGACGCCCCGACCAGGACTAGAACCTGGGGTGCTGACGCCCAGGCGGAGGATTATTGATTTTTATAATCAAGTAAACTGGTCAAACAAAAGATTTACTTTATGTGCATACACTGCTGTTATTTAAAATTTTCAAGGATAAGGAAGAGTCAAGACTTTATCTGCCTTCCATGAATTTAAAATCTGATTATGGAGAAAAAGTCACACATAAAAACTTGTAACTTGGCCAGCGCCACTGCTCACTAGGCTAATCTTCCGTCTGTGGCGCTGGCACCCCGGGTTCTAGACCCGGTCGGGGCGCCAGATTCTGTCCCGCTTACTCCTCTTCCAGTCCAGCTCTCTGCTGTGGCCCGGGAGAGCAGTGGAGGATGGCCCAGGTCCTTGGGCCCTGCACCCCATGGGAGACCAGGAGAAACACCTGGCTCCTGGCTTCGGATCGGCTCAGCGCCGGCCGCAGCAGCCATTTAGGGGGTAAACCAGCAGAAAAAGGAAGACCTTTCTCTCTGTTTCTCTCACTGTCTAACTCTGCCTGTCAAAAAACAAAACAAAAAAACTTGTAACTGTGACTGATGATGGAAGGAGGGACTTTCCTCTGGTCTAGAGAAATGAGTGTTTTAGTTAGGCAGGGACAGGAGGGCATTGTTCCTTTGCTCAGAGCATTGGGAGAAAAAAGAAATGGAAATGACAGTTCCATCCCCTTGCTATATCTTGTGAAAATGTGTTCTGCTCTTTGCAGAGTATTTTTGCGTGTCAGTGGGGAAGCTGGCTTTGCTTGCAGGCTGAGATCTGATGGGAACACTGGGGGACTGTGGAGTACCTTGGGTTCTTCCTCAAATACCATTTTACCATGCTGCTTGTCTGCTCACAGGTAGAGAATGCCTGGAAACTACAACATGATATTTTTAAAAAAAGATTTATTTATTTGAAAGGTGGGGTTCAGAGAGGGAGGGAGAAGTAGAGAGATCTTACATCCACTGGTTTGCTTTCCAAATTGCTGCAACAGCCAGAACTGGGCCAGACTGAAGCTAGAGTCCGGGTGTCCCTTATGGGTAAAGGGGCCGACGCAGTTGGGCTGTCCTCTGCTGCCCTCCCAGGCGCGTTAGCTGCAGCTGGTAGCCTAACCGCCATGGCATGCCCCTTATCTAGTTTTGACACATGTTGCATTTTAACACTCCTTTAAGACTGCTGGCTCAGAGTGCTAGGACTAGCAACATCAAGGTTAGAGCGCAGAATGTCAGGTGGCAGCCCAGGCTTACTGAATCCAAATCTGTAGTTTAAGCTAGATTCACATTAACATTTGAGAAGCACAGAAACCTTGAGCGATTTCAGTGAGGTGTGCTTTCACCTGCGTTTCTTATGGTTTGGTTGTTCTTTTACCTCTGACAGGTTGGTTCTGCTATGCTCTCCCCCCCTGTAATGTTTTTTCTTCCACTTGAGGGACAGAGCAACAGCGAGAGGGAAAAGGAGGGACAGAGACAGAGAACTTCTGTCTGTTAGTTCACACTCCAGATGCCCACAATAGCCAGGGTTGGTCTAGGCCCAAAGCCAGGAGCCCAGAACTCTGTCTGGGTCTCTTGCTGTCTCCCAGGATGCATTAGCAGGAAGCGGGATAACTGGGACTCAAACCAGCACTCTGATGTGGGATGGAGTGTTGCAAGCAGCTTAAACTGCTGTGCCACAGTTCCTTCCCTACTGTGCACTCTGAACCTAATGTAGGTGAAATATGTGAACGTTGTGTTGCGAATGAAAGTTCAATTGGCCGGCGCCGTGGCTCAACAGGCTAATCCTCTGCCTTGCGGTGCCGGCATACCGGGTTCTAGTCCCGGTTGGGGCGCCGGATTCTGTCCCGGTTGCCCCTCTTCCAGGCAAGCTGTCTGCTGTGGCCCGGGAGAGCAGTGGAGGATGGCCCAGGTGCTTGGGCCCTGCACCCCATGGGAGACCAGGAGAAGCACCTGGCACCTGGCACCTAGCTCCTGCCATTGGATGAGTGCGGTGCGCCGGCCACAGCGCGCCGACTGCGAAGGCCATTGGAGGGTGAACCAACGGCAAAGGAAGGCCTTTCTGTCTCTCTCTCACTGTCCACTCTTCCTGTCAAAAATAAAAAAAAAAAAAAAGGAAGTTCAATTGCAGAAATCTTTATACAGTATTATTAAATAGTATTAAAATTAAGTTTAGCCAGATTTCTTTATATCATGAAGAATGCAGAAGAGTGCATATGCAGTTTAAACAATAATTATAGGCTGGTGCCGCAGCTCACTTGGCTAATCCTCTGCCTGCAGTGCCGTCACCCCTGGTTCTAGTCCCGGTTGGGGCGCCAGATTCTGTCCCAGCTGCTCCTCTTCCAGTCTAGCTCTCTGCGGTGGCCTGGGAAGGCAGTGGAGGATGGCCAGGTGCTTGTGCCCTGCATCCGCATGGGAGACCAGGAGGAAACACCTGGCTCCTGGCTTCGGATCTGCACAGTGTGCCAGCCATAGCGGCCATTTGTGGGGGTGAACCAACGGAAAAGGAAGACCTTTCTCTCTGTCTTTCTCTCTCACTCTCACTGTCTAACTTTGCCTGTCAAAAAAAAAAAAAAAAAAGAATAATTATAGGCCAGCGCCACAGCTCACTTGCCTAATCCTCCGTCTGCGGCGCCGGCACCCCAGGTTTTAATCCCGGTCAGGATGCCGGATTCTGTCCCGGTTGCTCCTCTTCCAGTCCAGCTCTCTGCTGTGGCCCGGGAGTGCAGTGGAGGATGGCCCAAGTGCTTGGGCCCTGCACCCACATGGGAGACCAGGAGGAAGCTCCTGGCTCCTGGCTTCGGATCAGTGCGGTGCACCGGCAGCAATGCACCGGCTGTAGCGGCCACTTAGGGGGGTGAACCAGCGGAAGGAAGACCTTTTTCTCTGTCTCTCTCTCACTGCCTGTCAAAAATAAAATAATAAAAAAGAATAATTATAAGCAAATACCTGTGTAACCATCATCCAGTCAAGAAGCAGAATGTGGCTGATGTCCCAGAGGTCCTTCCGTTGTACCCATCTCTGATTACAGCCATTTGCCTCTCTCGCAGAAGTAACCATGTCCTAACTTTTGTGGTAATTTTCTCTTAATAGTTTTACCAATGATGAATGTATCCTCAAATAGTAACTTGATTTTGCTTGTCAACTTTACATAAAGGGAACCATGCTTTAGATATTCTTTTGTTGCCTTCTTTTGCTAAATATTAGACATGTATCCATTTGTTATGTAGGTTTCTTTTTTTCTTTTTTTTTTTTTTTTTACAGGCAGAGTGGACAGTGAGAGAGAGAGACAGAGAGAAAGGTCTTCCTTTTGCCGTTGGTTCACCCTCCAATGGCCGCCGCGGATGGCGCGCTGCGGCCGGCGCACCGCGCTTGTCCGATGGCAGGAGCCAGGAGCCAGGTGTTTTTCCTGGTCTCCCCATGGGGTGCAGGGCCCAAGCACCTGGGCCATCCTCCACTGCACTCCTGGGCCACAGCAGAGAGCTGGCCTGGAAGAGGGGCAACCGGGACAGAATCCGGCGCCCCGACCGGGACTAGAACCCGGTGTGCCGGCGCTGCAAGGCGGAGGATTAGCCTATTGAGCCACGGCGCCGGCCCCATGTAGGTTTCTTTTTTAAGTAGTGAAGCCAGAATGAAGTTTTCAACAACTTAACTATTAAAATATTTGTTTATTTGAAAGGCAGAGTTACAGAGAGGCAGAGGCAGAGAGAGAGAAAGAGAGAGAGGTCTTCCATCTGCTGCTTCATTCTCTAAATGGTCACAACAGCTGGAGCTGCCAGGAGCCAGGAGCTTCCTCTAGATCTTCCCACATGGGTGCAGGGGCCCAAGCACTTGGGCCATCTTCTGCTTTCCCAGGCCACAGCAGAGAGCTGGATGGGAAGGGGAGCAGCTGGGATTTGGGATGCCGGCACTATAGGCAGCAGCTTTACCCCACTACACCATGGCGCCAGACCCTTTAGCTATTAAATTAAAACTGGATGTTTAGTTCTTTTTGGAAAATACCTATTTATGTGGCCCTTGTCCTGCTTCACTCCCTCTTTTTTTTTTTTTTTTAAGATTTAAAAATTCTATTTATTTGAAAGAGTTACAGAGAGGTGTAGAGCCAGAGAGAGAGAGAGAGAGAGAGAGAGAGAGAGAGAGAAGTCTTTCATCTACTGGTTCACTCTCCAAATGTCAGCAATGGCCAGAGCTGAGCTGATCGAAGCCAGGAGCCAGGAGTGTCCTACAGGTCTCTACTCCCTCTTTAAAGATGAAAAATTGGGGGTCGGGTGCTGTGGCCTGGCCTGAAGCACCGGCATCCCATATAGCTGTGGGTTTGAGACTCAGCTGCTCCACTTCCAATCCAGCTCTCTGCTGTGGCCTGGGATAGCAGAAGATGACCCAAGTCCTTGGGCCCCTGCACCCACGTGGGAGACCCAAAAGAAGCTCCTGGCTTCATATCTGTGCAGCTCAGGCCGTTGTGGCAAATTGGAGAGTGAACCATTGGATGAAAGACCCCCTCCCCCTCTCTCTACCTCTCCTCTCTCTGTGTAACTCTTTCAAATAAAATAAAAAAAATATATATTTTTAAAAGATGCAAAATTGGGGACTGGTACTGTGGTGTAGCAGATAAAGCTATCGCTTGCAGCACCCCATATGGGTGCTGGTTCGAGTCCTGGCTGCTCCACTTCTGATCCAGCTCTCTGCTGTGGTCTGGGAAAGCAGCAGAAGATGGCCCACATCCTTGGACCCCTAGCATCCATGTGGGAGACCAGGAAGAAGCTCCTAGTTCCTGGCTTTGGAAGGGCACAGCTCTGGTCATTGTGGCCATCTGGGGAGTAAACCAGCAGATGGAAAAACTCGCTATCTCTCTGCCTCTGCCTCTTTCTAACTCTGCCTTTCAAATAAATCTTAAAAATGAAAATTGCAAAATTGTATCCATTTGTAAACCATTCAGCACCTTGATTATAAATATTACAAGATTGCTATTTTATAGTTACTTTTTTTAAAGATTATTATTTTTTGACAGGCAGAGTTAGACAGTGAAAGAGAGAGACAGAGAGAAAAGAGAGAAAGGTCTTCATTTTTCCATTGGTTCACCCCACAAGTCGCTGCTGTGGCTGGTGCACTGCGCCAGTCAGGAGCCAGGTGCTTCTCCTGGTCTCCCATGCAGGCGCAGAGCCCAAGCATTTGGATCATCCTCCACTGCACTCCCGGCCCACAGCAGAGAGCTGGACTGAAAGAGGAGGAACCGGGACAGAATCCGGCGCCCTGACCAGGACTAGAACCCTGGGTGCCGGCGCTGCAGGCAGAGGATTAGCCTTGTGAGCCATGGCGCTGACCAAGATTATTTGTTTATTTATTTGATAGGTAGAGTTACACACAGAGGGAGAGACAAAGATCTTCCCACTGCTGATTTGCTCCCCAAATGGCTGCAATGGCCGGAGCTGGACCAATTCTAAGCCATAAGCAAGGTGCTTCTTTGGGTCTCCCATTCAGGTGCAGGGGCCCAAGCGCTTGGACCATCTTCCAGTGCTTTCTTAGGCTACAGCAGAGAGCTGGATCTGAAGAGGGACAGCCAGGACATAAACTGCAGGCAGAGGCTTAACCTACTATGCAACAACACCGGCCCCTAATTACTTTTTTTTTTTTTTTTACTGTAATATTATAAACCATCCTGGGTGACTTTTGTTTTTTTTTTTTTTTTAAAGATTTATTTATTTATTTATTGGACAGGCAGAGTGGACAGTGAGAGAGAGAGACAGAGAGAAAGGTCTTCCTTTGCCGTTGGTTCACCCTCCAATGGCTGCCGCGGTCGGCGCGCTGCGGCCGGCGCACCGCGCTCGTCCAATGGCAGGAGCCAGGAGCCAGGTGCTTTTCCTGGACTCCCCATGGGGTGCAGGGCCCAAGCACCTGGGCCGTCCTCCACTGCACTCCTGGGCCACAGCAGAGGGCTGGCCTGGAAGAGGGGCAACCGGGACAGAATCCGGCACCCCGACCGGGACTAGAACCCGGTGTGCCGGCGCCGCAAGGCGGAGGATTAGCCTGTTGAGCCACGGCGCCGGCCCTGACTTTTGTTTTAAAAGTAGCCTGTTCTATAATCTGTATATTTAAAGTATTCGCTTAAATTATAGTTTAATAGAAATTTAAAAATCAGAACAGAATCATATTTACTAAAAAATTAGTTTTTTTTTAAAGAATATAATTTCCAATCCCCCCCCCCCTCCCCAGAGGGTAGTTTTTCTTCAGTCCTGAGGGACTCAGCTTCTCCTTACATGGGCTTTGTGGAGGCGCGGACAGCACCAGCTCGGACAGCACCGGCTCGTCTAAATCAGCGTGCCTGTGTTCAGTGCCTCAGGGCTTCCTGAGATTCCCGACAGCCTGGCTGTGAGGGAGGAACTGCGCACAGTGATGCAGCTTCCCTTGCTGCCAGGGAAGTCACAGGCATCTAAGGTGGGCTCCTAGACAGTGACGCTGACTGCCGGGCCTCTGTGATGTTTTGAATGACAGATTTCTTGATTGTTTGTGCCTTGCCGTGCGCGGATTGCAGTTTGTGCGCGTGTGGCCATGGCCCTTTTTGGCATGACCATTGTTCCTTTTGTTTGTCATCTTGACAGGACCCCAGAGAGTGAGACATTTTTAAAAATCACAGAAGATGTTTGTTATAGTCCATTTATATAATACCAAAAAAGTGTAAGTGGTACTTTTTTTTTTAAGGATTTATTTATTTATTTGAAAAAGAGTTCTAGAGAGAGACAAAGTCTTCCATCTGCTGGTTCACTCCCCAAATGGCCGCAACGGCTGGAGGTTTGCCAGTCTGAAACCAGGAGCCAGGAGTTTCTTGCAGGTCTCACACGGAGGTGCCGGGGCCCAAGGACCTGCACCATCTTCCAGTGCTTTCCCAGGCCATAGCAGAGAGCTGGATTGGAAGTGGCATCCCATATCGATGTGCCAGTTTGAGTCCCAGCTGCTCTGCTTCTGATCCAGCTCTCTGCTGGGAAGGCAGCAGAGGATGGCCCCAAGTCTTGGGCTGCTGCCACCCATGTGGAAAACTGAATGAAGCTCCAGGTTCATGACTTTGGCCTGGCCTGACCTTAGCCATTGTAGCCATTTGGGGAGTGAATCAGTGGATAGAAGATCTTTCTCTCTGTCTCCCTCTCCCTCTCCCTCTCCCTCTCCCTCTCCCTCTCCCTCTCCCTCTCCCTCTCCCTTTCTCTGCTACTCTGCCTTTCAAATAAATAATTTTTTTAAGGATTTATTTATTTTCTTGAAAGAGTGACAAAGAAATTTTCCATCTGCTGGTTCACTCTCCAGATGGCTGCGGTGGTGGCCAATGCTGGGATAGGCTGAAGTCAAGAGCTCCATCCAGGTCTCCCACGTGTGTGCAGGGGGCCCATACATTTGGGCCATCTTGCACTGCTTTTCTCAGGGCATTAGCAGGAAGCTGGATTGGAAATGGAGCAGCCAGGACGCAAATAGGCACCCATATGGGATGCCAGTATTGCAGGCATTTACCCGCTGTGCCACAGCACCGGCTCTGTTTAATATCTGAAAGTCAGAGTTACAGAGAGACAGTCCCTTTTTCTAGTTATGCTGGTTGACTCCTCAAATGGCTAAGACAGTCAGGACTAGGCCAGGCTGAAGCCAGGAGCCTGGAATTCCATCCAGGTCTCCCACGTGGGTGGCAGGGGCTCAAGCACTTGGGCCTATGCTGCTGCCATCCCAGACACATTAGCAGGGAGCAAGATCAGAAGTGGAGCAGCCAAGACGCAAACCAATATTCACATGGGATGCCAGAGTAGAAGGCGGTGGCTTAACCTGCTGTACCACCGCACCGGCCCCTACATTTCTTTTCTATAAGAATTTGCTATGTAGCAAACATTTACAGAAGTTGGCTCAAATGTGTTATATGAATTGTGAAATTTAATCATTTTCTTCAAATCTTTAGCTTTGTGAATGAATTGTTGTTCTGGTCATAGGACTACATATATGATAAAGGAAATTAATTATGATAATCTGTTTTAATTCAGTAGGCTTCTACTTCATAAAATTAAATAAACACTTAGAAATATAACTCTAGGCTCTCCTGGTACTGCCTGAATTTTGTTAAAGTAATAAAACAATTTATGGTTAAGCTGATTTATTTAAATATGAATTTTTATTATTTTTTACTTTACTTGAAATGCAGAGTCACAGAGGGAAAAAGAGCAAAATCTCTGTTCACTGGTTAACTTCACAGATGCCTGCCTGTAACAGCCAGGACTGGGCTGAGCCAAAGCCAGGAGCCCAGAATACAATCTGGGTTTCCCATTTGGGTTACAGTCCTAAATGGTTGAGTCATCACCTGCTTCTCCCAGGGGTGTACTAGCAGGAAGTTGGATTGGGAACAGAGGTGGGACTGTCCTAGGCATTCAATATGGGCAGGCATCCCAGGAAGCAGTTTAGCCTGCTGCACCACAATGCCCACCCTCTATGCTGGACTTTATTGCCTTATAATAATGTCAGCCTATAATCACTTGTTTTCCCCTATAGTATACCTATAACAATTCCAAAACAATGATGGCCATATTGTTATAACACATAACACTATTAAAGACAGCTTGATTTTTTTTTTGTACTTAAAATATAATTCACAAAAGATACTAAAAAATGCCATGTTTCAAGGGTTCTTGAACTAATTCCTCTCAATGTGTTGTTATGCTACCAATTTGGTATAAACTTAGATAATTTGTTTTAAAGATTTATTTTTATTTGAAAGACAGAGTTACACAGAGAGGTAGAAACAGAGAGAGAGGTCTTCCATTCGATGGTTCATTCCCCAGATGGCCACAATGGCTGGAGCTGAGCCGATCTGAAGCCAGGAGCTTCTTCCAGGTCTCCCACGTGGGTGCAGGGGCCCAAGGACTTGGGCCATCTTTTATTGCTTTCCCGGGCCACAGCAGAGAACTTCCGAGAGGAGCAACCGGGACTAGAACCGTCGCCCATATGGGATACAGACTTTTCAGACCAGGGCTTTAACCTGCTGTGCCACAGCACCGTCTCCAAATTTAGATAATTTTATGTAACATTTTTTTTTTTGTCTTCCTGATTTTTTTTTTTTTTTTTACAGGCAGAGTGGACAGTGAGAGAGAGAGAGAAAGGTCTTCCTTTAACCGTTGGTTCACCCCCTCAAATGGCTGCTGCGGCCTGTGCACCACGCAGATTTGAAGCCAGGAGCCAGGTGCTTCTCCTGGTCTCCCATGCAGGTGCAGGGGCCCAAGCACTTGGGCCATCCTCCACTGTACTCCCGGGCCACAGCAGAGAGCTGGACTGGAAGAGGAGCAACCAGGACAGAATCTGGCGCTCTGACCGAGACTAGACCCTGGGGTGCTGGCGCCACAGGCAGAGGATTAGCCTAGTGAGCCGCGGCGCCAACCAATCAATTTTCTTTGAATACATTTGTATACTGTGCAATCTTCAATTATTTTTATAGCAATGGTACAAATACTGGCATTTAAAATTTCTGATTATTATTAACAGATGATTGATAAAATGTTCACAATCAGTTTCCCTGGGATCATAGCAAATGTAAAGAAGGTCAAAGATGAATATTAGTTTTCCAGATTCCATCATTTTAAGCTCTGATTCTTAAGTATGAAGAAGAGTGTTAACGATTTCAGCCTTCACAGTAGCCATCTGAAGTGCCGTGTGATACAGCACGCATGCGAGGACAGTTGGGTAGCAGTCGAGCCAGCACTTGGGACACTTGCATCCCTTTCAGGGTGCCTAGGTTCGAGTCCCAGCCCTGTTCCTGATTCCAGCTTCCCGCTAATGCACACACTGGGAGGCCGCGGACGATGGTTCAAGTGGGTGGGTCCTTGGCACTCGTGTGGAAGACCTGCAGTGAGTTCTGGGCTCCTGGCTTTGGTCTGCCTTAGCCTTGGCTGTTGCAGGCGTTGTGTGACTGAGCCACTGGATGGCAACTCTTTCTTTCTCCTTCTATCTCTCAAATATATAAATAAGAATTTTTTTTTTTTAAAAGAACAGTTGACATTGGCAGTTCTCACGTTTCTAGATAACTTGTATTAAGGCATATTTTGCTGCCTTAAAGCAAAGTTCTGCTCATGCATTCACATCTGGATTGCCTTTGTGCTGTTGCCTTTGTCTCGACTTTATTGGAAACCATGGTAATGAGGAGGGAAGGTTGGGATTTAATTAGACAAGTGATTAATGAGCAGAATTGTAATGTGTGCAGTAGTGAAAAGTAGAAACTGCTGGTATTATGTGTCTGCTGTTGACTTACATCTTGTAGGCCACCTCACTCAACAAATATTTATACATCTCTAAGATAATGAAGGCACTGTACACAGTGAATAGGAAGCCAGAAGGGAACTTAATTGGCTAGGGTACAGGAGGAGCTCACAGAAGAGGTAACTCACACAGTGAGTGGGGATTCATCCTACTGAAAGGGAGGGGGAGTGCTTCAAGAAGAGCCGTCAGCAAGCACCACGATGGGATGGGAAGAGGTCGATGGGATGGGAAGAGTGTAGGGGTTTCAGGAACGAGTTGCTCAGCTGACTGACTTGAAATGTGTTGGGAAAAGCCATTGAGTTTCTCATTGTTAAATCCTTGGCGTGGGGCTCACATTGTAGCACTAAATAAATAAGTCTTAAAAATGTATATATAGGGGCTTGCACTGTGGCACAACAGGCTAAGCCTCCCCCTGTGGCGCCTGTGTCCCATATGGGCGCCAGTTCATATTCCAGCTGTTCCTCCTCTGATCCAGCTCTCTGCTGTGGCCTGGGAAAGCAGCAGAAGATGGCCCAAATGCCTGGGCCCCTGCACCCATGTGGGAGACCCAGAAGAAGCTCCTGGCTTCAGACCGGCCCAGCTCCAGCCATTGCAGCTATTTGGGGAGTGAACCAGCAGATGTCTCTCCCTCTCTCTGTCTGTAACTCTGCCTCACAGATAAATAAATAAAATTTTAAGAAGATGTATATATAAAAACTTTAGCATGCTGTGGTAGCAATTGCTTGCTAATTCTTATACATTTTATCAAAAACATTCATATTGTTGGTAAGAAGAGTTAAACCAAGTTATTTATTTATTTACTTGAAAGGCAGCATTACAGGGATACTGGGGAGACAGCTCTTGCATCTGCTAGTTCATTCCCGGTTGGCTGGGCCAGGCCAAAGCCAGGAGTCTGGAGCTCCATCCAGGTGTCCCACATGAGCGGCCGGGACCCAGGACTTGGGTCATCTTAAGCTTTCTCAGGTGCATTACCAGGAAGCTGGGTCAGAAGTGAAGCAGCCAGGGGCCAGTGTTGGGGCACAGCAGGTTAAGGTGCCACCTGTGATGCCAGCATCCATGTGGGTGCTGGTTTATAGTCCAGCTGCTCCACTTGCCATCCAGCTCCCTGGTAATGTGCCTGGGAAGTAGCCGAAGATGGTCCAAGGGCTCGGGTCCCTGCCACCCACGTGGAAGACCTAGGTAGAGTTCTTGGCTCCTGACTTCCGCCTGAGCAGCCTTTTTCCATTGCAGCCATTTGGGGAGTGAGCCAGCAAAATGGAAGATCGTGATCTCTCTCTCTGACTGTGCTTCTCTCTCTGTAACTGCCTTTCAAATAAATAGATCTTAAAAAAATTAACAACAACAAAACCAAACAAAACAAAAACAAGAAGTGAAGAAGCCAGGACTTGAACCAGTGTTTGTATGAGATGCTTTAAGCCACTGTACCACTGTAATCCTTTATTTTATATACATTTTTTGTAGAGAAATAGAGAAATTTGATCTTTCTTCATTCAGTAGTAATATAGTAGTAATAGTGGTAGTAATACTACAGATTGTAGTAGTAATAACAAGTCTGCCTTCCTGCTGGGTTGGAAAAATCAAAAATTTTTCATCTGTAATTGTGATGTCGTGTGTTTGTACATACAAGCAGGGGTCTGGTGAATGAAGTTAAACTTACTGAAAATGATAATGGAGCAATGACATTTTAATTTCACTAATTTGGAGGCTGGCATTGTGGTGCTGCAGGTTAAGCCACCACCTGTGATGCTGGCATTCCATATGAGCATGAGTTTGAGTCCCGGCTGCTCCACTTCCAGTCCAGCTCCCTCCTAATGGGCCTGGGAAAACTTGGACCCCCTGCTTCCACATAGGAAACCTAGATGGAATTCCTGGCTCCATTGTGGCTATTTGAGGAGTAAGCCAATGGATGGAAGGCTCATATTCTCTCTCTCTCTCTCTTGTTCTCTATCTTCCTTTCTCTCTGTTACTCTTTCAAATACATAAATAATCTGAAAGCAGTTGTTGGGGCCTGTGTTGTGGTGTAGCCGGTAAAACTGCTACCTGTGATGCCAGCATCCCATGGGGGTGCTGGTTCAAATCCTGGCTGCTCCACTTCCAATTGAGCTCCTGCTAATGGCCTGGGAAAAGCAGCGGAAAATGGCCCAAATGTTTGGGCCCCTGCCACCCATGTGGGAGACCAGGAAGAAGCTCCTAGCTTCAGGTCAGCCCAGCTTCAGCTGTTGGGGCCATTTGGAGAGTGAACCATTGGATAGTAACTCGCTTGCTGTCTCTCCCTCCCCCTTTCCCCCTTCCCCCTTTTTCCCCCTTACTCTTTGTAATTCTGCCTTTCAAATAAATAAATCTTTAGCCTTAAAAAGCAATTGTTATTGGGTCCAGCGCTGTAGCATAGCAGGTAAAGCTGGAGCCTGCAGTGCCGGCATCCCATATGGGCATTGGTTCAGGTCCCGGCTGCTTCACTTCTGATCCAGCTCTCTGCTATGGCCCAAGTCCTTGGGCACCTGCACCTGCGTGGGAGACCTGGAAGAAGCTCCTGGCTTCGGATCGGCGCAGGTCTGGCTATTGCAGCCATCTGGGGAGTGAACCAGTGGATGGAAGACCTCTCTCTCTCTCTCTGCCTCTCCTTCTCTTTGTGTAACTCTGACTTTAAAATAAATAAATAAATCTTGGGTGGGCACTGTGGCTCACTTGGTTAATCCTGCAGCACCGACATCCCATATGGGTGCCGGATTCTAGTCCTGGTCGCTCCTCTTCCAGTCCAGCTTTCTGCTGTGGCCTGGGAGGGCAGAGGAGGATGGCCTAAGTGTTTGGGCCCCTGCACCCACATGGGAGACCAGGAAGAAGCACCTGGATCTTGGCTTCAGATCAGCGCAGTGCCGGCTGTAACGGCCATTTTGGGGGTGAACCAATGGAAGGAAGACCTTTCTGTCTGTCTCTCTGACTGTCTATAATTCTACCTGTCAAATAAATAGAAAAAGAATAAATCTTTTTTTTTTTTTTTTTTTTTTTTTTTACAGGCAGAGTGGACAGTGAGAGAGAGACAGACAGAGAGAAAGGCCTTCCTTTTGCCGTTGGTTCACCCTCCAATGGCCGCCGCAGCTGGCGCGCTGCGGCCGGCGCACCGTGCTCGTCCGATGGCAGGAGCCAGGAGCCAGGAGCCAGGTGCTTTTCCTGGTCTCCCCATGGGGTGCAGGGCCCAAGCACCTGGGCCATCCTCCACTGCACTCCTGGGCCACAGCAGAGGGCTGGCCTGGAAGAGGGGCAACCGGGACAGAATCGGTGCCCCGACCGGGACTAGAACCCGGTGTGCCGGCGCCGCAAGGCGGAGGATTAGCCTGTTGAGCCACAGCGCCGGCCAGAATAAATCTTTAAAAAAAATAAAAAGCAATTGTTACTTTAAAAAAATTCACTGATTTTCCCTCTTAAAATTAATTTATCACTACTATTTTTGGGAAAACAAAGGAACACCTACTCATAAAAAAGGAATCTCTATGTCCTTTTTTTTTTTTTTTTTTTTAACAGGCAGAGTGGATAGTGAGAGAGACAGATAGAAAGGTCTTCCTTTACTGTTGGTTCACCCTCCAATGGCTGCCATGGCCGGCGTGCTGCGCTGATCCGAAGGCAGGAGCCAGGTGCTTCTCCTGGTCTCCCATGGGGTTCAGGGCCCAAGGACCTGGGCCATCCTCCACTGCCCTCCCGGGCCATAGCAGAGAGCTGGCCTGCAAAAAGGACAACTGGGACAGAATCCGGTGCCCCGACCAGTCCTAGAACCTGGTGTGCCAGTGCCGCAGGCGGAGGATTAGCCTATTGAGCCGCGGCGCCAGCCCGTTATTTATTTATTTATTTATTTATTTATTTATTTTTTAAAAATTATTTGAGGGGTAGAGCTATGGACAGAGAGGGAGAGACAGAAAGAAAGGTCTTCCTTCCACTGGCTCACTCCCCAAGTGGCCACAATGGCCACAATGGCCAGTGCTAGGCCAATCTGAAGCCAGGAGCCAGAAGCTTCTTCTGGGACTCCCATGCAGATGCAGGGGCCTGAGCACTTGGGCCATCTTCCACTGCTTTCCCAGGCTATAAGCAGAGAGCTGGGTCAGAGGAGCAGCCAGTGCATGAACTGGTGCCCATATGGGATGCTGGTGCCACAGGTGGAGGCTTAGCCCACTACACTACAACATTGGCCCCAGAACCTTTTACTTCTGAAAATTTCCATTTAATATTGTTGGACCACACTTGACTATAGGTAACTAAAACCATGAAAAGGGAAACCACCGAGAAAGGGGATAACTCTGCTTCATGCAGTCTTCCATCATGTTCTGCTTAACACTATGTTGTATAGCTTCTGGCAGCATATGTTTTCTTTTTTTTTCCCCCAACTTAACCTCACTCTCCAATGCTGGTGTGGAGGCTCTTGGCTGTTGAGGTCCTGAGTTGTAGACATCCACACCCTCCACGTAGGTCCCCTATACCACCACCCCCCCCCCCCCCGGTTTTTTAAAGATTTTAATTATTTGAAAGTCAGAGTTACACAGAGAGGAGAGGCAGAGAGAGAGAGAGAGAAAGAGAGGTCTTCCTTTCACTGGTTCACTCCCCAATTGGCCCCAACGGCCAGAGCTGCACCAGTCTGAAGCCAGGAGCTTCCTCCGGGTCTCCCACATGGGTGCAGGGGCCCAAGGACTTGGGCCATCCTCCACTGCTGTCCCAGGCCATAGCAGAGAGCTGGATCAGAAGTGGAGCGGCTGAGTCTCAAACCAGCGCCCATATGGGATGCCGGTGCTTCAGGCCAGGACGTTAACCCGCTGTGCCACAGGCCTGTCCCCCGCCCCCCATATCCCTCTAATTTGTGTTGTTTCCTCTCCCGTTTTCTCCCTAACTCTGCCCTGAGACTGCACTCTCTCCACATTTTTTAAACTCTCTTTTGCTAGAGTAGAGCAGTAAGCTCCCTCCCTGCTCTTTCATGTTAATCCAATTCATCATTTAATTTTTTTTTTTTTTTTTGACAGGCAGAGTGGACAGAGAGAGAGAGAGACAGAGAGAAAGGCCTTCCTTTGCCGTTGGTTCACCCTCCAATGGCTGCCGCGGATGGCGCGCTGTGGCCGGTGCACCGCGCTCATCCGATGGCAGGAGCCTGGTGCCAGGTGCTTTTTCCTGGTCTCCCCATGGGGTGCAGGGCCCAAGCACTTGGGCCATCCTCCACTGCACTCCTGGGCCACAGCAGAGGGCTGGCCTGGAAGAGGGGCAACCGGGACAGAATCCGGTGCCCCAACCGGGACTAGAACCCGGTGTGCCGGTGCTGCAAGGCGGAGGATTAGCCTGTTGAGCCACGGCGCCGGCCCATTTAAATTTTTTTTAAAGATTGATTTATTTATTTTGGAAGAGAGAGGGAGAGACAGAGATGTTTCACCTGCTGATTGACTTCCCCAGTTGGCTACAATGGCCAGTGCTGGGCCAGGCTGAAGCCAGGAGCCAGGAACTTCATCCAGGGTCTCCCAAGTGGATGACAGGGGCCTGAACACTTCGTGTGGTTTTCCACTGCTTTTCCCAGGCCATTAGCAGGAGCTGGATTTAAAGTAGAGCAGCTGGGACATGGACTTGTGAACGTATGGGATGCCGGTGCTGAAGACAGTAGCTTTACTCACTACAGCACAATGCCTACCCCTCATATCTTTCAGAAGGAAAATATACTGCATCAGAAGTGATTAAATATGGCCGGCGCCGTGGCTCAACAGGCTAATCCTCCGCCTTGCGGCGCCGGCACACCAGGTTCTAGTCCCGGTCGGGGCACCGGATTCTGTCCCGGTTGCCCCTCTTCCAGGCCAGCCCTCTGCTGTGGCTCTGGAGTGCAGTGGAGGATGGCCCAGGTGCTTGGGCCCTGCACCCCATGGGGAGACCAGGAAAAGCACCTAGCTCCTGGCTCCTGCCATCGGACGAACGCGGTGCGCCGGCCGCAGCGCGCCGACCGCGGCGGCCATTGGAGGGTGAACCAACGGCAAAAGGGAGACCTTTCTCTCTGTCTCTCTCTCACTGTCCACTCTGCCTGTAAAAAAAAAAAAAAAAAGTGATTAAATATTTAAAATAATGAGATATAACCTGTAATGGATACTATGTACTTTTCTAAGTCCTTTAAAATGTTAATTGAATACTATAGCATAAATCCATTGTAGCTTACGCCTATTACTTATGTTGATGCTTTCGTTGTGGGGTGGGGCAGGGTGTCTTAGCTCAGGCTGTCATAACAAAGTACCATCAGCTGGGTGGCTTGCCAAGAGTATTGTTTCTCAGCTTTTTGGAGCTTGAGACATAAATCCAAGATCAAGGTGTCAGCAAAGTAGATTTCATGTTGATGTTTGTTTTCTTGGCTTGCAGTCAGCTGCTGTCTCTCTGTGTGTTCACTTGACCATCTTGTGCACACTGTGGGTGGGTGGGAGGAAGAGCATGGGGGCCATAAATTCTTCAGTGCCTCTTTTATAACCTGTTCTCACCCTCATGCCCTCCAAAGGGCCCTGCCTCTACATTGGAATTTAGGGGACATAACACGAATTCTTGAGGGGGATGTAAATACTCATTCTGTAGCAGAGTAGTAAGTTTCTTGTCAGTATTTTATTTTATTTTATTTTTTTATCATTTTAAGAAAATTCCCAGAGGAAATCAATATAAGATCTTAAGAGTTAGCTTATTAATATGATCAAAACTGGGCTTTAGGGGAGGTATTTCATCTAGTGGTTTAGCCCACATCCCAGGTCTTGGTGCTTGAGTTCAGTTCTTGCCTGCAGCTCCCGACTCCAGCTCCCTGCTGCTGTGGACTGCGGGAAGGCAGCAGTGACGGCTTGGGTAGTTGGGCTGCTGCCACCCATTGAGAGACCCATCTTTAGCCTGGCTGTTGGGGAATGGACATTTAGTTCTGTAACCAGTGGATGAGATTGGTCTGTCTCTCCCCTCCCCTGCCCTCCCCTGCCCTCCCTTGCCCTCCCCTCCCCTCTCTGTCTCTCAAATAAAATAAAAATGAAAATTCAGGATTTTGAAAAATTTGTGGGAATTAATACTGATGGGCTACTGTCATGCAGCTCTTTCACCATCTCTACTTTTTCATTTGTACAGAAGGTAAATATATATTAATAAACATTGATAATTCACTTCAGTTAAAAAGAACAGTTTATAGAGAAAGGTTTTGTGATTTATTTAATCATTAAGGCAGCCTCTAATTAAACTGTCAGAATCTATTTCTGGGTGTGCAGAAGTGAAGAAGTGCTTTGAAGAAACAAACACACTTTGTGTTTTTTTCCTCCAACGATTTATTTATTTATTTATTTATTTGAAAGTCAGAGTTACAGAGAGGCACAGGCAGAGAGAGAGGTCTTCCATCTGCAGGTTCACTCCTCAGATAGCTACAATGGCCAGAGTGTGCTGATCCAAAGCCAGGAGCCAGGAGCTTCTTCCAGGTCTCCCATGTGGGTGCAGGGGCCCAGGGAGTTGGGCCATCTTCCACTGCTTTCCCATGCCATAGCAGAGAGCTGGATCAGAAGTGGAGCAGCTGGGACTTGAACCAGCACCCACATGGGATACCGGCACCTACATTGGGGGATTTACCCACTGTACCACAGTGCCGGCCCCAAAACAAACACACTTTGGAAGTCATTTGACATTTGGAAATGAAGTCTTGGATGCTTTCTATAGAAATGTACCAATTCTCATTTCTTGGGCTGGCACTGTGGCATGGCAGGTTAAGCCACTGTCTGCAGAGCCAGCATCCTATAGGGGTGCCAGTTCAAATCCTGGCTGCTCCACTTCTGATCCAACTCCCTGCTAACATGCCTGGGAAAGCAGTGAAAGATGGCCCAAAGTGCTTGGGCCCCTGCACTCAAGTAGGAGACCTGGAAGAAGCTCCTGGCTTCGGATCGGCTCAACTCTGACCATTGTGGCCATCTAGGGAGTGAACCATTGGATGGAAGCTCTCTTATTGTCTGTTTCTCCCTCCCTCTGTAACTCTGCCTTTCAAATAAAAATAAATAAAGGGGAAGGGGAGGGGAGTGTCAGTTCTCATTTCTTAATATTTTAAAGTTTTTATTTTATTTGTTTGAAAAACAAAGGAGGAGGATACAGAGATCTTCATTTGCTGATTCACTTTCCAAATGCCTGTAATAAGCCAGGGCTGGGCCGGGCCAGACCAAACCTAGGAGCCTGGAATTCAGCAGTCTAGGCTTCCTCCCAGGGTGGCCAAGACCCAAGTACTTGAGTCATCACCTGCTGCTCCCAGGATGTGAAAGCAGGAAAGTAGATTAGAATCAGAGGTGAGACAAGAACCCAGGCACTTGATATAGAATGCTGTTCCAAGTAACCAACTCATCATTTCTTTATTTTTAACCTCATTAGCCCATTATGAATTTCCTAGCATGGATATACTTAAAAGTTTTATTTACCCAAGGTATGAGGAATGAACCTTAGGCAGTAACATGGTTAAAATTATTTTCTGTTTTTTGTTGTTTTTTTTTTTTTAAGATTTTTTTATTTCAAAGGCAGAGCTACAGAAAGGCTACAGAAGAGGCAGAGAGAGAGGTCTTCCATCTGCTAGTTCACTCCCCAGATGGCCGCAATGGCTAGAGTGGGGCCTTTCCCAAGCCAGGAGCTTTTTCTGGGTCTCCCACGCAGGTACAGGGGCCCAAGGACTTGGGCCAAATTCTGCTGCTTTCCCAGCCCATAGCAGAGAGCTGGATCAGAAGTGGAGCAGTTGGGTCTCAAGCTGGCACCTATATGGGTTGCCGGTAGTGCAGGTGGTGGCTTTACCTGCCATGCCACAGCCCCTACTTTCTGTTCTTGTAATACTGGCTTAGTATCTGGCTACCAAGGTGGAAAGGAATTAGGAAGGTGGTAGAAATCAGGATCCACCTGTTAGAAGGTAGAGAACCTACATTTCCCTAATTTGGAATACGCAAGAGAGATTCCTCTAACTTAAAAAAAAAATTACATACCAGCATGCATTCATGGATATTTTTTGTTTTAATCTAATACTCTGTTTTGTACTCAGATTATTTCAGTTTCCACCACTGAGTGGTGTTTCATTTGTTTCCTGTGCCCCTTTGACATAATCCCATCAATGGGATGGGAATGCCGTCATCCCAGGCAGCCTCTGGGTCTCCAGCATGAGTAGCAGAGGACAAGCATTTGAGCCATTCTCCAGTGCCTTCCCGGATGCATTAGCAGGAAGCTGGATTGGAAATGGAGAAATGGGACCCAGTGCAGCACTCCAGTATGAGATGTGAGCATGCCAAGTGGCAGCCTCACCACTGCCTTCCCCACCAGTGGTGTTTTTACTAGACTATTTTATTAGTTAGGTCTTCAGTGAGCTTTGGAATTATTAATAGATTTTTAAAAAAATATTTATTTTTATTTGAAAGGCTGAGTAGCAGAGAAAACAGAGAGACAAAGATGGAGAGAGATCTTCCATCTGCTGGTTCACTCCCCAGATGGCTGCAACATCTGGGTCTGGGGCAGGCCAGGCCAGCATCGTGGGTTTCCCACATGGATAGCAGGAGCTCCAGGCACTTGGACATCATCTTTTCTTGTTCCGGGACTGTGAGTCTGAAGCTAGAGCAGAAGCAGAGCAGCCAGGACTTGAACCTGTACTCCGATATGCGGGTGTCATAAGCCATGGCATAACCATTGCACCATGGTGCTGGCCCCTAAATAAATACATTTTTCTAATTCCTACACTAGTTCTGTTTTTACTCTTCTAGTAAGCTTTTGGCTTTGTGAACTCTGATTTTATTACAGCTTCAATTTTATTTTATTATCTAAGTTATTTATGTATTTGAAAGACTGAGAGGACAGACAGGCACAGGTCTTCCATTTGCTGGCTCACCGCACAAATGTCTGTAACAGTGAGGGTGGGGCCATGCTGAAGCCAAGGGCTGGGAACCCGGTCCAGATCTACGTGGATCGCAGGGACCCAACCACCTCAGCATCACCTCTTCCTCCCAAGGATGCACATTAGCAGGAAACTGGAATGGAAGTAGAGCTGGGACTTGAACCCTGGCATTCCAGGATGGGCAGCAGACATCCCAAGTGGCATCTCGATCACTCTGCTGATGCCCACCTTAATTTTATTTTTAAAAATGTTTATTACTTATTGAGATGCCTGGCTGATCTGTCAGGTGTACTCTTGTCATTGTTTCTCTTTGTTAAACTTTGCTGGCATGCTTGCTATTCATGTCTCACTTCTGAATTCTCTATTTGCTTGTGCAAAGACAGGAACCCGAGCAGCCGATCCTCAGTAACACTCCCTTGTGTGCTCACTTTCAAATCAGGGTGGTGGATGTAGCTGGAGATGAAACCTGACAACCATTTTGTCCATTATTGGTAATAAGAATAAAACAAGAAAGAAGAGATATGATTTGGCAAATAGCTAGATTAATTTTTTTTGAACTTTAAAACTATCCAATTGAAATCAGTACACTGATGAATACAGTAACTTGCTGTCATGTGACTGGTATCTGGACCACTGGCAGTGGCCCAACCCACTGAGCCACACACTGGCTTTTCAGTGAAGATTCTGACCCACAGAAAATAGACACTTCCTGAATGAGCACATTTGTGTACCTGGCTGCCTGACGAACTCTTAGCAATTCTTCTGCTGGAGAATCTCAAGCAAGTGCCTGCGATGAGGTGCTTGTCTCAGGAATCCAGATCAGACCTCAGAGCCAGAGTGTAAGGAAGAAACACGAAGACCCCTTTCATGGAAGCTGCTAAAGAAGTAACACTCAGGGCCAGGCTTGTGGCAAAGTGGGCTAATTGCCGTCTGCGATGCCAGCATCCCATATTGGAGTGCTGGTTCCAGTCCTGGCTGCTCAATTTCTGATCCAGCTCCCTGCTAAAGCACTTGGGAAATCAATGGAAGACAGCCCAAGTTCTTGGACCCCTTGGACCACATGGGAGACCAAGATAGAGCTCTGGGTTCCTGACTTTGGCCTGGCCCAGCCCTGACTGCTGTGGCCATTTGGGGAGTGAACCAGTGGGTGGATACTCTTTCTCTCTCTCACTCTTCCTTTCAAATAAACAAATAATAACGTGTATTATTTTCATTTACTTAAAGGGCAGAGTAACAGAGAGTGAGAGTGAGAGAGAGCTTTTTAAAGATTTATTTGAAAAGCAGAAAAAGAGGTCTTCTGTCCACTGGTTCACTCCTCAGATGGCTGCAGGCCAAGGCCAGAAGCCAGAAACCCCATCCAGATCTCGTATGGGTGGCAGAGGCCCAAGCATTTGGGCCATCCTGTGTTGCCTTTCCAGGTGCATTAGCAGAGACTCCATGAGAAGCAGGGTAGCCGGGCCTCAAGCTGGCACTCCGGTTTGGGATGCAGGCGGGTTACCCTGTGCCCCATAATTGACTACCCTTTCATTTTTTTTTTTAACCAGAATATCTAAGAATTAAAATTTGAGCTTTATTGTTGATCAAAATGAATTCATAGGGCAGTACTTAATTACTTGTTCAGCAAATTCTTGCTGAGTGAGTGCTTATATGTTGTGTATTAGGTTTTAGATGTTGAAAATAGGATTATTTTCTATTGTGCTATAATTGGAGGCAAGGGAGAGGCAAACAACGTAACTGCTGGAACGCGGTCAGGTGCTTAGTGTTGTAGGTGCATAGAGGGAGAGAAAGGTATGCTTTGATTGTTTTCTGTAGCCAAAGGTCCCTTTTGAGGGAAGGGGAAAGGATTTGTTTTAATCCTGTGAAAGGCAGAGTTACAGAGAGGGGGAAATAGAGTGAAAGAGATCTTCTGTCTGCTGGTTCACTTGCCAAGTGGCTGCAACAGCCAGGGCTAGGGTCTTCGATGTGAGTGGCTGGGGCTCAAGCACTTGGGCCATCTTCTGCTTCCCCAGGTGCATTAGTAGGGAACTGGATTAGAAATGGAGCAGCCGGGACTCAAACTGGTGCCCATACGCTGATGTCACAGGCTGCAGCTTAAACCCATTGTGCCGTGACATCGGCCCTGCCAAAGGTCAATTTTGAGTTATTACAGCTTACTCCTCTTATATCAGGATTCTTTTCTTTTTTTTTTTTTTTTTTGCTTTTTTCTTGGCTTTTCACTTTTCTTGCTTTCTTAAATAATTGTTTTTGAGAAGTCATTTCTCTAAGCCGGAAGAATACACCTTTTCTAACTCCCCTTCTGATCTATACTGTATTTCATGCTGAAAACCTTGCTTAAAATTAGTATTACTTGTTAAGTCATTACCAACACAATTATTCTATACTTTGTTATTATCATCTTCTCTCTTTCTATTTATTTGAGAGGCAGAGTTACAGACAGAAGGAGAGACAGAAAGAGAGGTCTTCCATCCACTGGTTCACTCCCCAAATCTGGAGCTGGGCCAATCTGAAGCCAGGAGCCAGAAACTTCTTCCAGGTCTCCCACATGGATACAGGGGCCCAAACACTTAGGCCATCTTCTGGTGCTTTCTTAGGCCATTAGAAGGGAGCTGGTTTGAAAGTGGAGCAGCAGGACATGAACCAGAACCCATATGGGATGCCGGTGCCATAAGCAGAAGTTTAACCTATGCCATGGTGCCAGCTCCTTCTGTCTTTTTAAATGTTTATTTGAAAGGCGGAGTTACAGAAAAAGAGAGATCTTTCATCCACTGGGTCACTGCCCAAATGGTGGCAGTGGCTGGGGTTGGGCCAGGCTAAAGTCAATAGCTAGGAGCTTCATCTTTGTCTCCCATGAGGGTGGCAGGGTCCCAAGTACTTGGGCCATCTTCTGCTTTCTCAGGGGCATTAGCAGGTATGCTGGGTCAGAAATGGGGCAGCTGGGCTTTGAACCTGCATCCGTATGGGATGCTGGCATCACAGGTGGCGGCTTAACCTGCTGTGCCACAACACTGGCCCCATCATCTTTCTTAACATTTAAAAACTCAAGCTCTTAAACAAAATATAAATTTGAACATTAAAGCTGTGTTGTTTTTGTTTTTATCAGATGAAGTGTTTTGCTGAACCTAAAATATATGGTTTTCTATTTAAAAAAAATTCAAAACCCAGGGTATCTCCAGTGATGATTGAAACCAGCACATATCTCTTAATCATTTATATTTTGTAACAACGAATCCTTTGATTGCTATGGATGGGTATGGATAAGGGCCCAAGAACTGGTCCATTCCACTTTTTTTTTTTTTTAAGATCTATTTTATTTATTTGAAAGAGTTACAGAGAGAGGTAGAGACAGAGAGAAAGGTCTTCATCCACTGGTTCACTCCCCAGTTGGCCGCAACAGCTGGAACTGCGCTGATCCGAAGCCAGGAGCTTTTTCCAGGTCTCCTACATGGGTGCAGGGGCCCAAACACTTGGGCCATCCTCTGCTGCTTTCCCAGGCTACAGCAGAGAACTGGATTGGAAGAGGAGCAGCTGGGACTAGAACCGGTGCCTATATGGGATGCTGGCACTTCAGGCCAGGGCTTTAATCCGCTGCACCACAGTGCTGTCCCTTCTACTTCTGCTTTTTAAGTCATGAATTGTTTTCATTGAATATCAACCATTGTAAAGATTGTAAACGTATACTGATGGGTACTTTGGGGAAATACTTGATTTTTTCCATTTCATTAAAAGGAGTCTTAATTGGGTAACAAGTTACCCAATTAAGAAAACTCATTCCAGTTGACATCTGTTATTAAATTTGGAATGCTTTATGGAAACAGCTCTCTGAGTGTGCCTGTCAGAATCGCTCACAGTTTGCTAATAGCAGCAGTGGTTATGCCAAATTATTCTATTTGTAGACTTTTTTGTCAAAACATTGACTATCAGGAACTAGAGTCTCCAGATTATGAATGTCTTTTTATGTGACTAAAATATTAAATAGTATGTGTGTATTAATCAGCCTTTTGTTACCAGAGGAGGGGCCTGGCATTGTGGCTTAGCAGGTAAAGCCACCGCCTACAATGCTGGCATCCCATATGGGTGCCAGTTTGTGTCCTGGCTGCTCCACTTCCAATCCAGTTCCCTGCTGATGGCCTAGAAGAAGCAGCGGAAGATGGCCCAAATGCTTGGGCCCTTGTCACTCATGTGGGAGACCCAGAAGACTCCTAGCTTCTGGGTTTGCCCTGTCCATCTCCGGACATTGTGGCCTTCTGAGCAGTGAACCAGTAGATGGAAGATCTCTCTCTCTCTCTCTCTCTGTGTGTCTCCCCCTTGCTCTCTGTAATGCTAACTTTCAAATAAATAAAAAATCATCAAAGCAAAAGAAAACCTGAGAAGAGCTTGGGAAGGAAGATGGTTAATTTGGCCCCATCGCTTCAGGTGTTTGGTGAGGGCAGAGGATAGTGAGGGATCATCACACATGTGATGAGCTAGGAAAGAAAGAAGCTAAGCTGGACTTGGTTTAAATAGTCAACCCTCTCTCAAGAGCTACCTTCTGAGGGCAAGGCCCTGGTGACCTAAAGATCTCTCAGTGGGCCCACCTTCATAAGTATATCAAGTTTCCACCCTTAATTCATTAACCATTAGCATGTTAACCAGTAGATAGATGACCCTTTTTGGGGGCATCCAAACTGTTACCCAGACCTTAACAAGGTGCTTGTGGTACACACACTCATTGAGTAACACAATAGTTTTTGTGCATTCTGTAATTGGCAGAGCATATATCAGTTTAAGAGGCAGTGATTTGAAACTCTTTCCTCCCCCTGCCCGTCCCCATTTCTTTCTCTCAAATCCTGCCTGTTCTTCAAAGCTCAGCTCAGAGTTCTATGTAACTTCATTATCATGCTAGTTGGCAGCTATCCCTTCCCTGAACTGCTGAAGCCTCTTGTATTGTGCTCTAAATGTCCTGTGTTGGTATTATTCATTTTTAAAAAAGATTTATTTATTTGAGAGGCAGAGAGAACTTCCATCTGCTGGTTCACTCCCCAGATGGCCACAACGACCGGAACTGTGCTGATCGGAAGCCAGAAGCTTCCTCTGGGTTTCCCATGTGAGTGCAGAGGCCCTAGGACTTGGGCCATCTTTCACTGCTTTCCCAGGCCATAGCAGAGAGCTGGATCGGAAGTGGAGCAGCTGGGACTGTATGGAATGTTGGCGCTGCAGGTAGAGGCTTTACCCGCTACACCACAGCACCAGCCCCCTCATATGCCTTTAACACTTCCTGCTTAATCTCTTGAATGCAAATACTGACACTGTTTTTGTGCACCTTCCATGGAGTCTACGCATGGTATTTTGCGTATAGTAAATGTTTTGTTGATATTTCTTGAATGCATGAAGTAAGGTAGAATGTTGTATTTTATCATTTTTTACTTTCTGTAATTTCATTTGGCTTTGTATGATAGGTGGTATATGAATATGAAGGCCTATTATCTTAGATGGAATCATGATCTGTAAATCCCTCATTTGACACATAGAGGAGCATTCAGTACTTTTAGCTCTTGTTAGTGCTGCCTAGTTGAGTTCATGATGATATCTCTGCAAGGTTGGTGCCCCAAGCCTACAGCCCTGGGGCAAGAGATGGCTGTTGGTACTTCCGTTCAGTCCTTCATTCTAGTTAAGTCTAGTTAAGTCTCATTGACTTACTGTCAGTGAGTTGTTGTTGTTGTTGTTGTTTTTGACAGGCAGAGTGGATAGTGAGAGAGAGAGAGACAGAGAGAAAGGTCTTCCTTTGCCGTTGGTTCACCCTCCAATGGCCGCCGCGGCCGGCGCACCGTGCTGATCTGATGGCAGGAACCAGGTGCTTCTCCTGGTCTCCCATGGGGAGCAGGACCCAAGCACTTGGGCCATCCTCCACTGCATTCCCTGGCAACAGCAGAGAGCTGGACTGGAAGAGGGGCAACCGGGACTAGAACCTGCTGTGCTGGCACCACAGGCAGAGGATTGGCCTAGTGAGTCGCGGCGCCAGCCGTTGAATTTCTTTTTTTAAATAAATCTATAGTTTTATTAAGGCAAAAACTGGTAATGTGATATGAAGTTTACATTTAAGCAGACTTTTCACAGAAACGTAACACATGCCTACAGAGATTTTACAGTGTCGCTCCCAGTAGGTCTAGACCATGTCAAGACTGATTTGCTGAGTCAAGATGGAACATCTTGGGTATCAGTTAATTCTTATGATAAAAAAAAAAAAAGTTGGGTGTTTTAAAGTAAATCACTGCCCCAATATGAATGCTTAGTCTTCTCCTGAGACCAAGGCTTCTGAAATCATCCCGCCCTTAAATGGTTTCAGTGCAGCTTCTGATGTCTGACTGAACCCTGCTACTACCATGGTTTCAGGGTTCGAAATTCAGAACAAACCAGAGACTTCAAGAGTTCGCTACCTTAAGAGCGTGGGTCCTTGTCTTTCCCTGCCCTCTCATCTCCTGCACCACGCTCTTCCCCTCTTCCAATAGCTCAGCCAGTGGTTTGGATAAATAAGCTGATACAACTTCATAATTGGAAAAGAAAGGGTCTTGTCTAATTTCAAGAATTAGCACCTCTAAAACAGAATGGTCTCTCTGCCTGTGTGCACTCTCCCTCCCCGGTCAGTCTCCTTCTCCAAAATGGCAGCTTTGGTAACTTCTGAGTGGGGAACAACATGAAGCTCAGGCAGGGAACACCTTGGCTTACAGGTTTTGGGCATTCACAGCTTTTTTTTCTCTCTCTTCTTTTTTAAAGATTTTTGTTTACTTGAAAGTCATAGTTACAAAGAGAGAGTGAGAGGTCTCATCCACTGGTTCATTCCCCAGATGACTGTAACAGCTAGAGCTGTGCCAATTCGAAGCCAGTAACTAGGAGTTTCTTCCGGGTCCCCCATGCGGGTGCAGAGGCCCAAGGATTGGGCCATCTTCTACTGCTTTCCCAGGCCATAGCAGAGAGCTGGATCAGAAGTGGAGCAGCTGGGACTCAAACTGGTGCCCATATGGGATGCTGGCACTGCAGGGGGCAGCTTTATCCATTATGCCACAGCCTGGGCCTCCACATTCACAGCCTTTAAACAGTCTCTTGCAGTCCCCATTTATGGTGTCAGTAACTTTTTTTTGAAAAGGTGAAATATCCTGGACATAGAACTGAATCCTCAGTTTTTTGTTTTTTTTTTTTTCCCCACTGTTTCACAGTTTCCCCAGTCAGGCCCCAGACTGATCCCCAAAATAATCCAACCCTATTCCCTTTCCCCATCCCTCCCATCCCCAAATAATACACCAGCAAGAGCCAAAAACTACACATATGCTAGGCTATAAAAATGCAGAGTTAACACTATTGGGAAGAAGGCTGTGGGATGTGGAGATGCTCTTTGAAGACCTGCAGTATCTTTTTCTTCTCCCAATTCTGCAAGTTTCGTCCTTCATAGAGGCCCTATGGCTTCTCAGCAAAGCACAGAAGGGCTGCCTTGAAACACTTACCTCCTCCCCCTCCACTGGGCTGCATAGCTTGGAGCAGCTTACAGCACTTGGGCTGCCGCGTGGCACGGACACTGTCCTGGCTCTCCATAGGACATCTTCTCAAGCCACCACTGTGGTGTCCAGACAAGGGGAACTTCTTCCTCCCCACTTGAAACCCACGGTCGGATGTGATGGGCTGGTACTCGGGAGTTAATTCTTGTCATCTTTTTTGTCGTCATCCTGCGAGGGGTAGGAGTGCCACGTCAGCCTGTCCTCGTAGAGGGAAGTGACAACTGTGGGCACTCGGCACTGGCTTCCTTGGCAGGGACCAGGTCAGCCTCATTCATCATCAGAGTTTCCATTTCATCAGGAACTGGAGTCTAGCTCCAGTAATCGGTTCCGGCTCCAACCCCTGGGCAAAGCCTCATGGCTTTTCAGACTCCTTTCTTCTTCTTTGGTGTGCTCTCTTCTGGCTTATCTTCAGAATCAGAATCATCTTGGCCCTGGCCTCCCTCTGACTTCTCTGCCTCTTGTGCTGTTCGACTGCAGAAACTCAGCGTGAGGTCAGGGCAATCCAGATTCCCTTCTGGTTCCCACGCACCGTCTTCATCTGAGAAACGTCCCACTTCAGGAGGTGCTCCGCTTTGCCCTTCACAGCCTGACGGTCAAGAGTGAGCCAGCAAATGGAAGATTCTCTCTCTCTCTCTCTCTCTCTCTCTCTCTCTGCTTCTCCTTCTCTCTGGGTGTAACTCTGACTTTCAAATAAATAAATCTTAAAAAATAAATGACATCACGTCAGTACGTGGATGTTGTGAGCAGAAATGTCCACAAAGCCTTTGCCTCTCTGAGGGCCTGGTGCCAGGAGGCGAAGCTGCCTAGCGTCCGGGAATCCACTTCAGTTTGTGGTTTCTCTCACCACTGACCACTTGGAGAAACCCAGAAGGCCTAATGGAAGTGAGGAGAATTTCTTCCGTTTCATGAAAACCACCTTTGTTGTGTTAATCCACGTGATGTGCAGTGTTTAGTGGAGCTTCACTTAGCGTGAAAACAAGAAAAAGCCAAGAATTTCAAAGTGCCCCTGTGTCCTCAGGGAATGTGAGTGATGACTTCATTACCTGCTCATGGAAATGAGAAGAAAGGGGTGTGCAGATGGGTACCGGGCCTGTCATTAGGGAGCCCGATAGTGCTCCTTGGCTTCTAGGCTTGGGGCTAGGTTAGCAAACAAGCCCTCGGGTGTGGGGCTTGATGATTTTGTGGGCAGTGAAATGGTTGAATAGTGAGAATTGCATAAAGCCACGTGTGGCAACAGTGTGAGTCCCTTTATTTAGCTTTGTTAATTGTACTTTGAGAAGATTTGGAAAGGAAGGAAGATATTTTATTGAACCAAATTGATTTATTTTGCTTGCGGAAAAAACAGTAACATAACTGATTTTGTATTAGCCCATTTATTGTTACTATAACAAAATACCTGAGGCTAGGCTGCTTTTAAGGAAAAGAAGTTTATTCTGACCCAGAGTTCTGGGGGTGAAAGGTCTTGGGCCTCAAGGGAGTGCATGTCCTTGTGTCTGTCCGGTCTCCCTCCCTCTCACAAAGTCACCAGGATTCAGCCACTGGGGTTCTACCATAATGAATTTAATTCTAATCACTTCCCAAAGACCCGACCTCTAAATGCCATAGTTGGATGACGTTTCTATCCACTCAATGCCTTTTAGTGGGGGTTAAATTTCAACACATAAAACCTTTGGTGGGGGCACCTGCAGCATCTCCTTTGCAACCTCCGCTGATTGAGTCCCTTCTGCAGCAGACTGCTGGATTGCTGTGCAAGGGGACAGCTGGAGTTGAGATGCTAAATCTAATTCAGATGTGAACTATTCAGCCCACTGAAAGGAATCCCATTTCTCTGGACTCTTTTCCTTGTGAATTTTAGAGTGAGGTGGAGGAGCGTTAAAAATTTTAAAAAGTCAGTAAGTTAGGGAAGATAGTTGGGAAATGATAATATGCAGGGGAGCAGATAAGGGCATATGCAAAGGGATATTTTCCCAGTAATAGTTTTTTTTTTCTTTTTGCTGGAAAACATTTCTGATTTTTACTTTACGTTTGATATGACTCTATATACTTTTCAGGATATGAGTAAGGGCTACAGATGTAGGTATCTATTGATTAGTAAGTTAAGCACATCAAGAAACAGCTCATCTGGGCAAGTATGGAAAAGGTCTAGGCTAATCCTCTGCCATGCGGCGCTGGCACACTGAGTTCTAGTCCCAGTCGGGGTGCCGGATTCTGTCCCAGTTGCCCCTTTTCCAGGCCAGCTCTCTGCTATGGCCCGGGAGTGCAGTGGAGGATGGCCCAAGTGCTTGGGCCCTGCACCCCATGGGAGACCAGGAGAAGCTCCTGGCTCCTGGCTTCGGATCAGCATGTTGCACCGGCCATGGTGGCCATTGGAGGGTGAACCAACAGTAAAGGAAGACCTTTCTCTGTGTTCTCTGTGTGTGTGTGTCTCTCTCTCACTGTCTACTCTGCCTGTCAAAAAAAAAAACAAAAAAAAAAAAAAAGAAAAGAAAAGAAAAGAAAAAAGGTCTAACTAGGATCCTTTATTTAATAAAATTTCTGGGTTGGCGCCGCAGCTCACTTGGCTAATCCTCCGCCTGTGGCACCGGCACCCCGGGTTCTAATCCTGCTCGGGGTGCCAGATTCTGTCCCGGTTGCTCCTCTTTCAGTCCAGCTCGCTGCTGTGGCCCGGGAGTGCAGTGGAGGATGGCCCAAGTGCTTGGGCCCTGCACCCGCATGGGAGGCCAGAAGGAAGCACCTGGCTCCTGACTTCAGATCCTGGCCATAGCGGCCATTTGGGGGGGTGAACCAATGGAAAAAGGAAGACCTTTCTCTCTGTCTCTCTCTCTCTCACTGTCTAAATCTGCCTGTCAAAAAAAAATAAAATAACATTTCCGGCAAACTCATAATATTCTTTCCTACCTCAGGACAGCTGTTCCTGCCTGTCCTCCACGTTGCTAGGAGAATTTAGGCCTCTCTACCACTTGCAAATAGCCACCAATTGCTAATTACCACTGAGATCTAGAAGCCCTTTGCTGGGACCCAGCTGAAGTGTCATAAATCATTTTAGAAGCATCACATAAGTTGTGATTCATGTTTCCATTTTCCTTACTTGATCATTCTTCCGGTTCTTAAAGATGTTGAACATAATTAGTATACAAATTGCAGGAGTGCCAAAGGTTTCTGCTGCTCCTCCCTCTCACCCAGTAGGTTCAGCTGATTCTTGGAACATTTACTATTCTCTTAAGTAAATCATCTTATGTAAAAGCTAGAAAAAATGTTATTTTTTCCAGGATCCAAAGTTAGGTTTTCCTCTTATTTATTTATTAAAGATTTATTTGTTTTAATTGAGAGGCAGAGTTACAGACTGAAAGAGAGGGAGAGACAGAGGTCTTCCATCCACTGGTTCACTCCACAAATGGCCACAGTGGCTGGAGCTGGGCTGATCCGAAGCCACACGGGTGGCTGTTCAAGCACTTGGGCTGTCCTCTGCTGCTTTCCCAGGCCATTAGCAGGGAGCTGGATCAGAAGTGGAGCAGCAGGATTCATAGGGGTTGCCTACACCACAGGGCTGGCTCCATGGTTTCCTTCCTCCCTCCTTCCCTCCTTCCCTTCTTCCCTTCTTCCCTTCTTTCCTTCTTAGAGACAGAGAGAAAGGTCTTCTTCCGTTGGTTCATCCCCAAAATGGCCACCACGGCCGGAGCTGTGCAGATCTGAAGCCAGGAGCCAGGTGCTTCTTCCTGGTCTCCCATGCGGATGCAGTCGCCCAAGCACTTGGGCCATCCTCCACTGCCCTCCAGGGCCACAGCAGCGAGCTGGACTAAAAGAGGAGCAACTGGGACTAGAACCCGGTGCCCATATGGGATGCCGGCGCCGCAGGCGGAGGATTAACCAAGTGAGCCATGGCGCCGGCCCCATGATTTTCCTTTTAAGTTGGAAGTCTTGGATCATTGTTGCTGGCCAAAGGAGACTTTTGCTATTCTCATAACTGTCCATTGGTTGATCCTTGAATTAGAGGAGATGTTGGAGAACAGATTTTCGTGTTTTTGTTTTTGTTTTACCAGAAGTCGATTGCCATTCTGTTGTTTTTTTTTTTTTTAAATCTTTTATTTAAAGAATATAAATTTCCAAAGTACAGCTTATGGATTACAATGGCTCCCCCCCCATAACTTCCCTCCCACCCGCAACCCTCCCCTTTCCCACTCCCTCTCCCCTTTCATTCACATCAAGATTCATTTTCAATTCTCTTTATACACAGAAAATCAGTTTAGTACATGTTATGTAAAGATTTCAACAGTTTGCCCTCACATAGAGACACAAAGTGAAAATACTGTTGGAATATTAGTTATAGTATTAATTCACAATGTACAGCACATTAAGGACAGAGATCCTACATGATTTTTTTTTAAAAAAAAAGATTAATTATCTATGCAATTTCCAATTTAACACTAAGATTTTTTAATCATTTTCAATTATTTTTATATACAGAAGATCGATTCAGTATATACTAAGTAAAGATTTCATCAGTTTGCACCCACACAGAAACACAAAGTGTAAAAATACTGTTTCAGTACTAGTTATAGCATTACTTCACATTGGACAACACATTATGGACAGATCCCACATGAGACGTAAGTACACAGTGACTCCTGATGTTGATTTAACAATTTGACACTCTTGTTTATGGCGTCAGTAATCTCCCTAGGCTCTAGTCATGAGTTGCCAAGGCTATGAAAGCCTTTAGGGTTAGCCGACTTCGATCTTATTCCCACAGGGCCATAGTCAAAGTGGAAGTTCTCTCCTCCCTTCAGAGAAAGGTACCTCCTTCTTTGATGGTCCCGTTCTTTCCACTGGGATCTCACTCACAGAGATCTTTCATTTAGGTCTTTTTTTTTTTTTTTTTTTTCAGAGTGTCTTGACTTTCCATGCCTAAAATATTCTCATGGGCTCTTTTTTATTCTAGTACTAGTGGTTGAACTCTGTAATTAACACACAATTATTCTTAGGTGTTTGAATTTTAACTGAAAAGTGATCCCTGTGAAATATAAGAGTGGGAATAAGAGAGGGAGGAGATGTACAATTTGGGACATACTCAATCGGAACTGCCCCAAATGATGGAGTTAGAATCGTGCCAGGGGATTCCAATACAATCCCATCAAGGTGGCATGTACCAAGGCCATCTCACTAGTCCAAGTGATCAATTTCAGTTCACAATTGATCACACTGATAGGTCTAAGAGTCAAAGGGATCACACAAACAAGACTAGTGTCTGCTAATACTAACTGATAGAATAAAAAAGGGAGAGAATGATCCAACATGGGAAGCGAGATACACAGCAGACTCAAGGAATGGCAGATGTCCTAAATAGCACTCTGGCCTCAGAATCAGCCCATAAGGCATTCGGATCTGGCTCAAGAGCCATTCTGGTTTTCAGTGGGAAGAAAGAGTGTACTCAGAAATCTTGGTTTTTGAACTCTTACCTGTCAACTGAAGGTGGATCCCAACCCCTGTGAGAAAGTGCCGAAGAGCAGATTTCATACTGAAGGTGGAAAGGAGATGACACACAGCCTGGATGCACATGTCTGTGTTGTCTCTGAGCTGCTGACAGCAGTGTGCTGACGTTTGTTTCTCACCCAAAACCAGCTGTCGAGTGGAATGTCATGGCCAGCTCCTCGGAGAGTGAAGATGACAGTTTCATGGCTGTGGACCAAGAAGAAACTGTGCTGGAAGGGACAATGGAGCAAGACGAGGAGCCCCACCCCGTATTGGAGGTTGAGGAGACTAGACACAACAGATCCATGGCCGAGCTGCCAGAAGAGGTGTTGGAGTACATCCTGTCCTTTCTCTCTCCCTATCAGGAACACAAAACCGCAGCCCTCGTGTGCAAGCAGTGGTATCGACTTATCAAAGGTACTGTGGAAAGGAGAAAGGTTATTTATTTATTTCAATTTTTTGTTGAATGATTCATTTTTAGCATGTGTCAAGCCCTTGTGTAACTGCTTTACAGTTTTGCAGCAAATTATATGCATAGTATAGACTCCATTTTACAGCTGGAGAAACTGAATGAGGCTCAGTCAACTGACTGACTCGAGGTCACAATGATAGTAAAGGGGGATCCAGGATTCCCATTCAGGTAATCTGGTGTTCAAGTCCATGCTGCTGATGAGGAAGTGTGTTATTTATCAAAGCACTTAATTTTAGTAAAAGTGTGGTCAGTGAAAACATTTACCATTTGATTTTATCTGTAAGTAGCACAGGCCCTGTTCATTACTTTTAAGATTTATTTATTTGAAAGGCACAGTGACAGAGACAGGGGAGGGGAGAGGTCCTCCATTTGCTGGTTCACTCCCAGAATGGCTGCAATGGCCAGGCTGAAGCCAAGAGCCTGGAACTCCATCCCGGTCTCCCAGGTAGTTGGGCCATCATGCACTGCCTTCCCAGGCACGTTAGCAGGAAGCTGATCAGAGACAGAACAGCCAGAACTCACATTGGTGCTCTAGTATGGGATGCTTCTGTTGCAAGTGATGGCAAAACTCACTGTACCGCAACACAATTTTAGTTTTTAAAATATGTTTCTCCTTTTTTTCCAGCCGTTTCCTAATCAAGTTTTCCTCTTTTAGCTAAATGCTGAGGTTGCTAGCCATGCTATGTGAGTGTTTTTAGTTAACAACAGTTATTTGGTTTCTTCTATCTTAGGAGAAAAGGTTTTGTGTTTTGTCTGACGATGACTAGGCCAGTTGAATAATCTTTGATCAAAGCAAGGATTGTATCAACATATTCTTTCCTGGTAAGAACAGAGCAGGCAGAGATACGACAGGAATGAGTCTTGAAATCTTTTTCTTGCGTCAGGATGATTCTGATGGGGAATCTTGTCAAATTCCAAAGTTGCCTGGAGGACTAAGGACCAGCTGTGTTGAAACTTTATAGGAAGGCCCAGTGCCTTCACAGCTGGTAAAACTGGGATGCCTAGCCTAGCCTGCTACTGTTTACTGCATTAATGGGCTTTCTGGGAGAGAGTGCCCCCTCCACTGTGGAAACATAGGGTTTCACCTCTAAAACAAAGATGGAATAATCGCAGATGAGGGACTGGGATCAAATTTGATAAAACAGGAAACAACCCTAACTTAGTACTCACAGTCTTAGATCTTTAAGAGGAAGACCCTGCTGACAGTGTCGTTGTTTGCTTTTAATTTTAACAGACTTTATTTTTTAAAGGAATTTTAGATTTATTACAAAATTGAGGAAGATAGAAGATAGAAGGATTCGCCATCAGCTACACATGAATAGTGTGCTCGTTATCAGCACCCTCCTGGGTGTGTGTGCGTTACAGCTGATGTGCCTACGCTGATACTGTCATCATGCCAGAGCCTGTGATTTTTTTTCTGGTGTTGTACTCTAAGGGTTTGAATAAGTGATGAGCATCCACCATTGTAGTATCATACAGAGTAACTCCCCTGTTCTAAAAATCTGTGCTCTTTAATCTCCCTTGTGCCCTAGCCTGGTAACTACTTACCTTTTTACTGTCTTCATAGCCTTACTCCAGGTTGTCATGTGGTTGGAATCACTCAGTATGCGGCCTTTTCAGGTTGGCTTCTTTCACTTTTGTTAAGTGTCCTCCATGTCTTTTCATGGTTTGTTAGCTCATTTCTTGCTAGCACCGAATAATACTCCATTGTTCATGTGCTGTAGTTTGTTTCTGTAGTTGCCCATTGAGGGACATCTTGCTTGCTTCCAAGTTTTGGCAGGTTTGAGTAAAGCTGCTGTGATGTCCATGTGCAGGGTTTTGTGAAGACATCAGTTTCATCTCCTTGGAGTACATTCCAGGGAGCATGATTGCTGGATCAAGTGGTAAGAGTATGTTCAATTTTCCGAGAAAACACCGAACCGTTCTCTGAAGTGTCTGTGCCGTTTTACATTACCATCAACAGTGAAAGAGGGCTCCTGTTGCTCCATGCTCTTGTCAGCATTTGTAGTCGTCTGTATTTTGGATTTTCATTATTCCAAGTAGGCATAGAGTGTCATCTCATTTCAGTTAGCATTTCCCTGACGACAAGTGGTCTGGAGAATGTTTTCATGTGCTTATTTGTCATCCATAAATCTTTGGTGAGGTTTCTGTTATGGCCTTTGACCCATTTTTATATTGGGTTGCTTTCTTATTGTTGAATTGAAGAATTCTTTGTATACTTGGGATAATAGTTTTTTATTAGATGTCTTTTTTTTTTAAGATTTATTTTATTGATTTGAAAGAGTTAACAGAGAGAGGTAGAGACACAGAGAGAGGTCTTCCATCCGCTGGATCACTCCCCAGATGGCCTCAACGGCCGAAACTGCGCCGATCCGAAGCCAGGAGCCAGGAGCTTCTTCCAGGTCTCCCACGTGGGTGCAGGGGCCCCAGGACTTGGGCCATCTTCTACTGCTTTCCCAGGCCATAGCAGAGAACTGGATTGGAAGAGGAGCAGCCGGGACTAAAACCCATCACCCATATGGGATGCTGGCATTTCAGGCCAGGGCTTTATTTAACCCACTGTGCCACAGCGCCGGCCCCAAGATGTGTCTTTTTCCAGTGTTTTCTAGTCTGTGCTTTGTTTTCTTTTTCCTTTTCTTTTCTTTTCTTTCTTTAGTTTTTGTTTTGTTTTGTTTTGTTTTGTTTTTTTTACAAGCAGAGTGGATAGTGAGAGAAAGACAGAGAGAAAGGTCTTCCTTTGCCATTGGTTCACCCTCCAATGGCCACTGCAGCCAGCACACCGCGCTGATCCGAAGGCGGGAGCCAGGTACTTCTCCTGGTCTCCATGGGGTGCAGGGCCCAAGCACTTGGGCCATCCTCCACTGCACTCCCTGGCCACAGCAGAGAGCTGGACTGGAAGAAGGGCAACTGGGACAGAATCCGGCACCCCGACTGGGACTAGAACCCTGGGTGCTGGCGCTGAAGGCGGAGGATTAGCCTATTGAGCTATAACACCGGCTGCTTTGTTTTCTTGACAATGTTTTTTCATTGAGCAGAAATTTTTAAAATTTTTTTTTTTTTTTTTGACAGGCAGAGTGGACAGTGAGAGAGAGAGACAGAGAGAAAGGTCTTCCTTTGCCGTTGGTTCACCCTCCAATGGCCGCCGCGGCCGGCGCGCTGCAGCCGGTGCACCGTGCTCATCCGATGGCAGGAGCCAGGTGCCAGGTGCTTTTCCTGGTCTCCCATGGGGTGCAGGGCCCAAGCACTTGGGCCATCCTGCACTGCACTCCCGGGCCACAGCAGAGAGCTGGCCTGGAAGAGGGGCAACCGGGACAGAATCCAGTGCCCCAACCAGGACTAGAACCCGGTGTGCCGGTGCCGCAAGGCGGAGGATTAGCCTGTTGAGCCACGGCGCCGGCCAGAAATTTTTAATTTTAATAAAGTCTAGGTTCTGAGTTCTTTCATGTGTCATGCATTTGGTGTTGTATCTAAATGTCATCCCAAGTAAAGTTCATCTTGATCTTCTCTTTTGTTGTCTTCAAGGAGTTTTGTAGTTTTGTGGTTTTTTTTTAAATTAATTTATTTTTATTTGAAAGAGTTACATAGATGTCTTCCATCCACTGGTTCACTCCTTAGATGACCGCAATAGCTGGAGCTGCGCTGATCCAAAGCCAAGAGCCAGGAGCTTCCTCCGGGTCTTCCACACGGGTGCAGGGGCCCAAAGGCTTGGGACATCCTGTACTGCTTTCCCAGACCACAGCAGAGAGCTGGATGGGAAGAGGAGCAGCCCGGACTAGAACAGGTGGCCATATGGGGTGCCGGCACTTCAGGCCAAGGTTTTAACCCACTGTGCCACAATGCCGGCCCCAGTTCTGTGTTTTTTATTTAGATCTGTGATCTGCTTTGAGTTAGAGTTGGTGGAGTGTGTTTAGATTCACTTTTTTGCATGTAGATGTCCAGTTGTTCCAGCACTGTATGTCAAAAAAGGCTGTTTTTTCCTCCATTGTAAACCCTATTTGTGTGGCTCCATTTTTGGGCTCCTTTTTGTCCTGCTGATTATTTATGTATTCTCTTGCCAGTACCACACTATATTAGGTTCTATAACTTTAGAGTAAGTCTGGAAGTTCCATAGTGTGGGTCCTCTAACTTTTTCCTCTTTCAGTGTTGTTATGGCTGTTCTGGGTCTTTTGTCTCTCCACATAAACTGTATTTTGTTTGTTTAAAGATTTACTTCATTTATTTGAAAGGAGAGTTAGAGATCTTCCACTTGCTTGTTTACTCCCCGAATGGCTGCAACCGCTTGGGGAAGCCAGGATCCTGGAATTCCATCCATGTCTTCCCTATGAGTGGAGGGCCTAAGAAGTTGGGCCATCTTCTGCTGCTTGCCCAGGTGCATTAGTGGGGAGCTGGATTGGAAGTGGAGCAGCCGGGACTCGAACTGGTGCCCATATGAGATGCTGATGTTGCAGGCAGCAACCTAACCTGCTCACCACAACATCAACCTCCCTACATAAACTTCAGAATCAGTTTGTCAATATCTACAAGTAGCTTGAGGGAATTTGATTATGATGCATTGCATCTGTAGATAAAGTTGGGAGAATGGAGATTTTGGCAGTATTGAGTCTTCCTGTCAGTGGACATGGGATGTCTTTCCATTTATTTAATTCTTTTATTTCTTTTGTCAGAATTTGGTAGTGTTCCTCATATAGATCTTATATATATTTTGTTAAATTTTTCTACTTAAGGATTTCATTTTTTGGTACTAATGCAAATAATATTAAGTCTCCCATTTCAAATTCACTTGCTCATTATTTGTGAATAGGAAAGTAATTGACCTCTGTATATTAATCTTATATCCTACAATCTTGGGATAATTGCTGACTAGTTCTAGGACCAACATAGTTGGTTTTTTTTCTCTCAGGTGTTCTGTGTCTTTTATTCAGCATTACATACTTTTTTTTTTTTTTTAAGAGTTATTTATTTATTTGAAAGTCAGAGTTACACACAGAGAGGAGGAGAGGCAGAGAGTGAATGAGAGTTCTTTCATCTGTTGGTTCACTCCCCAATTGGCTGCAGCAGTCGAAACTGAGCCAATCCGAAGCCAGGATCCAGGAGCATCCTCTGGGTCTCCCACATGGGTGCAGGGTCCAAAGTGCTTGGATCATCTTCCACTGCTTTCCTAGGCCACAGCAGAGAGCTGGATTGGAAGTGGAGTAGCTGGGACTCGAACCTATCCCATATGAGATGTTGGCACTATAGGCCAGGACTTTAACCCGATGTGCCACAGCGCCAGCCCCCAGCATTGCATATTTGTGGAACTCACTGTGGTATGGTAGCATATAGCTGACAATATTGTTACTAAAAACCACTATGCTTTTAAAAAGTATTCCAATTATTTTTTTTTAAGATTTATTTTATTTATTTGAAAGAGTTACACAGAGAGAAAGGAAAGGCAGAGAGAGAGAGATGTCTTCCATCCGCTGGTACACTCCCCAGCTGACTGCAACTGCCGGAGCTGCGCCAGTCCGAAGCCAGGAGCCAGGAGCTTCTTCCGGGTCTCCCACGTGGGTGCAGGGGCCCAAGGGCTTGGGCCATCCTGTACTGCTTCCCCAGACCATAGCACAGAGCCAGATCAGAAGTGGAGCAGCCGGGTTTACCCAACTGAATTTGTCGTAGCATAAGGATAGTGATCAACGTGTATTTCTGTGCTCCTGCTTCAGGACCAGCTAAGGTGACAAATTCAGGAACAATACTTTCTTTCAGAATTGGCATAAGTGGTTGTACTTTTCATTGAAAATTCTGCTCTGATGCAATGAGTCATTGGAATGAATGTGTTAGAAAAACAAGGTGTTCCAGAAACAGAGCTCTCACTTTTTAAAAAATAGGCTTTAAAAAAAAAAGTGGCTCAGAATAACAGCAATAATTTTTTGCTCACAAAATCTGTTCATATGGGCAGCACTCAGTGGGAATAATTCAGCTTTGTTCCATGTGGTCTCTGATGGGGTGGCTCAGCTTCGGGCTGTGTGATTCATTTTTAAGATGACTCACATACTGTCAGGGTGGGGCTCAGCCTACATCCTCATCTCTTCACATGGACCTCCAGGCTGCTTGGGCTTTCCTCAAAGCGTGGTAGCCGGATCCCGAGGGCAGAATTCCCAATAAAATCACCTTTGATGACCCTCATCCACCAAAGGTACAAACCTCTCCAGATCCTAGGGGAAGGAGCACAGACCTTCCTCCCTCCCTCCCTCCCTCTCTCTCTCTCTCTCTCTCTCTCTCTCTCTAAAGTTTTAGTTAGTTATTTGAAAGCATAGTAAGAGAGATGATAAACCTTGCATCTGCTGGACTCCCCAAATGGCCACAACAGCCAGGTCTGGGCCAGCCCAAAACCAGGAGCCCAAAACTGGATCCTAGCCTCCAATGTAGGTAGTAGGGCCAGGCACTTGGGCCATGGCCACTGCTCTCCCAGGGTACACATCAGCAGAGAGCTGGATCAGAGGCAGAGGATCCAGGACTCCAGCTGGCCCTCTGATGTGGGGTGCTGGTGTCACAAGTGGTGGCTTAATCTGCTGAATTCAGCACCAGCCTCTTATCTCTTGATGGGAAATATATTTAAATCACATTGTAGAAGAAGCTAGTAGGATGGGAGAAGTTGTTCCACTTTGGGAAAATATAATTCGTCCCTGAAAATTGGCAACCCTTCTATATGCCAAGTTCACTCATGTTCTTCCCCTCAAACCCCAAATTTTGTCCCATTACGCCATCTCTGTGAGTCAGGATCTTGTTGTCTTAGGTCCACATGCAGATAAGGATCTTAGAGTGCAGTTTCTCAGGTGCTGGTTCCTGAATGCTTTCACTGTGTGATGATTCAGTATCCGTTATTCATTGCTCTCCCCCTACATGTGCTCCTGGAAGTACTGTGTTCTGAGAAGGCATAGCAGCCTCTACGGACAAATGGCATTCCACGTGTCCCCACCCTCCCGCAATAGCTGGCACCAGTCCAGGCCCAGGCAGAGTATGCTAAGGGCTCTGAGGCCTGAGCCAGTGATGCCTAGTGACTGGGCCCCTGAGGTCGGACCAGCTGTTGACACCAGGACAGCGCCGACAGCAGTCCTCTTTAGAGAACTTTAGAGAAGTTTTAGGTTTGGAGCAAAGCTGAGCAATAGGTACAGAGGTTTCCCTTCCGTCCTCTGCCTTCTCCCAGGATGCCCCCCACTGTCAGCATCATTGGCCTGAGTGGTACGTTTGTTATGTTGATGAACCCACACTGACACATTGTTATCACCCAAAGTCCAAGTTCACTCTTGGTGGTGTAGAGTCTGTAGATTTGGACAAATGCTGTTGCTTTTAAGGAAGCTTTCTTTAGTCATGCATTCACCAGTGTATAATCACTACGGGCTAATCAGTATCTCCTCTTTAGAGTGGAGAGTGCTTGCTGGCTGGGATCTAACGTAGATGTTTACTGAACACCTGTTGTATGGCAGCTACTGTTTTATCGTACCCTGTTAAAAAGCTAAGCTATCCCTACCCCTTTGCCTCGGAATATCAGTTCTCCTGACATGCTACCTCAACATGTAAGAGGACCAGAGTTACAAAGCGTGGGCTCATTTTGTACCTTTGAGTAAGTCATGTAACCTCCTTGAGCCTTGGTAAAATGAAAGGATTGGATCTTCCAGGTTTGAAATTCTGTGATTTTTTTTTTTTTAAAGATTTATTTATTTATTTGAAAGAGTTACACAGAGAAGGAGAGGCAGAGAGAGAGGGAGAGGGAGAGGGAGAGAGGGAGGGAGGGAGGGAGGGAGGGAGGGGTCTTCCATCTGTCTGCACAAAGGCTGGAGCTGCACCAGTCCGAAGCCAGGAGCAAGGAGCTGCTTCTGGGTCTCCATGCGGGTGCAGGGGCCCAAGCACTGTGTCATCTTCTGCTGCTTTCCCAGGCCACAGCAGAGAGCTGGATCTGAAACAGAGCAGCTGGGACTCGAACCTGTGCCCATACAGGATGCTGGCACTGCAGGCGGTGGCTTTGCCCACTACACTACAGTGCCAGCCTCTGTGATTCTTTTTTTGAAAATTAAAGTCTGGAGTCCTTCAAAAAACTTATGTCTTTTAAAAATAATGAAACAGTTACTAGATAACAGCATGATTTACTCATTAGGTGCCAGACTGAGGCTTTGTTCTCTTGTCTTCAGGGGTAGCCCACCAGTGTTATCATGGCTTCATGAAAGCTGTCCAGGAAGGAAGCATTCAGTGGGAGAGCCGGACGTACCCTTACCCTGGAACTCCCATCACGCAGAGGTTCTCGCACAGTAAGTATTCGCCATGACAGCAGGTCCCACCCTGCCCAGGACCATGCTTCCAGAAACTACTTTTGAGGCATATATTTTGCCTGAGTTTTTATTGAAGAGAATGTAAAATGAGAGCTTATGTTAATTTTATAATCAGAATTAGGGAAAAATGTGAGCCAAGTATTATGTGAGTGCTTTGTTGATAATTTTATATTCTTCCATTTCATTGGATTTTTCTGTGCTCCAAAGGGACCAGAATGTTACGCTTAGAGCTTTAAATACCTGACATCATCACTGGGAAGACAAAGGGAAGGCCTGTGTCAAGGGGTGTTTCTGAGCACCTTGCTTAGGTTAGCGCTAACTCTCATGGTGACTGCTTAATAGAGTGTATCCTCAGCAAACACAGAGTTTGACTGGAGTCACATGAAAATTTTAAATGTGAAGGGTATTGATTTAAAAAATTTTAAAAGTATATTTGTTTATTTGAAAGGCAAAGTTTGTTAAGTCAACAACAGGAGTTACTGTGCACTTACTCCTTATGTGGGATCTCTGTCCTTAATGTGTTGTTCAATGTGAATTAATGCTATAACTAGTACTCAAACAGTATTTTACACTTTATGTTCTGTGTGGGTGCAAACTGATGAAATCTTTACTTAATATATACTAAATCAATCTTCTGTACATAAAGATGATTGAAAATGAATCTTGATGTGAATGGAATGGGAGAGGGAGCGGGAGATGGGAGGGGTGCAGGTGGGAGGGAAGTTATAGGGGGAAAAAGCCATTTTAATCCATAAATTGTACTTTGGAAAATTATATTTACTAAATAAAAGTTTAAAAAAAAAGGCAAAGTTACAGAGAAGGAGAAAATATTCCATCCTCTGGTTCACTCCCCAAGTGACCACAGTGGTCAGTACTGGCCAGGCTGAAGCTAGGAGCCTGGAACTCCTTCCAGGACTCCCTCGTGGGTGGCAGGGGTTCAGGTACATGGACCATTTTCTGCTTACCCAGGTGCTTTAGCAGGGAGCTGAATTGGAAGTGGAACAGCAGGATCCCGAACCAGTGCTCGTCTGGGATGCCTACATTGCAGGAAGTGACTTAACCTGCTGAGTCACAGCTCTAGCTCCAACGGAGTATTGGTTATAAAATACAAATTTATTTTTCCTTTTAAAGATGTATTTATTTTTTTATTTGAAAAGCAGAATTATAGGGAAGAGAGGGAGAGAGAGAGAAAGATCTTGCATCTGCTGGTTTACCCCCCAGAATGCTGCAATGGCTACAGGTAGACCAAGCCAAAGGCAGGAGCTTCATCCAGGTCTCCCACATGGGTAGGAGTGGCCCAAGCACTTAGGCCGTCTGCTGCTGCTTTCCTAGGCACAATAGCAGGAAACTGGATTGAACATTGAGCAGTGGCCTAATGCACCAAGCCGCAATGCTGGCCCCATAAAATGCAAATTTAAATACTGACAAACAGACATAATTTAAATTTTTAGAAATTATTCTAGGATTTATTCTCCACTTAAATTTTTTGTGGACTCTTATTATTCTGTTCATATCCATATTCTATTCTGTTCTTCCATCAGAATTGAGACTGAGGTGTGGTGGATCATAGGCCTGTAAAAGTGTGCTTGCTAGAGGTTCTCCACAGAGAAAGCTCAGTGAGGGTAAATGGGAAGGGGTAGGGGCCCTCTTAAAAATCTCTCAGTCATTGCTTTAATTGTGTTACTTCCTTGTTCCCAGACCCTCAGTTCCTGTACATTGTCTGAAAGTTAAAATGTAAACTTAGTCTTATTGTCAAAGCTATCCTTAATTTTTTTTTAAAGATTTATTTTTGTATTTGAAAGGCAGAGTTACAGAGAGGCAGAGAGAGAGGTCTTCTATCTGCTGGTTCACTCCTCAGATGGCTGCAATGGCTGGAGTTGGGCTGATCCGAAGCCAGGAGCCAGGAGCTTTTTCCTGGTCTCCCACGTAGTTGCGGGGACCCAAGGACTTGGGCCATCTTCTACTGCATTCCCAGGCCATAGCAGAGAGCTGCATTGGAAGTGGAGCAGCTGGGACTCAAACCAGTGCCCTTATGGGATGCCAGCACTGCAGACAGTGGCCTTACCTGCTGCACCATAGCCGGCCCCAAGGCTATCCTTTTTTTTTTTTTTTTTTAAAGATTTATTTATTTATTTGAAAGTCAGAGTTATAAAGAGAGAGAGAGAGAGAGAATGAGTTGTCTTCCATCTGCTGGTTCACTCCCTAATTGGCCATAACGGCTGGAGCTGTGCTGATCTGAAGCCAGCAGGCAGGAGCTTCTTCCGGGTCTCCCACATGGGTACAGGGGCCAAAGGACTTGGGCCATCCTCCACTGTTTTCCCAGACTGTAGCAGAGGGCTGGATTGGAAGTGGAGCAGCCGGGACTTGAACTGGCACTCAAATGGGATGCCGGGACTGCAGGCAGCGGCTTTATCTGCTACACCACTGCGCTGGCCCCCCAAAGCCATCCTTAATTTAAGAGCTGTGCTCTGCAGCAGGTTGTCATTTTACTATTGCCATGCATGATTTCTTTCTTCCTGGATTGTTCCTGTTCGCTTAGCTGGATCCTCCCCCTCCTGGAAGACTCAGTTGAAGTTTGACTCCTTTATGAAAGCTTTCCAATTCTCTACTCCACAGAGAATGTTTCCTATTCTGAGTTTACAAAGATATTCTTTCCTGGAATAATAATTTGGTACTTAACTCGTATTGTCTTTCATTATTAGCTTATATGAATGCATTTAAAAAATGTTAAACTCTTGATGGGAAGGAGTATGTATTGGTTATCCATGCTACATAACCAGAGGCCTCAGTTTCTTGCTACGTGGATCTCTTCATAGAGTACTCACAGCAGGATGGAAACCAGTCTTGTACCACCTAATCTTAGAAGTCACTGCGCCACTTCCACTCTGTTCTGTTTTTCACACAGGGATTGACCAAGGATGTAACTACCAAGAAGTGAGGCTTACTGGGGACCACCTTAAAGGCTCAATAAACAGTTGTGGCTCATCATTGTCTGAATCGAATCTAAATAGGTCAAAGGAATAGGCCAAACTTTGTTAACTCAACCCTCTCAAAGAGCTATTTTTGTGCTGTTGTGAACTGCCAGCAGCTGTAGATCTCAGTGTGATCTCTGGGCCTCTGGGGAGAAGGGTGTCTGTGAGACCATTTCGAGGACTCTGAGGTCAGAACTGGCTTTGTTTGTGTAGTTACTTATTTTATTTAAAAGGCAGAAAGAGAAAGAGAGACAGAGATCTCCCATTTACTGGTTTATTCCCCAAATTTTGGCAACAGCCAGGAGCTGGGGACTCAGTCTGGTTTTCCCACATGAATGACAGGGACCCAGGTATTTAAGCCACCTACTGCTCCCTCCCGGGTGTTCACTGCTGCCCCTCCCAGGTCAGGTGTTCACTGCTGCCCCTCCCAGGTCATGTGTTCACTGCTGCCCCTCCCAGGTCAGGTGTGCACTGCTGCCCCTCCCAGGTCAGGTGTGCACTGCTGCCCCCTCACAGGTCATGTGTTCACTGCTGCCCCTCCCAGGTCAGGTGTGCACTGCTGCCCCTCCCAGGTGTGCACTGCCACCCCCTCCCAGGTTAGATGTTCACTGCTGCTCCTCCCAGGTCAGGTGTTCACTGCTGCCCCTCCCAGGTGTGCACTGCTGCCTCTCCCAGGTCAGGTGTGTACTGCTGCTCCTCCCAGGTCAGGTGTTCACTGCTGCCCCTCCCAGGTGTGCACTGCTGCCCCCTGCCAGGTGTTCATTGGTAGGAAGCTTGAATTGGAATAGAGCCAGAACTTCAACTCAGGTACTGTGATATGGTATGTGGGCATTCCAAGTGGCATCTTAACCACTATGCCAGATGCCCACTTGTTTGTTTGTTTTAAGCAGTGAATATGTACAAGTGACTAGCACAGTTATTACTATAACAGTTTACTGCCATCACTTTGATTCATGCTATAATTCCATCATCTGTTTTTTCCATCATTGCTTTTGTACTGTCAGTGCCAATATCAACATAATAAGGAAGGCAAGTATTATTATTTAAAATAATTTTGAAAGAATCTAAAGTGTTCTCAGACCACACTTTGAGACTTGCTGGAATTAACTGTAAATGCATTCTTACTGAAAATATTCAATGATGTACTGGAAAGTCTAGTATTTGTAGTTGGGGGAAGCCTGTCTTCACTTACCTATAGAGACTTGGAGTCAGAGGTAGAGAGAAACTTGCTCCATATTTTTTTATTTACTTACTTTTTAAAAAATGTGTTTTGTTTATCTGAAAGGCAGAATGAGAGGGAGAGACAGTGAGAGATCTTTCATGCATTCGTTGGTTCTCCCCAGTGGCTGCAACAGCCAGGGCTGGGCCAGGCTGAAGCCAGGAGCCTGGAACTCCATTCAGGTCTCCCAAGTGGGTGACAGGAGCCCAAGTACTCAGGTCATCTTCTGCTGCCTTCTCAAACACATTAGCGGGGAGCTGGGTTAGAAGCATATAACCAGGACTGGAACCAGCTCTCTCTGGGATGGCAGCTTAACTCATCACGTCATACGTGTCGCCACCTCTACTCTACTCTCCCATGTGTTTTTTCTTTTTCCTTTTTCCTTTTTTTTTTTTTTTTTTTTTAAGACTTAATCGAAAGGCAGAGTTACAGAGAGGCAGAGGCAGAGGTAGAGAGAGAGGTCTTCCATCTGATGGTTCACTCCCCAAATGGCTGCAATGGCTGGAGCTGGGCCAATCCATAGCCAGGAGCCAGGAGCCAGGAGCCTTGAGCCTCCTCTGAGTCTCCTACATGTGTTTAGGGGCCCAAGGACTTGGGCCATCTTCCACTGCTTTTCCAGGTCGTAGCAGAGAGCTGGATCTGAAGTGGAACAGCCGAGATTCGATGGGATGCTGCCATATGGGATGCTGGTACTGCAGACAGCGGCTTTACCTGCTACGCCACAGCACCATCCCTGCTCATGTGTTTTTTCAAATATGTATTACAAACTTCAGAGAGGGAAATTTGATGAAATCTAGGTAAAACGGAAATCAGATTAGGAAATATTCAAGGATGAACAATTCTTGCCAGCAGCAGCTCAGCTTTCTAATGGAAAAGGAAAATATTTTTCACTTAAGTAGCTGGTTTTGTGTTTTTTTTTTTTTTTTTTTTTTGGTGGTATACAAAAATTAGAATGAGTTATTTGAAGGGGCAGTGGAAAGGAATAATACAGTAAGTAAGCTCAAAGAAGGTCAGAAGTTCATGGGTTTGGGTACTTGTTTTTACCTCAGAATTTTTTCCAGGAGCCATCATTGTGGTGTAGCAGGTTAAGCTGCCTCCTCAGAGGTTGGCATCCCATGTGAGTACCAGTTGGAGTCCTGGCTGTTCCACTTCTGACCCTGCTGTTGCACCTGGGAAGGTAGCAGAAAATGGCCTAGTAGTTGGACTCCTGCCAATCACGTAGGAAATCTGGATGGAGTTCCAGGTTCCTGGCTTTGGCCTGGTCCAGCACTGGCTGTTGCAGCCATTGGAATAGTAAACCAGCGGATGAAAGATGTCTCTGTCTCTCTCTCACTAAGTAACTGCCTTTCAAATAAATAAAAATAATTTTAAAGGTGTTTTTTCCAATCTTTACTTGGAATTCAACAAAAGCTGCCTTAAATTTAAAAAGCCCGTGTGTCTCCTTGTCTCTGATGTCTCTTCATTGTCTGACGTCTGTCTCATTGTCTCCTTCCCTCTGTCGCTGCAGAACTGCTTCTGGCTTCCGGGCACACTGAGCACTGTTAAGCAGGGGAAAGGGCAGTTTTCAAAATAGACTGAAACAAGAAATTCCTTCCTACGCTGTATTTCTCTCTTGATCTGGATTTCCTTTCTTTTACCTAATTCATGTTGAGCTTAAGATCCACAATATTTTGCCTGTCTCACCATAGAGAGACATGGACATTTCATATTCTGTTCCCAAAAGTGTAACTCAATAGGTCCTTCCAATCTTTCTCTCTGGCTTAGTTATTGTCGCTATTATCTTCTCAATTACACAGACTTGAAATCTTGGATTCATCCTTGGTTCCTCTCCTCTGTATTCAAGAGCCAAATCCTGTGTTGATTTCTGTTCTATCTCTGTAATCGTCTTCATCCTTTTTCTTCCTTTTCTGGGTTCTCTGGTTTGTGACCCAATCATTGCATCTTTAGTGAATTATCACAGTATGCCTTCCTTCTCTCTTCATCTGAACCTGAATCAGACCCTGTTGGCAGCTGTCTCTAAAACCCGGAACAGTGCCACCTGCTGGGATGTTTGGGGGATGTGTGAGGTCATTGTTGTCTGACCTGGAAAGCATACAGATATTTGGTAGGCAAGGGCCAGCGATGCTTAATGTCCTGCAGTGATTGGGACAGTCCTACACACAGAGAATTATCCTGTCCAGAATGACCAGCTCTCCTGTTGGGAAATATGACAAGACTGGTACCAGAGCCAGCTTCCCATTCTTTTACCAAAAAGCCTCAGCCTTTCTGCACCAAGTGTTTCCAGTCTACCTGGCTTTCAAGGTCCCAGTTTACCTTTCCAGTGTGACTCACTGTCGCATCCTTGCGCAACCAGTCTTTAGCCACATGAGCCTTCTCATTGTGTTTTGAACTTCTTGGCTCTGTTGGGGAACTATGATTTCACCACTCTCCCCACCTCCTTTCCCCTCCCTTTCCTTTGCATCCCTGGAATTTTTTCTGCTGCTGCTTTTAGCAAAAGTGTCCTCTAAAATTCATATTCAAGACAAAGCCAAAATCCACGTTCTTCATGAACTGCTCTCAAATCCCCCACCCAGAAATGAAGCCCTTTTCTCCCTCAGCTTGCCCTCCCCTGTATGCAGTTCATGCATGTCTGTCTGGATCACTCTCTGTGTAAGGGAGGCTGCAAACAAAACAGGTAAGGACTTTGGACTTGGGGATCAAGTTCCTCAGCCCCTCTGACCCACAGTTTCTTTATCTGTAAAATGTGTGTAACAAATTCTGTGTATCAGGGTTGCTGAGAAATGTGTTTGAGGAAGCGTTTGTAGAGTGTGTGTTAAGCTGTAAAATGAAGGGGTATTTTCTCCACGGGATTGTTGTCTACTTGAGGATAAGCAGACTGTATTTTTGACATCCTTTGTACCTTGTCATATCACCTGGTTGTTAGTTCACACGCAGTAATTTTGTTAATTTTGATATGTTTTCTGGACTGAAGTACAACAGAAGTACAACAGTGCCAAGTAGGATGGTGCCCTGCACCGTCTTTCCTGTGTAAAAGTCTGGAACTGGAAAAGCAGGTGAAATAAAAGGCCACCCTTTTGGATTTTTTGGTGAGTGCGTACATGGCTAATTATGCACGCCTTGATTAATGGATGTTCTTTTCAGATTGGTGTAGGGGTCGCTGAGTCTCCAACATAATGCTTTCAAAAATGTGTTACTGCTTAGGCTGCACGTGCGATCAGGTATCCATGTACGTGCTGAATGTGCTCCTGCAGGAGCCTGCAGGCCCGGGCTGGATCCCACCCTTGCTTATTCCATAGTTATGTAATTGCAGACCTTATCAGATCTGTTCTGGCTTGTAGGTATGAGGCACATGACAGCATAGTCTCGTTAAGCATGGGATAAATGCCTCAGGACTTTTCCCTGGAGACAGTGGAGCAACAGAAGAGAATTTAACATCTGAAAGTACAAATATTGGAGGGCTCTTCATTCCGTGAGCATTAATTGAATGCTCCACATAGTGTGGAAGATAGGAAACTGCTGGAAGATCTTACACTTGAGACGATTGTGATAAGAAGAGAAGCATTCAGAACTGTGAAGAACTGCTGGCTCGCTGTGTAGTTAAACTGCAGATATTTGACCTTTATTTGAATAGGGATTATTAGGTATTAATTTGAGATATGCTTGGAATAGTTCATGGAGCACTCAAGCTCATTTCAGAAAACTTGAAGAGATTTAACAGTTGGACTAAACATTCTTAATATTATTACTTAGCACAGTATTCATACTGTACTATGAACTATTTTACATAGCACATTCCAGTGGTCTACATGTTTTGAAAGGAAAATATTCTATTTGAGTGGAGAGCTTGGGCAAAAGGAAATGACTACTTGAACATTGGAGACTAGTTCTTAATTTTTTCTGAAAGGCCCATTTAAACATGTTGGGTGTTCCCACTAAGATCAACCTATAAGTGTCTTAAAAATAGGCAACAAACTGAGTTCACTACGATGCTTAAATCAGTTGGGTGTAATATGTACACTTGTTTCCTCATTTTATTACAGTTGTGTTCTAAACACAGCTGCCTACATGGGCTCCCTTCCTCTCCCAGCTTTGCTGATACTGACTCCTGGTCATTGGCAGTACAGCTGTGTGTGAAACTCAGTTCCAGTCCCATTGGCTTTGCATACTTGGGGCTGTGCCTTCCTCTTCCAGAAACCTTCATTTGCTCAAAGCAAAGCAGGAAAATGCTGGTCGCCCTGTTTTAGTGTAGGATTAAAATACATGTGCTAAAGACCCGAAGGGGCTGAGCTGCTGCCTGCGTTTTCAGTCCAAATAGAGAAGAATGTTTGCTTCTTTGAAAAACAAAGGCACTATGCTCTCTTGCTACATGAAGAAAGCTTTAGCTACTAAGAGTTTATCTCTGGGGCCAGTGCCATGGCTCTCTTGGTTAATCCTCTGCCTGCGGCATTGGCATCCCACATGGGTACCGGTTGGAGTCCCGGCTGCTCCACTTCCAATCCAGCTCTCTGCTGTGGCCCGGGAGGGCAGTGGAGGATGGCCCAAGTGTTTGGACCCTGCACCCGCAAGGGAGGCCAGGAAAGAAGCTCCTGGCTTCAGATCGACACAGCTCTGGCCGTTGTGGCCATTTGGGGGACCAACGGACCAACGGACCTTTCTCTCTGTCTCTCCCTCTCACTGTCTGTAACTCTACCTGTCAAATAAAGAAATAAACTCATTTAAAAAAATAAAAAACTTTATCTCTGAGGAGCAGAGAGACAGAAATGAGCCCTTGACTTTCAGTTGAAAATCAAGGATTTGCTAATTAAACATTGTTCCAATGGCCACTAATTTAATTATGGCTTCAGAAGCCATGGGACATTGCTAATTTCTGTTTTGGAGGTATGGAAGATTATCAAGAGGAGAAACATCTTCATTCATGCCTGGCACCAGGTGGTTCAGTTCAGAATTGCCCTAATTCTTGGCATTTTAAGTTCAAGATTGGTGTAAGTGGATCATGATATCTGATATTGGGCTCCTTTAATGAAAATTGAAATGTGGTTCCAGTAACCATCCTTTTGTTTGACTAATCGCCTTTGACTTGATGCCTTGTCGTTTGCAGTTCTTAGCAAATATGAAACATGAACAGTGGAATTTCACTGGATTTCACTTTTTTTTTATTAAAGATTTTTTATTTATTTGAAAGTCAGAGTTACACAGAGAGATGAGAGGCAGAGAGAGAAGTCCAGGGGCCGGTGCTGTGGCGCAGCAGGTTAAAGCCCTGGCCTGAAGCGCCGGCATCCCGTATGGGTGCCAGTTCTAGTTCCAGCTGCTTCTCTTCCGATCCGGCTCTCTGCTATGGCCTGGGATAGCAGTAGAAGATGGCCCAAGTGCTTGGGCCCCTGCACCCACATGGGAGACCCGGAAGAAGCTCCTGGCTCCTGACTTCAGCTCCAGCCGATGCGGCCATCTGGGGAGTGAACCAGTGGATGGAAGGCCTCCCTCTCTGTCTCTACCTCTCTCTGTAACTCTGTCTTTCAAATAAATAAAATGTCTTAAAAAAAATAAAAACTGATTTAGGAGCTGGCATGGCATAGTAGACAAAGCCACCACCTGTGACACCAGCCTCCCGCATGGGCGTCCCAGGAGTTCCACTTCTGATCCAGCTGCCTGCTACTGTGCCTGGGAAAGCAGCAGAAGATGGCCCAAGTCCTCGTACCCCTGCACCCTTGTGGGAGACCGGGAAGAAACTCCTGGCTTTGCCCTGGCCTCACCCTAGCCTTTGTGGCCATTTGGGAAGTGAACCAGTAGATGGAAGATCTCTCTCTGTCTCTCCCTCTCTCTCTGTAACTTTGCCTTTCAGATAAATACAACTTAAAAAAAAAAAAAAGATTTAGATGTAGATTAGAAGTATGCAGGGGCCCAAGGACCTGGACCATCTTCCACTGCTTTCCCAGGCCGTAGCAGAGAGCTGGATCAGAAGTGGAGCAGCTAAGACTCAAACCAGCGCCCATATGGGATGCTGGCACTACAGGTGGCTGCTTTAGCCACTGAGCCACAGTGCCGGTCCCTAAAGATTTATTTATTTTACACAGAGGAGGAGAGGCAGAGAGAGGGAGACAGGTCTTCTATCCTCTGGTTCACTCCCAAGTAGCTACAATGGCCGGAGTTGTGCCGATCCGGAGCCAGGAACTTCCTCTGGGTCTCCCACGTGAGTACAGGGGCCCAAGGACTTGGGCTATCTTCTACTGCCTTCCCAGGCCATAGCAGAACTGGATCAGAAGTGCAGCAGCTGGGGCTGGGACTGAAACTGGAGGCCACATGGGATACCGGTACTGCAGGTAGCGGCCTTACCCACTATGTCACAGCACCAGCCCTGATGGAAGATAACTCTTTCCTTCTCTCTCTGTAACACTGCCTTTCAAATAAAAAAAAAAATGTTTAAAGGTAAAGAGAGTGGGAAATGTAAGGCCATCTAAATTTTTTTTTTTTTTTGACAGGCAGAGTGGACAGTGAGAGAGAGAGACAGAGAGAAAGGTCTTCCTTTGCCGTTGGTTCACCCTCCAATGGCTGCCGCGGATGGCGCGCTGTGGCCGGCGCACCGCACTCATCCGATGGCAGGAGCCAGGTGCTTTTTCCTGGTCTCCCTTGGGGTGCAGGGCCCAAGCACTTGGGCCATCCTCCACTGCACTCCTGGGTCACAGCAGAGGGCTAGGCCATCTAAATTTTTTTTAAAGATTTATTTATTTATTTCAGAAACAGAGTTAGAGAGAGGGAGAGAGAGAGGTCTTCCATCCACTGGTGCACTCCCCAAATGGCTGCAATGGTTGGAGTTGGGCTGATTTGAAGCCAGGATATGGGAGCTTCTTTCAGGTTTTCCACGTGGGTGCAGGGGCCCAAGCACTTGAGACTTCTGCTGCTTTTCCAGGCACATTAGCAGGAATCTGGATCAGAAGTGGAGCAGCTGGGACTCAAACTCATGCCCACAGGGGATGCCTGTGCCACAGGGGGAGGCTTAACCTACTATATCACAGTTCCAGCCCCATATAAATCTTCATATACCACTGTACATGTTTGAATTCTGTTGATGTAGTAAATGTTTTGCAGGTGTGATTAGATAGCATTTATTTCTTCGCATCTCTGTTTTCCGTAATTTTTTTTTTTTTTTTTGAAAAGAAACTTTGGAAAGCCTGAGTTCCATTACTGCACAGTGTTAGTGGTCAGATAATCTGGTTTACTCCTTCCATTAAGATTATTGGGTAGGGCTGGTGTTGTGTGGCAGAGCTGGTAAAGCCGCCTCCTGCAGTGCTGGCATCCATGCGGGCACCAGTTTGAGTCCCAGCTGCTCCACTTCCAATCCAGCTCTCTGCTATGGCCTGGGAAAGCAGTGGAAGACAGTCCAAGTCCTTTGGCCTCTGCACCCACGTGGGAGACCCAGAGGGAACTCCTGGCTCCTGGCTTTGGATCAGCACAGCTCCAGCCATTGCAGCCATCTGGGAAGTGAACCAGCAGATGAAGACCTTTGCCTCTCTCTCCCTCCTTCTCTCTCTCTGTGTAACTCTTTCAAATAAATAAATAAATCTTATGAGGCCAAAAAAAAAAAAAAAAAAAAGATCACCGGGTGACTATACACATTGCTTTTATTGCCCCTTAACTAATGCAGTTTTCTGAGCTGGCCTCCATGATAGATTCCTTAAAGGACCTAACAGGTTGGGGCTGGCACTGTGGTGCCCCAGATTTTAAAGCCCTGGCCTGAAGAACCGGCATTCCTTATGGGAGCAGATACAAGTCCCGGCTGCTGCACTTCCAATCCAGCTCTCTGCTATGGCCTGGGAAACAGTAGAAGATGGCCCCAGTCCTTGGGACCCTCAACCCACGTGGGAGACCCGGACGAAACTCCTGACTCCTGGCTTTGGATCAGCTCAGCTCTGGCCATTGAAGCTATCTAGGGAGTGAACCAGTGGATGCAAGACCTCTCTCTCTGTCTCTCTCTCTCTCTCCATCTCTACCTCTCTCCGTAACTCTGTCTTTCAAACAAATAAAATGTGTTTAAAAAAAAAAAAGGACCAACAGGTGGACTGAATTAAGATAAGAAAGTAGGTTGGGGGCCGGCACTGTGGCATAGTGGATAAAGCCACCATTTGCAGTGCCGGCATCCCATATGAATGCCAGTTCAAGTTCTGGCTGCTTCACTTCCAATCCAGCTCTCTGCTATGGCCTGGGAAAGTAGTAGATGATGGCCCAAATACTTGAGCCCCTGCACCAACATGGGAGACCTGGAAGAAGCACCAGACTCCTGGCTTTGGATCTGCCTCTGCCTTTGTAACTCTGCCTTTTAAATAAATAAAATCTTGGGGGGGAAAAAAAGTGAATTATCCCCAGAGCTGGTATATATCACACAAGTAATTATAGCAGTAGCATTGGACAAGTCAGTAGTAGTAGCATTTCTCTTTCTCTGATGTTAAATAAATGGAGGTAGAGTTCAGGAGAGATTTTCTTTTAGGATATATTTATTTATTTGAAAGAGTTATACAGAGACAGAAGAGACAGAGACAGAGAGAAAGATCTTCCATCTGCTGGTTCACTCCCCAGTGGCTGGGGCTGGACCAAGCTGAAGGCAGGAGCCAGGAGCCTCCTCCAGGTCTCCTGCATGGGTGCTTGGCTCAAGTACTTGGCCATCCTCCCTGCTTTCCCAGACATATTAGCAGGGAGCTGGACTGGAAGTGGAACAGCGGGGTCTTGATCTGGTGCCCATGTGGGATGTAGGTGTTTCAGGTGGTGGCTTTACCCGCTATTCCACAACACTGGCCCCAGGAGAGATCTTAAAAACAGTGCTGTGCTAAACTGAACTAGACCAACAGATACCCTGGATGATCACTGAAGGTATGCACTACTGCCTTGAATCTCTGCGTTTTTCCCCCTTTGCCTGCATCAACACTGAGAGGCATTTTTACCCCTCTGGCATGCATGAAGGGTAGGGCTGGTGTTGTGTGGAAAGGAAAGCTTTGCTAAGATCTCTTCTTAAAATCCAAAATGGGGGCTGGCATTATGGTGCAACAGGTTAAGGTACCGCCTGCAGTGCCAGCATCCCATATGAGTGGTAGCTCATGTACTGGCTACTCCACTTCCGGTCTAGCTAATTTGCCTGGGAAAGTAGCAGAAACAGCCCTAGTATTTGGGCCCTTGCCATCCTCCTGAAAAAGTGGAATTCCAGGCTCTTGGCTTCGGCCTATCCCAGCCACAGCTGTTGGCTACCATTTGGGGAGTGAACCAAGGGATGGAAGATCCCTCTCTGCCTTTCAAATATTTATTGATTTGTTTATTTGAAAGAGTGATGGAGAGACAAACACAGACACATACATACAGATCTCCCATTTGCAGTGACCTAGGTACTAGGCTCTCTTCTGCTGCCTTCATAGGTACGTTAGCAGGGAGCTGATTTGGAAATGGAGCAGCTAGGAGTCTAACCAGCACTCAGTGGGTTGCAGGTGTCAGAGATGGCAACTTAAGCCACTGTGCCACAAAGCAGGCCCCAAAATGGAAAGCAGTCTCACTTATTTTTATTTGAAAGGCAGAGACAGAGAGAAAGATATCTCTATCAATTGACTGGCTCTCCTTGTCTGCAAGAGTATAGTTTGGGCAAAGCTGAATCCAAGAGCCAATAACTGAATCTAGGTAGGTCTCCCACGTGAGTGACAGGGACTCAGCACTCTAGTTGTCATTGCTGCCTCCCACAGTCTGCATTAGCTTGAAGCTGGTGTTGGGATCAGGTCTCAGACCTGACACTCTGATGTGGGATGCAGGCATCTTAAAGCAGTGTCTACCAGGTGCCCAACACCCACCTCTAAGAAATGTATTCAAGAAAGTAAGGAAAGGGGCCAGCGTGGTGGCGTAGTGGGTAGAGCCGCTGCCTGCAGTGCTGGCATCCCATATGGGCACCAGTTCAAGTCCTGGTCACTCCATTTCTGATCCAGCTCTCTGCTATGGCCTGGGAAAGCAGTGGAAGATGGGCCAAGTACCCCTGCACCTGTGTGGGAGACCTGAAAGAAGCTTCTGGCTCCTGGCTTCTCAGCTCAACTTTGACCGTTGCAGTCATTTGAGGAGTGAACCAGTGGATGGAAGACCTCTCTCTCTCTCTCCCTCCCTCCCTCCCTCCCTGCCTTCCTCCCTCCCTCTCCTTCCTCTCTCTCCTCCCTCTCCTCTCTCTCCTCTCCTCTCCTTTCTCCTTTGTAACTTTCTGACTTTCAAGTACATAAACAAAAATCTTTAAAAAAAAGGGAAGGAAATAAAAGAAGTCCAAGGTGGTAAATGTAGGACTGTGTGGTCACCTTTTTCAAAGGATAAAGACTGAGTCTTCCAATGAGAGGCAAGGTAGCAGACCTTAGCTCTCGTGTCTCACATAGACTGTGGTTTTGGATGAACAACACTTCCACCAATCCTTGGCCCTCTTTCTTGGGAATGGTGCTGGTGATGTGTATATAATCGTCTAATCAAAAAGACCCTTCTGAGCTGGCCACTTGGCCTACCTGTTAGGATGCTTGGTGCTGGCGCTGTGGTGCAGCGGGTTAAAGCCCCATTTGCAGTGCCGGCATCCCACATGGGCGCCGGTTTGAGTGCCAGCTGCTCTTCTGATCCGCTCCCTGCTTATGTGCCCGGGAAAGCAGCAGAAGTCCTTGTGTCCTGCACTCGTGTGGGAGACCCAGAAGCAGCTCCTGGCTTCTGATCGGACCAGCTCTGGCTGTTGGAGTCATTTGTGGAGTGAACCAGCTGATGAAGACATCTCTCTCATTCTCTCTCTAACTCTGCCTTTCAAATAAATAAATCTTTTTTATTTAAAAAAAAGTACAGGGGCCGACACTGTGGCACAGCGGGTTAATGCTCTGGTCTGAAGCGCTGGCATCCAATATGGGCACTGGTTCTAGTCCCGGCTGCTGCTCTTCCGATCCAGCTCTCTGCTGTAACCTGGGAAAGCAGTAGAGGATGGCCCAAGTCCTTGGGCCCCTGCACCCACATGCGAGACCCGGAAGAAGCTCCTGGCTTCAGATGGGTGCAGCTCCAGCCACTGCGGCCATTTGGGGAGTGAACCATCAGATGGAAGACCTCTCTCCTTCTCCTCTCTTTATAACTCTGACTTTTAAATAAATAAATAAAAAGTACGAACAATTCTTTCCCATCGTGTTTGATGTAAAGATTTGTTTATGAATTTGTGCTTCAGGTTCTTTTGAAAACAAAAACTGTAAGAGGTGGACTGGAGGAGAAGAGGGGGACAAAATCCATCTGTTGGTACTCTGTCTGCCGAGCTCTAGAGGGGAGTGAAGCTGCTCTAGAGTAATTACGTAGCTGTGCTGAATTCCACTCACTGAGCACTTTTAATTTGAATTCTTTGGTGTCCTTGCTAGGATTATACTATCTTATTTAATAATATCATTGGTTTGCTTCATGTACTTTGAAATACAATTTTCCTAGCTTTACTGTGATATTGACCAACTTAAAGACAAGAGTCTGATTATAGATGAGGCTGATGTTTGGCACAGTGGTTAAGACCCTCATCCCATACTGGAGTGCCTGGGCTCCAGACCCAGCTCTGCTTCAGATTCCAGTTCTCTAGAATGAGCACTCTGGGATGGAAGGCAGTTGTTGATAACTCAAGTTCTTGGGTCCCTGCCACCCAAGTGGAAAATTTAGATTTAAGTTGCTGGCTTTTGGGTTTAGCCTGCCCTGCTCCAGCTGTTGTAGGCAGTTAGGGAGTGAACCAGAAAAAAGGCTGGTTGTAAAAGTTGCTGAATGTGGGGGCCGGCACTGTGGTGTAGTGGGTAAAGCCTCTGCCTGCAGTGCCGGCGTCCCACGTGGGCACTGGTTTGAATCCCAGCTGCTCCTCTTCCAATCCAGCTCTCTGCTGTGGCCTGGGAAAGCAGAAGATGGTCTAAGTCCTTGGGGCCCTGCACCCATGTGGGAGACCTGGAAGAAGCCCCTGGCTCCTGGCTGCAGATCAGCTCAGCTCCAGCCGTTGTGGCCATTTGGGGAGTGAACCAGTAGATGGACGACCTCTCTCTCTCTCTCTTTGCCTCTCCTTCTCTATGTAACTCTGAATTTCAGATAAAATACATAAAATTTTAAAAAGTTGCTGAATGTGTAAAATAATTGAGGTTTGAGAAATATGGAGCGTGTTTAAGTGTCTTAAGTGTTGGAGGGGCCTCAGGATTAAGCAGCAGGTATTCATTCATTGTTTCCTTCCTAGGTGCATGTTACTACGATGCTAATCAGTCTATGTACGTGTTTGGAGGCTGCACCCAGAGTAGCTGCAATGCTGCTTTCAATGACCTCTGGAGACTTGACCTAAATAGCAAAGAGTGGATCCGCCCTTTGGCGTCAGGTAAGGGATGAAGTGGTGTTCTGTGCCTTCCTTCGCGGTGATCCCCTCGCGTCAGGTAAGGGATGAAGTGGTGTTCTGTGCCTTCCTTCGCGGCGATCCCCTCGCGTCAGGTAAGGGATGAAGTGCTGTTCTGTGCCTTCCTTCGCGGCGATCCCCTCGGCATAGGAACTCTACCAGATTCATTTCACTGTTAGCCTCAAGAATAAGTTGCTGGAACCTCAAGTCTTTGTCAAATCTGTGTAAATGCTAAGAATAATATGCTTTTCTAAGTCTTTATTTTTTTTAAAATTACACTTTATCGTTAGTATTGGTGTACTGCCAAAGTTGCTGTGCTAATGTGAATGCATTCGCATGATTTTCTCAAGCACTTGTACAAGGGGAGTATGCTGTTTGGTATGAGGTTGAAGTAAGAGCAGAAACGTGGACTTGTGAGAATTGTGGCTGACTGACAGAAGCGATTGTCCCTGGACTAAGGTCTCTGAATATCTTTTGTTGTTTCCAGCTCAGATATTTGGGGAGTGTATGGAACATGCCTGTGCTAGTTACTCAACAACTCGGGTGTGGTTAAGATTCCATAGTAGGTACATTAATGCACAGTCCTACTGTGACAGATTTCTGGGAAAAAGAAACTAGATTTTCTTCTGTTTGACCCAAACGTTCCGGGGTGGGGGGAATAAAAATAAAATTGTTTCTGTTCTCATGAGACAAGACAGTTTAAAGAGGCACAGTTTTAGGATTGAAAGGACTGGTGTGAGGGAGAAATAGAGTGCATTGAGTATTAAATATTTTGCTAGATTTGTTGGCAAGCTTTTCCCAAAACATTCTTCATTTGGCTTTTCAAGGCTGGAACTCAGGAATAAGGAAACTCGGGTTTTCCTGGACAGGTTCCCTAATTATTTAGGCCTTGCCTTACCACCTTGACCACTAGGTGGGCGGCAGCACGGCCTTTCAGAAAGGGCATGGACTGTAAGAGTGAGGCAGTGAGAATTTCATTTCCTGGTACAATCACCAGTTCTCTGTGTAACTGTGAACAAGTTGCTGTTCCTCTTTGGGAGGCATATAGAGTGGGACTGCTGTATTCTATTTTTGAATGGGCTGGAGGGCTAGCTTTTGTTTGCCTTTATTATATGACCATTGCTGAGATGTGCAGGCCAGTGACTTGAAGCCTTCTGTGTCCCCAGTGCTAAGGCCCCTCCTCCTTCCCTGCAAGAAGTCAGTGCAGGAGGGATATTCTGACAGTGGAAGCGCGTGGGAGTGGCCGGGTTTTGTGCAGGCACAATTCTTTCTTTCTTTCTTTTTTTTTTGACAGGCAGAGTGGACAGTGAGAGAGAGAGACAGGGAGAAAGGTCTTCCTTTGCCGTTGGTTCACCCTCCAATGGCCGCCACAGCCGGCATGCTGCGCTGATCCGAAGCCAGGAGCCAGGTGCTTCTCCTGGTCTCCCATGGGGTGCAGGGCCCAAGGACCTGGGCCATCCTCCACCGCACTCTTGGGCCACAGCAGAGAGCTGGCCTGGAAGAGGGGAAACCAGGTCAGAATCCGGTGCCCCGAGCGGGACTAGAACCCGGGGTGCTGGAGCCATAGGCAGAGGATTAGCCTATTGAGCCGTGGCGCCGGCCACAATTCTTTCTATGAAAGAATTGCAAAGATAAAGAAATGGTACTCATAAAAAAATTTGGAAGGTTATTTGGGGCCTGCAGAATTTTTTTTTTTTTTTTTTGTGACAGGCAGAGTGGACAGTGAGAGAGACAGAGAGAAAGGTCTTCCTTTGCCGTTGGTTCACCCTCCAATGGCTGCCACGGATGGCGTGCTGCGGCCGGCGCACTGTGCTCATCCGATGGCAGGAGCCAGGTGCTGGGTGCTTTTCCCTGGTCTCCCATGGAGTGCAGGGCCCAAGCACTTGGGCCATCCTCCACTGCACTCCCGGGCCACAGCAGAGGGCTGGCCTGGAAGAGGGGCAACCGGGACAGAATCCGGCGCCCCGACCGGGACTAGAACCCGGTGTGCCGGCGCCGCAAGGCGGAGGATTAGCCTGTTGAGCCACGGCGCCGGCCCTATTTTATTTTTTTTAAGATTTATGTTTTTGAAAGAATTAGAACAGAGATAATCTTACATCTGGTTCACTCCCCAGGTGGCCGCAATGGGACAGGCCTAAGCCAGGAGCCAGGCATTTCATCTGGGTCTCCCACATGAGTGGCAGGGGCGCAAACACGTGGGCTTCTTCCACTGTTTTTCCCAGGCCGTTAGCCGGGAGCTGGATTGGAAGCGGAGCAGCCGGGACAGGATCCAGTGCCAATATGTAGGTGGCACCTTTACCTGCTGTGCTACAACTCTGGCCCCAGGATTTTGTAGTTTGAAGGGTTGACTTTTCTAGCCCTTGTCCCTATTGCACTTAGGGCACTATTGATTAATAATTGTCATCACAGATTCTAAATGTAGAAGTCATTTTAGGTTAAACCAATTGCCAATTACCATTGTGGTTGACACTTTGTCAAGGCCCCTGTTACCTGTTGTGGAGGGGAGAGCGTTTGCTAGAGTGAATTTTGTGGGTTCTTTCCCTCAGCTTAGTATAGACATAAAAAGCCAGGAAATAATTTGCTGAGAAGTGGAAACTTTTATTTGATTGGCCAATGACAGAAAAGCATCTGGTCTGAGAGGAGACCAGGCAGAGTGCCTGAACCGGAACCTGCTTTCAAGAAAAGACATTGCTATCTTTTCTTTGGGTTGTTCTATAGGGGTGCCCATTGGATGGGGGGGGGGGTCCGCACATACTGTATGTTGATTGGCTTGGGGCTCATGGAGATAGTGGGGGTCTCTTGGAGACAGCCTCTGCTAGCTCTGGGTGGAAGATTGCAGCTAACTTGAAGATGTGATTTAAAACTACAAGGTCACACCTGCAGCCCAAGAAGCTCTAGTTGGGGAGATACCGGCAGGTCTGGAGACAAGCTTCCCGGCCACAGCTGGCAGCCTGCTTGTGAAGGACATTCTGCCCACGTCTGAGGGGTCCACGGACCCCCAGCCCCACTGGACGGCCCCAGCCCCATTGCAGAGAAGCTTTGAGTACGTCACAGAACATTGAAGCTGCCTTTCTCTGCTGTGCCCCCCACCTGATGCCTTTGCTGACTCGGCATAGGTGCCGCTCTTCTGCTAGAGGTGGAGCCCTGGGCTTTGGGATCTCCATAGCCTGCTACCAACTTTTTTGCTTATTTCTTGTAAGATGGATAAGAAAAAAATTTTTAAGATTTATTTATTTGTTTGAAAGAGGAGAGACAGAGAAATCTTCCATCCACTGATTCACTCCGTAAGTGGCCAACAATGGCTAGGGCTGAGTCAGGTCAGAGCCAGGAGCTTTATCCAGGTCTCACTTGGGCCATCTTCCACTGCTTTTCCCACACCATTAGCAAGGAGCTGGTTTGGAAGCAGAGCAGCCGAAACTGGAACCAGCGCCCATGTGGGATGCTGGCATTGCAGGATTTAATACCCACTCACCCACCCCCAACCCCGCATGCAATTTTTAATCACTAAGTTTAAAGACTGCTTGGAAATCCTCAATGCAAACATAATGGAGGGAAAACAGACTTGGTAAGTTATAGTCTTAATGTTTTCAAATACAATATTTAGAATGTTCCCTTTTCTACAACACAGCTCCTGAAACGTTTGACCTCACTTTCTAACAGAGGTCTCAAGGAGGCTAGTTGCTGTCTCATGCTGATCTGCAGTTAGAGGCCAGTTTTAGAGGGAGGAGAAACTCAGCTTTCTGAACTGTCTACTTTAAAAAAACAAAAAACAATCAGTGATTTAATAGAGTCCTGTGAGATTCTCATTTAGGCAGAAATCCCACGGGAAGACTCCCTGAGGAAATGTTTCTGTACGCTGTCGTGAGTCCCAACCAGAATCACTTCCCACTGCACCAGCAGCGCGTCTTTCTGAACAACGCAGCGCTGTTTGTGTCTTGCCATGCCTGACTCACCGACTTGAGCACTGAGCTAGGTGGGGTGGAGGGTGTCTGAAGGAGGACGATACCTGTTTCTTTTTGGTGCCAGTTATGAGATGTTCATCTAGCATTTAAGTATGTGTACATGGTGCTGGTGTTTTTGTTTTGTTTTGTTTTATTTACTTGAAAGGCAGTCAAGAGAGTGGCAGCGGAGGATTAGCCTATTGAGCCACGGTGCCGGCCGTACATTCTACCTTTAGAATCTTCTTTCTCCAGGGTTTTGTCTTCCCACTTTTCATCTACAAAAATCTTAAGTGATAGTTTTCGGGTTCAGGCCCTTTGTTTTAAAAGAACGCACTTCAGAACAGACATACACAACTTGAGTGCCTGTTGCACTCTTGGCCTTGCCCCCTCAGCAACCTGCCTCTAAACTTGAATCACTTCTCATCCTCTGGGTCTCAGTTTCCTTCTCTTTTATAAAATGAGGAAGAGATAAGATCAGTCTTCCTAAAAATCAAATATAACTTATCTTTTTTATCCAAATCACTTGGAGGCTTACTCTTAACTATAGATTCAAGTTCCAACTGCTCCACTTGCAATCCAGCTCTCTGCTAATATACCTGAGAAAGCAGCAGAAGATGGCCCAAGTCCTTGGGGTCTCCATGTGGGAAACCCGGATGAAACTCCTGGCTCTTGGCTTTTGAACTGGCTCAGCCCCAGCCATTGCAGCCATTTGGAGAGTGAACCAGCAGATGGAAGATTGATCTCTCTCTCTTTTCTTTTCTTTCTTTTTTTTTTTTTTTTTCTGGCTGCAATGGCCAGAGCTGCGCCGATCTGAAGCCAGGAGCCAGGAACTTCCTCTCGGTCTCCCATGAGGGTGAAGGGGCCCAAGCACTTGGACCATCTTCTGCTGCTTTCCCAGGCCACAGCAGAGAGCTGGACTGGAAGAGGAGTAGCTGAGATGTGAACTGGTATTCATATAGGATGCCAAAACTGCAGGCAGAGGCTTAGCCCACTGTGCCACAGCGTTGGCCCCTAAGTAGAGTTTTTTTTGTCAAAACATAACAGTTCTCATATATCATCCATACCCACTTTTTCCTGTTGTTAACATCTTTCATTAATGGAGTACCCAATGACAATTAATAAACCAATATTGATACATTGTTGTTTAGTTACATCTGTACTTAATTCAGAGATCCTGCTTTTTTTTTTTTAACCTGATTTTGTTTTTCTGGCCTAAGATCTCATCTTTGATATATTATATTTTGATATGTTACATTTAGGCTTTCTGTCTCCTTAGGCTTCTCTTGGCTGTGATAGTTTCTGAGACCCCGGTTCTGTGACTCTCGTTCTTGACAGTGTTGAAGGAGTACACGTCAGGTATTTTGTCGACTCTCCTTCAGTTTAGTCTTTCTTACCGTTGGACAGTGGTCCTGAGGTTTTGGGAGGAAGACCACGGAGGTAAAGTGCCGTTCTAGCACACCAGATCAAGCGTCTGCAGTCCGGGCGGTTTCCACCGCTGCTGTGAACCTGGATTACCTGGTTGAGAGTACTGTTTCCTGTCATTCCCTGTCCTTCGTTTGTAGTCGCATTGGTCCTTGACCCTGCATTGAGTTTTGGGGGAGTGGCCAGGCTACCTGGCTGTTATGTTTATCCTCAGTCAGGAGAGGATAGTGAGCAGAGGGCGTGGCATGTCCCTTAAATTTTTTTTTCACAGCTTGAAGGATTTTTTTAATTTAAATGTTTATTGATTTGTTTTCATTTTATTTGAAAGGCAGAGAAACAAGGGAACCGTCCTTCTTCCTCTGGTTGTTTCAAATGCCTGCTGGGCCAGGCCTGAGCAGGAGGGAACCGTCCTTCTTCCTCTGGTTGTTTCAAATGCCTGCTGGGCCAGGCCTGAGCAGGAGCCCAGAGCTCCATTCAGGTCTCCTTTGTGGGTGGCAGGGCCTCAGGCTCTTCGGCCACCTGCTGCTTCCCAGGGTGCACGTCCGGTCCAAAGCAGAAGAACAAGGACCAGAACCAGGACTCAGGTCGTCCTGAGAGCATCAGACTGCTGTCCCTTGATTTGCCGCTGCCTTCTTCTTCTTCTTCTTTTTTTTTAATTTATTTGACAGAGTTAGAGAGAGAAAGGTCTTCCTTCCATTGGTTCGTCCCTCAAATGGCTGCTATGACGGGAGTTACACTGATCTGAAGCCAGGAGCCTGGTGTTTCCTCCTGGTCTCCCATGTGGGTGCAGGGTCCAAGCACTTGGGCCATCCTCCACTCACTCCCGGGCCACAGCAGAGAGCTGGACTGGAAGAGGAGCAACCAGGACTAGAACCTGGCGCTTGATTTGCCTTATTAAGGTGGCTTACTGGTAGTACCATGAGAACACAGTTTTTGTACCGTGCAGACACAGGTCTGCATTTGAGTTGTCATTAACTGGGTGACCTTAGGCAAGTTATTTAACATTTGAGTTGCCTGAACTTTAAGGTAAAGATAGTAATGCCTGCCTTTCAAGTTTTCTTTGGAACACATACAATACTCAGCTGGAGAGAGGGAGTGGAGACTCCTGAAGTTAGACTGCGTTAGAGATGAGGAATAGCAAATGGTCATAAATTCCCAGAGTTCTTTGAATGAGAGGTCAGGCAGAATGACTTTGTCTCCAGGGAATCCAGAAAAAAAAAAAGCAGTTTAGGAGCTTTATATCCATGCAGCAGGAATGCTTTTACCATTGTTCATTCTAGGAATGCTGGTTGAAATTTTCATGAGATGAAATTGTCTGCCAGCGCCGCATCTCAATAGGCTAATCCACCTGTGGTGCCAGCATACCGGGTTCTAGTTCTGGTCAGGGCACCGGATTCTGTCCCGGTTGCCCCTCTTCCAGTCCAGCTCTCTGCTGTGGCCTGGGAGTGCAGTGGAGGATGGCCCAAGTGCTTGGGCCCTGCACCCGCAGGGGAGACCAGGAGAAGCACCTGGCTCCTGGCTTCGGATCAGCGCAGTGCGCCGACTGCAGCGGCCATTGGAGAGTGAACCAATGGTAAAGGAAGACCTTTCTCCCTGTCTCTCTCACTGTCCACTCCTGACAAAAAAAAAAAAGAGAGAGAGAGAGAGAGACAAATGAAATTGTCACAATAAAAATCATGAAATGCCAGACAGTGCCATGTAAAAACCGGAAGCTGCACCATCACCTGAGGAAGAGCTACAGGTGTGTCTGTGCTCGGGTTTTGGTGACTGAGACGCTTTTATCCAAAGCATACTGCTTGCTGCCACCTAGGGTCTCGTCCACATCCTGCTCCCTCAGCCAGGCCCTCCACTTCTGGGAAGTTGCAGCTCTTAAGTCTTTGTGGACACCTGGTCAGGCTTCACGGCGTATTTCACACTGATCGTTCCGTTATGCAGGGGGAGAGTGGGGAGAGTGGTCTGGGAAAGGTGGCTAGGGATCACTCAGTTTGGCCCACAGGCCCCTCCCCATCTCTCTGACCTCCCTGGGTTTCAGCCTCAGTGCTGGGCCTGTGTGCCTGGTGTTTCTTCTGCCTGAAACATGATCTTCCTGTTTGTTGTTATGTCTCTGTCCTTCCCCTCTAGACGGGTTGTTCATCTGTCACCCCCAGTGAGGCCTGCCCTGACTGCTTCTGTCGTTTTCCCCTTGACACTTACCCAACATACTTTCTCCTGCTCCCAGTAGGTATGCTGCCTGGGATCAGGAATTTCTGTTGATTCTATTTACTGCTGACCCTAGTACCTGGCATACAGTCGGTGGTCAAAAATGGAGTGCCATTTTTATATCTTGCTAAGTAAGATATTTTGGGCCTCATCAAATTATTGTTTCTATTTAATGCTGCCCAACTCCATCCAACAGAGGTCCTGAACTGGATATGGGGCTCTTGACAGAATGTCCACCCCAGCTTTCGTTACAGTCCAGGAACTAAGGTTGCAGAGGAGCCTGCCCACGGGGAGGCAGGCATCTCCTAAAGAGTGGCAGCGCAAAGTGTCCGTGCCCGGCCTGGCGTCAGGTACCTGTGCGTGAGCTGGCTGCTGGTAGTCCTTCCTGGTACTGGTAGGGAGATGAGCCCTTGGTGAGGAGAAAGCACGTTCGTATATTTTTTCCTCTCTGTGTACAAGAACAGGACAATCAGAAAGTGTGAGCAGGTAATCAATGGAAAGCTCAATCTAGTTAGAGCGAGGCTTCTCCACGGTTTTCATCAGCCAGTGTCTGGATTATTTATTTTTTTACTTTGAAGTTGTAGCTTAGTGGCATTACTAATGGGAATCCATTCTGAGTAGATGTATGGATATGTTATCACTCTTGAGACAGCCCCAGCATACATGACTGCACACTGTTTGTCATATGACATTAAGATTTTAGCATTTGGGAGCTGGGGTTGTGGCACAGCAAGTATACCTACCGCCTGCAATGCTGGCATCCCATATGGGCACTGGTTCACGTCCCAGCTGTTCCACTTCCAATCCAGCTTCTTGCTGGTGGCCTGGGAAGGGCAGCAGAGGATGGCCCAAACACGTAGGCCCTGACCACGCATTTGGAAGACCTAGATGAAGTTCCTGGCTCCTGGGTTTAGCCCTGTTGCAGCCACTTGGGGAGTGAACCAGCAGATGGAAGACCCCTTCTCGTTGTCTGTCAGTCTGTCTGTCTCCCTCTCTCTTTCAAGTAAATAAATCTTTTTTTTACAAAAAAAGATTTTGGGGCTGGCACTGTGACATAGTGGGTAAAGCCTCCGCCTGCAGTGCCAGCATCCCATAGGGGCAGTGATTCGAGACTTCTGATCCAGCTCTCTGCTATGGCCTTGGAAAGCAGTAGAAGATGGCCCAAGTCCTTGGGCCCCTGCACCTGTGTGGAAGACCTGGAGGGCTCCTGGCTTCAGATAGGCCCAGCTTCAGCTTTTGTGACCATTTGGGGAGTGACCCAGCAGATGAAAGACCTCTCTCTCTCTGCTTCTGCCTCTCTGTAAATCTGCCAAATAAATAAATAAATATTTAAAAAGATTTTAGCATTTATTTTTCCTTTCACCTATGAGAAAAGGTTTTCATGATACTCTGACTGAAACAGGTCAGTGTAGGCTAGTATTTCAGCAGGCTGCTGGTGGCATATAGTTCAAACATATTGATTCACAAGTATCTGAAATGCCCTTGCCTCGTGTCCATTCTTTTCTTTTTTAAAATTTATTTATTTACTTGATAGGCAGAGTTACAAAAAGAGGTCTTCCATCCGTTAGTTCACTCCCTAAATAGCTGCAGTGGCCAGAGCTGGATTGTTCAGGAGCCAGGAGCTTCTTCCCGGTCTCCCATGTGTGTGCAGGGGCCCAAGGACTTGGGCCATCTTCTGCTTTCCCAGGCCACAGCAGAGAGCTGGATTGGAAGTGAAACAGCCAAGGTCGGACCAGTGCCCAAATGGGATGCCAGTGCTGCAGGCAGATACTTAACCTACTGCACAAACAGCGTCGGCCCCCATGTGTCCATTCTTATGCTCACATTTGATGTCCTAGAAAAAGAAGATTCAGGAGCTAACTGGTACAGCCTTCTAGTTCAAGTCCTGGCTGCCCTGCTTCTGATCCAGCCCCCCTGCTAATGTGTCTGGAAAAGCAGCAGATGATGCCCTAAATATTTTGGCCTCTGTACCGCATACGGGAGACCCAAATGGGTTCCTGGCTCCTGGCTTCATCCTGGTTCAGCCCTGGCTATTGCAGCCATTTGGGGAGTGAACCAGCAGATAGAATCTCCATCTCTTCTTTCTTTTCTCTCTGTCACCCTGCCTTTCAAATACATATATATTTATAAAGTTCATTTCCCTTCACTTATTTAAGGATCATGAATAACAAGAACTGATGATTTTGATAAACTCCTTCCCTAGTTCAGCAGAATCCTTAATCTTTACTGCTGATTTGAACCCCGGCAACTTGTTCCATCGATGACAGCTTAGTGTGTGGCCCGTGAACGAGCAAAGGAAGAGGAGAGGGCGATTAGCGAAGAATTTTATTGAAAACAGTAAAGAGACAGAAATTCCTCCAGGCCTGGTAGACCAGCAGGCGTCTCCTTGAGGGACTGAGAGCACACTCTGCATTCAGACTGGATTCTTTATGGATGTGAGTCTGGGTCCTCTAGTTCTTCTCTCCTCCCTCTTCTGGGAAAGTAGGGGTGGGGAGTTCCAGATGTAGAATCCCCCAAACAAACCCCTCTGGACAGTACTGGCCACCAGGCTTCTATCTATTGGACAAGCAAATGAGTCCTTCAGGCCAGTGATTCTGACCTTGTTGGATCAGCTGTCTCACTCCCTCAAGTCAGTGAATTCCTTTTGATAAAGGACAAACGTGGGGAGACAGACAAGAAGCTGGGTCCTGCTTTCATGACTTCTTTCCTCGTTCTATTGCACATAATTTGTTTTCTTTAAAACTTCTAATTTTCTTTGGCTCCTCTTATGTACATAGGATAATATCTACCTAGCTGCGTTAGCATTAATGATCCCAGAAGAGTCAGTATGTGCAGGCTTCCCTGTCACTCATGGTGCTGGAACTCTGCAGAGGATTCTCAGAGACTAACTGATATGAGTGGCAGGAGGCTGGGGAAAAAGTTGGTCTTTTTGGGAAGGTGGGCATGAGGAGAAATTCAGCCTACCACTGCCAACTGTAGGCAGTTTAATTTCACAGCAGCATGCACGTGTGTTGCTAACTCGATTCATTTGAAATTAAACTGGAAATTAGTATTAGTAATGAAATCTTCCCATGAGAGGAGCCTTGAGGAGCCTTGAGTTCCCCAGAGTTTGAAAAGTAACTGTGTAATTCCTTTGTTTATTGATTTTCATTCCTTTAGCTATTGTTTGTATATGTCCAAACTATTTTAGGTATTATAGATACAGTGTGAACAAGAAACAGAGTCTACCCCAGAAAATACAATAAACAGATCAATGCAAAGAAAATATAAATAAGAAGAAAATAACTAGGTGATTTGAGAGAGTAGATGGAGATATTTAAAATAAGTTATAAAATATTTTAAAACCAGGACTTAAATTTGTAATTAAAAAACATTAAAAAAATTTTTTTTTCATTTGATTTGAAAGGCAGAGATCTTCCATCTGCTGGTTCACTTTCCGAATGTCTGTAACAGACAGGGCAGTGCCAGGCTAGAGCCAGGAGCCAGGAACTGTATCCTGGTCTCCCACGTGAGTGGCAGGAACCCAAGCGCTTGGGCCATCATCTGCTGCCTCCCAGAATGCGCTTTAGCAGGAGCGGGACCAGAAACAAAAGCTGGGGTTCAAACAGGCACTCCAGGATGGGATGCAGACATCCCAAGAGGTGACTTAACTGCCTAACACCCACCCTGGAGGGATAGATTTTTAAAAGAAATCTGACATATGTGGGGAAAAGGTAGCAAACTATTGAATTAAAATTCTGTTCACTATTTGTAAGGCCTGTTTAACTATGATTTGTTCTTACTAAGATGATGTGCTTTTGATTAAAATGACTGCAGAATATTTGGATATCCACCTGCATTGTTCTGTTTTCATAGAAGGGAAGCACTCAAAGTCTAGACACCACCTTTATGAGGTAATCTCTTTAAAAAAAGACATAGGGTGTATTTAATCCCTGGAGCTCTGCTGGATCAGTTCCTATGTGGTCTCTGAGGTAGTGGCTTTGCCTTGTTTCCTCTAGCCCTGTGCAGTCCTGCAGCGGCCTGGACCTGAGCTGGTCTTGGGACACTGAATGAGAGCAGAGCCAGTGGTTCCCCTAGCAAAGGAAGAAATCCTTCCTGTTTTTTATAAAGTCCAAATCCTGGGATTTTTCCAGAATATATGTTTTTCTAAGGTGGGTACACATTCTCTTCTGCTGGAGAGAAGAGTGGGAAAGTTTGCATAGCCCAGATCTGGGTAACCTTGGGTTCTCTAGAGGAGACAATAAATAAGGCTGTACTATATTCCAGTTTGGCTCTCACCCCCTGCTTACTGGGATTTTCCTGTTTTGACACCAAGCCAGGAATTTTGTGACTAGCAACATTGTTTTCACTTCTGAGTGGAGCCACTTGAAAGAGGCCTCCCTGATTAAGACCCCAATTAACAAGTTATCAGGTTAAACTGAGGCTCTGGACCTCCTCTCCTCCCCAGAAGTGGCATCAGATGAGATGGCAACAAGGAACTATTACTGCCTTTCCTGTGAAGGGTTAGTGATAGGTGCTGCCCTGTTCCTCAAGTGGCCTTTGATGTGGGTTTGTTTATTGCCACTGAAAGCAATGCCAAGAGAGAATTACTTTCTGATCATGCCTGTGGTATATATAGTTTTATAGGATACAAATATCTCTCATGCCCATTACAAAAATTCCTCTTGTTTGCATATTTTGAGCAGATGATTCAGGGAGTGATTTTTAAAAACTATGTAAAGATTTATTTGAAAGGCAGAACAATAGGGAGGGAGGAAAAGAGGGGCAGGGAGGGAGAGATTGGAGATTGATCTTCCATCCATTGGCTCATTCCCCAAATGGCCACAACTGCTGGGGTTGGGCCAGGCCAGGCTGGAGCCAGGAGCCAGTAATTTTCATTCAGATCTCTTGTGTTGGTGCAGAGACCCAAGCACCTGAACCATCCTCCACTGCTTTCCTAGGTGTATTAGCTGAGAGCTGGATCAGACTCCAGCCGGCACCCATATGGGATGCCCGTGTTGCAGGCAACAGTGTAACCCACTACACCACATTACACCCCTGTAATATTTTTTAAAGGTGTGTGGATATAATTATAATAATAATAAAAATGTATACCCTAGAGCCCGAGATCCAGATAAGCTCTGTATATTATCAGTAAGTTTTTATATTAATCAAGTACTTGATGTGGCCAGCATTGTAGTACAGTGGATTAAATCGTTGCCTTATGTTGGCATCCCATATTGTAGAGCAACAGTTCGAATCCCAGCTACTTCACTTCTTTTTTTTAAAGATTTATTTATTTGAAAGAGTTCCACAGAGAGAGGAGAGACAGAAACAGAGAGACAGAGAGAGAGGTCTTCCATCAGCTGGTTCGCTCCCCAACTGGCTGCAGTGGCTGCAGCTGGGCTGATCTGAAGCCAGGAGCTTCCTCTGGGTCTCCCACATGGGTGCAGCGGCCCAAGGATTTGGGCTATCTTCTGCTTTCCCAGGCCACAGCAGAGAGCTGGATCAGAAGTGAAGCATCCAGGACCTGAACCGGTGCCCATATGAGATGCCAGCACTGCAGGCAGTGGCTTTACCCACTATGCCACAGCACCAGCCCTACATCACTTCTGATCCAACTCCCTCATAATGTCCCTGGGAAAGTAGTGGGCGATAACCCGGGTGCTTTGGGCCCCTGCCACCCATGTGGGAGACCTAGATGGAGTTCTGTGCAACTGAGCAATAAAATATGAAAAGATAACAAGGAAGAAGAATTTGGGGTGAAGAGAGGAGGACCGCCAAAGAAATGCTTAGATTTAACCGTGCAACTCCAAGATGTGTTTTCATTAGCTGGAGCCAGTTCTGATCTCGTCTTAAGACGGAGCTAAAACTATTCGACTTCCATGATTAGGTTCAATTCAGCAAACATTTTCATAAAAAATAAACCTTGCCTTCTACTGGGAAACTCTTAATGGATAATTTCAGTACAACCTGCCAAATGCTAGGATTAAGATAGCTTCAGGATGCTTCCTCGCCTCCTACTTTTGTCTCCCAGAAGAGCCTGTAGACCGCACAGGAAGGGGTTTACTGGCAGAGCTCCCAAAGGCCATGCAGAGGGTTATAACTTTTTTTTGCATCCAGAACCATGCCTTTGGTGGCTAACTTAAATCCCAGATTGAATTAAAGAGCATTCTTGGGTATAACCAAGTCTTGGAAAATAGGAGTTTAGTTAGGCGTTCTGCAACTTTGTATTTACCGTCTTCTTTCTTCATTAAGGCATTATATTTTTGTATCTTCAGCGAGCAGCTGTATAGATGCAGAGGCTTATTATTCTTTGCCTTACTGATGTTATCTTGGAAACATTTTTTTACCAGGAGAAATGGATTCTGTTTGAGACAGAAGCCTCTGGTCTTTGAGCTGTCTACTTTGGAAATGATTCTGAATACTTATTGGTCTTTAAGGTGTTTATTGTCAAAACAGACTTTATACTCACAAATTTTAAAGTTTTTTTTTATTCCTGTTACAAAGTATTGCATACAACATTAAAACAGTGTTTTTACAAAAAAACAAAAAGGCAGTTGGGCCAACGCTATTGCACAGATTAGTTGTCCGCCTGTGGCTCTGGCATCCCATATAGGTGCTGGCTCCGGCTCCTGGCTTCAGATCAGCTCAGCTCTGGCTGTTGTAGCCATTTTGGGAGTAAACTGGGGATGGAAGACCTCTCTCTCTGTCTTTCCCTCTCTCTGTCTATAACTCTACCTCTCAAATAAATAAAAATTAAAAAAAAAATAAACTTGTCTGCACAAAATACTTGTACATGGATGTTCAGAACAGCATTATAAAAAAAAGGCAGTTTGCAAAAAGCAGCTAAATTGTAGCTCTAGGAGTTTTCTTTTTTAAAGGAATCTGTTGCCTTCTCCATTGTAAGAGCCAGCCTGTGCTCTTGTGCTCGCTGGGTTTTCTGAGTCTGATGCTAGCGTGTTGCTGTGGGAACTGCCTCTCCAAGGGAGCCTTCCTCCTGGCCTCTGAACCCTTGCCATCATGGTCAGTTATTTTACACGCTACCCTGATTATATCTCTAACCAAGTCCAAAGCTTCATCAGAGTTTTCTAAAAAACCCAGCTTCGATTTTCTTCATCTCTCCCACTCCCATACACACACCAGTTTGAGGCTCCTCACCGCCACATTCAAGTACCCACATAAAAGAATTCTTGAGGTAGGGTGTTGGTTAATCTGGTCCTCTGGTTTTATTTGCCCTCAGTACTGCATACAGAGCTGCAGATAAATGTCTTTCATTGGTCCTACCCTGAGAAAGTATGTTTGCAAATGTTCTTTTTTTTTTTTTTTTTGGACAGGCAGAGTTAGACAGTGAGAGAGAGAGAGACAGAGAGAAAGATCTTCCTTTTTCCATTGGTTTACCCCGCAAGTGGCCGCTACGGCAGGTGCATTGCGGCCGGCGCGCTGCACCGATCCAAAGCCAGGAGCCAGGTGCTTCCTCCTGCTCTTCCATGTGGGTTCAGGTCCCAAGGACCTGGGCCATCCTTCACTGCCTTCCCGGGCCACAGCAGAGAGCTGGACTGGAAGAGGAGCAACCGGGACAGAATCCGGTGCCCTGACCAGGACTAGAACCCGGTGTGCTGGCACCACAGGTGGAGAATTAGCCTAGTGAGCTGCGGTGCCAGCCGTGCAGGTGTTCTGAGATAGGAAATATGACCCAAACCTCAGTAGCATTCATTATTCATTCTTTACTGAACCTTTTACATCGTAACTACAAAATAAAATAACTTGAAAGCATTCAGGAGTAGCTTTTTTGACTGCCAGTTTAAAGCAGTTTAGACTTGGGTTGGGCCTTGTGGCACAGAGGGTTTAGCAATTGCTTGGAACACTCACATCCCTTATCAGAGTGCCATTTGACGTCTCGGCTGTCCAACTTCTGATCCAGCTTCCTGCAAATGCATCCTGGGAGGCAGCAGATGATGGCTGAAGTACTGGGCCCATGTGGGAGAACTGGATTGAGTTATTGGCTCCTGGCTGCTGCCTGGCTCAGCCCTTGGTGTGGCATTTGGGGAGTGAACCAGCAGATGGAAAATAATCAAGCAATCTTTGTTTTCTCCCAAGCAAATGAAAATAAACAAAAGTTAGACCATGCCTCCTTTAAAAAGCAAATCATGGGGCGACATTGTGGTGATCCTGGCATCCCATCAGAGCGCTGGTTCAAGTCCTGACTGCTCCACTTCCAGTCCAGTTCCCTGCTGATGCACCTGGGAAAGCTAATGCCCCAGGCACACCAGCAGGGAGCTGCACCAGAAATGGAGCAGCCAGGACTCAAACCAGCACCCCGTGGGATGCTGGTGCTGCAGACCACGGCTTTAACCTGCTTAGCCACAGCACCGACCCCAAGGTTAAATTTTTCATACTCATAATTTTTTGTTTTCAAACTTTATTTCTTTTAAGTCCCTAATTCCTAATTGTGGATCTTTCTGTTTTCAGAGTCATAGCGAACTATTATTAGCAAATTAGTTATGCTGTTGGAATTAAGTCTTAGAAGTAATTTGCTTGAAAAACAGTAGGTTTTTTTTTTTTTTTAAGTTTTAATTATTTGTAAGGCATAGTGACAGAGAAAGAGAGACAAAGAAATCTTCCATCTGCTGATTAACTCCCCAAATGATCATAGTGGTCAGGGCTGGACCAGGTCACAACTAGGAGCCTGGCAGAGCCCAAGTACTTGGGCCATCTTCTCCTGCTTTCCCAGGCACATTAGCAGGGAGCTGGATTGGAAGCAGAGCAGCCAGGACTTGAACTAGCATTCTCCTATGGGATGCTGGCATCACACAAAGCCCCTTACCATAACACACCACAGTGCCAGCCCCAAAAACCAGTAGTTTAAACCATTTTTTCCTTTTATTTATTTTGCAATCTATGTTCAAAGACCCATAAATGATGATGACTAGGGAAATTTTTTAAATGCATTAAGCCACTTATATAAAATTCAAAAACATATAAAAATTAGCGTTGCATTTAGGGATACATATATTGTGAAACTATAACAACTAGCAAAAGAGTGACCAACAAAATCCAGAGTAACAATTACTGGGGAATGTGAGGGCACACAGGGGACTTCTAAAATGCAGGTGTTAGTCTGTTTCTTAAGCTGTCTGATGGGTACACAGATATTTACATTTATTGTTCCTTATGCCTCAAGGGAAGTGTTTGTATATTGAAAATGTTAAAGTAGTGCCTTTCGGCCCCCTTTATAGCATTTGTCAAGTAAAATCCCTTTTGGACCCTTGTGTCCTTGACTCTGCCAAAATGAGGGGGTTCATTTATTCATGGTGAGTCAGCCAGTGTTAGGAGAAAACATCCGCATTTGGAAATGAGCTAGAAGGATGACCACGTGCCCTTTTAACATGACCCTGGGGCATAGTCTAACAGGCTTATTTTAGGTTTATTAAACTCTCAGAACGTGGTTCTCAAAGTCCAGTCCCCAGGCCATCAGTGCCGCCTGGGAACCTGTCAGAAATGTGGCTTTTCAGGTCCCACCCAGATCTCCTAACTCGGCAAGTCAGGTGGGCCCAGGAGTCTGTGCTTTCATGAATCCCCTAGTTGTTTCTCAAGCAGCTAAAGTTTGACAACTAGTACTGTAGAGGAATGCTTTACTGTTTATAATATTTCGGGCTGAGGCTTTTTATGATGTTGCACATTGTTAAGATTTTGAAAGGCAGAGAGAGCGAGACAAGACAAATCTTCCATCTGCTGGTCCACTTCTCAGGTACCTGCCACAGCCAGGTCTGGGCCAGTCCGGAGGCAGGAGCCTGGAACCCAGTCTGGCTCTTCCACATGGTTGGCAGGGACACAAATACTTGAGTCATCAACTGCTGCCTCCCAGGGTGCACATTAGCAAGAAACTGGAATCAAGCCAGGACCCAAACCCAGGCACTCCAGTACCAGATGCAAGTGCCCCAAGCAGCAGTGACTTAACCACGTGCCAAATGTACGATCTGAAGTTGCAGGTTAATTGTACATTTTTGTCTGTAAAATGTAAATTCCTGTGATGCCTGCAAAAAAGAAGGTGCTGGGGAGGGCATTTAGCTTAGCTGTTACAATAACCATGTCCCATTTTAAAGTAGCTGGGTTCAGTGCGTAGCTCCAGCTCATGACTCCAGCTTCCTGCTAATGTTCACCCTGGGAGGCAGCAGGGTTGGTTCAAGTGGTAGGGTTCCTGCCACTCATGTTAGGGGAGACCTGGATTGAATTTGCAGCTCCTGTTTGTGGAGACCATGCATGTTACCACGAACGTGATGGCATTGTAAATTTGCTTCTCATCGGGAGACGTTTGGCTGTTGGTGCCCTGGCCGCCGGCACTCGGAGCCAGCTGTGTGGGTCAGAGAATGGAAGGGAGCAGAGGCACTGTGAGCCTCAGAGTCCTTCCTGGAGGCCCTGAAACATCTTTTCTTGTGGAGACTGACCTAAACCTTGCGCTAATTGATCCTGCAGTTACTACACCCTTTATTTTTTTCTTTTTTGGTTTCTGGAGGCACATGGAACAGTGTCTTGTCCCTAGTAAGCATTATGCGTTAGCTTTTCCTGCTGCTGTTATGCATCTGTTAGGTGGGGCAAGTAATCACACACACATTGTGGGGCTGGCATTGTGGTGCGGGGGGTTACAACACAGCTTGGGACGTCCACATCCCGCATCAGAGTGCTGGTTCAAGTTCTGGCTGCTCCACTTCTGATCCGGCTTCCTGCTAATGTGTCCTGGGAAGCATGGGAGGATGGCTCAAGTACTTGAGCCCATGCCACCCATGTGGGAAACCTGGATGGAGTTCTAACTTCAGCCTAACCCAGCCCTGGCTATTGGGAGCATTTGGGAAGTGAACCCAGCAGACAATTGCTCTTGCCCTGCCTTTCAAGTAAATTAAAATAAGTAAACATTAAAAAAAAAAAAAAAAAAAAAAAACAAGCCTTCATTGTAAGGTTATAATGACTAAATGAAGTAAGACATATAAAATGCTTAACTCTTAGTAGTACTTGATAAGTAGTCAAATAGGAAGTATCATTTATATCTTCTTAATAAGTCAACAGTATTAATAAATAATGACCATAGTGTGGAGATATAAAAATAGTTTTACTGGCATTCCCCAGTTAACACAGATGTTTTATCTTGTTATCAGTTAAGCTGTTCTAGCCCTGAGTTCTGTGAGAATAGAAACTATGATTATGGGAAAGTGGCATAGAAACCAAACTAGAATTTGAAATGCTTCACTTTTTACCAGCTTCTTTGCAAAAGGAAACAAGAATGCCATGTAATTCTACCACTGTCTGTCTGTCTGTTTGTTTTTTTTTTAGATTTATTTTATTTGAGAGAGGTGTAGAGAGAGGTAAAGACAGAGGAATAGGTCTTCCCTGCTCTGGTTCACTCCCCAGACGGCTGCAACGGCCGGAGCTGCTCTGATCTGAAACCAGGACCCAGGAGCTTCTTCCGGGTCTCCCACATGGGTGCAGGGGCCCAACAACTTGGGCCATCCTCTACTGCTATCCCAGGCCATAGCAGAGAGCTAGATGGGAAGAGGAAAAGCCGGGACTAGAACCAGAGCCCTATATGGGTGCCAGTTCTAGTCCCAGCTGTTCCAGTTCTGATTCAGCTCGCTGCTAGGGCCTAGGATAGCAGTAGAAGATGGTCCCTGCACCCACATGGGAAACTGGAAGACGTTCCAGGCTCTTGGCTTAGTATTGGCCTAGCTCCAGCCATTGCAGCCACTTGGGGAGTGAACCAGTGGTTGGAAGACCTCTCTCTCTGCCTCTGCCTCTCTGTAACTCTGCCTTTCAGATAAATAAATAAATAAATATTTTTACAAAAGAAAATAAACCTTTGGATGCATCCTATATTGAAATCCCTGTGTTCAATTCCCAGTTTTCTATTCCAGATTCTGCTAATACACACTCTGGGGGCAGTGGTGATAAGCCAAGTACTTGGACTCCTGCACCCACATGGGGACTGCATTGATGTCATCGTTACTGGCTTCCACCTGGCCCAGCCCTGGCTGCTACAGGCATTTGGAAAGTGGACCAGCAGATGAAGAGATTTTTGTCTCTGCCTTTCAAATACGTAAAAATAAAATAGCATGTTTTTAAGTCTCAAAGTGTTGAAATCCTGAAAACCACAATTCATATTATTTTATTTATTTGAAAGACAGAGTTACAGAGAGGGGTAGAGACAGAGAGAAAGATCTTCCATCTGCTGGTTCACTCCCCAGATGGCCGCAGCGGCCGGAGCTGTGCCGATCCGAAGCCAGGAGCTTCTTCTGGGTCTCCCACGTGGGTGCAGGACCTAAGTGCATGGGCCATCTGCTGCTGCTATCCCAGGCCACAGCAGAGAGCTGGATCGGAAGAGGAGCAGCCGGGACTAGAACTGGCGCTCATATGAGATGGTGGTGCTTCAGACCCGGGCTTTAACCCGCTGTGCCACAGCACCAGCCCCTACAATTCATATTTTTAAAAAGCTCTTTGTGGGGTAGGTGTTTGATGCAGGGACACCTACTTCCCATATCAGAGTTCCTGGTTTGAGTCCTGGCTTCTCTACTTCACTCCAGCTTCCTGCAGTGGCATATCCTGGGAGGCAGCAGATGATGGTTCAGAATCTTGCCATCCACATGGGAGATCCAGATTGAGTTCCTGGTTTCTGGCTTAGCCTATCTGTTATGGGCATTTGGGGAGTAAACCAGCTGATGGAAGGTCTCTCTTTGTCTCTCTACCTTTACAATAAAGTATAAGCAAATATTTTTTAAGGTTACATAAGATATAAAAAGCTGATTTCTGAACAGAGGATTAGTGAGTTTTGGGTTCTACACAGGATAAATGCATCATGTTAAGCAGAACAAAACTCTTGAACCCTGGTACAGCATTATTTTACATGTGTCTGTGAGGGTGTTTCAGAAGAAATTAGTATGTGGGTCTCAGCGGACTAGGTGGGGACGGGCACTGCCCAGCTGGCTGAGTCTGGCGGGAACATATACAGAAGATGAATTGGCCTCTCTCTCAGAGTTGGGATGGAGTTTTCTGTTGCTGTCTGACAAGAGATCTCCAAGGTCACTGGCTTTTGGGATCCCAGCCCCGCCCCTCCCTGCCTCAGGCCCAGAGTTCGTCTGTCTGCGTGCAGTGTGGACTGTAGAGCTGGGTGAGGTTCTTTTTTGTACAGCTGCATTTGTGGAGGTGACATTTCTGAGCCCTGTGTGCAGCCGTATATGTGGTTCGCTGTCATCCAAAACATTTATCCATCCCAAGGTTTCACGTGGCCACAGTTATGAAGCTGTGTGCACCTGGTTACCAACTGGAGTGACAGGCACTTAAACATTTTAATTTTTGACCTATCACTTTATGAATATGTTTCTTCTGCTTCTAGATGTTGTACTGTGCAGCTGTCATTACTACATCTGAGTATTTTATACTTGCAAAAATAGTGTATGTTATCTTATTATTATTTAATGAGGCTTATAAACCATTCTCTCAAGTTTTTATATGTTCCCCCAAATAAATCCTCTTTTAAAAATGTAAATGTCTTTTAAAGAATTTTAAATTATTTTTTCCAGGATTATGTTTTTGGGATTTTGATCTTTTGAGATTTTAAACTTTAGGGATTCTGATCTGTTGGAATTTTAATAGTTTGGATTATGGCATTCAAAGCTATGTTTTTCTCAGGTGGGCATTGTGGCTTGGTTAAGTGGCCACCTGGCACCTCAGCATACCATATCAGAGTGCTTGGTTTGAGTACCAGCTACTCAGCTTTCAATCTACCCTTCTGCTAATGTGCCTGGGAAGGCAGCAGATGATGGGTCAAGTACTTGAGTCTCTGCCATCCATGTGGGAGACCTGGTGGAGTTCTTGGCCCCTTGCTTCAGTTTTGCCTGTTGTAGGCATGTAGGGAATGAACCAGCAAATTTGAAGCTCTCTCTCTCTTTCTCCCTCACTCTCTCTTTTTACAGATTGATTTTTTTATTTGAAAGAGTTACATAGAGAGAGAAGGGGAGAGAGAGGTCTTCCATCTGCTAGTTCACCCCCCAATTGGCCACAAAGGCTGGGGCTCTGCCAATCCAAAGCCAGGAGCCAGGAGCTTCTTCCAGGTCTCCCACGTGGGTGCAGGGACCCAGGCACTGCTTTCCCATGCCACAGCAGAGAGATGGATCAGAAGTGGAGCAGCCAGGACTGGAACTGACACCCATATAGGATGCCTGCACTGCAGGCAGTGGCCTTACCTGTTATACCACAGTCCTGGCCCCAATCTTTTTTCTTTTAAAAAAGATTATATCTTTCGGGATTGTGTCCCACATCCCAAATTGCTATTTAGTTCATAGATTCCTTTAGTCTCTGATCTCACCATAAATTTAATCCATTTAGTCCAGCGCTGCAGCTCATCTAGCTAATCCTCCACCTGCGGCACAGGCACCTTGGGTTCTAGTCCCGGTTGGGGAGCCGGATTCTCTCCTGTTGCTCCTCTTCCGGTCCAGCTCTCTGCTGTGGCCTGAGAGGGCAGTGGAGGATGGCCTAAGTGCTTGGGCCCTGCACCCACATGGGAGACCAGGAGGAAGCATCTGGCTCCGGGCTCCTGGCTTTGGATTGGCACAGCCGCCGCAGAGTGCTAGCTGTAGCAGCCATTTGAGAGGGTGAACCAACGGAAAGGAAGACCTTTCTCTCTGGCTGTCTCTCACTGTCTAAATCTGCCTGTCAAAAAAATTTGATGTGTGAGCCTTGCATTAAGACAAGTGGGAGGAAAGTAAAGACCCTCACTTTAAGCAAATTCGAAATATATAGGTATTTAGAAATTATAAAGTTAGGGGCTGGTGCTGTGGTGTAGCGGATAAAGCTGTGACTTACTATTCTGGCATCTCATATAAGCACTGGTTCGGGTCCCTGCTAATGCACCTAGGAAAGCAGTGGAGGATGGCCCAAGTATTTGGCCACCCGTCTGGGACACTGGAAAGAGGCTCCAGGCTCCTGGCTTTGGCCTGGCTCAGCCTTGACCATTGTAGCCATTTGGGGAATGAACCAACAGATGGATAACCTATCTCTCCCTGTTTCTCTCTCTCTCTCTCTCTCTCTGTAACTTTGCATTTCAAATAAATAAAACAAATCTTTTTCTTTAAAAAAAAAAAAAAGAAATAATAAAGGGCTCTCTTTTACAAAGGCTTTACAATATTGCTTCTTAAAGTAGCAAGAATTTTTAAATATCCAATTTGCAACAAATAAGCCATACATTAAATGCTTAATTGGGTCACATAAATTGGTCAAATCAGTATCTTTGACCTCTTCTTGCTGAAACTAACTGTATAAAGGATATATGTTGAATTCTGTGCCCCCCCCCAATATCGACAGTTTCAGATGAGGAAGCACAGTCAATTTTTAGTGTGCCCCTTCTTAATCTTCCAAATATTTGAAACTAAAGCATCAACTCTGTAACGTAAAACAGGTTTTGAAAATGCTGAGTGGGGCATTCTCCCATTCCCTGGAATAAGAAATAAGAGGGAGGCCAGTGCCGCGCTCACTAGGCTAATCCTCCGCCTGCGGCGCCGGCACACCAGGTTCTAGTCCCGGTCGGGGTGCCGGATTCTGTCCCGGTTGCCCCTCTTCCAGGCCAGCTCTCTGCTGTGGCCCGGGAGAGCAGTGGAGGATGGCCCAGGTGCTTGGGCCCTGCACCCCATGAGAGACCAGGAGAAGCACCTGGCTCCTGGCTTCGGATCAGCGCGGTGCGCTGGCCGCGGCAGCCATTGGAGGGTGAACCAACGGCAAAGGAAGACCTTTCTCTCTGTCTTTCTCACTGTCCACTCTGCCTGTCCAAAAAAAAAAAAAAAAAAAGATTTTGGCTTTCTGAAAGGTCAAGGTACTTGAGATGTCGTTTTGGAAAGCCCTTACTTAACATAAGCCTAGAGGAGCTCTTATTGCTTTATTGTTGTCACTGGCATCAGTTTACTTTCCCTTGGGGAGTCCAAAGAACAAACAGAAGGTCCTGTATTGGAGGTAGACTGTGCCCCCAGAGTTTTGTGTAAAAAAAAAAAAAAAAAGATTCCAAGAAGAGTCTCCTGTTCAATTTCCTTCCCTCTGACTGCTCTAGGTCTTCGCCTGACCTAGTGAAGATTTAGGAAAGCACTTTCTCAGCTGTGAAGCACTTGGACCTTTTGAGTGTCAGACTTGTCTGTGGCAACTCCTCAGAAGGATGTGTGCATGAAGAGCAGCACGGTCTAACAGACTGGATTTCAAAGCCAGACTAAGCGGATTGGAATCCTGGCTCTGCCAATTATCAATTCTATGACCTTGGACAAGTCATTTAAATAAGTTGTACCTTGGATTTTCATCTGCAAAATAGGAACAAAATCATATTTGGAAGAATTATATTAGTAAATATACCCAGAGCACTTAGTTGCCCAGCATGTAGTAAATCCTGAATATCATAATTGCTATGGTGGAGGTGGTGGTGGTGTGGTGGTAGTTATGGCTCCAGTAGCTGTAATTTCTCTTCAGGTTGGTCAAATCGCCAGTCTGTCTGTGCTACGTTCCTGGTACCCCCAAACACAGGCACACTGTTTAAAAAGTTAAAAATCTTTTGTCTGATGTAGTGCTAGCCAAGGCGAGTGTTTGGCATGGTGGTTGGCGTGCCTGTATCCCATGTTGGAGTGCCTGGGTTCAATTCCTGGCCTAGCTTCCAATTCCAGTTTCCTGCCGGTGCAGCAGACCCTGAGAGACCGCAGATGACGCCCAGGTGATTGGTCCTTGGCCACCCATGTGGGAGACCTGAATTGAGTTCCTAGTTTCACCAGCCCAGCCTCAGCTGTTGTGGGCATTTTGGGAAGTGAACCAGCAGATAAGAACTTTCTCTGTCTCTCTCTGCCTCTTAAGTAAGTAAGTAAGAACTGAACTAGCTTGGCCTTTCTTCAGTCACAGGAAGCACTTTTTGCAAAATCCAGCCAATACAGAAAGTTTTTATAAAGAAGAAAATAAGTGTCATCTGTGTTCTTACCATTCAGCAAGATCTCCTATTATTGACCTTCTAGACTTCGTTTTGTGTGTCAGAACACATATAAGGGGACTTCAAAAAAGAGTTGCAAAAAATAGAATTAAAGAATTTTTTTTTTCTTTTGACAGGCAGAATTAGACACTGAGAGAGAGAGACAGAGAGGTCTTCCTTCCGTTGGTTCACACCCCCCCCCAATGGCCGCTACAACTGGCGCGCTGTGCTGATCCAAAGCCAGGAGCCAGGAGCTTCTTCTGGGTTTCCCACGTGGCTGCAGGGGCCCAAGGACCTGAGCCATCTTCTACTGCTTTCTCAGGCCATAGCAGAGAGCTGGATCTGAAGTGGAGCAGCCGGGACTCGAACTGGCACCCATATGGGATGCCGGCACTGCAGGCGGCGGCGGCTTTACCTGCTGTGTCACAGCACTGGCCCTGATGGTGTTTTTTTGTTTGTTTGTTTGTTTGTTTGTTTGTTTTTTGGACAGGCAGAGTGGACAGTGGAGAGAGAGACAGAGAGAAAGGTCTTCCTTTTGCCATTGGTTCACCCTCCAATGGCCGCCGCAGCCGGCGCACCATGCTGATTCGATGACAAGAGCCAGGTGCTTCTCCTGGTCTCCCATGGGGTGCAGGGCCCAAGCACTTGGGCCATCCTCCACTGCACTCCCTGGCCACAGCAGAGAGCTGGACTGGAAGAGGGGCAACCGGGACTAGAACCCGGTGTGGCGGCGCCGCTAGGCGGAGGATTAGCCTATTGAGCCATGGTGCTGGCCCCCGATGGTGTTTTAAAAGTGTTTATTTTCATCTATTTTAAAAGCTGGGTGACACACAGAGAGAAACAGATCTTACATCTACTGATTAATTCCCCAAATGCCCAAAACTTCATCCTCATCTCCCACATGGGTGGCAGGGACCCAAGTCATCATCCAGTGCCTCTTAGGATACATTAGTAAGAAGTTGGATCAGAAATGGAGAAACCCAGATCCAAACCAGCATTCTGATATGGGATGCAGGCGTTCCACACAGCAGCTTAACCTGCTGCACCACCACACCTGCCCAAACAGTAGCATTTTAACCATTAGTTCGGTCTGTAGCCGGCTTAGGCACGATTCCTGTGGGATATGAGGTAGAGAAGTAACTCAGAGTTTCTTTAGCCCACGTGTCATGTCAGTTGACACCAGTGTGTTTGTGGAGAAGACTCATTGCTGTCTGGGTTTGTGTGTGTCGTATTAGGAAAACATCTGGAATAGCTGAGGCCATGTTGTTCTCAGTCATCTCTTGTGAACACTGGTGCCTGTTTCAGTCACATTCAGTTGCCTGGTGAGAGCGTGAGGTACACAGTCCTGTCTCCCCCGGAAGCTCCGTAAGTGACGCCATGGGGGCAGTGCAAGCAGGGCTCTCTGAACAGGCTCCCGTGGCCCCTCCTGAAGGGGAAGCCCATCTGTCCACCTAAATGGGAACTCCTCAGTGCCGATAACAGTGTCAGACTGGTACAGTGTTGGGGCTCCTTCTACTCAGGACTTCCTTGAGAAATGGGGCCTGCCACTTTATTAAAAATAGTGATCATAATAAAAGTGACATCTGGAGATTGAGATAAATTACTTCAGTCTTGAATAAACTAAAAATGAAAGAGTGAGGGGTTCAGTGACATTTTTTGTCCCTAAAGTTTTCCAGCATAAACTGAATTTCCATTTTTTCAAAATTTGCTCACATAGCTCAGGGGTCCAGCTTGGGAAGCCTTGGCAGCCACTGTTGCGTGAGGCTGACAGTCTCACTGGTGACCCATCACATCAAGCAATCCTGGAGGTCTGCCCCATTTCTGTTAGTCTGAGACTGTCTGGCTATGTGAGGCCCTTAACTGGAGGCCTAGAGGTCTCTATGTTAATGTTTACTCATAGGACAAATAAGCACTGTGTTCCTGCCTTGTTGTTTTTTTAGCCTGTGATTGTCAGCGGCAGCTAACTTTCCGTTGCATCCAGGTGTCTAGCCTCTATGCATGCTCCTTATATAGTCTTTCCTTCGTGACCTCTGTTAAGCTTGGTAAAGGTGTAGAAGCTTAAGCCTCCGTCTACAGTGCTGGTGTCCCAGATGGGCACCACTTTGAGTTCTGGCTGCTCTGCCCCTAATCTATCTCCCTGCTAATGTGCTTGGGGAAAAACAAAGGAAGATGACCCAAGTACTTGGGCCCCTGTACCCACATGGGAGACCCAGAAGAAGCTCCTGGCTTCAGCCTGGCCCAGTCCTGGCCCCGGCCATCGTGGCCATTTGGGAAGTGAACCAGTAGACCAGTGGATGGAAGATCGATTATGTGTGTGTGTGTGTGTCTACCTTTCAAATAAGTAAGTAAATAGACAGATAAAAAGCTTGGTAAAGGATAGGCGCTCCACCATATATTGAACATTTGCAGTGGGCCAGGCACTGTGCTAGATGCTTTGAATGTGTTATAGATGCTCTTTAGTGTACAGTGAGGGGGTTTATCTGATGAACATATTGTAAGTTGAAAATGCATCTGCACCACAGTTAGGTTGTCTCTTGGGCTGCCCATACCCTATATCAGAGTGCCGGGTTCCAGTCCTGGCTGCTCCACTTCTGATCCAGCTTCCTGCTGATGCGCACCCTAAGGGACAGCAAGATGACGGCTGAAGTGTTAGTGTTTCTGCCACCCACCTGGGAGACTCTGATGGCGTTCTAAGTTCCTGGCTTCAGCCTGGCTGTTGATGGTATTTGAGAAGTGAACCAGCAAATGAAAGATCTTTGTCTCTGCCTCTCTTTGTCTCTCTGCCTGTCACATAAAAGTTTAAAAACAATTTTAAAAATGTAAAAGAAAATGGCATTTTTTGCACAGAACCTGCCCAACAGCATCACCTGGCATGTGAGGACACTGTGGGTCCTGGTTATGGACTGTCGGGATCTGGTGACAGACTAGAAGCTAAAAGCTCAGTGCAGCTGCCCAGCATCTCAGCACAGTGCTGCACCTCATGTTGCTAGCCCAGGAAAATATCAGACATTTTAACAGTGTCTGCTGTTTGCTTTGGCACCATTGTAAAGTCAAACCAGCCTGAGCCTAAGTACCTTATACTCATAACAGCCTTATGAAACAGGTACTGTTGTTCCTAATTTCAGGTGAGCAAATTAAACCTGAAGTACGCTGAATAACTTTCTTCTAACTCAGGTTCCTCTGTGTTAATTGTAACAGATATTTAAATCAGTGATTTTCTCTCAGATCTATAAACCCAGGTGTTTTTTTTTTTTTTATTTTACAAAAAAGATTTCTTTATATATCTGAAAGAATGACAGAGAAGGAAAGAGAGAAAAGTCTTATATGCTGGTTCACTCCCCAGATGTCTGCAGCAGCCAGAGCTGAGCCAGGTAGAGGCCAGAAGCCAGGAACAACATCAGCTCCCCCCCATGGATGGCAGCAACCCAAGCGCTTGGCCGTTATCCACTGCCTTCCCAGGCGCGTTAGCAGGAATGCTGGATGGGAGCAGCGCTCAGATGTTGAATGTGGATGTCTCAAGCCGTGGCTTAAGCCACTGTACCGGGACACCAGCCCGATGAACCCTTTTCTGAATCACCCTTTCCCCCGTGCTTTGTGATATTGGTTCTCATTTTGTCGTTCTTGAAAAAGAGGATCTGTAGATAACCTGCCTTTGGGTTGTTGTGAGATCCTACGTCTTAACCATGGTGTTCTTGACTTCTTCTAGGGTCCTACCCTTCCCCGAAAGCTGGAGCGACTCTGGTCGTGTACAAGGACTTGCTAGTGCTGTTTGGTGGCTGGACACGGCCAAGCCCTTACCCCCTGCACCAACCAGAGAGGTTCTTTGATGAGATACACACTTACTCTCCCTCTAAAAACTGGTAAGTGACAAAAACAAGCTCCTTTAAGCCTGGAAGAAATCTATAGATTATCTTTTTTGATAAAGAACCCCTTTAAGAATTTGGTAAAATTTTCCCAGGGAGGAAAAAAACATACTTACGCCCAGATTTTGCCTGCAGTTTCAGAGTGCTTAGAACCTCAAGGACCAGTTCTCTTAGAACCCTAAGTTAAGAATGCTTATTCCAGGGGCTGGCACTGTGGTGTAGTTGGTAAAGCCTCCGCCTGCAGTGCTGGCATCCCATGTGGGCGCCAGTTCGAATCTTGGCTGCTCCACTTCCGATCCAGCTCTCTGCTATGGCCTGGGAAAGCAGTAGAAGATGGCCCAAGTGCTTGGGCCCCTGCACCCGCGTGGGAGACCCGGATGGGGCTCCTGGCTCCTGGCTTTGGATAGGCGCAGCTCCAGCCATTGCAGCCAATTGGGGAGTGAACCAGAGGTTGGAAGAACTAACTCGCTCTCTTTCTCTCTCTTTCTCTCTCTCTCCTTCTCTTTCTCTCTTTCTCCTTCTCTTTCTCTCTCTCTCTCTTTCCTCTCTCTCAATGTGTAACTGCAACTTTCACATAAGTAAATAAATAAATCTTTAAAAACTACTTAAAAAAGAAGAACCACCCTTATTCCAGGGCAGCTTTGTGATGTGGTGGGTTAGCTGCCTTCTTGTGCTATACCAGCATCCTACATAGGTGCCAGTTCCTGTCCTGGCTGCTCCACTTGCAATCTAGCTCCTTGCTAATGGCCTGAGAAAAGCAACATAAGATGGCACAAGTGTTTGGGTCCCTGCCACCCGTGGATGAAGCTCCTAGCTCCTTGCTTCAGCCTGGCGCAGCGCTGACTGTTGCGGCCATGTAGGGAGTGAACTAGCAGATGGAAGATTTCTCATTTTCTCCCTCTACTCTGTAACTCTGACTTTCAAATAAATAAATAAATCCTTTAAAAAAAACTATTCAGAAAAGTTAAAGCTTAAGAGATTTATTCCTTTTCAAAATAAATAAAAGCCAGTTAAAGAACAGGGAGTTTTTCAACTCTGGCTGCCAATTTCCTAGGACTGCTGTAGGTCCAGATAATTCCTTATTCCCTGCCGCGTCCTCCAAACCAGCTCCCAGTAGCTTCTCAAACGTGTATTTTTTTAAATGACACCAACATCCTGTCCCTTGCAATGGAATGCTTAGTACATGGCTCTTGGCAGATGCTACTGATCAGAACCATAAGAATGTTAAAAAACAAAAAAAGCTCAGTGGTGCTCTTTCAACAAACCAGGCTGACACAGACAACAAAGATCTTATCCTTTGTCATTGTCTTCTTATGTCTCTCCTCTGCCTGAAGGACTAAGAACTTGAAAATGCATTGACTTTGAACAAGTTTGTAGGAAAGGCATGGATACCTTAGGCCACCCTGCATTTATTATCCTGTCTCTACTTAGGGTGATGGTTGATATTTGAAATGGATACCTACTTACTGTTTTTCACTTAACATGTAAATATTCTTTAATACACACAGATTTTGCCTGCAGTTCTAGAGTGCTTATAGGATCCTGCTAACAGACCCCTAAACATTTAGATTCAGGAGCATGCTGCTGACTTCCTGGCTTCCTCTTTTTACATTAGGTGGAATTGCATTGTGACCACCCACGGACCACCTCCCATGGCTGGCCACTCCTCCTGTGTGATTGATGATAAAATGATTGTCTTTGGTGGCTCTTTAGGGTCCCGGCAAATGTAAGTATATTTTGCTTGCTGCATATTAACTTGGAGATCAGAAAGTTAACTTAGGGTCAGTATTTCTGAGCCTAGTTCTGATGAATCCAACTAGTTACCTCACCCAAGCATTTGCTCTTCTAGTCACAGGCTACTCAGTTGAAAAACTTGATGTAGAAAATTAAGATTGTGTGGAATCTTTTTGTTTGATGATTGTAGGACCAGATTTTGATGGATCCTCCACCTTGTCATGGTAGCCGGCCTCCAGAAAGCCACCTTCAAGAAGCAGAGTGGTTTTCCTTGCTCTACTTCATCACCCAGCTTGTGCCCCTTGGATTTTGGAGAAAGAGAGAGGCAGTTAGGCAGGACAGGTTTGGAATTGTGGAGTCGCCAAATGGGATGGCTTGAGGAGCAGGTAGAAGCAAGAAAAGTGTCAGCTGTTGCGCACTTCTCTTAGGCGCTTTTCTCCACCCACTGTTTGCTCTACCTCTGGCCATAACTGGCCAGTGCAGGCCAGAGACAAGAGCCAGCACAGTGCATGTGTGTTGTCATTTATGTGACTCAGCAGTGGCAGCAGTGGGCACTTCTCCTGTGTTCTGAAATGGAAATTGATGTACTGTTGGCAGTAAAACCAGTCCAGACCCAATCTTGTGCTCTCTTAGAGTACTCCTTCTTCCCATTTTAAGTCAGTTGTGGAGAGAGGCCATAGGAGCTTCCATCCATGTGAGAGGGCCTCAGGTTTCAGGAATTGGCTCTATTATTCCTGGATGCTTATGTGTGATGATCTTCAAGAAGTGACTGTAAAGTAGAGATTACCATCCAGGAGTCTGTCCCTGGTGAACTGGACTTGAGGGCTGGAGACGCCAGTTTGTCCTTGATAAAACTTGGCTTTTGTTAGTCATCATGGAATCACAGAATCAATGAAGCCTTTAACTCCTGGATGATGTTAGAGTGCCCTTTTGGTTTTGCTTTTGAAAGATTTGACCAGCAGCTGTTTCCTGCTGTCACCGGTTAACTTGTACTTTGGGTAGTAGTGTGGCTACTGACAGAACTCAAAGGAGGTCTGTGGGTGCTTGGAAAGAGCTAAGGTTTCAAGGTCTTGAAATGAGTTCAGGGAAAACAAAAGAAGAAGAATGTAGCTTAAATGTGAGCTCTGAGCATGGCGCTTTGCTGAGTGTTTTTATAAATGTCACACGTCACTCACTTCAGCCCTTCAGAGTAGCAGTACTCCCAGTGTACAGATAAGGAAGACAGAGGCAGAATCACGGGACTTGGCTGCAGCAAGGCTGCCTGGTTCTGCAGCCCCCGTTCTCTGAGGCCAACCCTGACCCTCTGCCCGGGGCTGTGGAAGTGCACGTGAAACTCCTCAACCCTCAGCTGGTTCCTGGGAGCTCCCAACTTCCTGTCCTTCTGTCCTTATCTCACAGGAGCAGCGATGTCTGGGTCCTTGACCTCGAACAGTGGGCGTGGTCCAAGCCGAACATCTCGGGCCCCAGTCCTCATCCTCGAGGTGGCCAATCTCAGGTGCTCAGGGACTAAATGACTATTCCTCACACACTGTAGCATCTTTCAGTTAGAGCGGGAGAGGGAGGAGGGTGTCAGGTAAGATGCCAGTATGCGCCAAGCCAACAAGAACTTATTCTTTTTTGCTATTATTTATTTTTCACCTTCTGACGGGTCATTATTTATAGCGGCTTTATATTATGCCTCTCCCAAAGCATTTACTTTGCTGTTTCATTTTTCAAGAGAACTCTGCATTTTCTGTGGGTGACACTCTCATGTTAATATATGATCAGCAAAGCACGTATGCATTCAGGTGAATGACTGTCATTTGTTCAGTCAGAACTGACATTTGGGGAAAATGGAGAGCCTGCGTTCCCAGGACACTCTAGGTTGGGAGCTGGGGGCGGCTGTTTGCACATAACACCGAGGCATGTGAAGTCAGATACCTGACTTTGTGTGTCCTTGTAGGTTTATTTTACATTTCTTCCCTCCCCAGATTGTCATAGATGATGCGACTATCTTAATCCTTGGAGGGTGTGGTGGTCCCAATGCTGTGAGTATCGCTCATGTGACCTTCCCAGGCAGGTGCTAAGTGTTCACAACTTGCTTCCCTTGGGGCACCCACTGGGAGACCTGAAAGAAGCTCCTGGCTCCCGGCTCTGGATCTGGGGAGTGAACTGGCAGAATAAATACCTTTCTCTCTGTCTCTCCCTAACTATCTCTCAAATAAATAATTTAAAAAAAAAAAAAACTTAAAAAAAAAGTCCTTGCTTCCCTATCTTATTCTGTAAAAGTATAAAGTCTATTTTCTTTCTTTTATTTATTTATTTAAAGCTTTATTTATTTATTTGAAAGACAGAGTTGCAGAGGCAGAGAAAGAGAGAGGTCTTCCATTTGCTGGTTTACTCCCCAAATGGCCACAATGGCCAGAACTGGGCTGATCTGAAGCCAGGAGCTTCTTCTAGGTCTCCCATGTGGGTGCAGGGGCCCAAGCACTTGGGCCATCCTCTACTGCTTTCCCAGGCCATAGCAGAGAGCTGGATCTGAAGTGGAGCAGCTGGGACTCGAACTGGCGCCCATATGGGAAGATGGCGCTGCAGGCAGAGGCTTTACCCGCTACACCACAGCGCAGGCCCCATATGTATTAGAGATTAGATTTAGAGGAGAGAGACAAAGAGATCTTCCATCTGCTGGTTCACTTCCCAAGTGGCCAAAGGGCTGAGTCAGGCTGAAGCCAGGAGACAGAAATTCCATTCATGTCTCCCATGTGGGTGACAGCACTCAAGTATTTGAAACATTATCTGCTGCTTCCCAAGCCCATTCGTAGGTAGCTGGATCAGGAGCAAAGTAGCTGGAACTCAGTTCAGCACTCCAGCACGGGCTGCTTGTGTACCAAGAAGTGGCTCAACCCACTGTTCCATAGTGCTGCCCCTCCCACCTTTTTTTTTTTTTTCTTTTTTAAGCTTTATTATGAAGAACAAAGAGAGAGTGTTCCCATCTACTGGCCCACTCCTCAAAAGCCCCTAAGGCCAGGGCTGGGGCCAGTGGAGCTGGGAATGCAATCCAGGTCTGCTGTGTGGGTGGCAGAGACCCAGTCACTAGCGCCACCACCACTGTGTGATCAGGAAGCTGCTGTCAGGAGCCAGATCTGGGCTTCAAGTCCAGGTACTGCGGTGTGGGATGCAGGTGCCCAACTGTGCCTTACGTGCCAGGCTGAACACCCGCCCGCCATGACCGTTCCATTCTGAGAAGGCCTCTCCACCATGAGTGTGCAGCCATGTCTTTTTCTGGCCTTTCTTTCTCTGCCAGTTTTTGAAGTTGCAGGATGCTTTTAATTAGAGACATTTGTCTCTTGAATATTTATATTCTTCCCATTCCTACTTCTTAAGGCTACAAGACTTCCTGCTATCATGTTTTCAAAGGAGAGGTGGCAGTGGGACAGAAAAACAAGTTGATAATTGCCACATCTAATTTATTTAAGAATAGGGCTTGCGCTGTAGCATAGTAGGCTAAATCTCTGCCTGCAATGCCAGCGTCGCATACAGCTGCCAGTTCATATCCCAGCTGCTCCTCTTCTGATCCAGCTCTCTGCTATGGCCTGGGAAAGAAGTAGATGACCCAAGTCCTTGGGCCCCTCCACCTATGTGGGAGACCTGGAAGAAGCTTCTGGCTTTAGATTGGCCCAGCTCCAGCCATTGTGGCCATTTGGGGAGTGAACCAGCCAATGGAAGACTTTTCTCCCTGTCTCTCCCTATCTCTGTAACTCTACCTCTCAAATAAATAAATAAAATCTTAAAAAAGAAAAACAGAATGCAGGTCCATTGGTGGGTGTTTGGTTCAGCTTCCCACATCCCTCATCAGAGAGCCTGGGCTCAATTCTTGGTTCTGGTTCTTGATTCCTGACTCCAAACTTCAGTTTCCCCCTGGTATGGACCCAGTGATGATACGCTCAAGTTGTCACATCCCTGTCACCCATGTGGAAGACCTGGATTTTGTTCCCAGCTCCTAGCTTTGGCCTCAGCCATTGCAAGCATTTGGGGAATGAACCAGTGGATGGAGTGTCTCTCCCTCCTTCCCTCTCTCCCTCCTTGCCTCTCTCCCTCCCTTTCTCTCTCCCTCCCTTTCTCTCTCTCTCTCCTTCTTTCTCCCTCTTTCCCCACTCTCTCTCTCCCTCCTTATCTCTCTTTGTCTCTCAGCTTCTCAACTAAAGAAGAAAGCAGATTCACAAGGTTGTGGATATGTCTTATCTGTCCTCTCCTCTTCCCCCCAGTATGGACAGACACAAAACCATGGACAAGATTCTTGGGTTACAAGCACAACTCCATGAGGCAGGCCAGTGGTAATACATGAGTGACTGAGGGCAGGAGTGAGTGCCCGCACACCTGCATAGCTGAGTGAGCAGCTGACAGATGGTGGAGTTTTAGTTCTGAAACGCCCACACACTTCCCAGCCCGGGAGGCACAACTGGAGCTTGCAACTCTGTGTGTTTTGTAACGTGTCCTACTCAAGTCCCGTTGTGGGCCCTTCTCTTACAGCTGTTCAAGGATGCTTGGTTGCTGCACATGCACTCGGGTCCCTGGGCCTGGCAGCCACTCAAGGTAGAAAATGAAGACCACGGGGCTCCGGAACTGTGGTGCCACCCAGCTTGCCGGGTAAGCAGGGGCCGACAGGCCAGCAGCAGGCGCCCTCGGCTGGAAAGCCAAATTAATGTGCCAGATCCCAAAGGAAATGTGTGCAGAAGTAGGAAACACCTTGGTGTTACAGAAGAGGTAGATGTGAACCACAGTTCCTCTGACATTTCTCACATAGGTGAGCCACTAGTGGGAAAACCACTAGATGTGGACTCTCCTCTCATCCTTTAAGTACCAGCTTGAAACGCCTCTTTGTCTTGAAACTTTGCCCAAAGTCTCTCCAACAAAAACTGGTCCCTTCCTCCTCCTCCCCGTTCCACAGACGTAACTGTGATAACGGTGCGTGTCCCACGGAAGCAGCAGTTGTTCCCACGTTGTCTCCCCTCCCACCCTAGCGCGTGGACTGCTGCCTTCACCTTTGTAGCTCAGCTACCTAAAAATGCCCGGCACACGCCCCACGCTGGTGCTGCAGTGTCGGGTCACGGATGAGCAGTCAGAGTGGCAGGTGTGTCTGAGCACAGTCCTTGTCTTCCAGGTGGGACAGTGTGTGGTGGTCTTCAGCCAGGCTCCCAGCGGGAGAGCCCCACTTAGCCCCAGCTTGAACTCTCGCCCCTCACCGATCAGTGCCACTCCTCCAGCCCTGGTCCCCGAGACTCGCGAGTACCGCTCCCAGTCTCCAGTAAGGAGCATGGACGAGGCACCTTGTGTTAATGGCCGCTGGGGAACCCTGAGGCCCAGGGCGCAAAGGCAGACTCCCTCAGGCTCCCGTGAAGGGAGCCTTTCCCCCCGAGGAGACGGCTCTCCCGTGCTCAACGGTGGGAGTCTGTCTCCAGGAACAGCTGCTGTCGGCGGCTCTTCCCTGGACAGCCCTACTCAGGCCCTGTCTCCAAGCACTCCGTCTGCTGCTGAAGGCTATGACCTAAAGATGGGACTCTCTGTGGCCCCCCGACGAGGGTCACTACCAGATCAGAAAGATCTGAGATTAGGATCAATCGATCTGAATTGGGACCTGAAACCTGCCTCTGGTGGCAATCACATTGATGGTGTGGACAACAGGACAGCTGGGGGAGGTCTGAGACACCCTCCGGAACAGACCAATGGTGTGCACACCCCGCCACACGTGGCCAGCGCCCTCGCAGGGGCCGTCTCTCCAGGTACCCTGCGTCGGAGCCTGGAAGCCATCAAAACAATGTCGTCCAAAGGCTCCTCGGCCTCCGCGGCACCAAGCCCTCCTCTGGGGTCTTCTCCAGGCTCCCCTGGGAGCCAGAGCCTGAGCAGTGGTGAAGTGGTGCCCATTGCCCGCCCAGGGCCTGCGCAAGGAGACGGACATTCCCTACCTCCCATTGCCCGCCGTCTGGGCCACCACCCTCCGCAGTCCCTAAATGTCGGCAAACCGCTGTACCAGAGTATGAACTGCAAGCCCATGCAGATGTACGTGCTGGACATCAAAGACACCAAGGAGAAGGGCCGGGTGAAGTGGAAGGTGTTCCACAGCACCTCCGTGGTCGGGCCTCCGGAAACCAGCCTGCACACGGTGGTGCAGGGCAGAGGGGAGCTCATCGTCTTCGGAGGACTCATGGACAAGAAGCAGAGTGTGAAGTACTACCCAAAAACAAACGCCTTGTACTTTGTGCGAGCCAAGAGATAATGCGCGCTCACCCCTCCCCTCTCTGGCTTTCAGCGTGGAGTTTTCCAGCGTGCAAGCATTGGACTGAGAATTGGGAAAACGATGAAATTACTCCCATAAACCAAACTCCAGTTCCCAACCCAGCCCACTCTGGGCTGGGAGCAAATCTCCATTAAGAAAAAATTATATATAAATATATACATATATATATTATATAACCAACTCTGTTTACAAAGAGGGAGAGCTCTCCATCCTGATTCAGATAAAATTATTGCTGTGTTTTAGCAGAGGCTGTGCTGCCTTTTTCTACTTTGCTGGTAACCAGACCAAGAAGTTAGGGAACAGACTAACTCACTACTAACAGTAACTTCCCAAAAGAACCTGAAGAGCCCCTTGTAGATCTTCCGTGGCCTTCTCAGAAGACGACTGGGCAGGCGTGAGATGCAAAGGTGAGGGCTTTCAGACTCCAGGCCTCGGGTGCTGGCAGGGGAAGAGTGACTCAGAAAACTGTTCTTCGCTTCTGGTCTCAAGCCCGAGTCTGTGACGGCTCTGCAGAATGCCCTGTGCCAGGCCCCCTTCTGCTCTTGTGACTGGGGACAGCTGCCCAACAAGAGGCTTTGTTCCATGTTTGTGTGCCAGGATCATTGTGAACTAATAATGTCCGTGCAGCCAGCATCGATCCGCTGCTGCCCATTGGTCTTTTGAGTGCTTCCTACATGGCTCAGAAAACATTTCCATGTCTGATTGTGAGATTTTTCTGACTTTTTTTTTTTTTTTGGTTGCAAGTTGCCAAAAACTAGACTTGTTTTCGTTTTCCTTCCTTTAGAGTTTGGTCTTCGGAAGCTGCCTGTCTTCTTTATGAGCTGGTTTTTCCCTAGCTTAGGTAGATTTTGTAAAGCTCTAAAACTTTTCTCACTTTCTGTTTCGTTTACCAACTCAGGTGCCTAGAGAACTCTGCTGTTTCTTAGAAATCTTGGAACCTTCCCCGTGTGCCTGGGGGCCAGCAGGGAATTCCCAGGTTGCCCCGTCCGAGCAGTCCTTGCAGCATGGAAAGACCGCGCTCTGCCTTCTGGGCTGCTGTGACAGCGCAGAGCCCTGGGCACACGCACCAGTGCTGCTGGAAGAGGAGATTGGTCCTGGGGGGATTCCTGCCCTTCCTTCCGGAAATGCTTTTCCCTTACGGACAGGCGGTGGGTTGCGGATCACGTGCTGCACAGGGCTGCCTTTCCTGCTTGTTTTGTTCACGTGGCGCCCAAACAGAGCTTGGGTTTTTACTTTACTTGTTTTCTGAGTCGAGGTGCAAGCAAGGGCTCCCCCCACCCCACCCCATGTCTTTGGTCAGTACAGAAGGTTATAAGTTCTTAAGACTCAAAACTGTGGCCTAGACATATGACATATCCAACTAAGTATATCCAGTGGCACTGTTTAAACATGGATTATTGGTGATTTCTTACCAGTGGATAGAGGATTTTCTGTTTTGCCTTTAGGATTTAAATTTCCAAACATCCCATTCCCCACCCCCACATTCCCCTTTGTCTTTCTAACGTTTCCCAGGCTTGCCTGCTTGCAGCTGGCCCAGGCTCCTGGCTTGGAGCCAACGCTTAGCAGCCTGTCTGGTCCCCACTCCGTGTGTTTCCGCCTGTTACATCATGCTGGATCCTTCCCCTCACCACTGGCTTTCACACATGGTCTGGCGGGAAAGCCCAGGAAAGGGCAGCTCAGAGGGTTCTGTGCTCCAGAAGCGGCTCCCCACGCCCTCGTGCGTGAAGTGACCACGTGCCTGCCTCCTCTGGCATCCCCTGCTCCTGGCTGTGCACTTGGTTTTCCAGACTCCCTGCTCTGGGGCTGCTGCCAGTCTGTTTTTGGCCAAAAAAACTGTTCAATCATGTGGGTCCTGATCTACAAGGAAAAGCCCAGAAGATTAGCAATGTAGGCATTGTTGCTATTGCTGACCCTTGTGTTTGACCTGGGGATGTGCATGGAAGGTTGCCTCCAAGCTGGTTTCCTACAGAAACAAAGTATCAGAATGTCAACCTTGTAACCTTTCCCTTGGTCCCGTGGCCTTCAGAGCCAGCTGTTACCTGTTGATCCCTTCTCCGTCCCCTGCGTGGGCAGGTCCTCTGAGCTCTGGCATCCCAGTGTTACCCACACTGCCCAGAACCAAACCGTCCAAGAAAGCCTGCCTTGTCTGCACCCGGTGGTGTTGGTCCTGGTGGCCCCCGGGCACTGTGGCTGTGCCCCCCTTTGGCAAAGCAACCGGACTTGGTCATGGTGATGGTCACCCCAGGCCTTCGCAAAGCTGCAGGTGCAGTGGACTCCACTTCCACGAGGTGCCCCCTCGTGTCCGAGCCAACCGCAACTCTGTTTCTGACATACCAGTTTTGTCTTAAAATTCGCTGAGAAGAATGAGACAAAATGTTGTTTTTAAACCCTCAGGAGCACCTGCAGCAAATGTTTATCAGTATTTAAGTATTTAAGATACCTTTTGTTTCTACTTGAAGCTTTAACCCCTTCCATTCCTGCAAGTGTGCCTTTGAGAGCCCCTGTGTCCTACCGATGTCCCCGGCCACCTCCTCGTTGGCCCCGTGTGAGGATTTGCATCCCTTCCTGCCCTCCTGGACAGAGCTTCCTCTCCTCCGTCCCACGGTCACGCCCCAGAGGCTTCCCTGTTCTTGTCCACATTTCCACCTGCCCCCCCGGCCCCGCCCACCCCACGTGTAGGTGTCAGAACGAGCCTCAGTGTCTTCAGAATTCCTCGGCCTGCTCTCCCCAGCGCCTCCGTTCTGGTGTTCCATGGACTGTCCTAGGAACCGTGCTGGACTCTTCACCCTCCAAGAAGGAACAGAAGACGAGGAAGGAGGAAAACCGGCTTCAGAAGTCTCGGCTTTGGCTTTGAGAAAGCCCCAGCCAGCAGAGTCCAGGGCGCTTCTCTCCTTCCGCCTGGCCTGCTCCGCTCTGTACCTCCCCCAAAGTAACCCTCTCGGTCGGTCTGTCTGTCCTTGTCCTTGTGATCCTGGCATGGTGGCGTGTTCTGCTTTGCATTATCTGTGGTCTCTTCTAGTGCACAGGTCAGTGGGGAGGGGCTGGACACACCCAGGGCCTAGGAGGAGGAGGTCCGTGCGGCCCGGGAAGGCGCGTTCTGCAGGTGGCGGCTAGCGGCCCCTCCCACCGCGGTCCTTGTCAGCGGGCGCAGGCTTCAGCTGTTGGCTCCGCTGCCCTCCCACCAACCAGGGTTCATGCCGGTGCACAGCCATCGTGCCCTGGCCACGCCGGTGCTGCGAGTGAGGTCTCCCATCCAACCCAGGGCCGCCAGGCGGCTCGCCCTGAGCTAGTCCTTTTAGGCACATAACAGTGTAGGAATGAAAAATGGATTTCATTGATATTTAAATCTGTCGATTTCATTTTTTGTTAATGTTTTCCCCGATGACTTTTTAGCAGTTTAACAAATAAAACAAAATGGACAGAACTGTCTTAGCCCCTTTGTTAGTAACAACAAAAAGAAAAATGGCTGTGATGGAAACTGAGATTGGAGATTGAAGTCAGAAGTGTGGGAAGGGAGAAGTTGCCCGGCCAGGGGACAGTGCCAGTCCAGGAGCAGCTTCTTCCGTGCTGCTGGGAAGACTCGGCGGCGTGTCCTTGTCTCGGTGCCCCTGCAGCGGAGACAGCCTGGAGCAGAGGCCAAGGCCGCCTCAGCCCAAGTGAGGACGCAGAGCCCAGGGGCTTTGCTGCTCAACCTTGCGGGCAGGTTTCCTCGTCTACAGATGTCGTGGCTCTGCCTGCCGGAATCGTGAGGATGGAGGTGGTGCGTGATAAGCACCAGCAGTGTCTGACTCCGAGGCGGCAGGCAGGCCGAACAGCGTTCCCCGGCCAGAGGCCCTGCTTGTCTGGGTGCTGAAGGCCAGGGGCCTCTGGAAGGGGGCCGGTGCAGGAGGCACCGATCTGCCTTGAGCCTGAGCCTGCTCCCCAGCCCAGGGCTTCGCCTGACACCACACCTGGAGAGCTGAGGAAGGTCCTGGGAAGAGGTGGGCTTTGCGCACCCTTGGGCCCAGGCTGGATGGGAGGCTGACCTGCTGCCGGTAGCTGGGACCTTGCTCCTCTGTGCCCTTTCTCCTCCCTTAGCCAAGGTCTGCCTTCTGTTCCCAAAGGCCATTACTGTCCCCTTGTCCTGCAGCACTGCCAGCGACAGGCTGCGTGAGGTGGGGACTTCGCTGGAGTGGTCAGGCAGAGGCTGATCACTGATGTGGCAGGGAGATGACCACTGGTCTGCACATGAGACACAGTTCTGTGCATTCAGCCAGGGTCTGGAAGAGGGGTAACAGGACAGCGGAGTGGGCACAAGCTTTGACCCAGGGCAGACCCACGTGGCACAGTGGATAAGCAGGTGCGTGTGATACTGAACGTCCCATAGCACAGTGTTGAGTCCTGGCTACGCTGCCTCGGATCCAGCTTTCTGCTTATGTGCCTGGGAAGGCAGCAGGTGATTGAAGTGCAACCCACTTGGGAGACCTGGATGGAGTTCCTGGTTCCTGACTTTGGCCTGGCCCAGCCTTCATCGTCCTGGCCATTTGGGGTGTGAACCAGTGGATGGAAGATCTCTGTGTCACTGTTAATTAAATAAGTAAATCTATTTCAGAACAAACAAAACCTGGTTCAATCATCCCACTTCAATTTTATTTATTTTTTTTATTTTTATTTTTATTTTTATTATTTTTTTTTTGACAGGCAGAGTGGACAGTGAGAGAGAGAGATACAGAGAGAAAGGTCTTCCATTGCCGTTGGTTCACCCTCCAATGGCCGCCGCGGTCTGCGCGCTGCGGCCGGCGCACCGCACTCGTCCGATGGCAGGAGCCAGGTGCTAGGTGCTTTTCCTGGTCTCCCCAAGGGGTGCAGGGCCCAAGCACCTGGGCCATCCTCCACTGCACTCCTGGGCCACAGCAGAGGGCTGGCCTGGAAGAGGGGCAACCGGGACAGAATCCGGCGCCCCGACCGGGACTAGAACCCGGTGTGCCGGCGCCGCAAGGTGGAGGATTAGCCTGTTGAGCCACGGCGCCGGCCTATTTTTATTTTTTTGACAGGCAGAGTGGACAGTGAGAGAGAGAGACAGAGAGAAAGGTCTTCCTTTGCTTTTGGTTCACCCTCCAATGGCCGCCGCGGCCAGCGCACCGCGCTGATCCGATGGCATGAGCCAGGTGCTTCTCCTGGTCTCCCATGGGGTGCAGGGCCCAAGCACCTGGGCCATCCTCCACTGCACTCCCAGGCCACAGCAGAGAGCTGGCCTGGAAGAGGGGCAACCGGGACAGAATCCGGTGCCCCGACCAGGACTAGAACCTGGTGTGCCGGCGCCGCAAGGTGGAGGATTAGCCTGTTGAGCCACGGCGCCGGCCCCCACTTCAATTTTATAAGTGAAATGGCAGTGTTGGAACCAGCCTCAAAGATGGGCGGCTCAGCTGCCGCCAGCCAAGAATTGTCCACCTGTTGAGTGGGTGTGATTCCCCCACAGGCCACATGGGGGTACCCTGTGGAAGGCTTTGAGTCCGCAACGTTTCAGATCTTGAGAAGGGAATGGACTGGAGTCTGTGCCCGTTTCTTCTGCCCTCTGCAACCTGGGTGGTGCCCCCTCCCTGGCCTCTGACTCCCAAGCACGCTCCCCCCAGGCTGGCTCTCCTGCCTTCTCTGCCCCAGCCCCCGGCTGTGGGAAAGTCAATGTGTTCCCCACAAGCTGGGCTCTGGGCCCAGACCCTGTCAGCGTGCACAAAGCCAAGCTGATGTCTTAAGTAGATGCCTAAAAGTCCTAGCAAAGTGCTCCTCCCCGCGGGCAGCCCTGGAAGGAAGGGGGCGGGCAGTCGCAGCAGCGCGTGGGCAGTGGGGTTTGCAAAGCCAGGGCAGCTGGGACTGGCCTGGGGATCGCTTCCAGTGCATCTGCTGAGCCCCGAGGGAGGGGATTCCTGGAGGAGCCCACCGCCTCATCTCTAAGCAGAGACGTGCCACGTTGGCTGAACAAGAATGGCAGATCCTGGGGCCTGCCTTGTGACACAGCAGGTCAAGCCGGCATCCCAGAGGAGCCGGTTCAAGTCCTGGCCACTCCACTTCCGATCCAGCTCCCTGCCAGTGCGCCTGGGGAAGCACTGAAGGTGGCCCAAGTGTTTGGACCTCTCCCACCCGTGTGTGAAGTTACAGAATCTGGCTTCTGTCTGGCCCAGCCCCTGCTGTTGTGGCCATATGGGGAATGAACCGGCAACTGCAAGATAAGATTTCTCTCTTTCCCTAACTATTTAAATATTTTAAAATATTCCTGAGCTTCTCAGGAAAGATGGAGTTGTACCCGTGTACAGCCGGCACAGCCAGCCAGGGGCAGGAGGGTTGCTGGGGAAGCCGGAGAGCTAAGTCCGCCCCTTGCGTGGGCGTCTTAGTCCATCTGTGCTGCCGTCAGGAGCACACAGACAGGGTAATTCACGAGCGGCAGATGCGTTTCTTACCGTTCGAGAGGGCGGGGCTCCGGGATCAAGGCGCCAGCAGCTCTGAAGTCCACTGAGGGCCGTTACAAGGTGGCACCTTGGTGCTGCTGCGTCAGGGGCCCTGTGTGTGTGTGTGGAGGGGACAGAGAGGCTAACCTGTGTGACAAGAGGCAAACCAGCCCCTTTATAAGGTCACTAATCCCAGTCACCTCGAAGACCCCACCTCTTAATACTGTCACACTGGAGATTGTTTCTTTTTTAAAAAATTTGTTTATTTATTTGAAAGAGTTACACAGAGGAGAGGTAGAGACATAGAGGTCTTCCATCTCCTGGTTCACTCCCCAGATGGCTGCAATGGCCAGAGCTGCGCCGATGTGAAGCCAGGAGCCAGGAGCTTCTTCCAGATCTCTCTAACAGGTGCAGGGGCCCAAGGACTTGGGTCATCTTCTTCTGCTTTCCCAGACCATAGCAGAAAGCTGGATTGAAAGTAGAGCAGCCAGGACTCGAACCGGTCTCCATGTGGGATGCCGGCACTGCAGGCGGCGGCTTTACCCGCTACGCCACAGCGCCGGCCCCAGTTCAGTTTCAACACACGGATTTGTGAGAATCAGATCATAGCCTTACCTTGCTAAACTGGTAGGGGTAGATGAGGGCGACGTTTCTTGGGGGTCCCTGGTGGGCACCACCCAGGCCTCGCTTCCAGTCAGTGATGCAGGATGTTGATGGCTTCGTGGTGTCAGGAAAGACAGACTTCCCATGTCCCAGGCAGAGGGCTGTGGGAGGCGCAGCACGCCCAAGGCAGCCTGTGGCCGGGGCCGATAGCACTGTCGAGTGACCTGTGCCGGTGTGATGGCCAGAGGTCATCTGCTCAGATGTAGCCAGGGGAAGAAGCCCATCAGAACCCGCGGGGGGGGGAGGGAGACCAGTGCAGCCAGGGCCATGGCAGAAAGGAGAGAGTTCTCTGGAGCCACGGCACCGAGACGGCATCCAAGGAGGGCTGCACCTCCACGCCTGTGCGTCCCTGGCAGGTGGGTGCGTCTCCCCGAGGGGGAGAGGAAAGGACACTGTTGCAACTGCTGCCGGGATGCCCGTGTCCCACGCTGAAGTTCCTGGTTTGAGTCAGGGTTTTTCTGCTTCAGGCCGAGCTTCCTGCGAATGCGCACCTGGGAGGCGGCAGGTGATGGCTCAAGTGCTCGGGCCCCTGCCGCCCACGTCGGGGGCCGGGATGGAGCTCCTGGCTCCTGGCTTTGACCTGACTCAGCCCTGGCTGTTGAGGCCATTTGGGGAGTGACCCAGTGGGTGGAAGGTCTGTGAATAACCCTGCCTCTAAATGTTGGGTAAGAGCCGTGCATGTGAGCCGGGCGTCTGGGCGAGGGACGGCTTCTGCCTCGCTGTGGGGCAAGCAGGATGGGGGGCAGCACCCTGTCTTCGCATCCTTGTCCCCTGCTCACCCCCCGGTGGGCCTCCATGATTTGTGGGTTGCTGGCTGATTCCAGCCTCACTAGGAACAGCCCTCCTGGTGGCTGGGGCAAAGGTTTTGGTTTTCTCTTCTTTTTAAAAAATATCTATTTTACTTATTTGGAAGGCAGAGTTACAGAGAGGGAGAGACAGAGAGAGAGAGAGATCTGTCTGCTGGTTCACTCCCCAGATGGCCACATGGCTGAGGCTGGGCCTAGCAGAAGCTAGGAGCCAGGAGCTTCTTCTGGGTCTCCCACATGGATGCAGGGGCCCAAGCACCTGGGCCGTCTTCCACTGCTTTCCCAGGCATATTAGCAGGGAGCTGAATTGGAAGTGGAGCAGCCAGGACTTGAACCAGCGTCCATATTGATACAGGCATCGCAGGTCCTGGGGCAAAGTTTTGGTGTTTTTTTTTAATATTTATTTATTTGAAAGGCAGAGTTGCAGAGGCAGAGGCAGAGAGAGAGGTCTTCCATCTGCTGGTTCACTCCCCAAATGGCCGCAACGGCCGGAGCTGCGCCGATCTGAAGCCAGGAGCCAGGAGCTTCCGCCGGTCTCCCACGCAGGTGCAGGGACCCAAGGATCCATCTTCCATTGCTTTCCCAGACCACAGAAAGGAGCTGGATCGGAAGTGGAGCAGCCGGGACCCGAACCGGCGCCATATGGGATGCCGACACTCAGGCGGCGGCTTTCCCCTAGTTTAAAAACCTGAAACCCAGTATGGGGGAACAGACGTGGACTGCTACGTGCCTGAGGGAGAATGCCACTGCTCCAGGCCGCTTTATAAATGCGGCGACCTCTACAGCCCTCGCTGCTGGCACAGCCCTTCAGTGAACGGGAACCCTAGGTCAGGCACACGCGCGACTCCAAGGCACTGCAGGAAATCGATGACAAACTGTGATGGACCCCGTTCGCCGAGCGGCCCCCCGCAGCCGGTGCACCGCCCGGCGTCCGGCAGCGGCGCGGGGCTGCAGGCTGGGAGCTGGGAGGTCCGCAGCAGGCTGGCAGGCGCCGGTTCGCGCTCGCGTTCCCAGATACGGAGCTGCGCGGAAGACCCCTGGGAGGAGGGCCCGACCTGACGTCACCGCCAGCGGGCTCGGGCGCCCAATCGCCGCGCGGCGGCCGGCGTTAGCGGCCCCGCCCCGCCCCTGCCCCGGCGTCCCCATGGCAACGGCCTCTGCACATGCGTCCTGGGCCCCGGCGCCTGGCCGGGCGGCGCGCACGCTGAAGCCGGACGCAGGCCTGGCGGAAGCGGACCTGGCGGGCCGGGCGGCGGGAGCGCAGCGCTAGGCTTTTAAAGAGACCGTCGCCACCGAGGGGTATTCGCCAGCGCGTGTGGCTGACGGTGAGAGCTGGGGGGGTGGCTCCGGGAGTCGGAACCCCGGAGGGAGAGGAGCAGGGCTATGTGACCCCCGAAAACGGCTCCCGCTCCCCCTGCCCAGGGACATAGAGGGATGACTCCCCGGGGCGGGTGGGGGGTGACACGGAGGAGGGGGCGCTCGGCACTGCGCCCTCTGCGCGGGGAGAGGCGGAGGGGACTAAGAGGGGTCCCCGCTCCCCCCCTGCCCGCTCTCAGCACCCTGCCGCCCCCTCCCCCCGCCAGGGTGCCCAGCATGGCTCGCCCGCCCGCGCCCGGCTCGGCCATTGTCCCAGACTGGCACGAGAGCCCCGAGGGCAAGGAGTACCTGGCCTGCGTCCTGCGCAGGAGCCGCCGGCGGCTGTTCGGTGAGTCCCTCCGTGGGGCGCACACGGGGGCGAGAGCCGGCGCCCTCGCGTCCTCAGCCGTGGGCCCCCGGGACCCTGACCCCTCCGAGCGGATTCCACCTCGGGGCCGGGAGCACGGATACAGCCCTGTTGCCTCGCCCAGCGCGGCGCGGCGGCGGGTAGTTGACCGCAGGGGCACCTCGCACTCCCTGCGCGGATCGCGCCCCGTCCCCTGGTCTGTGTCTGTGGGAGAAGACACAGCTCCCCAGGACGGAGCCAGCGCGCCCCCAGGTCTGGGCCCGCACGTTAGAACCTGCCAGCCCTTAGCCCGCACACGTCCGGGGCTCTGCGCGGCTGGTTGGGGGTAACTGAGGATACTTTGTACGGAAGGCCCTGCTCTTCCAGGGAGGAATTCGAACACGTGTGTTAATAGTGTCGGCGAGAACCATCTCATGCGTCACTCTTCAGATAAATTAGGGGCCGACGCTGTGGCGCAGCGGGTTCAAGCCCTGGCCTGAAGCGCCGGCATCCTATATGGGCGCTGGTTCTAGTCCCCGCTGCTCCTCTTCCAGTCCAGCTCTCTGCTGTGGCCTGGGAAGGCAGTGGAGGATGGCCCAGGTCCTTGGGAGACCAGGAGGAAGCACCTGGCTCCTGGCTTCGGATCGGCGCAGTGCGCTGGCCATTTGGGGGGTGAACCAATGGAAGGAAGACCTTTCTCTCTCACTGTCCAACTCTGCCTGTAAAAAAAAAAAAACAAAAAAACAAAAAAACTAGGTCTTACTTGGAGTGGGCCAAGGCCCAGCCTGTAGCACTGGTGTGTGGGGGCAGACTCTGTCCCCCAGGGTCCTGGTCAAGGGCAGAGTCTGACCCAGGGGCCTCTGGACAGCAGGATATGCCGGTGCTGCACTGCAGGGGCCGCACTGAGTGGCAAAGGACCACAGCCCTCTGAGGTTTTGTGTCCAAGCTCAGGTTTCCAAACCAGACCTTGAGCAGCTGATGGGATGTTTCGTGAGCCTAGGAACCTCAGCTGGTGATCCTTGGGCCTTTGATGCTGGGCTTAAGCCCTCTGCTACAGTGATAGGTAGTTTGTGGGTAAGGGTAACTCTATTTTTTTAGAAGTTAGTCAAATTCAAAGTATGACTTTCGCCTATGGCCAGTGAAACTTCACTTCCTGTGGAGGCTAAGAAGGCTGGGCTGGACGGAGGGTCCCCCAGACCCCACCACTGCCTAGCCCTGCGACCACGAATAACTCAGGTTTGTCCTCTGTAAAGTGGGGTGTCCACAGCGTTTGCCCATAGAGCACCCGAGGAAGGGGAGGAGGCACACGTGGATGCCTCCCCGAGCAGGGCCCACCGAGGGTCACCTGTCACCGCCCTGCCGCGTCTGCAGCTGTGTGCGTGTAGGTGGAGCTGATCTCCTGGGCGTCACACAGAGCCACTGTTTCCTGGACCACGGTCAGGGTCAAGTTGCTGGGCTGGCGGAAAGTGGTGACTTCGCAGTGTTTCACCAGCAAATGCCCTGAGGGTTTTTTTTTTTTTAAAGATTTTATTTATTTATTTGAGAGGTAGAGTTACAGACAGTGAGAGGGAGAGACAGAGAGAAAGGTTTTCCATCTGCTGGTTTACTCCCCAAATGACCGCAATGGCCAGAGCTGAGCCAATCGGAAGCCAGGAGCTTCCTCCGGTCCCACGCAGGTGCAGGGGCCCAAGTGCTTGGGCCATCTTTCCCAGGTCATAGCAGAGAGCTGGATCAGAAGAGGAGCAGCCAGGACTTCAGGTAGAGGTGCTTCAGGCAGAGGATGAACCTCCTGCGCCACAGCGCCTGAGGTCCTTAGCCGCTGAGCATACCCACCTGAGTGTGTCATTATGACCCCTGACCCCCGCCCAGAAAGGTCGAGAACAGCGAAGAACTATCAGCAGATTCACCGTAGGAGCGGAGGCCGGTCTCCGTGTCTCAGGCTTCCGTAAAGCTGGCGTGAGAGCGTCCGGCCTAGAAGTTGTACCGGGTCAGGACACCTGCGTCCCAGACTGCAGTGCCTGAGTCTCATTCCCAACTCAGCGCAGGGAGGCTCAGGCAGTGGGGTCCCTGTCCCTGCCCCGGGTGAGCTTTCAGTTCCTGACTCCAGCTCTGGCCCTGGCCCCGGCCCGGCCGCAGCAGATGCTTAAAAGGAGTCGTCGAGGGGATCTCTCTCCTTGCCTGTCTCTCACTGGGATAAATGTTGACACCCACGAACGATGGGTCAACCCTGAAGACACCGTGGAGGTGAGGTTTCTGTCCTGGGGTCCCAAGCGGCAAGTGCACGGTTGGCCCTCTGACCCTCTGCTGCCCTCCGTACACCAGGGCTGCTTGAACGGCCAGTGCTGCCCCCGTCTGTGGCCATTGACACTGCCAGCTACAAGGTCTTCGTGTCTGGGAAGAGTGGCGTGGGCAAGACAGCGCTGGTGGCCAAGCTGGCCGGCCTGGAGGTGCCGACGGCGCACCATGAGACCATCGGTGAGTGAGTGCGGCCCCACCCTTTGCCCAGCTTCCAGGCCTCCTGGGGTGGAGGAAATGCGTGAGCCCGGCTTCATGCCCCTTCTCGGCCGCCCTGAGCGCCACTCTTCCTCTCTGAGCCTTCCTTGGCTCCCCTGTCCCCAGCGGAACACGGTACCAAGCCCGTGGGGCTGCTGCTAGAGACGCGGTGGGCACTCAGGAGAGGCCCAGCTTCCTTGTGTCTTCCCGCTGGATGCTGCACGGCCCCTGGCGTCCCGGGACTGTGGGCCCTATGCAGGCAGCGACGCTGCTTCGGCACGGCCAGGGCTCCCAGGCAGGCCTCGCTGTCCTCCATCGGGCTAGGATTCTCCCAGGTCAGGGGCTGTGCCTCCCCGATCAGACCAGGGCTACCCCCGCGGGGATGTATCTCTTTCCTCCCCCTTTCTGGTCCCCCCCACCCCCGTGCTGAACAGCCGACCTCTGCCCTCCTCAGGCATCCAGACCACCGTGGTGTTTTGGCCGGCCAAGCTGCAGGCCAGTGACCGTGTCGTCATGTTCCGCTTTGAGTTCTGGGACTGCGGCGAGGCGGCGCTCAGAAAGTTCGATCACATGCTGCCGGTGAGCGGGGGCGGCCGGGCAAGCTGCTGAGTCAGGGGTCGGGGCTGGGCTCGCCCTGTCGGCAGGTGCGAGCAGGCTGAGGGCACTGTGCTGGGCAGCAGCCCCGGAGCCAGCGCCGGGGACTGGGTCCCCGCTGGCGCTCTGCCCTGCGGCCAGCTGCTCCCTGCTCCCGGGCCTCGGCTTCCCACCTGCGAAGGGAGGATTGTTACTCAGGGTCCTGCCACGGGTGGAGGGCTCGGCGCTGTGGCGCGGCCTGTGAGTCGGCCTCTCCACCCCCAGGCCTGCAAGGAGAACACAGACGCCTTCCTCTTCCTCTTCTCCTTCACCGACCGTGCCTCCTTCGAAGACCTCCCTGGCCAGCTGGCCCGCGTCGCGGGCGAGACCCCTGCTGCTGCCAGGATGGTCATTGGCTCCAAGTATCCTCTGGGCGGCCCCTGGGACTGTCAGGCTGTCCTTGGCGGGCGCCGGGCGGAGGGGTCAGGGGCCTTGGCTCTGCCCTGCCATGACTTTTTCTTCCCATGTGCGGCAGGGGTAGGGGTGGGGCTCTGGGAGGAGGGCGAAGGCGGGCTGGGGGGCTGGTGCAGAGGCCCCCGGCGGATTCCTTGACCCTCCTGCAGGTTTGACCAGTACATGCACACAGACGTGCCCGAGCGCGACCTCACGGCCTTCCGGCAGGCCTGGGAGCTGCCCCTGCTGCGGGTGAAGAGTGTGCCCGGGCGGCGACTGGCCGACGGGCGCACGCTGGACGGCTGGGCCGGGCTGGCTGACGTTGCCCACGTGCTCAACGGGCTCGCTGAGCAGCTGTGGCACCAGGATCAGGTGGCTGCCGGCCTGCTTCCCAACCCGCAGAGAGCGCCCCCGGCTGAGGAGGGTGGCATCACGAGTGGGCACCCGTGATCCCCACTCCCGACCCTGACCCACGAGGGAGGACAGGGCCCGGCGGCTAAGGCCGGACAACAATGTGACCCCATCCTCAGGACTGGCCCGAGAGGGAGGCCTGGTCGGGAAGGGCGGGGCCTGAGAAGGTGCCCGCCCCAGAGGCCCCTCTTTGCAGGATTCAGGGTGACAGCAAGGTGGGGGCTACCCTGGTGCTCAGACACCTCCCCCAGCCACCCCTACCCTTCCCAATGGGCCAGCACCCACGGGCCACGGGGAGGGCACAGCAGGGTCTTGGACCAAGAGCTTAGATTGGGGTGGGCTCAGCAGGTAAGTCGCCACCCGGGACAGCCGCATCCCGCGACGGAGTGCGCGGCTTCACGTCTCAGCTCCACTTCCTGCTGATGTGGTGAGGGCCCAGGTACCTGGGTCCCTGCCCCCCTTGGGAGACCCCTATTGAGTTCCAGTTTCCTGGCTCCAGTCTGGCCAACCTCAGCTGCTGCCAGCGTTTGGGGAGTGAACCAGCAGATGGATATGTCTCTGTCTCTCGTTCCCAATCTTTATTGCTCTGCCTTTCAAATAAATATGATTGGATAACGTCAGGGGCCGGGTTGGGCCACCCGGGTTGGGCCACCGTCTAGGATACCGACATCCCACGTGAGTGCCGGGTCGAGTCCCGGCCGCTCCACTTCCCACCCAGCTCCCTGTAATGCACCTGAGAAAGCAGCAGAAGACGGCCCAAATAATCGGGCCTGCCACCCACGGGGGAGACCCAGGTGAAGCTCCAGGCTCCTGACTTTGGCCCAGCACAGCCCTGGCCGCTGTGGCCATTTGGGGAGTGAACCAATGGGTAGAAGATCTCTCTGTCTCTCCCTCTCCCCCTCTCTCACTGTAACTCTGACTTTAAAATAAATTTAAAAAAAAAAAAAACCCACAAAACTTCACATCAATAAGACTTTTGAGAAAGAGCCTGTTTTAGTTGAGGTTCGAGTAACACACCACCTGCTGCGGCGGAGGAGCCCTGAGATCTCGGGCCCGACTCTCTGGGGGCCCAGGATGGGGGAGGGTGTGGGAATCCTGCTCCACGCACACCCTCAGAGCCCCAGGCCCAGAGATCTCAGTCTGCCCATGGCATCAGCTGGCAGTCAGCAGACAGAGTGAGGGCAGCTGGGAGGTCGCCCACAGCGGGGGTCCTCGTTGGCCAGCACCCAGGAGCGCCCAGGGGGCGAGCCCTTCATGCTGCACTGCGGTCCTTGGTCATGAAGCTGGTGAGCCAGGCTTAGGACAGGGCCAAGGACTTTACCCAACAGGGGTCAGGTGTGGGTTGGTCTGACGAGCAGGTCTGGCCCGTGGAGGCCGGGAAGGTCAATGAGCAGGCCCATGCTGATGCGCATGACTAACAGGGCCACAGGGCCGGGGTGGAGTATGGTGCCTTGGAAGGGGGCCGTTATCCTCTCTCTGGCCCTGCAGAGAGACCGCTGGCCTGGGTCTGACCCACAGAGGCCCTGCTGAGAAGGCAGCCCCCTGGGGCCGGCTCTGAGGCACTGGGGGTTAAAGCCACAGCTGCAGCAGCATCCCATATGAACGCCGGTTCAAGTCCCGGCTGTTCCACTTCCAATCTCCCTGCTAACCAAGTCCTTGGGCCCCTGCTCCTGGAAAAAGCCCCTGGCTTCAGGTTGGCCCCAGCCCAGTCTTTTCCACCATTTGGGAGTGAACCAGTAAGTGGATGATCTCTCTGTGTCGCTCCTTTTCTTTCTTTCTTTCTTTTTTTTTTTTTTTTGAAATTTTAAGGTCAGTTTATTAAGTTCAATGATGAAAGCGATCAGAAGAATATTCTCCTGAAAATTATTTTTTTCTTAGAATAAAGAAAGGAAAATCAAAACCCTGTCAGATGCTGTGGCAGTCAAGCCTCTGCAGACGGGCTAGTCCACTAGTCGGTTGAGCCCCTTCCTGGGTCGGCAGGATTGCAGTCTGGGTCATCATCATCATCCTCCAGCTCCAGGTCACCCGCTTCCTGGAACAAAGACTCATCTGCTTCCACAGTTGCCAGCATCCTCCAAGACCTGGGTATCAGATGTGTCAAGATTCTGACGTTTCAAACAGCTGCTTCCCACTTAATTCATTTTTTCCTGCTTGTTCTTCTTTCATTCGTTTCTTTTTAATTTCCAAGAGTTCTGCATCAAACTTGGCCTTCAGCCTGTAATGCTAATAAGTTAAAAATGCCTGATACCTCATTACCTTCTAGATTTTCGTGGGAGAATATTTCACACAGAGGAGTTTCATCTGGGTATTTTTCACTGGATGTAAACTTGAGGCTCATCTGGACAGTTTCATCATTCTCTCCTGCCTCAGATGTCACAGTAATGGTGAAGCCGGGTGGCTTTTCTGATACTGTGAAGGAGTCAGCGTAGATGGATTCCAGGCCTCCAGCTCTGTACGCTGTTCCTCGCCCTAATCTGTCATCCTGGCTCTCGCGGCGGCCGCCCATGGATCTCACAAACACCCAGGCTGCGCGCTGCAGGCGACAGCGTGTCCGAGCAGGGAGAGCAGGCGGCAGCCAGGAGAGCGCAGGCGCAGAGCCCCAGCTTGGGAGGCCGGGGAGGCCTGGGCCCGCAGCCAGGCCGGGCCAGCTGAGCTACCGCCCAGAGCCGGCCTCCTTTTCCTTTTTATCTATAACGCTACCTTTCATGTAAATAAATAAATAAATCTTTAAAAAAAAAAAAAAAAAAGGCGGCCCCGGCAGTTCCTCACTTGCGTGGTCGTGGCTTACGTGGGCCACCTGGGCCCTCAAATGCTCCTCCAGGTTAAGCTGTCACGTGGGACACCTGCATGTCATTTCAGGTGCCAGGGTTCGAGTTCCAACCCGCTTCCTGCCAAGGCGCACCTGGGAGGCAGCAGGTGGCGGCTCGTGTACTTGTGTTTAAGGTAGCCAGGTGGATACTAGCCTGTGTGTGGAAGAGGGGCCCAAGACAATGAGAAGTTTTAAAGAAAATTGATTTTTGTGCAATGGAGCGAGGAAGCCCTAAGCGCACACCAGCGACTCCACCAGCAGGGACCGCTCTTGTTCAGCCCCCCCGTTAATGGGTTCAGCTCTCTCCCTGGGGCACCTGGGGGAATCCCCCTGCCCTGCACCCAGGGGACCTGGGAGGTTCTGGAACTCCACATCCAGAAACTCCCACCACCCTCAGCTTCCCAGAGGAGGGAGGAGGGGTGAAGAAACGGGACCACACTCACGTCGCGAACGCTGCCGTCCGGACGGTCCTTTCTCCCGTGGCGCCTGCCCTGTCAGCTGTGCCCTCTTCGTTGTTTGTCTTCATCAAACTTGACTCGGATGCTCACCACTGCTCCCTGGCTCAACCTCCAAGCAGCCATCTCCGTTAACACTCGAGGCCAGGGCTGGCACTGTGGCACAGTGGGGGTTAAGCCAGCACTTGGCCGGTGCCGTGGCTCAACAGGCTAATCCTCCGCCTTGCGGCGCCAGCACACCGGGTTCTAGTCCCGGTTGGGGCGCCGGATTCTGTCCCGGTTGCCCCTCTTCCAGGCCAGCCCTCTGCTGTGGCCCGGGAGTGCAGTAGAGGATGGCCCAAGTGCTTGGGCCCTGCACCCCATGGGAGACCAGGATAAGCACCTAGCACCTGGCTCCTGCCATCGGATCAGCACGGTGCGCCGTCCGCAGCAGCCACTGGAGGGTGAACCAATGGCAAAGGAAGACCTTTCTCTCTGTCTCTCTCTCTCACTGTCCACTCTGCCTGTCAAAAAAAAAAAAAAAAAAAAGCCAGCACTTGCTACCCCAGCTTCCCACACTGGACTTTCAATGCCTGAGTCCCTGCTGTTTCCAATCCAGCCCCCTGCTATGGCCTGGAAAAGCAGAGGAAGAAGACCTGAGCCCTCGGCCCCTGGGCCTCATGTGAGAGACCGGGTAGACTGGCTGCTGACTTCAGCCTGGCCCAGACCAGGCTGTGGTGGCCATCTGGGGAGTGACCAGCAGATGGAAGACCTCTCTGTGTCTCTGCCTCTCTCTCTCTCTCTCTCTGTTGCTCTGTCTTTCAAATAAATAATCTTAGAAAAGTACTTTTATGTCCCTGCCACTGACGTGGGAGACTCGGATGGGAGACACCCGGCCTTTGCCTGACCTAGCCCTGGCTGTCTTGAGCGTCTGGGGAGTGAACCAGCGGATGGTCTTGCTCTCTCTGCCTTTTAAATAAATAAATAAATACATAATTTTTTAAAGATTAATTTATTTTTATTTGAAAGGCAGAGTTAGCGAGAGGGAGAGACAGAGAGAGAGAGAGAGATCTTCCATCCGCTGCTGGTTCACCCCCCCCCACCCCGAGCTGGGCCACATTGAAGGGGGAGCCAGGAGCTTCCTGGGCCATCTGCTGCTGCTTTCCCAGGTGCTTAGCAAGGAGCTGGATCAGAAGTGGAGCAGCCAGGAATGAAACCAGTGTCCATATGGGATGCCAGCATTGCAGGCAGTGGCTTAACCTGCTATGCCACAGCACTGGCCCCTAAATAATTTTTTTAAGATTTTATTTATTTGAGAGGTAGAGTTATAGACTGAGAGAGAGAGAGAGAGAGAGTCTTCCTTCTGCTAGTTCACTCCCCAGATGGCTAGAACGGCCAGAGCTGCACTGATCTGAAGCCAGGAGCTTCTCCCACGTGGGTGCAGGGGCCCAAGCACTGGGGTCATGCTCTGCTGGCTTCCCAGGAGCATTAGCAGGGGCTAGAGTGGAAGTGGAGCAGCAGGACTGGGATCGGCTCCCATATGGGATGCCACAGTGCCCGGCCCCACCCTGCCATGACTTCTAGCTGCCCACAGAGGGACCACGTGGGCGGTCTCTGGGGAGCCCTGCAGACAGGGGTGAAGAATGTGTACACTGACCTCAGGGGCCTCTGGCCTGTGCTGTCGCATGGAGCGGCCCCACACCTGGCTGGATGCTTTGCGCTTACCATTGTAACATGCTTAGTTTTCTTACGTTTTTCTCTGGTATGTATGTTTGAAAGACAGCATGTGAGAGAGCGAGAGAGCCCTCTCATCCCCTGGTTCACTCACCAAATGCCTATAATGGCTGGGACTGGGCCACACTGAAGCCAGGAGCCAGGAATATAATCCAGGTCTCCCACATGGGTGGCAGGAACCCAACTCCTTAAGCCACCAGCACTGCCTGCCGCGCAGACATTAGCAGGGAGCTGGAGTCTGGAGCCAGAGCTGGGTGTCGAGCCCGGGCATCCCAGCAATGAGACACGGGCGTCTTCACTGACATTGGGCTGCCAGATGCCTGTCCCCAAAATCCCCAAGAAACATTGCCCAAGGGCCCTCGTTTGCATTTTGCCCTGAAGCCCACAGACGATGTAGCAAGTCCTGCACACGTGGTCCAGGGACAGTGTCTGGGCCCAGATGAACCTCCTGTTCTACAGACAGGCCACAGGGGCAAGACCTGAGCCGATCTGAAGCCAGGAGCCAGGAGCTTCTTCTGGGTCTCCCACATGGGTGCAGGGCCCAAGCACTCGGGCCATCTTCCACTGCTTCCCCAGGCCATAGCAGAGAGCTGGATGGGAAGTGGAGCAGCCAGGACTTGAACCAGCGCCCATATGGGATGCTGGTGCTGTAGGCCAGGGCTTTAACCCACTGTGCCACAGTGCCAGCCCCATTCTTTTTTCCTTTTAATTTTTTTTGTAAGAGATTTATTTTATTTATTTGAAAGGCAGAGTTCCAGAGAGATCTTCCATCTACCGGTTCATTCCCCAAATGGCCACAAGAGCCAGGGCTTGGCCAGGCCAAAGCCAGGAGCCTGGAGCCCTATCTGGGTCTCCCTTATGGGTGGCAGGGGCCACTCGGGGGAATCATTTGCTGCTCCTGCAGGTGCATTAGCAGGGAGCTGGGTCAGAAGTGGTGCAGGGCCAGCACTGTGGCGCAGTGGGTAAAGCCCCGGTCTGCAATGGAGACATCCCATACAGACGCCGGTTCAAGTCCGGCTGCTCCACTTCCCATCCAGCTCTCTGCTATGACCCAAGTCCTTGGGCCCCTGCACCCGGGTAGGAGACCTGGAAGAAGCTCCTGGCTCCTGGCTTCAGATCAATGCAGCTCCGGCTGTTGTGGCATCTGGGGAGGAACCAGCCGATGGAAGACCCCCCCCCCCGCCTCTGCTTCTCTGTAACTCTGCCTTTCAAATAAATAAATCAGAAGAAGAAGAAGAAGAGGAAGAGGAAGAGGAAGAGGAAGAAGAGGAAGAAGAGGAGGAAGAGGAAGAGGAGGAGGAAGAGGAAGAGGAGGAGGAGGAAGAGGAGGAGGAAGAGAAGGAGGAGGAGGAAGAGAAGGAGGAGGAGGAAGAGAAGGAGGAGGAGGAGGAGGAGGAAGAGTGGTGCGGGACCCAAGAACTTCAGCCGAAAACCCGGGTGTCGGGTCCCTGCCTCGGCACGGCTCTGCGCCCCCGGTTTTCATCAGGAAAGAAGGGGTGCGTCGGGGAAGCGAAGGGCAGGGCTGAGGCGCAGGGGGTGCAAGGAGGGCGAGGGGGAACGAGTGCACCTGGGCCGCTCAGGGCTCAGGGAGTTCCCAGGAGCTCGGCTGTCGCCTCTGCAGAATGGAGGTGGTGCGGTGTGAAGTGTTCAGCACAGTGCCGCACACCGAGGGCCCAGCGAATGCCACCGCGTCCCCCAGCGAATGCCACCGCGTCCATCACCTGATTCCCACAGTTGTGGCCATGGACCTGAAGACAGGGACTCCCTCCTCACACTCTTGATTTCCTGCCTGGGCTGCATGGGCGCTTGGGCTCCTCGCTGGGCTCAGCAAGGCTCCTGGCACCTGCTACTGCTTCCCAGTGCCCTCACCTCACCCCTGTGTTTGTTGTGCCAGGCCAGGGACAAGGACCTAGATGACAAGGACCTAGATGTCCCAGGCAGCGTGCTCTGCAGAGAATACCACGGTCGGTGGGATTGGGTCAGGCAGGACTCCTGCCCCTCTTTCCTCCCTGAGGATTCCTGCGTCTGTCTTGTCCCTTTCTTGCAAAGGGCAGTTCCTCCTTTGAGCTAACTCTAATCTCCCTTGCTGCAGTGCAGTTTTTTCTTTAATTTTGGCCATAGTGGGACTGAAGAACCCAGACCCTGCTCTCCGCCCAGGATTGAAGCAGGACAGGTTGGCGCCAACCGTCCCTCACTGCCCCCTCCCTGCCGCCAAGGGACAGACTTGGTGCCCTGGAGGCCAAGAAGGGACTCTGCAAGTGACGTCACACCTCATTCGTAGCGCCCGCCCGGGAGAGGGGCTGTGATGACTCTGGTAGCCAGTGAGCCCAAGGCCTAAGACGCTCAGCCCAGGGCGGGACACGTGGGAGACTGCCATCCGAGGGGCAAGACCAGTCGCTAAACGTGGCCGGCCCACTCGGCAGATCAGAATGATGGCTCCAATTGGATTTCATTCGAGGAAGCGCCTTGGCTGCAACAAGAACGCACCTCGCGGTGCCGGATGGCAAGCGGAGGGGCTTGAGGGTCGGACCCACCTCGAGACCTGCTGGAGGCGTAGCCCAGCTGGGCGCCGAGCCCCACCTGCGGTTAGCCAGGCTGAGCGCGCCTGGCAACCCTGCGAGTCTGCGCGCGCGCCGCTACAGGTGAAAGCGGGGAGACATTCAGCGTTAGCCCTGGGGCGGGGGCTCCGCAGGAGCTGAGCACCCAGCCCTGGACCCCCAGGCCGGGCCCCACCCACCCGGGCTCGGCCGGCTCCCTAAGCAACCCCTCAGCACCCGCGCGCGCCCAGCCGCCGCCCGCCTTCCACGCCCGCGCTCTCCTGGACCCGCGGGGCGGGGCGGGGCCCGGAGCAGTGGGGCGGGGGCAGCAGCCGCAGGGAGCCGAGCTCCCCGGACTCAGGTGCCCGCCCGGCTGGAAGCCGCCCAAGCTCAGCTTGGTGGGCAGGTGGGCTCCCCACATTAACAGCAGGCTCGCCCCCGTCCCCGTTCCCAGGTGAAAGACTCAGGCCTCTGTTGTGTGATCTCCACTCACATCTCCAATCGCAGTGGAGAGATGACTGGGGGAGTCCCCAGGGGCTAATGGGGGTGGAGCTGACCCCCAGACTCCTCCCTAGCAGGTGGCAGAGAGCCTGGGGACCTTTGTTCTGCGAGAGCCATTTGGATATTTCTTACATCGTCCCCCAGGCGTACAAAATGACCAGCTTACAAGTCAGCCTGCTAGGATGTAATGGCCTGTGGTTGCCTTGGCAGCGCCAGACCCAGTGGTTTCGCCGGCCTCATACATGCTGCCTCCAGCATGGTGCTCACCCTTGGCTGGGAAGCGGAGACTGCGGAGATGGGAGTCGCCCGCCTGCCCGCCAAGGGAGCCTGCAGGAGGTAGGGATGTTCCAAGCTCAGCCTGACACCTGGCACGGCGGGCACACTAAGAAGAGGACTGTCACACCCACCCCGGGCGCATGGAGCCACCTGGGTGCAGGTGCCTGGTGCGGATCTCAGGCCTCGCCAGCTGCTATGTTCATGTGGCCTTGCGGTAGGTGCCGGCACAGATACCAGCTCCGGGTCCCGTAGGAGAGTGTTTGGGGGACAGGTCAGCCAGCGCCTTTGCCTGGCTCTGCACGTGGGGGCTGGCGGCTGGTCTTGCATCCAGAGGTGGGCGTGGGTGACGCATGAGCTGCCCCTCACTCTTCAGCCTTCCCAGGGCCTGGCTGCTGCCCACCGGCCTCTTGGGCACCCTGGTCTTTAACTCTGGCTCTGTTACCATGGGCACCAACATCCAGGGTGAGTCCACTTCCTGGTTGAGGATCAGCCATCCCAGGGTGGCCCCTTCTTGTCGCAGGGAAGTCTGTGCCGGTGGGGATGGCTTCCTCCTGTGCCCACTCTGTGCCGCGTGGAGTCTTTCAGAGACCTGCCCCACGGCCACGGTGAGCCAGGGAAGAGGGCAAGGGAACGGGTGGGTGTTTGGGCCTGGCCTGCGGCTGGCTGCTAGGCGGGGCCGTGCTGGCCATGCTGGTCTGGCTGCACCCTGCAGCTGTGGCCTCCGACCAGCTGGGACCCCGGCTTCTCCCCGGCTTCGGCCTGCAGGAGCTCTGGAAGCGGGAAGCGCCACTTTGGCCACTGAAACTGCAGTGACTCCAGGTCCAGGAGATGCCGACCCCCAGCTCAGCCCTGCAGGCCCACAGCTCCACTTCCCAGAGTTCTCAGCGGCCACAAAGCATGCTGGGAAGGGCTCAGACTTCCGAGTCCAGTGTCACATGACCTGAACCTGGCTTCTCCCCACGCTTTTCCTGGGCCACTTGTACCCTGCCCTGGTGTGGGGATGATTCGGGGCTCGGGCAGGTGAGGCACGGGGAGGGTTGGGGGGTCCAACTGTGCCTCAGAGACCTGCTTGGGACAAGGAAGAAGGGGGAAGCATGTCACGCTCACGCTGCCACACGTGCTCCATCCAACATCAAATCAGTGAGCCCAGGGGCCGCGCTGTGCGTAGTAGGTTAAACATCTGCCTGCGGCCCCCGGTGTAAGGAAAGGCCACCACAAACACAGCAAACACCAGAGGAAGGGAGCGGCTACTGTCTGGTGGGGGAAACCCGACAGGCGGCCTCCCGTGCAGCCTGCCCCAGGAGAACAGGTCTTCCGTAGCCTTGCAGAGGTAAGGAAGTGGATGGAGTAGCGAACCCTGTGTGTGGGTGTGGGTGGGGGGGGTTGGAGCTGACGCTTGTGGTTGGGCCATTTGGTCACCTGACTTCTAGTAACCAGGCTGAGCTTACGATGCAAGCTTATTGTCCAAGATGGTGACGGGGCCAGAGCCCAACATGGCTTCCGGGGCTTAGATGGCACCACAGATGACATTTTACTAACAACTGGCATCTCTCTCTCTCTCTCTTTTTTTTTTAAAGATTTATTTATTTATTTGAAAGTCAGAATTACACAGAGAGAGGAGAGACAGAGAGAGAGAGAGATGTCTTCCATTCACTGGTTCACTCCCCAATTGGCCACAATGGTTGGAGCTGTGCTGATTGGAAGCCAGGAGCCAGGAGCTTCTTCTGGGTATCCCACGTGGGTGCAGGGGCCCAAGCACTTGGGCCATCTTCTACTGCTTTCCCAGGCCATAGCAGAGAGCTGGATTGGAAGTGGAGCAGCCGGGTCTCGAACCAGGGTTCATATGGGATGCCGGCACTTCAGACCAGGGCATTAACCCACTGCACCACAGTGCCGGCCCCACAACTGGCATATCTTATAGGCGCTGGTTCGTATCCCAGCTGCTCCTCTTCAGATTCAGTTCCCTGTTAATGCACCTGGGAAAGCAGTGGAAGACGGCCAAGTGGTTGGGCCCCTGCACCCGTATGGGTGACCTAGAAGAAGCTCCTGGCTCCTGGATTCCTCCTGGCCCAGCCCTGGCCATTGTGGCCATCTGGGGAGTGAACTGGTGGATGGAGGATCTCTCTCTCTGTCTCTCCCTCTGTCTCTGAGTTTCAAATAAACAATTTTTTTTTAAAAAGGTCTTCCTTGGCCGGCGCCGTGGCTCAACAGGCTAATCCTCTGCCTTGCGGCGCCGGCACACCGGGTTCTAGTCCCGGTTGGGGCGCCGGATTCTGTCCCGGTTGCCCCTCTTCCAGGCCAGCCCTCTGCTGTGGCCCAGGAGTGCAGTGGAGGATGGCCCAAGTGCTTGGGCCCTGCACCCCATGGGAGACCAGGAAAAAGCACCTAGCACCTGGCTCCTGCCATCGGATGAGCGTGGTGTGCCGGCCACAGCGCGCCGACCACGGCAGCCATTGGAGGGTGAACCAATGGCAAAAGGAAGACCTTTCTCTCTGTCTCTCTCTCTCACTGTCCACTCTGCCTGTCAAAAAAAAAAAAATTAATTAAAAAAAAAAAAAGGTCTTCCTTGGCCAGTCTCCCTGTTCCACTCCCTGTTTTGATCTCATCGCTCTGTTTTCATGTTTGTTGTCTGTCTTCTGCCACTAGACTCTGAGCTCCATGGGAGCAGGGACCCTGTGGGGATGTTGGCTGCCGAATCCCGGTGCCCAGAAGGTTCTCTAGCACATACAGTAAGTGAATGTCGAATGTCCAGCCATCCTCATGGTATCCATGCACCAGGGTTACAGGAAAATAGAATCCATGCAAGGTCTTTCCACCCAGAGACTTTAATATTAGAGATTGGTTAAACAGGTGTTGGAAGATGACAATCAGAAAGGAAAGACTGAGATGGCAAAGTCGGCGTCAGCGGTACCCACTGGAGAATCCAGGACAGGATTCATGGGACTCTAAAGAGTGGCCCTGCATGCTGTCCCTCCCTGGACGGCCTTCTTGCCAACGACCTCTTCCTTAGCACCGTTTTACCCTTTAGGTTTCAGCTAGAAAGTCCTTTCTTCAGGCTGGCCATCCCTGCAAAAGCTGTCCTCCCTTGGCCTGGCTCCGAGCTGCATCCGGGGCTTCCTCCACTGGACGTCTGTCTCCCCAGGCCGTCTGCTGGTTCTGCCTGGGCACGGGCTTTGTCTAGTGCGTGAATACCCAGGTGCACCACTGCACCTGGTGCACAGTCAGCTCACACTTGCTGCGCACAGTAGATCCGTGTGTCCACTCATCTGCCCACCCGCCTACTGCCTGTCCATCCACCCAGCCGGCCACCCACCAACCCCCTGGTGCCCTCTCTTAAGGAAAGGGAGATTGTTGGCTTGTCCCGCTCCTTCATCCATCTGTCGGCGTAGCCAGCCCGCTCTATGCATGTGTTGCTTGCTTTGCTGTCCGCCCACCCATTCAGCCACCCTCCGTCCACTCACCCATACATCCACCTGTCCATTCATTCGTTAATCCGGTGCTGGGAAAAAGACAGCAAAGCCAGCAAGGAACCAGACCTCATTGCTGGACTCCCGCAGCTCCCTGTGTAGGCAGGGAAAGCCCCTTGGCCCCTGCGACAGGAATGCTCACATCCCAAGTTTGCCGCCCTAGCCGAGCAGGTGGCCCAGGACCCAGGGACAGGCCTCAAAGCGCCCAGCTTCTCACCCCAAGCCCGCCCGCCCTTCTAGGCCCCAGCTCTGCCCATGGCGGGGGCTTTGAGCTCTTGCTCTAGGAGCCGGCCCAGACTCTCAGCTCCGACAGCGCCCCCTGCTGGCCCACAGCTCTACACGGTGATGATTTTCCTGGTGCTGCTATGCAAGAATGGGCAATGCAGGGTGCAGCCACTGCTCCAGGCTCAGGCCCGACATGGGCATATCGAGGTTTCTCATGCCCTCTGGGGCCATGCCCATCACTCTGCCCAGGCTGGCAACATTGCCAGCATCAGTAGCACTGAGCTCAGCCTGGTGCTGATCCTCGTTATGGGCCAGGTCTGCACTTTGCTGGCTGAACAGCTCACCAGATGGGGGAGTGAAGGCAGAGGGCTCAGGCCTGTTTCTCTGGGATCGGGGACCCTGAGGCAGGGCTGCCTCACGTGCCCTCACGTGAGTGGCCAGGGGCACGTGGCTGGTGCAGGGCCTGATGGGTTGGGCATGGGGGTGTAGGACGGACCTGATGGGCTGAGCCTGAGTCCCTGCACCTCGTGGGGCTCCGGTCAGCTCTGCCCTTTCTCAGGGATGCACAGAACCCAGACTCTCCCTGAAGACGCCTTTGCTCGTACAGTCATTTCTCCAGCTTGTCCATTTCTGTCCCTCTCTTCCACGTGGCCTGCCCCAAAGGCAGGTGAGCGCCAGTTCCCACCCGGCTCGCTGGGCTGTTGCAGGGCTATTTGTTTGTCTCTCACCCAGGTCTTGCTGTTGGCCTTGAAGCTGGTTCGTCATAGCCCTCGGCTAGAATTTCCTCCACTGTCATGGGGCTGCTGTGAGGCATCCGACCTCAGCATTCGCTCACTGGCCCCAGACCTGACGCCACCGCCACCTGCCCCCCACAGCCAGGACTGCAGTTTAAGTTCCTGAGCATCTGGAGGGGTGGGACCCTCCTGCTGCACACCCTGGGTTCAACGTGGGGACATAGGAGTCACTCAGCTGGGTCTTCCCCAGGAGCCGGGCCCCATGGAGGTGGCACTGTTGTGTGACCACTGGCATTGGGGCAGTGGGAGGGGGGATCACAGCAGAGCCCACTCGCTAGCACAGCCACTTCATCTCCCTGGCCAATTGTGAGTCGAGCAGTGGAACAGGGGGGCAGAGGGCTCGGTGGGTGGGAGGGGCCAGTTAGTGGGGTCAGCGTCCACCGGAGGAAGGCCCCGAGGGTCGGGGTAGGGTGTGGAGGGTGGGCCCCAGGTTGGAGTTAGGCTGGCCTTGGCTCCAGAGAGGGAGGGCACACTGGGAGCAGAGGCGTGGCAGGTCTGTCTTTGCCGTGCCTTCCTGCTCGAGCCCCTGTTTGCACAGCCACTGGGTGGACATGAGACTGGGTGTCCACGTGCACGCGTGCCCGTGCCCGCCGCAGGACATGGGGTCTGGCCGCTGCAGCAGCGTTCCTGCGCACAGAGGAAGGGGGAGGGGACAGGGCGGTCAGACTGGGGAGGGGCTCAGGGGAGAGGTGGGGGCTGTCTGGGAGGGGCGGAGCGTCGTGTCTGGGAAGGGTGGAGTCTACCTGGGAGGGGCGGGGCCGAGCGGCGGGAGGGGCTGGGCCTGCCTGGGAGGGGCGGAACGCCCTGCCTGGGTGGGGAGGGGCGGGGGGCTGTCTAGCAGAGGCGAGGCGGGGCCTGTCTGGGAGGGGAGCGGTCTCTCTGGGAGGGCAGGAAGCTGAGTCTGCCCAGCTCACAGATGGGCGGAGCCGACTGGGGTACTGTGAAGAGGCGGGGGCAGATTCTGGGGCGGGGCTGAGAGGCAGTGCCCGGCCCCGAGCCGACCCCCGAGAGCCTCTCCGGACTCAGCCACCCGGGCACAAAGCCTCGGCACGCGCAGGGGAGCCGACCCTCTTCCGGCAGCCGGCTGGCCTTGGTCTTCGCCGTCGAGGCGGGCCCAGCCGTCTGTCTCCGGCAGACCCGGTTTGGGTTCAGGCTCTGCCGCCGACCGGCCGTAAATGGGGTGCATTACAGAGAAGGGCCGACTGCACAGGGCCGTGAGGATGCCCGTTTGCACAGCATCACTAACACCACCAGAGACCTGGAGAAGGGAGAGGAAGGGCGCCCCCCAGCTTTGCTGAAGACCCCCTGCCGCTGCCCCGCCCCTAACAGGACCCCTGGTGTGTCTTGGACAAATGACGAGCCCTGCGCGCTAGCGTTTCTTCAGCTGTAAAATGCGAGTAGAAATGATGCCCACGTCGTAGAGTTGTCGTGAGGGTTAAATCAATTAATATCCGGAGAACCCTCCGAGGAGTGCCGGGCACGCGGTAAACGCTCCGCTAATAAGATGGCTAAGGTGGTCCCCTTTCTCCCCAGCTCATCCCCTGACCTGTGCCCTTTCTGCCGGCCGCCCTGGCTACCGAGATGAAGCCCGCGGACGCGGGCAAGCAACCGGGCGCCGCTGCTGTCGCTCAACCGGGGCCGCAGACCTGGCCACGCCTCCAGCGAACTAGCCACGCCCCGCGACCCGCCCTCAGGCCTTGACTCTGCCTTCTCCGGCTCAGCCCTCGCTAGCCCCGCCCCCGGGTCGGCTCCGCCCAGAGCGGGGATTGGCCAGATTGCCTGTAGCTTCTGCCTGACCCCGCCCTTCACCAAGCCACGCCCACAAGGCGCCCCCTTATCCATAGGACTGACAGGCAGGACTGATGCGCAAAGCCAGCCTGCCTGGCCTGAGCCCTGCTCTTGGTCCACTGCAGCAGGGTTTGGCTATAACAGCCCCAGGCCTCTGGGAGCTGGGCTCTTCTCTGGAGCCCCTAGTCCATGTTCTCTGCCCTCTGTCTTTGTGCCCCAGCCTGCCCCTCTCTGTGGCCACCAGGTCCCCTCTCACCCCGTGCAGTGATGGTGACCTGGGGTGAAGGGGATGTGACAGAGCAGAGGGACCCAAATCACTCTGAACCTGAGACATCAGCTGTTGGCTAAGGGAACCAATCGGGCAATGTTGTTTGGGGTCTGGACCATGCAGCCCCCTGCCCTGTAGGCTCCTCAAGGCCTGTGGTGTAGGGACAATGAAGGTTGGCTGGGTCCACTGGGATACCCCCCCCCCCCGCCTCTCCCGAAAGCCTGGCGAGGCAGTGCAGGATGGTGGTTAAAGACCCAGAGGGAGGGACTTTCAGTACTAGTCCTGCCTCTTGTTTATGGGGCGCTTCTCTCATCCCTTAAATCCCAAGTTCATCACCCGGAAGGCGGGGACTTCAGAAATCTGGTGAGAAATTTAGGTGGGCTGATGCTTGGGGTGGGCGTTGCGGTGTAGCAGGTTAAGCCATTGCTAAGGACGCCCTATCACAGCGTGGGTTCAAGTCCTGGCTACTCCACTTCTGATCCAGCTTCCTGCAAATGCATCCTGGGAGGCAGGAGGTGATGTGTCAAGTGCGTGGGTCCCTGCAGCCATGGGGGAGACTCAGCTCCTGGCTATGTGCCAGCATTCGGGAAGTGACCCAGGTGATGGAAAGATCTTCCTCTCTTTCTCTCTCTCTCTCTCCACCCCCCTCTGCCTCTCAATTACATGAAAATAAATAAACATTTTAAAAAACAAGGATAGACCAGCGCCGAAGCCAATAGGCTAATTCTCTACCTTGCGGCGCCGGCACCCCGGGTTCTAGTCCTGGTCTGGGCGCCGGATTCTGTCCTGGTTGCCCCTCTTCCAGGCCAGCTCTCTTCTATGGCCTGGGAGTGCAGTGGAGGATGGCCCAAGTCTTTGGGCCCTGCACCCCATGGGAGACCAGGAGGAGCACCTGGCTCCTGGCTTCGGATCAGCGCAGTGTGCCGGCCGCGGCGGCCATTAGAGGGTGAACCAACGGCAAAAGGAAGACCTTTCTCTCTGTCTCTCTCTCTCACTGTCCACTCTGCCTGTCAAAAATACAAAAAAAAAAAAACAAAAAAAAACCAAGGATAACAGCCATCGTCCATGCCTAGCAAAATGAAAACAGAATTCAGGTCTGCTTAAAGAATGTATATATATATATATATATATATATATATATATATATATATATTTTGTGACAGGCAGAGTGGACAGTGAGAGAGAGAGACAGAGAGAAAGGTCTTCCTTTGCCGTTGGTTCACCCTCCAATGGCTGCTGTGGATGGCGCACTGCGGCCGGCGCACCGCGCTCATCCGATGGCAGGAGCCAGGTGCTAGGTGCTTTTCCCTGGTCTCCCATGGGGTGCAGGGCCCAAGCACTTGGGCCATCCTCCACTGCACTCCCGGGCCACAGAAGAGGGCTGGCCTGGAAGAGGGGCAACCGGGACAGAATCCGGAGCCCCGACCGGGACTAGAACCCGGTGTGCCGGCGCCGCAAGGTGGAGGATTAGCCTGTTGAGCCACGGCGCCGGCCTAAAAAGAATGTATATTTTTAATAAATGGGATGATGTGCAGCGTTTCACTTCACCTGCGCATGCCTCATATGGGAGAAGTAACAGCTTCAGCCCTCCAGAGTCCTCGTGGAGACTGAGTAAATGAATACAAGCATTAGCATTTGTACCCGCATTCATACTCAGTGCCCCTTGGCTGTTTGAATCAGTGTGGATCAGAGTCTGGGAGGGCTTCATGGTGGTGGAAGCCTCTGGAGGTGGCCAGGTGACTCGTTCCAGGCCGCAGGAAAGGATGGGTCACTTGCGGGGAGTGGCCATGTTGCAGGGGCTGTCCAGGATGGGGCCAGACGCCCCCTCGCCAGCTTTCAGCACGGACTTCTCTCCCGCCCCCAGAGCTGAGTGTTCCCGAGTTATAGATGGCGTCCTGGGCTCAGAGAAGGTCCCTGAGGAATCCAAGGCTGGGGAGGTTCTTCGGAAGCTCCCAGGAGGCTTCCTGGCCCCAGGAATGCCCTGAACGAGCCTCACTTTGGGGAGGCTCGGGAAGAGGGGTGCCCTATCTGCTGCTGGGGCAGGAGCAGGCACCCCCTTCAGGGTGTCTGCCTGGGGTCCCTTCGAGCCTCCTATTGTTCCAGCCCCCTTCTCGTACCCCAGACTGGCCAAACCGGTTCTGGGGCAGGGGGCGGGGAGCAGGCACGTTGAGACAGCCGCCTGCCTCTCCGCAGGTTCCCTCCGCCCGCGCCTCCCCCTCCCCGCCCCACACAATACCCAGGAGCTGACTTTGCCCGGCTCAGGGGCCATGCTGACATCGCCCCCTGAGGACCTGGCTGCAACCCCAGAGCCCCCAGGGTGGCCTGGAGCCCTGGACCGTGCCGGCAGCTGGACGGAGCTCCCTGGCTGAGGTAGGGCCCCACCTGGGTGCCAGCAGCCCATCCTCCTCCCGCCAGGCTTCCCCAGCCAGTCTTTTGTGGGGCCTGCCTAGCCCGGCCTCCTGGGGCTCTGGATCCTTTCATGGCCATGGCCTCCTACTTGGCCTGTCCTTTAAGGGGCAGAGGGGCCCTGGCCAGGTCCTTGCTCCTCTGGGCAGCAGGGCAAGGGGCGTCAGGGAGGGGTAGGGAAAGCTGGCTGCAGGCGGCCGGAGGTACTTTCCCTGGGCCCGGGTAGTGTTCAGGGACCCCTGGTGCCTTGCCAAGTGGGCCACGGTCGCCTGTGGGTAGCAGTGCCCACGGGAGGGACCCTCCTCGGCCCCTGCCCATCCTTCTCGGCGTGCAGAGACATGCCTGCTGACACAGGTCTCTTGGAGGGGCAGCTGGGGCTGCTTCCCAGATGGGGGTCCCCGAGGCCCAGGGATGGGCTGCGACTTGCCGAGGGCTGCGCAGCTGCTCACTGTCACCAGCGGGCCATGAAGCCCGGGCAGGCACTTCCCCCTTTGCGTTCCAGAACAGGAGTCCACATCCCATGACCACGTCCTGGGCAGGTCATGTTCCTGCTAGCTGGGTCCAGCCCTGTGCCTCCACCACTCGGTTTTGGCTTGCTCGTTTCTGGCAGAGACGAGCCGTCCGCAGTAGGAACACGGCTTGGTCCCTCCGCGATATTTGCACCACCAGCTGCGGTGGGGTAGACCCTGTCCTCGAAGGCCACGTCTCCCCCCCCCCCAGTCATGTCCATGGCCCTTGGCCGAGTGTGGACAGAGGCTGATCACCCCTCACCTCCCTGCTGGGGACCTGCCTCTGGCCTTGTCTCCCCAGAACGCCTTCCTGCTCGGCTCTCTCCTGGGACTGCAGGTGCTCCTGCCCCAAGGGCTCAATGTTCTGCTTGTTTATCCCCGCACAGGACCCACAGGGGGGTTCCCTTCTTGACCTCCCAGGGCTTCCAAAACCCAGACAGAGAGCATCTCCCAGAACAGCAGGGAGGAGGGGGCCTGTGGTCACGCCTGTGTGCTGCGGACTGCTCACTCCTAGAAAGAGACCTGGCCGGGGGCAGAGGCCGCCTTCTCCTCCCACGTGCAACTGGCCGGCAGCGTGGGTTCATTCCCCGTCTGGGTGAGGGCCCAAGCCCCTCCCCTGTCTGCACCAGGACTGATGGAAGAGGGCAGCAAAGCACCCACTGTGTGCTAGGTGCTCCCTGGGCGAGATGAACTTGCTGTGACCGTCCTATTTGCAAGTCTGAGGGTTGCAGACATTGCTTAGATGGGACTGGGCTAACGGTACAGTACAAGCTGGAGCCGTCGCCACGAGGAAGCCCCCTTAGGAGCAGCCAGACGTGGCTCCTATGTTCCCCGGGGAAGGAAGTAGTTAAGGGATGTACAGAAGAGAGGGGGTTGGCCAGGGTAGTGCAGGGGGTCTTTGGGTATTTTAGCTATGCAGCAGGTAGCCATGACCTCCTCCGAGAAGCCTTCCTGGAATACCCAGGCCGAGTTGAGCCCTGCACCCCACTCTGATGCTTCCCCTGGCTCGACTCTTGCCAATCTGCCTTGTAACTGCTTTCGTTTCTGGCTCTCCCACCAGACTGGCAAGCCCGCGGGCCATGCAATGTTTGTCCATCTGTCTCCCCGGGTTTGCTGCCTCCGAGTGTCTGCCCTGTCTGAAATGCTCAGCACTGTTTCTGTCTGTCTCTGGGTCCCTGAAGGGCTCGGCATCCTGTGGTTTTCTGGTTTTGGGCGTTTTAGGGTGGCGGCTTCTGAGTTGCCGGCTCCGGGGTCCCTGCTTCTCTGTTCTCTCTCGGGGTCTATCTCCTGGGTCTCCCGGCCCTGCTAGGCTGGGCACTGTCCCTTTGGCCCCAGGGGACCCCTGGGGGGTCCCCGCTGCCCGGCCTGCCCGCTTCCAGGCCAGCTCCGCTAGGCCCCCGCCCAGCCCGCTGCCTGTTCCCTCCCTCCCTGCAGCTTGCCTCACCACAGGGTTTGATGAATCAAACTCTTTGTCTGGGTGGGATCTCCCCCAGCCAGCTGGGCAGCGAGGGCTTCCCCTGCCGGAGCGGCCTACACCAGCAGCAGCAGGCCTTGGCTGGAGAGGTGAGGGGCAGGAGGTGGCCCCCCGGGAGGGGGCCTAGTGGCCTGGGGATCACCAGAGCCGTCGGGAGGCTCTGGCAGGCTCCCCAGGGATGGTTTCCTGCCCAGAAAGAACCCGTTCAACCTGAGCCGATCCAAGGGCTGGGAGCTGGCGGGGTTGGGGGAGAAACCCCTTTCTCACCCGAAGCCTGGGGGGCAGGGCACCTCCCTCCCCTTCTCTGGGAGTGCCCAGTCCGATGGGGGTGGTGGCCCGCCTGCCTGCCTGTGGCCGTCCCAGCCAGCCTGGCATGGGTGTGGGCACTACTCAGCGAGAAGGCCGCGGCGCAGGGCAGGGGAAGGGGGCCTGTGTGTTGGTCTCTGTGTCGTAGTGTGTGTGTGAAATGGAACGGCAGCGTGAGACGGCCAGGGTGCGTGTGTAAATCTCCCATGGGTCAGTGTGTTTATGAGGAAGTGTGAGTGTGTGCGGCTGTGTGAAAAAGTGCAATGTCTGTGTGTATCTACGACTGTGGACGTGAACGTGTACATGTCTGTGTTTGGGAGGGAATGCGCACGGATGCGTCTGTGGTGTGACAACCTGTATGTGGTGTGTGTGTGTGTGTGTGTGTGTGTGTGTGTGTGTGTTAGACGATGACAGGGTTGTTAAAAGCACAGACCGGGAAGCTGGTGTGCCCGGGTGAGACGCGTGGCTCCACTACTTACCAAACAGCAACTCTCTGGGCCTTAGCTTCCACACCTACAACCGAACGGGGCTAAAACCAGCCTAGCTCCAGGGTGGCGATGAGGATTCATGGGAGGGCACTGGCCTGTCATTCAGTAAATATCAGCGATGGCTGCGTACTCAGGCGTGAGAGTGTTTGCACAGAGGCGTGTTCGCGTGTGTCCACGCGCACCTGTCCAGGCCTCCAGCATGCGCTGGTTTTACCGTCTTGGGATCTGACACCTTCTTCCCTGCAGGTGCAGGTGGGTGGCAGCGCAAAGAAGGAATGGACTGTGGACCACCTGCTTCCCTCCAGCCCCACCTGGTCGGACCACCTGGCACTGCCCGCCGCCCGGTAGCCGTGTGCCAGCAGGAGAGCCTGTCCTTCGTGGAGCTGCCCACCCTGCAGCCCCCGAGCCCCGTGTGTCTGAACCTCTTCCCCGTCACTCCCGAGGAGCTGCCGGCTCCTGGCAGCCGCTGGTCCCTGGGGACCCCCGCCCCACTCCAAAGGCTGGTATGGCCAGCATCCCCAAGGAGCCCGGACACGGAGATCTCCACTGGCCGGGGGGTCCGGCCCAGCAGGGCTGGCAGCTGGCCGCACTGTCCTGGTGCCCAGCCCCCCCCTCTGGAGGGACCCTGGAGCCCCCAGCACGTGCAGCCGCAGCGCAGAGCCAGCCACGGCTCAGAGAAGAAGTCGGCCTGTGAGTCACCCTTGAGGGGTGGATGGTGGGGGCTGGGTGGATCTTTCTGAACCAGAGTCCCCCCCATCTGGACAAGTGGTAGGGCTCAGGGAAGGTCAGGGCTTGTCCACCGCAGCCAGGCCCTCTGCGGTCCCTGCCCCTCACGAGGATGCCCTGCCCTGGGGACCAGGTCTTCATGGAAACAGGCACCTCTCCCTCAGGCCTCAGGTGCTCAGAATGCAGGGCAGCAGCATGGAGGGCTGACTGCTCCCCCTCGCCCCTGCAGGGCGCAAGATGCGGGTGTACCAGCGGGAAGAGGCCATCAGCAGCCCAGAGGCCCAGGAGGTCTTCCTGGAGGCCAGCCAGCCCATGCAGGAGCAGGCCCTGAACTCAGAGGCGCCCAGGCCACTGGAGCTGTCGGGGTCCCCCCGAGTGGGCCTCGAGGGGCCTGAGAGGAGGCGCTTCTCTGCCTCGGAGCTGATGATGCGGCTGCACTCCTCGCTGCGCCTGGGGCGGAACTCAGCAGCCAGGGCGCTGGCCCTGGGGATGGGCGCTGGAGCAGCCCAGGAAGGTACCGCCAGCTCCCCGGGGACCCTGGGACAGCCCATAGCCTGCCGCGGGGTGGGGCGCGGCCCACTCTCTGGACACCCGAGGCCGGGTGCGGTCAGCTGGGGTGTGGGCCACGCCCCCTCAGCCCTTGCCCTCTCTAGGGAGAACACCTGGAAGGGAGTCCCGGAGTGCAGAGACGAAGATGGACCGGGTGTCGCTGCCAGCCCCCGTGGACCCAAGTGAGAACCATGGCGGCTGGCGCGAGCCGAGGTACCACCTGCCGCCGGGGGGTCGGGTCGGAGGCGGGGTCCGGGTGAAGAAGGGCCCTGACACTCTCTCTCCTAGGCTGGACTCGCAGGAAGAGCTGCGTTCGGGTTCCAGCAGCGCCAGCGAGCGGCGCCAGTCACGGTTCCTCCTCAGCTGTACGTGGGAGGGGGTCCCCGGGGAAGGGGCTGGGGGTAGCGGTCGCGTGGGGAGGAGGATTTAGCACAGGGGCCAGGACGCACCTGGTGCCCAGTTAATGTGTACGGCATGAATGAATGAATTCACAGAGCCGATGCGCACCGCGGCCAGGGAGGCGGGCTCCTGGGGGCACCGGGGAGGAGCCGGGGGGGTCGGCGGGCCCCCGCGGCCCAGCCCACGGTGCTCCCCGCCCCTCTGCCCGCCCAGCCGTCCTCTACCAGGAATACAGCGACGTGGCCAGCGCGCGCGAGCTGCGGCGGCAGCAGCGCGAGGAGGAGGGCCCGGGGGACGAGGCGGAGGGCGCGGAGGAGGGGCCCGGGCCGCCGCGGGCCAACCTCTCCCCGAGCAGCTCGTTCCGGGCGCAGCGCTCGGCGCGGGGCTCCACCTTCTCGCTGTGGCAGGACATCCCCGACGTGCGTGGCAGCGGCGTCCTGTCCACGCTGAGCCTGCGCGACTGCAAACTGCAGGAGGTGCGCGCTGGGCCGGCGGCTGCACGTGGGGGAGGAGGAGGAGGAGGGGCGGGCCCGGGGTGCGTGGTCCCTCGAGTGGACACCGGCCACTAGAGTCGGGGCCAGCGGGACGGCAGACGCGGGGAGCGGGAGTGCCGGGACCGAACGGCGGCGCGGGCTGGAAGCCAGGACAAGAAGGCGGGCGGCGGAGCGAGCAGGGGGCCGAGGAGACGGGGCGGGGCGGACGCGTGGTGGGGGCGGGGCTCGCGGAGGAGGATGCCGCGGTGGGCGGGGCTGGGGCGGAGTCAAGGACTCCACTTGGCTGGGCTGGCCGACTGGGCGAAGCCTCGGGGGACGGGCCGCGTCCCAGGGGGCGTCCCTCCGGGGGTCCCGGGTGGGCTAGCGCAGTCGACTCAGGCCGCCCGCCCTTCTTCAGGCCAAGTTTGAGCTGATCACGTCCGAGGCCTCGTACATCCACAGCCTGTCGGTGGCCGTGGGCCACTTCTTGGGCTCGACCGAGCTGAACGAGTGTCTGGGGGCGCAGGACAAGCAGTGGCTGTTTTCCAAACTGCCCGAGGTCAGGAGCACCAGCGAGAGGTGAGGGAGAGCGACCTGGCCCGGCGCGCGGCAGGATGGAGCCCGTGCTCCCTGGGCTGCAGCCCTGCGGTGTCCGGCCCTGACCGCTCGCCGACCTGTCAGGTTCCTGCAGGACCTGGAGCAGCGGCTGGAGGCCGACGTCCTGCGCTTCAGCGTGTGCGACGTGGTGTTGCAGCACAGCCCCGCCTTCCGTCGCGTCTACCTGCCTTATGTCACCAACCAGGCCTACCAGGAGCGCACCTACCAGCGCCTGCTGTAGGGCTGGGGCTCCAAGCGGGGAGGGGGAGGGGCAGGTGTAGGTGCGGAGGACTGGGTGAGGCCGGGGGACCCTGGGAGGGGAGGGGTCAGGAGGAGAGGAGACGGGGGCAAGGGAGGGTGTGCTGAGAAGGTTCCTGAAGCCCCGAGGGGGTGCTCAAGGCCCCGGATGGGTTCAGCACCCCAGAGGCGTCCTCACTTTGCAGCCTGGAGAACCCCAAATTCCCTGGCATCTTGGCTCGCCTGGAGGAGTCCCCCGTGTGCCAGCGGCTGCCCCTCACCTCCTTCCTCATCCTGCCCTTTCAGAGGATCACCCGCCTCAAGATGCTGGTGGAGGTATGGGGGGGGCAGGGCGGGGAGATGCTGCCATGTCCCGGCTCCGTGGGGGCGGGGGAGACCCGGCCTGCCTCGCTGAGCCGACCGCCCCTCCCCAGAACATCCTGAAACGGACGGCACAGGGCTCCGAAGACGAGCGCATGGCCACCAAGGCCTTCAATGCACTCAAGGAGGTGAGCGGGGCAGAGCCTTCCTGGACCCCCAGGGACCCCTAGCAGAGCCGCTCCATCGGTTGTCTTGGCGCGGGGGCTGGGGGCTGCCTGTGACCCACCCCCCAGCTGTCGATGGGGAGTCCGAGGCTGGGCTCTGGGCGCGGGGCTGGGGGCTGCCTGTGACCCACCCCGGGCTCCCCAGCTGGTGCAGGAGTGCAATGCGAGTGTGCAGTCCATGAAGCGGACGGAGGAGCTCATCCACTTGAGCAAGAAGATCCACTTTGAGGGCAAGGTGCGTGCGCACCGCGGGCAAGGGTGGGGCTTGGGGCCAGTTCACAGCACCCAGGCACCCCCCTCCCCCGCCTTCATCCCCCAACCTGCGCTCTCTGCAGGGTTCCCGGGCCTGACCCGGGCTCTCCGCTTGCCCACTCTGTCCATCCAGATCTTCCCGCTCATCTCTCAGGCCCGCTGGCTGGTCCGGCACGGGGAGCTGGTGGAGCTGGCACCCCTGCCCGCGGCGCCGCCGGCCAAGCTGAAGCTGTCGAGCAAGGCCGTCTACCTGCACCTCTTCAACGACTGCCTGCTGCTCTCCCGGCGGAAGGAGTGAGTCCAGTCGGGGCGGGGGGTGCGGGGGAGGCTCGGAGCTGGACTTTCCACCGCTGGGCTCCTGCACCGTCCGTCCCTGGGCCTGCGGGTGAGGCAGGCCCATGTTCCAGCCAGGGCCGGCCTGAGCGCAGAGGACTTGAAGCTGTTCCGAGCTTCAGGCAGTGAGAGCGGGATTCAGGGCACATCCCTGGGGTGCCCGCCTGCCCTGAGTCAGAACAGTGAGAGCCAGCATTCACTCAGCGCCTGTCCAGTGCCAGCCTCCCATGGGGATTATGCCCTTTAACCCTCCCCACCCCGCCTGGGAAGTAGGCGCCCCCGCTCTTCTCTGACTGGGAGCTGCAGAGTGGAGGAGCCGGCGGGAGGCCAGGCAGGGCTGTCTGAGGCCCGTGCCCAGGCTCTCAGCTGCTGTGCTGCCCTGTCTTCCCCGGGGGGCACACGTCTGAAGGTGGGGTTGGGTGGCTGGGGGTACTCCAGACTGAGCTGTCCATTTGGGGAACTCACCAGTCCTCTGTGCCAAGCTGTCTGCCAGGTTCATAAATATGAGTTCACAGGGGCTCTCAGACCAGTGAGAATAAATCCTGATGATCATGTTGTCAAGATGAAAAATTGGGGGGGCGCCCATTGTGGAGCAACATGTTGAGCCGCCACCTGTGACACGGGCATCCGCATCAGAGCGCTGGTTCAAGTCCCCGCTGCTCCACTTCCATTGTGGCTCCCTGCTAATGCACCTGGGAGAACACTGGAAGATGACCCATGAACTTGGGCCCCTGCCGTCCATATAGGAGGCTCAGATGGAGTTCCAGGCTTATGACTCTGACTGTTGTGGCCATCTGGGGTGGGAACCAGCAGATGGAAGATCTCTCTCTCTGCTTTTCAAATAAATATATATTTTTAAAGTGAGTGATAAGTAGTAAGAAAAAAAGATTAAAAAACAGCTTTTTGTTCAAGAAGCAGAGAGAGAGAAGAGACACAAAGAGCTCCCATATGCTGGTTCACTCTCCGGTTGCCTGCAGTGGCCAGGACCGAGCTAAGCCAAAGCCAGGAGCTGGGAACTCCATCCAGGTCTCTGACGTGAGTGGCAGAGACCCAATTACTTGAGCCATCACCTCTGCCTTCCGGAATCTGCACGGGCAGGAAACTGGAATCAGGAGCTGGAGCCAGGAATCCAACCGAAGCCCTCTGATGTTGGGCATGGGCATCTTAGCCTCTGGGCCAAAGGCTTGCTCCGTTGTCAGGTTTCAGTGGGAGTGTGAACGGTGGTAGCCCCTGGTGTGGGGTAAGCATCAGTAAAACCTTGCAGAGGAAGGGACTCCAGAGCTGGGTGTTGAAGGCTGAGTAGGAGTTTTCCAGGTAGAGGAGAACTTTGGCAGTGGGGATACCTCAGGGGGGCATAAGAGCAGAGTGTTTGGGCCCTGGTGACACCTGGAACGGCTGGGTTTGTGGAGAAGGGCCGGAGAGGGAAGCTGTGATGTTGGATGCTGTGGTCGAGACCTTGAACTTGGTCTGGGGGCAGCAGGGAGCAGGCGTGACCCTTTCCTCCTGGCGGATTTGGAGGGTGGACTGCAGGGAGAGGGACCAGGAGCTCTTGTAACTGCCCAGGTGGCTGCTTCGAAGGTGGGAAGGTGTTCAGAGATGAGGGAGCTGGGGAGGCCTGGGCGCATCGTGCACAGGTGTTTCCTGAGCCCAGGAAACAGTGTCAGAGTGACAGTGAACAGGTGCAGGCCCTGGGCGACAGCAGCCACTGGGGGCCAAGGCAGCCTCCGTGGAGCGTCTCTGGTCAGGGAATCAGCCCACACAGAGGGGCTCGCCCTCCCTCCCTCCTTTCCCTCCTTTTTAAATATTAATTTATTTGGAAAGTAGAATTACAGAGATGTAGAGAGAGAGAGGTCTTTCAGCTGTTGGTTCACTCCCCAGATGGCTGCAATGGCTGGCGCTGAGCTGACCGAAACCCAGGAGCCAGGAGCTTCTTCCAGGTCTCCCACATGGGTGCAGGGGCCCAAGCACCTGGGGCATCTTCCACTGCTTTCCCAGGCCACAGCAGCTGGAACTTCAGCCGGTGCCCATATGGGATGCCAGTGTCCACGGGCGACAGCTTTACCCACTGTGCCACAGTGCCGACCCGTTTATTTATTTCTTTTTATTTATTTATTTATTTATTTATTTATTTATTTTAATTTTTTGACAGGCAGAATGGACAGTGAGAGAGAGAGACAGAGAGAAAGGTCTTCCTTTGCCGTTGGTTCACCCTCCAATGGCTGCCGAGGTCGGCGTGCTGCGGCTGGCGCACCGCGCTCATCCGATGGCAGGACCCAGGTGCTAGGTGCTTTTTCCTGGTCTCCCATGGGGTGCAGGGCCCAAGCACTTGGGCCATCCTCCACTGCACTCCTGGGCCACAGCAGAGGGCTGGCCTGGAAGAGGGGCAACCGGGACAGAATCCGGCGCCCCGACCGGGACTAGAACCCGGTGTGCCGGCGCCGCAAGGCGGAGGATTAGCCTGTTGAGCCACGGCGCCGGCCAATTTATTTATTTCTTAAAGATTAATTTATTGGGGCCAGCATCGTGGCACAGTGGGCTAGGTCGCCACCTGCGAGGCTAGCATCCCAAAGGAGCATGAGTTAGAGTCCTGGCTGCTCCACTTCCCACCCAGCTCCCTAGGAAGGTGGCGGAGGATGGGCCAAGTCCTTGGACCCCTGACACCCATTTATCTATTTGAAAGACAGAGAGACGGGGTAAGAAATCGAGAGAGGGGAGAGAGAAATCTTTTATCCCCTAGTTTACTCCCCAAACGCCCACAACAGCCAGGACTGGTCCAGCCCCAAACCAGGAGACAGGAACTCCATCCGGGTGTCCCACATGGGTGATGGGAATCCAAGTAGTTGAGCCATCACCTGCTGCTTCCCAGAAGCCTCTGCAGGAAGCTGGATCAGAAGCAGAGGAGCAGGGACTGGAAGGGCGCTCTGATGTGAGAGGCCGGGGTTCCAATGCCCCCCCGACTCTTTGGAACAGGCGCTTGGGTGCGGGGTTGGGGAGAAGGCACCCCTAATTCCTTGCGTGGACCTGGCTGGCTGCCGTGGAGGCTGTCCCCTGCTTGGGCAGGTTTCCCTGGGGAGGCTGCTTCTCCCCACTCCCGGTCAGCGCTCGCCTGCTCCCACTGGCGGGCGCTGGGAGGCCCGGCTGACGGCCGTCCCCCGGCTTCCCAGGCTGGGGAAGTTCGCCGTGTTTGTCCATGCCAGGATGGCCGAGCTGCAGGTGAGAGACCTGAGCCTGAAGCTGCAGGGCATCCCGGGCCACGTGTTCCTCCTTCAGCTCCTGCACGGGCAGCATGCCAAGCACCAGTTCCTGCTGAGGGCCCGCACGGAGTGAGTGGGCCGGGCCCGGGGAGAGAGGACGCCCCAAGATGGGCGCAGGTCCAGGGGTGCCGGCGGCATCTCTGACCTAGCCCCCCGCGCGCCCAGAGATCCCTGGATGTGGGCGGGTGGGAGGTGGCCGCAGGTGGCACCAAGGCACTGGCCTGTGCCCCTCCTTCTCCGACAGGATGTGGCACAGGCAGGGGTGGGCAGAGCTGCCACGGGCGGCTGAGGGTGGGCGCTGGCTGGGGCCGACATGCCGGCGCTGGGTCTGGCCCACATGCCCGGTTCTCCCAGTCCTGGTTTCGGCACCCTGCTCTGGGCGACTGCACTTCGCACAGTGTGACAGCCCAGCCTGTCCCTGTCCTAGAAGCGAGAAGCAGCGGTGGATCTCGGCTTTGTGCCCCTCCAACCCCCAAGAGGACAAGGAGGTCATCAGCGAGGGACAAGGTAGCAGCCCGCACCCCCAACCCTCCCAGACCTCCCCGCTCTCCCTGCTCCGATCCCGGGTGCTGCATCGCTGGCTGGGGCTGAGGGCAGGGGTGGGAGGGAGAGCAAGGTCCCCTGGCCCAGTCGGTGGCTCTGAGGAGTGCAGAAGCAGGCAGGACTGACACAGGACGGGTTAGGAAGCAGGCTCAGGGGCGTGCTGCAGTGGCCCGAGTTCGCCCAGCTCTGAGCGGCAGGAGTTGGCGTGGAGGTCAGCCTGCAGCTCTCCGCACCCCTGGCAGAGGACAGGACCGGAGGGGCCAGGGTGTGAGCTGCTGGCGGTGACGGCAGCGGGGGGAGGGATCGCTCGAAGCCTTCTCTGGGTGGGAGATGAGGCTGGTGAGCCAGTGCCAATCCTAAACCCAGAGGACCTTGGGTGGGGGCAGCAGGGAGCTACTGAAGGTTCTGGGCAGAACTCCGTCTGGGTCTCCCACGAGGGTGGCAGGGACCCAAGCACTTGAGGCTGGATGCGAACCCAGCGACTGGGACATGGGGTGTGCGTCTCCCAGGTGGGATCTTATCCACTGTGCCGACTGCCTGCTGCTCAGAGGGTTTCATTTTACTTTATCTTATTTTTAATGCTTTTGGAAGATTTACTTATTTATTTAAAAGGCAGAGTTACAGAGAGAGGGACACAGAGAGAAAGCTTTCATCTGCTGGTTCACCCCCCAGATGGCTGTGATGGTCGGGGCTGGGCCAGGCTGAAGCCAGGAGCTCCATCCGGGTCTTCCACGTGGGTGGCAGGGGTCCTAGCACTTGAGCCATCTTCCACTGCCTTTCCAAGCACATTAGCAGGGAGTGGGATCGGAAATGGAGCAGCCGGGATTTGAACTTGTGCTCATATGGGATGCCGGCGACGCAGGTGGTGATTTAACCCCACTGGGCCGCAACACCAGGCCCCCCCGGAGATTTTAGACCGGATCCTGGTGTGGTTTGGGCCCCAAGTCAGAAGGAAGGGGGGCACCAGGACAGTGTTGGGGTGCATGGCGGAGGGGCGGGGGCATCGCTCGGAGCCAAGTGTCGGACTGAGCACCCTGGGTGCACAGGCAGCCCCGGAAGCCAGCAGGGGACTCGTGCTGAGCGTGAGAGCAGAGAAGCGTGGCCGGGGTGGGCAGGGGGTGCCTGCAGCCTGGGAGGGGCAGAGGACAAGCAGCAACAGTGGCCGCCTTCCCCCTGCCTTCCCCCTGCTGCCCTCCCCGCCCCGCCCCTGCCCATCCCTGAGCCGCCCTCGGCCTGGCAGACCGCCCGCAGGTTCAGTGTGTCAGGGCCTACAAGGCGCTGCAGCCAGACGAGCTGACCCTGGAGAAGACTGACATCCTGGCGGTGAGGACCCGCACCAGTGACGGTGAGAGGGACCTCCCGGGAGGGCCTCCCAGGGGGCTCGGGTGGGCAGAGGTCGCTGGAGGGCAGGGACATCACAGGGGGATGGTCTGGAACATGTTGATCAAACCAGCATGCAGGAATCAGGTTGGACAAGAGGAGGAACTTCCTTGTAAAGATACAGGAGAGATGGGGGGGAGTGGGACTACCCCTCTCTGGGGGATGTCAGGAAAAACCGGTCGGCGAGTCCTTCCTGGAGCAGGGAGATGCCCGGGCGGTGACACCTGGGCCCCAGGGTGGGGACGCTGGCACCAGGGCTGAGTCGTGGCCTCCCAGGCCTGGCCCTTTGCCCCCTCTGGTGCCACTGATGCTGCTCCCGGCTGGTGTGTCCCCAGGCTGGCTGCAGGGGGTCCGCCTGGCGGACGGCGAGAAGGGGTGGGTGCCCCAGGCCTACGTGGAAGAGATCAGCAGTCTCAGCGCGCGCCTGCGAAACCTGCGTGAGAATAAGCGGCTCACGAGTGCCAGCAGCAGCCTGGGCGAGCCCCCTGTGTGACGCCGCAGCCCCGGCCCCCGGCCCCCATGCTGCAGCGGCTCTGCCCGGCCTTCTGTTCTGTGTCCCCGGCATGGAGGGCACAGGCAGGACGCGGGAGCCGGGGCCCTCCCGAGGGTCTCCCCGTCACCATGAACCTTAGAGTCCGCGCCTTGAGGCCCAGGACAGTTCCTTTGGGGACCACCACAGGTGACCGCGGCCGGGTGCCAAGCATGGGGACCGCTCCTAGCAGCCTGGCCGGGGCGCACTGTTGGTACAGATGGGCTGGTGCCCTCCGGGGTCTTCACCATGGCCCCTTGAGCGCCTGAGTAGGAGCCGTGCCCGTGATTTGTCCATCCGTGGACTCCCATGATGCCTTTGCTCGGAGTCCGGAGCCCCAAGTGCTGCCCTGGCCCTGGCCCTGGCCCCAGACAGACCAGGAGGGTCCCCGCCCTGCCTCCCGGAGTGGTCTGCCTTTCTCCAGAATTCACCTCCTAACCCCGGCGGGGGGCAGCTGGGGGCCCGAGGGGCTGCGCCAGTCCCCTCGCTTTCAAGTGTCACGTTCAAATGGCTGGATATTAAAGAGGTGTCATTAGCTCTTGTGTTTGGCTCCTGCGACTTCTGTGACAGAGGACCGCGGGCTGGGTGACTCCAAACAGCAGAACCCCAGGGGGCGACGGCGCAGGAGTTGAGATGCCGCTTGGGAGGCTTACAGCCCGCATCGGGGGCCAGTTCGCGTCCCAGCGGCTCTGTTTCTTTTTTTCTTTTTCTTTCTTTCTTTTTAAAAGATGTTATTTATTTATTTGAGAGGCAGAGTTACAGACAATGAGAGGCAGAGAGGCAGAGAGAGAGAGAGATCTTCCATCTGCTGGTTCACTCCCCAAATGCAATGGCCAGAGCTGCGCCGATCCAAAGCCAGGAGCCAGGAGCTTCTTTCAAGTCTCCCACACAGGTGCAGGGGCCCAAGGACTTGGGCCATCTTCTATGGCTTTCTCAGGCCATAGCAGGGAGCCGGATCGGAAGTGGAGCAGCTGGGACTCGAACCGGTGCCCATACAGGATGCCGGCACTGCAGGCAGTGGCTTTACCCGCTACACCACAGCGCCAGCCCCAGGGACATGGCTATCTTTTGGCGGGCACTTTTCATCCTTCATGGTCCTCCTAGCTGAGATGTGTAGTGGTGAGATGGCCTTCAGGCAAGGCTTGATCCAGTGCCCGTGGGTGCAGTGAGGACTCCTCTCTGTACACATCTGTGTTCTGTGATCCTGGATGTTGGCTTCATCCCAAGGCTTCCCAGGGCCTTGTCACCTGTGCTCTCCGTGGGAGAACAGAATTGTCTTTCAGCGGTCCCAAATCCTGGGATTACCTCTGATTGGACCAGCTTGGGTCACATGGCTACCTTGGGGACCAGGGTCGCTGTGTGCTCATAGCCTAGCAGAAGGCTCCTGTCCCATCCCCGGAGGCAGCCTGGGGAGCCATCTTCCCTGGCAGCCCAAGGGTCCTCAGTGGAACTCAGTGGTCCCTGCGAAGGAGGTGTGGGTGCTGGGGAGGCCGAGGTCACTGAAACCCAGGGGGCAGACGGGCTTGGAGACCGAGCGCGCGGGCAGGGGGGCATCCTTGGGCCCTCAAAAGCAGGTCATGGGGCAAAGGATGAGGGTGGCCCGAGGGGGCTGCTCTGGGAGTGGCAGGAGGTGCCCCAGGTAGGGGTCGATGTGGGAGCTCTCTCCCAGGTCATTCCATAAAGTCACCTCCGGGCTGTGGAACGCTGCTGGGCCACGAGAAGTGGCCATGGCGGAAGCTGGCGCCCCCCACCCCCGCCTGCCTCAGCATCTTGTCGTCACAGCGGGAAACCCACGGCGCCACGCTCCCATTAAATGAGCCCCAGGCACAGCGGTCGGCCCACAAACACCCCGCCCTGTCCCCGAGTGCCCGTGCTTCCCGTGTGTTTGTCCTCTCTGGGCTGTGACAGTGGCTCCATGTCGCCTGGGTTTTCATGATCTGGAGGCTTGGAGTAGTTCCGGTCAGCGTTGTGCGGGCCAGCCCGCCTGTGGGGGTAGCTGCTGTTTCTCCTGTGACGAGGCACGAGGTACAGCTTTGGGGAAGACACCACCTTCATGGCGCGCGACAGGAGACACGTGATGGCCATGGGACTTGCCACTGAAGTTTTTTTTTTTTTTTTTTTTTTTTTTTTTTACTATTTATTTATTTGAAAGGCAGAGTTAAGAGAGGCAGAGGCATAGAGAGAGAGAGAGGCCCCTCACCTGCTGGGTCACTCCCCACATGGCTGCAATGGCTGGGGCTGGGCCAGAGGGAAGCCAGGAGCCAGGAGCTCCATCCGCGACTCCCACAGGGGTGCAGCTTGGGCCGTCCTCCACTGCTTTCCCAGGTACTGGGGGTGGGGGTGCTGGAGGGGATGTACAGCAGCCAGGACTCATGTGCTCACAGGGGCTGCTGGCCTCACAGGCTTCCCAACACCACCCCCTGGTTGCTGGGGTTAACCCCTTCGTGCCCACTCTCTGTGGAAAGTAGCAGAGCCCTTGTGCGCATGAGGGAGGGGTCGGGATCCTCCCCAGGAGGCGTCCCTTCCCTCTCTGTCGAGTCAGTCCCGAGCCCCAGGCTCTCCCAGCCCCTGGGTTCTTCCAGGACTCCCAGCTCTCCCCTCGCGCCCACTCCTGCATCCCTGACTGCCGGGTCCTTTGATTTTTTTGGGCACTTCCTTGCTTCCTGGCACCATAAGGGGCCCCTCAATGTTGTTGCGTTTAGAAACCAGGAGCTGGGTGCTGGGCGCGCTCTCTGCCGGCTCAGCTGACCGCGGTCGGGGTTGATGCACCGTGGGGTTTGAGGCGAGACACCGAGCCCCTGGAAGACTGCGAGAAATGGGCGTGGCGAGGATGGTCCCAGCTTCCAGGAAGAAGGATTTGTAAGTGGGCGACACCGTGCCTGGAGTCTAAGAAGTCATGTGAAGGGGTGGCCAGCGGGGGAGCCCCCTGGCAGGGCTCTGTCCCTTGAGGACTTGGGCGACTAAAGACCCCAGGCCTGGGTGCGACTTCCGGTGCCTGCATGGGCGTGCAGGAAGCAAGCTCTCTGGCCTTCCATCTGCGCGCTCACCTGGACTCTGGACGATGCCCAGCCATAGGAGGTCTCCCTGAGCCCCTGCCCCCCATTCTTCCTGCCCAGGGGCAAGCTCCAGGCAGGCCCATAGGGAGATCCCCTCTTCCAGCGGTGCCCACCTCTGCCCAGCAGCCTGGGGGCCGCCTTGGCCAAGGCCCCAGTGTGCTGCCCCTGCAGGAGGAGGAGGAGGATGGGGGGGTGCGGGTGGGCGTGTCTGGGGCAGGGGTGTGGGCCCCTGGGCTGTGTGCCTGGCCAGACCCCCAGGCAGCGTGTTCAGGAGGCCCTCGCCTGTGGCTCCCCGGAGCCCCTCCTCACCCAGTGTCCCGCTGTCCTTGCCCCTCTCCCTCGTCCTGACTCTGAGCTCACTGTAGAGAAGATTCCTGAAATGAAACTGTTGAGAAACAAGCTCATACGGTCCCCCGCCCTCTCTATCTTTCCAATCCCTTCTTCCTCTTCCTCTTCCTCCCCTTCCCTCCTCCTCCAGGGACCCAGGCAGCAGCCCCAGCCTCTCCCTCCCTGGTGACGTGTGGACAGACGAAGTGCAGGGGCTCTGGACAGTGCTGGGAGCCGGTGGGATGGGGGCAGGAGGATCTCTCGCGGAGGATGTGTCGCGGAGGTGTGGACAGGCACAGCTCCCCCGGGACCCAGCAGGGCCAGCCCAGTGGAGACGGGAGCCAGCACGCTCGCAGAGGTCCCATCCCCTGACAGCCAGAGTGCTAGACCCCCAGCGCTCATTGCGTGGCGACGTGGAAGCCTCTAGAGCGTCATGCGGGGTGCCTCGGGCACGCACACACGTGGCAGGGGAGGAGCCAACCGCACAGGGGGCTTCTCAGATGACTGTATGAGGTGCAGAAAGAGGCAGGAGGAATCCACGGGCGGGGCTGCCCCATTGGGGGTGGGGTGGGGATGGGGATGGGGCGTTGTAGCAAGTGGTGAGGGAGCTGTGCGCTTAAGACCTGTGTCCCCAGGGCGGCGTTGTGGTACAGCGGGTTGAGCCGCCGCTGCTGGCGCTCGCATCCCACGTTACAGCAACGGTTTGAGTCTCGGCTGCTCCACTTCTGACCCAGTCTCTTACTAACGTACCTGAGATGCAGTGGACAATGGCCCAAGTCTCCGGGCCCCTGACACCCACATTGGAGACCCAGATGGAGTTCCTGGCTCCCGGCTCAGCCTGGCCCAGCCTTGGCTGTTGTGGTCATTATGAGTGAACCAGCAGATGGAATCTGTCTTTCTCCCTCTCTGCCTTTCAGGTAAATAAACAAATAAATAATTTTTTAAAATTCACACTCTTTTTTTTTTTTTGCAGAGAAAGAGAGAGAGAGATTCACTCCCCTAAATGACTGCTACGGCTGGAGCCAGGCTGATCTGAAGCCAGGCGCTTCTTCCAGGTCTCCCATGCAAGTGCAGGGGCCCAAGGACTTGGGCCGTCTTCCACTGCTTTCCCAAGCCATAGCAGAGAGATGGACCAGAAGTGGAGCAGCTGGGACCCAAACTGGCGCCCATATGGGATGCTGGCAAGGCAGGTGGCAACCTTACCCCTATGCCACAGTGCCGGCCCCAAGATCCGCAGTCTTTCTTCTAGTTAAACTCACCCTGGCACTGTGGGGACACAGTGAGGAGCAGGCAGCTCTCCTGGGGTGGTGGCACCGGGGCTGCACCCTGAGAGCGGAGATGGAGGTGGCAGGGACACAGCTGAGCTGCGACCGAGAGCAGCCCTCCTCTGGGCAGCGGTGGTCGGAGAGGCCAAAGGGCTTCTGCTCCCCGTGACGGGGAGGGGGCGCTCCACTTCCACACGAGGGCCCAAGGACCCTTCCGGCTCCCTTATTTTTTCCTGGGTTTTGATGGATGTCATCTTTTTAAAATAAAATGTTTATATTTCCATCCGTTTGAAAGGCAGAGAGAGAAAAGAGATCTTCTCTCACTGGTTTGCTCCCCAGATGCCTGCAACATCTGGGGCTGGGCCAGGCCGAAGCTGGGAGCCAGGACCTCCATCCGGGCCTCCCACATGGGAGGCAGGGGCCCCGGTGCTGCCTCCCCAGCTGTGGGGAGCTGCATCGGATGTAGAGCAGCCAGGACTCGAACCAGCATTCCGATATGGGACGCAGGCGTACGAACCCGCTTCTCACGACGCTGGCCCCAAGAGTCGCTTTCTGATTGCACCTGGGCTTAGCCATGGGCCTGAACCTCGCTGGCCTGGGCCCCGTGTGATTGCAAAACAACCCTCTCTTGCGAAGAACAGGGTTTGGTAAAAGGCGCATCGAAATCTCAAAATTCAACCACGAAGGGGGCGGAGTCAGTGCCAGGGTCCCCGTTGTTTGGGGGCCTGCCGGACCTTGGCTGGGATGCCTCCAAGGGTTCCCATGGCAACCACGCTCTGTGGGGCACTGGGGGACTGGGGGCAATGTTTTATTACTGGTGAGGTACAGGGACAGGCATTCAGCGGAGGTGACGTCCCGCTCAGGACATCTGCCAGAGTGCCTGGTTCAAGTTAAGTCCCAGCTACTCCGCTCCAGACCCAGCTTCCCGCCAACCGGCATCCTGGGAGGCAGGAAGGATGGCTCAAGAACTTGGGTCTTGGGGCCAATGCTGTGGCTCAGCAGGTTAATCCTCTGCCTGCGGCGCTGGCATCCGATACGGGTGCCAGGTCTAGTCCTGGCTGCTCCGCTTCCAATCCAGTTCCCTGTTACAGCCTGGGAAAGCAGTGGAAGATGGCCCAGATGCTTGGGGTCCCTGCACCTGCATGGGAGACCTGGAAGAAGCTCCTGGCTCCTGGTTTCAGATAGGCACAGTGCAGATCTAGCTGTTTCGGCCGACTGGGAAGTGAACCAGCAGATGGAAGACCTTTCTCTCTGTCTCTCCTTCTCTCTGTCTGTAACTCTATCTCCCAAATAAATAAATAAATAAATAAAATCTTAAAAAAAAAAAAACAGAAACAAGAACTTGGGTCTCTGCCACCTGCAGGGGAGACCTGGATTGAGCTCTGAGCTCCTGGCTTCTGTGTGACCCAGCCCTGGTTATTGGTGGTGTCTGGGGAGTGAACCAGCAGCAGATTCTCTCTCTCTCTCTCTCTCTCTCTCTCTCTCTCTCTGTAACTCTGTCTCCCAAACACATGAATCTTTAAAAAAGCAAATAAATCATAAATAAATAACATCATGAGTTTGTGGAGGAGGGGACCTCATGCACATTTGAGAACAAGAATTATCCCGATGGGGCTGGCGCTGTGGCTCAGCAGGCTGAGCTGCCCCCGGCGACACTGGCGACCACATCGAAGCAGTGCCTGGTCAAGTCCAGCTGCTCTGCTTGTGACCCAGCTTCCTGCGCACGTGCCTGGGAAAGCAGGGGAGGATGGCCCAGTGCTGGAGGCCCTGGGAGACCCAGATGGAATTCCTGGCTCCTGGCTGCATCCTGGCCTAGCCCCAACCACTGCAGTCATTTGGGGATTGGACCGATGGATGAAAGATCTCTCTCTCTCTCTCTGTGTGTGTCTCTGTGTCTCTGTCTCTCCCTCTTTCTGTCACTCTGCCTTTCAAATAAATAAAATAAAATGAAATATTGAGAAAAACTCTATCAAGAGCCTCCCAGACCCATGACATGGCACCAAGGCCACCGTAACCTTGCACAAAATTGTTCCCGAAGGGCCAGCAGCTGCTTGCTTCATCTTGGACAGCGCCCCCTACCCTCCAGCCTTGAGGCCAAGGATTTCTGCTCCCAGAGCTGTGTGCAGTCCTGCCCACCCCCACCCCCGCCTCGGACCCCTGAACACACCCGGAGGTGACGGTGGGCTCTGCGAGGCTGGACGCGACCTCGGCTCTTGGGAGACCCTAAGGGTGACAGGCTACCAGGCCCCTGGATGTCAATGCCTCAGGGCGCTGCTGAGCCCATTTCACAGATGGGGAAAGTGGCGTTCCGAAGGTGGAAGCCTGTGGCCCTGGCCGGCGTTCTAGACTCTGAGCTCGGCGTTTTTGCCATCTCCCGGGTGCTCCCCCGTGGGCTCGTCCAGCCTGGCTGCTGCCTGACCTCAGGCCGCCTCCTCAGAAGGCCCTCCCTGATCACTCTGGCCACATGGGCTCCCACAGGTGCACATGCGATTCCAAGTTTATTCACTCGGGGGCACCTGACAGTCATCGCCTCTGTCGGACTGTGAGGTCCTGGGGGCAGGGACCCCGGCCGTCTTCCCAGGGCTTCAGCCTTGGTGTCGAACGCCGTGCCTGGCCCAAGGGAGGAACTCACCACACGTTGTTTATAGGTGGCTGGGCTGGACTTGACCTTGAGCCCCTCTGCCCCTGACCCCCTCCTCAGTTCCCACAGTGGTCTGCCTCTCTCCCAGCTAATGTGGTGGGGTGGGGGAGGGAGGGAGGGCCTGGGTGCCCTCGGGGTGTGGGTGAGGCCGGCCCCCACCCCGGGTGGAGCCGCCCTGGGCCCCGGTTGCCCGGCTCAGCCGCTCCTGCCGCGCTGACCTGGGCTTGAACCTGGGCTCCGCTCTCACTTCCTGTCCCCCAGTGACCCCTCCTCATCCCAGGGTCCATTTCTCCAGGCTCTAACACCACTGGGAGAGAGACCAGAAGGCAGGGGGGTGAAATTGCAGTGGGGGGGGGCCCTGGTGAGACATGGAGTCGGGTCTGCTGACTGCGGGGACTGTCACCAGCACCCGGGCGGGAGGAGGAAGCAAGAGCCTCGCAGTCTCCTCCCTGAGCAGCGTGAGGAACAGGATGAGCAGTCGCTTGCAGGGGCGGGGCACAGGGGGATGGACAGGATGACCTGCGGAAGTCACTCTCTTGGCTCATGAGCTGCTCTGAGGGCTGGAGAGCTGATTGGGATGGAGAGAAGGGGTCAGCAGCTGGGCCTGGCAATCCAGACGCTGACGTGGGCATGGGGGGAGAGGAGAGGCACACAGCGGGGGACAGGAGCTGGGCCAGCCTGTAATCGAGGCAGTCAGGATGGGGAGGGGGTCCCAGGGGCTTCGGAGCCCCCTCAGCTGGGTGCAGGGAAGGCAGCTGGGGCTTGAGCAGGCCGGCCTGGCCTTGTGTCCTGCCTCACTGCTCACAGGCCAGGAGCTCTGGGCACGGCACTGCCTTCTCCGGGCCTCGGCTTCCTCATCTGTGAAGTGGGAATAATAACGTGGATTGAAGGAGGCGACACCTGGGAAAAGGGCTTTGCCGGAAGCACTGGTGGGACAGACTGGGCGGGGCTTTCTCTAAGCCTCAGCTCAGCCCAGGTGCCAGGCGGCCGTCACTCGATCCTGGTGCTACAGGCGGGGCTCAGAGAAGTGCGAGGTGAGTGGCCCGAGGTCTCATAACCAGTTGGAATTCGAGTCAGGACTGGAAGCTGCAGCCACCATCTTATCTTGCAATGTATTTGCGGTCCTTCAATGGATAACCCGTGGTGGGAGCAGCGTCCTTCCCGATCCAACCACCAGAGGGCAGCAAAGCCCGGGGCTGGGGTGGTGGGGGGCCCTACAGTCAGGCCCAGGTCTCTCAGGCTGGGTCCTCCCGATGCTTGGCTATGCCCACCTGGCAGGGGCACGGAGCTGGGGCCATGCTGGGGGCAAGGGGACCCCCGATCACAGAAAATAGGTGCCACATGCCCAGTCCCCACCTTAGCTTTGGGGTTTCTTTCTTTCTTTTTTTGACAGGCAGAGTTAGTGAGAGAGACAGAGAGAAAGGTCTTCCTTCCGTTGGTTCACCCCCTAAATGGCTGCTATGGCTGGCGCACCACACTGATCCGACCTCCCCCAGCCAAGCAGGGGCTCCCAGCTCACCAGCCCCCAGGGTCCCACAACAGCTCTGGGAGGCAGCAGGCGGGGACAGGGCGTGTGCACCTGTGCTGTCCGGAGCCCACCCTGACGGGCTCTTCGCAGCATCACAGTGGGGTGAGCTGGTGGTACTGGAAATGGCTGCGGTAGGCCTTGCACCAGGGAAAGCAGCCACGCCAGAACCTGTTGTTTAGCTCTTCCCAGCACCCCCTGCGTGAGCACAGGGCACTGAGGCTTGGAGGGGGAGCCCACGGGCCTTCAGCCTGGCCTCCCGCGTGCCTCTGCACCCTGCTCTTTGTCTGCTCCCTGCTTGGCTGGGGTGATGATGCAACATCTGCAGGAGCGGAGCCCCTGATCCTGTTACCCCTCCCAGGCGTGACAAGGGCCCTGCCCGGTGCCTGAGGACCGGGGGTGCTCCTGAACTTGGCCTTTTTTCTTGACCCCAGCCAATGCCTCAAACCCGGTCCCACAGAGGCCTGGGGTGCCCGTGGCAGAGGGGCACTGCTGGCCCCCAGAGAGGAGGTCAACGAGAAGCTCTTCTGCCCGGCCCCTGCAGGAGGCCAGGAGGCCCGTGGTGGCAGCACTGGTCACTCACAGCCAGCCCCGCCCCCTCGGTCTGGTGGCCCTGGGTGGTGTGGACACGCAGGAGAGGCTCCTGGGACGCCTGGGGGCCTGGGGCATGCAGGTGCTGGGGGAGGGGCTGCAGGGCACGAGGGGGTGCCCACACTCCCTGTTCCCAAATAGGAGCCTCCCGTTTTCCAGGAAAGGGCTGAGGCGTCGCTGAGTTGGCGGAGCGGGGCTGGTGTCACCCGGGCGGCTCGTCCTGTCGAGCCTGCTGCTTCCAGGGCCGGCGCCTGGCCAGGCTCCCGCTACCCGCCCTGCACCACTTCTGCCCGGCACCTGGCCCTGCCTCTCCCCACCACCCCACCCCATAGCCCAAACATCACCTCCCGCCCAGCCCAGCCTCTCAGTCCCACAGCTGCCAGCCTTGTGTGTCCCCGGGGCCAGACCAGGCGCCCAAAGACCTGGGTTTGAATTCCAGGCCCACGCTCCTGGCTGCGTGGCCTGGAGCACTTTTACCTCTCCGAGCCTCTGTTGCCCTTTGTAGGAGGGGCACGCTGTCGTCCCCCGCCCCCTGGTCGTGCTGCTGAGAAGTTACCCAGTGTCCCGCACGGCACCCGCACACCGTGCCCCCAGCAAGACCTGTTCTCCCAGGGCTGTGGGAAGAAGGAAGCCCCTACAGCTAGCGTTAGTCAGCGTGCAATCATTATGCGCCACACACAGCTCCCATCATCCGCTGGGGAGATGGGCTGGCATTCCGGCTCCTGTCTCAGCCGTCTCTGGGTTCCTGGCTCCGTAGCAGGTCTGGGGCTCCCAGCGTCAGTGGAGCCAGAAGCACCAGTGCATGAGGGTGGGATGCAGCCTGTCAGGGGGCGAGGCTGCCCCGTGGAGGGCATCGGCCAGGTGCCCACAGGCTGGGAGACCCAGCCTCCTCCCGGCACCTCTGGGCGCTGGCGCCCGGCCAAGCAGCCCAGGGAGAGGCTCCGCGCCCCAGCCTGGTTCTGGTGCTCGCACGTCGGAGCTCCTGCTCCACAGGCCCCTTCTTGGCTGTCAGGGGCCGGAGAGGAGTTCCTGAAGTTGTGGCGGCACCGCGCAGGACCGGCGTGGGGAGCAGCGGGCCTGGCCCACGGGCATTGCTCAACGGATGACGGGCGAGGAGGGTGTGAGGCCGCGGTGGAGTGAATCAGTGAATGAGTAAGTGAGTGAATGAACGAATGTGGAAGCGAGGGACTGACGTCAGCGGGGAGCCCAGCACCCACGAACCCCCTGGGGGCAGGCAGTGTCACTGTGCTAGGGGAAGGACGCCAGTTGTCCAGAGTCGCACAGCTGGGGAGTGACGGAGCTGGGACTCGAACCCAGGCCCCAGGCCCAGGGTCTCTGGGCCCCAGTGCAGACCACAGCTCCAGGACTGTGCAGGGCGCTGGCAGCCCGGGGCAGGCGAAGCCTGTGCAGGCTGGGCCTTTGCACGTCAGTGGGTCCTTCATTCATTCCTCCTTCCGCCATTTTGCTGGCCACTCACTCGTTCCCCCACTCCCTGAATGCTGGCTATGGCGGAGCCGGGGTGAGATCAGGAAGGCTGGGGCGGTGGGAGGCTGGGGGAGGGGCTGGGGCTTCTGGGCGCTGGTGGTTAAGAAGCTCAGTTCCCACAGCAGAGGGCGTGGGGTTGGACCCTGGCCCCTCCCCTGGCTCCAGCTTCCAGCTGCTGCGGACCGGGGTGGGGGTGGGGTGGGGGGACAGCAGAGACGGCTCCCACGACTGGACTCCTGCCATCCACGTGGGGGAGGCAGTCCCCAGCTCCACTGGCCCGGCCCAGTCCTAGCTGCTGCGGGCACTTGGGGAGTAGAGTAGCCTGTGAGAGTTCTCTCTGCCTCTCAAATACATAGCAAATAACGATAATAAATAAGAGTGGCAGAATGTGCCCTCAGGACTCCATTCAGATGCCGCCTCCTTCAGGAAGCCTTCCTGGACTTCCTTGGCAGAGGGCCCCTAGGCGTCTCTCTGCTCTCCCAAGCCAGGTAGGGGAGACTGCTGTCCTTTATTTATTTATTTATCATTTATGTATTTATTTATTATTTGAGAGGCAGAGAGAGAGAGACAGAGGCAGAAAGAGAGAGGGGGAGAGAGAGAGAGACAGATTCTTCTGTCCGCTGGTTCGCTCCCCACATGGCCGCAACAGCCAGAGCTGGGCCAATCTGAAGCCAGGAGCTTCTTCCGTGTCTCCCACGTGGGTGCAGGGGCCCAAGGACTTGGGCCATCGTCTATTGCTTTCCCAGGCCACAGCAGAGGGCTGGATCGGGAGTGGAGCAGCTGGGACTGGAACCGGCGCCCATAGGGGATGCGGGCACCGCAGGCGGCGGCCTCCTCTGCTGCATAGCAGTGCAGCCCCTCGACTTCTGTCTTGAATTCTTGGAACACCCTGGATGCTCGAGTCCTGTGAGGCATCTCCCTGCTGCCCGGCCTCCTTCCACTTCCTCCTGCTCGCTGCTCCGTCTCCTCGCCCCTGCCAGGACGCTCTGGTTCCCAGGCAGAGCCCCAGAGGCCCCTGCACCCCAGTGCCCTTCCCACCCCCACCCCCTGGTGGAGTGGAAACTCCCCAGGCACAGCTTCCAGCGGGGGGCCAGGGCCGGCCGTGGGGCTGGGATTCACCCCTGTCCAGGGGAGGGAGGGACCTGGGCCCGCCCTGGCTCGGGGACCAGCAGCAGCTTCTTCCTTCCCTGGCTAAATGTTTGTTTTCAAATTCCTGAGGCCTGCGTCACCCCGCCGTGTGTCCGCTGGCCCCGGCCTGCCTTCACTTCCTTCCTCCGCCGCTGGACCAGGCTGGCGTACGGGGTGGGGCTCCCTCTGCCCACAGCTAGGCCCAGCGCCTTGAGCCGGGAGCCCCAGAGGCTGGTGGAACACAGGATACAGGCCCGGAGAGGCCTCCCAGTCACTGCTCGCCAGGGGATGGAGCAGGCTGGCCGGCGGGTGGCCGCAGTGAGTTGTCTCCCAGGCTGGGTTAGCCACGTTGGAGAAGCCCTGATGAGGGCACCCTTCCGCCCCCTCCCCACCCCGCCCTGCCCCCCAGCAGGCCTGGCCCCGGCCCAGGAGGCCCAGCACAGGTGAGGCCTCTCTCAAGCCCTCCTCCCGACTGGGAGTCTTGACTCCTCAGGGCCATGGGCCTCAAACTTGACCTTTGTACGGCAGGAGCAGACGAGAGTGGGATAAAGGCACAGACCCGGGCCCCGCCCCTGAACGGCCGCCGTGAGCGAGAGCGGAGTTGGGGGAGCAGACCAGGGATTCTGTAGCCAGAGGCACGGGGCCCCCAAGCCCAGCTGGACAAAGCTGCGTCACACAAAGCAGGCTTCTGACCTCAGCTCCCCACTTGCACGGACGGGGCTGACCTTCCAGAACCTTCTAGAACAGGCCTGCCATTCCCCGGGGCCACAGGGATTTAACTTACAGTGAAATCAAAGTCAAGTTGCTCTCGGTGGCACTGTCCATGTCCCGGTGCTCAACAGCCGTGGTACCCGGCAGCCACGCTGCAGCACAGACCCCGAGCGTCCCCCCAGCCCGGAAGGTTCTGGATGGTGCTGTCCTCCAATGTCAGATCCACAGAGGCAGAGACTCTGTTATTGCTGCCACAGCATCCAACCCAGTGCCTGGAACCAAGCTGTGGATCCACACAAGTTTGTTTCTAGTTCTTGTTTTATTGTAGCAAAGTAGACAGAAGGCTTACCATTCTTTTTTTTTTTTTTTTTTTAAGATGCATTTTATTTGAAACGCAGAGAGAGAGAGAGAGAGAGAGAGAGAGAGAGAGAGAGGATATCTCCCGTCTGCTGCTTCACTCCCCAAATGGCCCCACCATCTGGTGCTGGGTCAGGTCGAAGCCAGGAGCCCGGAACTCCATCCCAGTCTCCCACGCGGGTGCCAGGGGCTCAAGCCCGTGGGCTCATGCGCAGGGACCAGCCGGGACTCGAGTTGGTGCTCACGGCTGCACCGCAGGCAGCAGGCTGATCTGTGGCACCCCGCGTGGGCTCCAGGTTTCCTGTCGTGGCCATTTGTGAGTGTGTAGCTCATTTGGCACTGCTGACAGCCGTCACTCCCGCCCCTCTGCAGATCTTTCTCAGCCTCCCAAGCTGAAACGCTGCACCCACGGGCGATGCCATCAGTCAAGAACCTGGTTCAAATCACCGTGCCTCTCTGGCCTTTGGCTTCCTTATCTACAAAATGGGTGGCAGGTGTGTTGTGAAGATCAGTGAGCTAAAGCTGTCCTCACCCAGGCCCTGCGCTCCACAAATGCTCTTCAAACACGAGCCGCCCCTGTGTGATCGCCGCAGCCGGCTGTGTTTCCGGCAGATCCACACCCCGGCCTCCGACCTCCGGACGCTCAGAGCATAGCTCAAGTCAACAGAAGTGCCCGCACTGCCGGCGAGCGTGAATCACGCGGGCGTGTTGTCTCCAGGGCATGAGTTACTGCCCATCCTTTGTGTCCTGGCCAGACTAATTACTCCGATGGCCAGCGGCCTACCGTAGGGCGCTGCAGCAGGTACGGGGTGGGAGGAACCCTTCCGCAGGTGCCATTTTACAGACAGGAGGCCGAGGCCCGGGGTCACACAGGAAGCGTGGCAGAGCCAGGACTCAGGGCAGGGATCTGCCTAAGCGCCCACCTTGCACGCCACCCCTGGTAGGCACGGACAGACGCATGAATGAGGAGTGGGCACAGCCAGGCAGGCTGGCTCCGCCGCGCAGCTCGGGAGCAGGCTCTGGGAGGTCCAGCGTGGTGCTGGGGACGCATCCTCGGAGCTGTGTCCGAGGGCAGGGCTCTCTGGCGGGGAGGGGCTCTGAGCCTGTAGTCCCTCCAGAACCCGCCCCAGACAGGAAGCTGTCACGGTAGAGCAGTGGAGGAGCTAATCCTGGTGTCTCAAGGAAGGGAAGAGAGGCTTGGCGCAGGGTGCAGCCAGCCTGAGGCCTCCCACTCCCTGAGCAGGGACCCTCCCGAGGCGCCTCAAAGCTGTGGCCTGCGCCACGGGGAACCGGTCAACACAGAGCAAGAAGCAGGCGGCGGGCGCTGCTTGCAATCCCAGCTCACATGCACCCTGGGAAGCAGCCGGTGATGGGTGGCTCAAGCGCTTGGGTCCCTGCCACCCACAAGGGAGACCTGGATGGAGAGCGGGGCTCCTGGCTCCCGCCTGGCCCAGCCCTGGCTGTTGCAGGCATCTGGGGAGAGGACCAGCAGATGGGCCGTCTCTCTGTGGGTCTGTCTCTCTGCCTTTCAAATAAAATGAAAATAAATTAATTAAAAGTCTAAAGGACAAAAAAAAAAGATGATGGGTGAGTCAGAGAGAACGCTACAAGCCACGCCCAGCGGTGGAAGAGTTCCCAGCACAGGTGCAGCACGGTGCAGGGGGAGCCAGGCCCATCCCGGACATCCCCCCAGCTCCACCAGGCAGGCCCCACCCCCTTCCACGCCTCATTGACCTCACCTGTAAAATGGCGCTTAGGGATTCTGTCTGTGGCTGCTGGGAGCACAGAATGAATTATTTCCCTGCCCTGACCCAAGGCAGAAGGGTCGGTGACAAGGGTGGGGGCTGTAGAAGGCCCCCTGTGCCAGCCCCTGCCTGTAGGTGGGGAGCGGTGGGGGGTGGCAGAGGGGAGGCAGGAGCGTGGGCTGTGGGGGCCCCCGGCAGCTTATCCTGCCCTGGTAAGCAGAGGTGACCATGCAGGGTCCACTTTTCCTTTAGAAGCAAACAAGAGCCGGGGAGTGCAGAGCAGTCAGGTGCTGGACAGAGGTTGTCCAGACCTGGGAAGACAGGCTGCCCTGCCCTGGGTTGCTAGTCCTACCCAACTTACCCTGGCTCGCTGGCTGGCACTGTGGGAGACGAGGAAGTCCCCTCTGCCACGGGCAGCCCCACCCACCTCGCCTGAGCCCCGGCATGGCCCTGGGCACCAAGAGGGCGGCGCCCCCACTGGGCTCCCTGCCTTTGGCTGTGGCGTCTGAGGACAGGGTGCCGGGAGCCCAGGGAGGGGCCTCCCCGAGGAGGGTCCGTGGCCCCTGGGAGGGCAGCGTCCCTGGCAGCGCTGTTCACGGAGGGTGCTGGGCGGCCGAGGCAAGCCTGTGTGACAAAGACGGGAGGACCGAGGCCAGTGGGCAGAGCCACACAGACCCAGAGGCTGAGCTGGACCTGCCCTGGGCCCTGGACGGCCAGTCCCCTCTTGGTGTCTCCCTGCCTGGCAGAGAGGACTGAAAAGGTGGGGGACCCAAGAACGTGGCCAGCCGAGGCCCCGCAGGGAGTTGTCACACACACCTGTGCTGGGTGACCCTCAGGGGATGGGCTCAGCCCCCAGGAGGGAGCCCCCCTCCCAGGAGCACCCAGGGCGCTGAGGAGCACCGTGAGCACGGCGCTGTGGGACAGGTGAGGCCGCAGGCGCCCTCTCCCTGCCTCCCCCAGCGGCCTGAGCAGCGTGTGGGCCCCTTGCCATCCGCCTCTCTGGCTGGTTGGGAGTCGGCCTGTGGTTTGTAGCTTGTCTTCATCGGCAGAATTATTTTCTGCCCGCAGAGGGACAGAGCCAGGGAAGCCGGCGCTTGGGAGTGGGGCCGGGAGGGTGGAGGAGTCGGGCCTAGGGCTGGGGTACTCACCAGGGCTTTTAGGGCAGGGGTCGGGCCTCGCCTCCAGGAGGGACTCCCTGGCACCCGGGAGCTGGGGGAAAAGAGATGGAGAGAGACAGAGAGAGGAGCAGAGGACGCAGGCACAGACAGAGCCGTGCAGGGCGAGATGGAACGAGAGGAAGAGGGAGAAAGAAGGAACACATGTTTCCACTCAGAGCCCTTTGCTGTTGAAAATAAACCCGACCCAATAATCTGCGCTGCTGACGGTTGGCACGAGCCCAGGCCCCAAGCAGTGTGACCGCGGCCTCCTGGCCCCAGGCCTGGAAACTCGAGTCACTGCTGCCCAGGGGAGCCCTGCTCTCCGCACCTCTGCCATGGCGCCTTGTCCCCTGGCTCGGGTCTGAGGGTCTCAGGAGACACCCCGCCCCCTCCCCAGCAGACAGGGCCCCTGAGGTCTCCCCAGATGCCCTGAGGGGCCGTGCCTGTTCTTCTGGGCTGGAAGCAATCAGCCGGGGCCTGAGGCTGAGGGCCAGGCTGGAGCTGCGGCCTGCAGAGGGCTCAAGGAGGGACAGGCTCAGGCTTGGCTTTTGTCTCGGGGGACACAACCCCCGCCCTGCAGCCCCAGGACACTTGACTGGGAGAGAGGCTGGAGCTGGGAGACTCAGGGAGGGTGTGGTGGGAAGAAGAGCAGGCAGAGGGCAGCCTGGTCAGGGGGCTCGGTTCCTGGCACACCTGGCCTTGCTTTTCCCGCGTCCTCCCCCACCCAAAACTGCACGTATATTTTGATCTCAGACTCATGGTTTGTTGTGCCCGAAGCCCCACGTACTCAGGCAAGACTGAGGCTGGTCTCAGGGCTGGCCGGCGAGTTAAGCCACTGCCTGCAGTGTTGACATCTCATATGGGTGCCAGTTCAAGTCCTGGCTGCTCCACTTCCGATCCAGCTCTCTGCTATGGCCTGGGAAAGCAGTGGAGGATGGCCCAAGTGCTTGGGCCCCTGCACGTGCGTGGAGACCTGGAGGAAGCTCCTGTCTTGAGCTTGGCCTAGCCCTGGCTTTTGCAGTCATTCAGCAGATGGACGATCTCTCTCTCTCTCTCTCTCTCTCTCTCTCTGCCCTCTGCGGAGCGCACACTCGGGCGCAGGCCATGCCAGCCCTAAATGATCAGCTTGAGGGATCCTCACACTGCCCGAGGCTGGCGCTATTATAATGTCCACTTTACAGACCATGAAACTGAGGCTCAGGGCGGTTAGAACGCTCGCCCAGGGGGAGGTGTTGTGGCCCAGCCAGTTAAGCTACCGTTTGGTATGCCCGCAGCTCATGTCAGAGTGCCTGGTTCGGGTCCTGGCTCCTCCACTTCCTATCCAGCTTCCTGTTAATGTGCACCCTGGGAGGTAGCAGATGATGGCTCAAGCGCTTGAGTGTCTGCCCCCTTGGGGAAGGCCTGGATGGAGATCTGGGCTCCTGTCTTCTGCTTGGCCCAGCCCCACCTGTTGTAGGCATTTGGGGAATGAACTAATGGATGGAGGATTTCTCTTTCTCTCCCTCCCTCTCTCTGCCACTTTGCTTCTCAAATAAATAATTTTTTAAAAAGACTATTTATTTATTTGAAAGGCAGAGTTACAGATAGGCAGAAAGAGAGGGAGAGAGAGAGAGAGAGAGAGAGGTCTTCCATCCACTGGTTCACTCCCAAATGGCTGCAAATGCCAGAGTTGGACCAGTTGGAAGCCAGGAGCCAAGAGCTTCTTCCTGGTCTCCCACGCAGGTGCACTTGGGCCGTCTTCCACTGCTTTCCCAGGCCATAGCAGAGAGCTGGATTGGAAGTGGAGCAGCTGGGACTTGAACCCGTGCCTGTATGGGATGCTGGCACTGCAGGCGGTGGCTCAGCCCACTAAGCCACAGCACTGACTGTCAAATAATAAATCTTAAAAAAAACATGCCGGAGTCTCACGATGGCTGATATGGGATCTGAGCCCAGATGGGCCCAGGGACACAGCCCTGCTCTCTGGTGGTGGGGAGCTCCTGGGGTGTGGGGGAGCAGAGCTCACCGCTCACTGCTCAGCCTCAGGCCCAGGCTTCGCTCTCTTCCGGAGCTGAGAGAGGCAGGTCTGAGAACAGCTGATCCCGGGTTTTGTTCTTGGCACAAAGGCGCCCGGATCCAGGCTTAGCAGTGAATGGCGAGGGGCCCGCAGCCCCCTCCCTAGGGCAGGCCCCGCCCCTGCCCGCTTCCCCTGCAGCCTGTGAGCCCTCAGCTTCCTGTTCAGAACCCGGCTCTGCCACCCGCAGGGGTATCCCAGGCAGGCCAATCTGGATCTCAGAGATTAGAGGAGGCAGTGCAGGGTGGGGGTGGGGGGCGGGCTGGCAGAGGGCCTGGGCATGCTAGTGGGATGCTTGCTCTCCAAGGACCTACTATGTGCTGGGCACTTGCGCTCCCACGTGCACGGTGAGCAGCCCTCACCCAAAAACCTGAAACTGGAAATTTGAAAAAAAAGATTTATTTACTTATTTGAAAGTCAGAGTTAGAGAGGGGGAAGGGGAGAGAGAGAGAGAGAGAGAGAGAGAAATCTTCCATCTGCTGGTTCACTCCCCAAATGGTTGCAACAGCCAGGGCTGGGTCAGGCCAAAGTGAGGAGCCAGGAGCTTCTTCCAGGTCTCCCAGGTGAGTTTAGGGGCCCAGGCACTTGGACCATCTTCTGCTGCTTTCCCAGGCCACAGCTGCAGGGAGCGGGATCAGAAGTGGAGCAGCCGGGACTGAAGCTGGTGCCCGTATGGGGTGCTGGCATTGCGAGCGGTGGCTTTACCCGCTATGGCACAACACTGGCCCCTTGAAATCTGAAACTTTCCTAAGCACTGACACGATACTCAAAGCTTTTCAGATTTTGGAAGATTTTAGAGTTTCGGATCAGGATGCTCCGCTGGCAAAGTCTACGCAGAGTCTCAAATCTGAAAGACTTCTGGCCCCAGCCCTTCGGATACGGGAGAGACACCTGTAGGTAGTGGGAAAGGGATGGCGGTGCGGGAGGGGCTTCCCCAAGGTCACCAGCAGGTCTGGCAGGCCCAGCTCCCAGGCAAGGGCTCCCGGCAGGAAACAAGCTGCCCACGTGCTCAGGCGTCCTGGAGGAGGAGACAGAGGGAGGCAAAAGTGCACGGAGGGGGACCCTGACCAGGGCAGTACTGGAGGGAGCAGAGCGGGGAGACAGCAGCCCGAGGTGAGGGTCTGCCCAGTGAGGGCCGTGGGCCCGGGGGGACCTCACTGACCCGAAACCCAGACTTGTGCAGGAGAGAAGGGGTACGGGTCTCACTGCCAAGGCTCTGTGGAGGGTCGGGGAGCCAGCTGGGCTCTAGGCCCAGCCCTGCTGTGTGGCCTGAGAGAGGTGCAGAGCCCTCTCTGGGCCTTCACCTCCCTCTGGGGCCCCAGAGCTAGAAGGCCTCCCTCTCCCTGTCCTGGGGGGTCAGGGGCCCTGGGGGTCAGGCAACTCGTGCTGAACCCCCCACCCCCGACCTGCACTCCTCCATCAGTCCTGGCAGCGGCTCCATCAGAAGATGGTGCTATTTCCTCCTCCTCCCACTTTACAGGTGAGAAAACTGAGGCCGAGAGAGACTTTGCCCAAGGCCGCACAGCTTGTCCATCTCAGAGCCTCGCTGCCTTGCTCTGGCCCCTCCCCCCAGGATGCTGGGCCCTGGCTCTGAGCATACCCCCCCCCAGCAGGCTGGACCCAGCGCTGTGGCGTGAGGGATCCCTCCTGCTGGGTGCCAAGGTGGCAGAGGAAGGAAGGTGCTTACCTGGCCCCCAGCCGCAGGCCGCAGCACCCCCTAGGAATGTTGCTGCATTCCTGTGGTGGGGGTGTGGCTGCCCAGGGCCGGTGTTTGCCGCAGGCTCTGCCGTTGCTAGGCTAGCCCCAGCTCCGGTGCTGAGTCAGCAGGTTGAGCAGCCCTGTCACTCCCAGCAAACCCCAGCACCAGGAAGGTGGTGGCAAGAGGGGGAGGAAGTCACACTTCCCTTGCAGGAGGGAGGGGTGCCTTGGGGTTCACTCCTGGGGAGGAGGCTGGGGGAAGTGGACCCGGCGGCGGCTGCAGCGGCAGGCCCCCTTCCGAGGGCAAGGAAGAAACTGCTCAGCAAGCACCCTCTCTGTGCCCGGCGCCGCGCTGGCTGCTGCACCATGGCCCCTTATCTCCTGCAATAAAACTGACTCACGCCTTTAGCCTGGGTTTGTCTTGTGGGGAAACTGAGGCGTGGTCCGCGCCTCTGCCAGCAGAGCGCCCGGGTCTGGGATGCCCATGTGTGCCGGGACTCGCCGGCCCTCCCACTCCACTCCTCCCCTCTGGGCCTCAGTTTCCCTTCCCGGAAGCCCTGAGGAGGAAGGTGAGAGAGCCCCACAGCTCTTGGCTCCTTGCTGGGGACAAGTGACTTCCCTGGCGGCCCCTCCTAGCAGGGGCCGCCCTCAGCCTCAGCCCCCAGGATCCCTTTCTCTCTGTGAGCCAGGCCTGGCCCGTCGTCCCCCCATCCCCCTGCAGTCTACACTGGCATCAGGTGAAAGAAGAGTGGGGCCGGGAGCCGGGGCCCGGGGGCTGTGGCGGCGGCCTCCTGGGGTGGCCTCCTGGGCCGGCTCTGCTGCGCTCTGAGCTTCCTTGGAGCGCAATGGGCAGGGTGTTGGTGCCGGGTGCCAGGGTGCGGCAGACGGGGTGTGGAGGTCAGGAGGCCAGGGAGTTTCGATGGCTGGTTTTGGTGTGTGTGTTTGATAAGCGGACCCAGGGGTGCTCAGAGTCGCTGGGAGACAGGGAGGGCCAGAGCGGGCTGGGCAGGCGGGGTCCAGACTTCTGATTCCAGCCCTGGCCGGCCAAGCTTCTTGCCCCAGTGCAGGAGACCTGAGCCCGGGTCTGAGGAGCTGCTGGGGTTGGGCTCGGGGTCGGGGCTCCAGCAGAAGACCCCGATGTGGGGAGGGGGTGGTCAGGGCTGGCAGAGGCAGTGGCTGCTGGCGGAGGTCCCCATCTGATGTGCGATGGCCCGGCCTCTGCCCCACCTGCACACCGGCTGCCAGCTGCCAGAGCCAGAGCCTGGCTGGGGGGAGGGGAGGCACACTGCAGGCTGCAACAGGAGGCGGATCTGCTGGGCAAAACACTCATTACCCGCGCTCCTCCTGGGCCAGCGGGACAGGGAGGGTCTATCACAGGGCTGGAGCTGCACAGCCTGCGCCCACGGGCACGCGGGCTGGCTGTGCGGTTTTGAAAAAACCCTCACAGCTCCCCAGGCCCCAGTTTTTCTGTCTGTGAGTGAGGAGAACAATGCTCGGGCGTGTGCAGGTCGGCCCGGGACACTCAGATCCCCAGGTGCGGACACACGGGGACCCCACAGACCCAGTGCTCCCATATGCCCGCACAGCCCCGCTCAGACCCCTGGCACGAACACGCATGTGTGACAAGCACACACACAGGTGTATGGGAAGCTGAAGGGCCATGGCAAGGACCCCAGGACCCCAAAGGAGCCCCCCCTCTGCCAGCGGGAGCCTTCTTGTTGGGGGCAGGCCCCCAGGACAGCCAGGGTCTGTCTGCAGGTTCTGGGCCCATTTTCCTGTCTTCCGGGCAAATGTCGATTTGTCAGAAGGAGAACAAATGCGTGTGGCTTTTGATATGCCTGAGCTTCTGATATGCCTGAGCCTCAGTGTTCTCATCTGTGAAATGGGGATATGAGAGTCATGGCGGCCACCCAGGGAGGGGTAGAGGTGGGTCCTGGGAGCAGATCTGTATCGCAGGCGATGTGATTAAGCGCCTGGAACAAGTAGACGCTCAGAACGTGCTGGTTGGGTTGACTCGGGAAACCGGGCCTATCTGGAATATGGAAGAGATAATTATCAGGTGCGATCAACAAACCTGTTATATTCTAGGCCCTCAGCTGGGCTCTGGGGCCTCAGATTAAAAGCAAAACAAACCCAAACCAAACCCATGCCCCTCCCTCCCTTGAGGGTGCTCAGTGGCCAATTTGAAACCATGAGGCATGCTGGGAGACACAGTGAGAGGAGGCGGGGAGCAGGGAAGGACCTGGGCTGCCCTTCACCAGCGGGTGAGGCTGATCAGCTGACTTTCCCTTTTTCTAAAATAATTATGTAATGGGGCCGGCGCTGGTTCACTCCCCATTTGGCTGCAACGGCCAAAGCTGGGCCCATCCGAAGCCAGGAGCCAGGAGCTTCCTCCGGGTCTCCCACATGGATGGCAGGGGCCCAAGCACTTGAGTGATCTTCCACCGCTTTTCTAGGCCATCAGCAGAGAGTTGGATGGGAAGAGGAGCAGCCAGGACTTGAACCGGTGTCCATATAGGATGCCAGCACTGCAGGCGGTAGCTTTACCTGCTACACCACAGTGCTAAAAGCCCCTGACTTTTCCTCTTTGACTCAGTTTCCTCACCTGTAAAGTGGGCATGAAATCTTCATGCCGCTATTCAGTGTCCAGGCTCAGGAGGTGTTGGGCATGCAGCCTCGCTCGCCAAGCAGGAGGGGGGACGAGTCTGGTGTGGTTGCTGCCCAGAGGTCACCTCGGTCTCTGAGCACGTGCTGCGGCGAGGCGCTGTGTCCCAACGGTGGAGCCCGTGGTTTCATAAGAATCCAGAACCCGGGACCCCAGATCTCGGGGAGGTGAGGGGCTCAGACGGACCCTGGCACGTGCTTGTCCAGGGAGACGCGTGGTCAAGCAGCTCCAGCCTGCCTTTGGGCATTTCTAGTGACCACAACGCTAGGGGCATGGCAGAGTCACAGCGACCCTTAGGAGTGCCCAGTCTGATGGGGGAGGCACACCTCTTGCCCCAAGGAGCACCCAGTCGGAGGGAGGAGGAAGTGCAGCACGTCACTGGAAAACCTGAGGCTCCTCAGGATGTCAGAGGTGTAGAGCAGGTGTGAGGTGCAGAGGGGCTGGAGTTGGGGGCATCCCGCCTGGCCGTGCCTGGGTTGAGACCCGCCTCTTCCGCCTCTGATCCACTGGGAGGGAGCAGATGATGGCTGGAGGTCTGGGCTCCAGGCTTCAGCCTGGCCCAGCCCCGCCCGTTTGGGGGCTCTTGGGGGGTGAACCAGCAGCTGGAAGGTCTGTCTGTCTGTCGCTCTGAATGCTGGAGCTAGAAGGCCCCGTAGAGGTGTCTCTATTTTAAAGATTCATTTATTTATTTGAAAGGCAGAGTTACATAAGGGGAGAGAGAGAGGGAGGTCTTCCATCTGCTGGTTCATTCCTGCAAATGGCCCCAACAGCCGGAGCTGTGCTGATCTGAAGCCAGGAGCCAGGAGCTTCTTCCGGGTCTCCCGCCGCAGGGGCCCAAGGACTTAGACCATCTTCCACCTCTTTTCCAGGCGGCTTAACCTGCTACACCACAGCGCCGGCCCCTTAGAGATGTCTCGATGTCTCTTGAGTCGCCGCCAGCTGGACTCTAAGAGGCCACTCAAGGGAAGGACCCTCTGGGGCAGGGCTGGGACCACGATGCAGCAGGCACTGTGCAAACCAGAGTCTGTGTTCTCAGATAAGAGGCCCCAGAATCAGAGCGGTGCCCTCCACCCGCCCGCCCACCCACGGTGACTGGCAAGCCCCTGGTACAACCTCCTTTGTACAGATAGGAAAACGGGCCAGGGGAGGAGGTGATCACCTCACCAGGAGACCCTGACCAGAACTTCTTCCAGCCTGTGTGTGAGCAGGGACAAACGCAGCCCATCCCAGCACCGGGATCTTGAGGACAAGGGACCGAGCGCCAACGCCAGCTCCCATGCCGGCGACTTTTGATCATTTTTGTTACCGAGGGCCAGACAAGGTGGCAGAGCCTGAGGACCTTCTGGAGGAGGTGACTTTAAAGGCAGGGTGCTGGTTTGGAGCGGAGGGGCGGAGAGAGGGGTGGGGCCCGCGGGGCTGATTAGACCCGAGGGGAGGGGCATACAAATAATATGCAAAGTGCGCCCTGGGAGCGCCAGGGCCCCGGCTCGCAGGTCCACCCGGTGCAGCTCTCGGCCTCCGCAGCGGTCACCCCGGGGCCGCCCCCGTCTCTATGGCTACGGAGGGCCTCGACCCCCATAACGAGGACAGGGGCGGTTCCTCGCCGCGGGGAAGCGGCTCGGGCCGCGCCATAAACCGCGCGCGGCGACCCTCAAAGGCGGCACCTGCGGGGTCGGAAGCCGCGGCGGAGGCGGGGGAGTGTGTGTGGGGGAATGCTGCTGGGGGAGGGGCGTCCCACCCCCTTCCCTCTCGCCTCCACAAAGCGCTTTCTGCCTGGGGAGCCCGGGGTCCCCGGCACGCTCCCTAGGCAGGTGGGGCTCCCGCGAGCCCTGCAGAGGCGCGGAGTTCCGATCCCTCCATCGCACCCCAGACCAGAGCCACAGTCCCGCTCCACTCCCCGCCTCTCCTCCACGTGGCCCGGGTGCCTCGGGTGGCATGGCCGCAACGCCCTTGGGAGGAGGAGCTAAGTGGCCCCTAGTCGGGGACTTCCGGCCAAGTTTTATGGAATCAAGGTCTGAGAAAGGGGCTGGATTTTTTTTCTTTGCACCTGGTGAGAGTGCAAGCAGTACCAGGAAGAAAACAGTAAAACAGCCCCTCCCACCCCGGACGTTCCCCGTTACCCCCCACAGACTCCAGGGCACGCAGACTCCCGCAGGCAGCACGGGTCCAAATCTCTGGATTCCACATGGTCGTGCGATCGCGGGGGCCCTCCACACGGGCACCTGCGCACACACAGGTGCACAATTCTCACACCCAGCACCCAGCGGGGCAGCCAAGAAAGGACAAGTGGCCTGTGGCATGACGGATGGGCTGGTGGACAGATGGATGGATGGGCTGGTGGACAGACAGACAGCTGCCCGGAGGTGACTACCTGGGAAGTGATGGATGGGACAGAGAGAGAGAGCTGAGAGGCCTGGCTTGTGTAGGGAGAGGAAGGAAGTAGGGATGGATGGATTGACAGACTGACAGATGAGGGAGACAGATGAGGAGGCTGGGGCTGGCGGGGCAGGGGTCTGGACGAGTGATGAGAGACCCTGCTGGGGACGGCACAGGGTCTGGGGGTGGGGTGGGGGTGTAGCAGAGGAAGGACGGGACTGGTGAGGAGGATTGACAGAGGGACCCCTGCAGGGGCGGTGGAGGGGCATGGGAAGGGGCCAGCAGGGTCCCTGGGGACTCCTTGATGGCGATGGATGGACAGCAGGCGGGGGCACAGGACAGGAAGGACGAGCAGGGGGAGCCTGGAAGAGGACCCCATCCTGTCCCCAGGTGGTCTCTGCAGAGCCCCCACCCCCGACTCGGCTGTCAGAAGCGCTGTTTTGTGATCTCTGCTTGTGCCACATCCCAGCATGTGTGAACAGATTGTGTGTGTGCACACACGCGTGTCTGAGCCGTGCACAGGCCTTCGAGGGAGCTCTGGGACTCACAGTGTGCGAGGAGACCCCGGGGCCTGGTGCTGGGTGTAGGAATCGGGCCTGCCATGTGGGGCTCCCGGGGGCTAGGTGGGGACCTGGGGGGCTTTTCCAGGGAACACGGCAGGAAAGGGGCCTGCAGCTGACTTCCTGGGAATGGGGCCTGTGTGTTCGCGCTGGTGGCGCGGGGAAGGGGCGAGGGCAGAGTGGAGGCTCTCAGCGGTGGAAAGCAAACAGAGCGGCTTCCCCTACCCTTCCTCCCTTCCTCCTTCCGCCTCCACCCAGGCCGGCAGCCAAACTGTCAGGACTCAGGAAGGAGGTGGCCCCTGGCAGGTAGCGTGGCAGCCTGGGCCCCCCGAATGTGGTGTCAGTGACAAAAATAAGCACGCTGACATTTGTGAAGTACCTGCCGTGTGCCCGGCACGGGGCCACGTGTCTCGTGCTTTTGCGTCTGCCCCCATAAGCTGGGTATTGTAGCCTTATCCCCACTTGACCGAGGAGGGTATCAGCTCGGAGCCCTGAAGCCCATACCCAAGTCTGCCAACCAGTGGTGGCTGTGGGAAGCCAGAAACGTGTCCCGGGCCCCTGGCAGGCAGCCACAGCACCATCGTCCTTTTCCCACCTTCCCTGGATCTCCGATGGAGCGGGGCCTTTGGAACAGCGCAGGAAGAGACCAAGGCCCACGGCTGGCCAAGCACCGTCAGAGCCTGACTGTGTCACTTAGGGGACTTGCAGCAGGTCATTTGGCCCATGTCAACCTCAGTTTCCTTGTGCAATGGGGAACCTGCCATTCACAGGGAACAAACTTGGATAATGCAAGAGGAGCCCCCCACAGGTGCGAAGACCCCAGCGCCACAGCAGAGGCTCCCGGGCCTCAGGTCGGGTCACTTCCTGGGGGCCCCACCTTCTGCACCAAAGGGAATCCCCAGGAGTCATTATCGCCCAGGTTTATCCTGGGCCTCCAGGCAGGATGCCAGGCGCTGTGCTTGGCGTGTGATAACTTGTGCCATCTTCGCACGTCTCGGAGAGGGTGAGCTGCTGTTCTCCCCACTGTGCACTGGTGCGGGGGGGGGGTTGAGGGAGAATGGGCTACCATCCGCCCATTTGTTCAGCAACCTGTGGGTCAGGCTGGGGAGATGGCCCAGGATGCAGGCAGACAGCAGTCCTGGCCCTCCAGGAGCTTGGGGTGGAGAGCACAGGCAACCGTACATAGAGCGTGGTAGGGGATGCTAAGGGCGAGGGAGGAAGACACGGCAAGGAGTGGGAGCAGGGCTTTCGGAGTGAGGTGGGGCACTGCTATTTAATTATTTTAAAAAAGATTTATCTATCTGAAAGGCAGAGTTACGGAGACAGATGGAGAGAGGGACACACACACACACACACAGAGAGAGAGAGAGAGAGAGAGAGAGAGAAGTCTTCCATCGGCTGGTTCATTCCCCCAAATGGCTGCAAGAGCCAGAGATGGGCCAGGCCAAAACCAGGAGCCAGGAGCTTCATCCAGGTCCTCCATATGGGTGGCAAGGGCCCAGGTACTGGGGGGCGGGTCTTCTGCTGCTTTCCCAGGCACATTAGCAGGGAGCTGGTTCAGAAGTGGAGCAGCTGGGTCTCAAACTGGTACCTCTCCCCTGCTATTTTAATTTTTATTTATCTATTTTCATTTTGTCTTAAAGGGAGAGACAAAGAGTAATCTTCCAGCCGGTGATTCACGCCTCAAATGCCTGCATTAGCCAGGGCTGGGCCCAGCTGAAGCCAGTAGCTCGGAACTCCATCCGGGTCTCCAACATGGATGGCAGGGACCCAAGTACTTGAGCTGCCTTCCCAGGGTGTGGATTAGCAGGGAGCTGGATGGGCAGCCGAGTTGGGGCTCTGATCGATGGTGCTGGGATGCTGGCGTCCTAAGTGGGGTCTTCCCCTTTGCACCGTGTCTGCCCTGTGCATTGCTACTTTTTAACAGGTGCTGGGGTGGACGGCTGTTTGGCCCAGTGGTTGACTCGGCTTGGCAGCACCCCACATCGGAGAGCCTGGGTTGGAGCCCTGGCTCAGCGCCTGGTTCCAGCTTCCTGCTAATGTGCACCCTGGGATGGCTCAAGGACATGCGTCCCTGTCCCTGCCGCCCACGTGGGAGACCCAGAGTGAGCTGCTGCCTAGCTTTTGGGAAGTGAACCGGGCTATGAGGGCTCGCTGTCCCTTTGCCTCTTGGATATATATGAATGAATGAAGTGGTCAGGAAAAGTGATCCAGGCAGAGGAAACCCTGCCTGCCTGACCCCCGAGGCAGGTCTGCCCTCTGTGTATTGGAGATTCGCTCACGGCAAAAGAGGAGCTGAGCGCCCTGGCACCTGGCCGCCTCCGGCAGCCCCATGCCTTACGGGGGCCCTCGACTCCTCCGAGGTAAAACGCACACGTTGGACTTCACCTAAAATCACACAAGGCAGCCAAGCTGGCCAGTGAGCGCCGTGCCCTGGAGACTTCTGTTCCGCAGGGCCTCGCCTGGAGCAAGTCTCTGAACAGGATTCAAAAGCAAGGTTCTCTGAACCTCCAAGCTCCCGACCGTGAAATGGGGACAGAAGCCCCCCCTGTCTCCGTGCACGAGACGCGGCAAGAGCCTGGCGCAGAGCCTGGCACGCGGACAGCGCTCTGATGTCTAAAACATCTGGCTGAAGACCCGCACGCAGGACCTGTGAGGGAAGGAGGTGGGGGAGGGGAGGGGGGTCTGGCTGAGCTGGAAGGACAGGAGGAGGGGACTACACCCGGTGCAAATAGGGGCGCCCGCTGTGCGCTGGGGGCTGGCGGAAGCGGGCGGACGGAAACCCACCCCGGCGACCGCGACCGCGCCCCGGCGGCTCCCCAGGCTGAGGCCCCGCCTCGCCCGGAGGCTCCACCCCTCTCCAAGCCCCGCGGGCAGGATTTGCCCAGAACCCACTTCAAAGGGTCCCAGGAAGCAGGATCGAACCCCAGAGGAAGCGGCGCAGCCTCTAATCCAGCTCTGGGGGTGGGGAAACCCCGCAATTGTTGGGGGGGTTTCCTCTCAAGCCACCCCCGTCAAACTCTGGGAGCTCACAAGTAAGACCCTGCCACCCCACCTCAAACCCCTCAATTACGGGGTGGGAGGGTGGGAGGGGAGTGGAGCGGGGGTCGCCTGGCTCAGCCAAGCTCAGCCAAGCTTTTGTTTAAGCGAAGTTCACCCCAAAACCCCACCTGAAAAGCTGAACCTGGAGTCTCACTTTGCAGCTGTAGTTCAGGAATGGGTTCTTTTGAAAAAGACGGGTGTGTGTGCAGTTCACAGACATGTACTGAGCACCTACTGTATGCCATTGGGGGTGGCAAAATGGGGTACAACTGGGCCTCTGTGGTTCCAGGAGCTCTCTGCCTGCTGGGGAGGGAACTGTATGGGAAGGCGCCTTCAGAGGTGACAGTGATTGTAAAGATAGCAATGCTGAGATTCAGTGCACATTCGCCAGGTGCCCGACCTGTGCATTAGGCTACGCTCCCACTTAATCATTCCACAGCAGCCCTGAAGTGTGGAAACCATTATTATTATAATCTTGACCATTTATTTGATAAGTAGAGTTACAGTCAGAGAGAGGGAGAGGCAGAGAGAAAGATCTTCCATCCGCTGGGTCACTCGCCAAATGGCCTCAATGGCTGGAGCTGAGCCGACCTGAGGCCAGGAGCCAGGAGCTCCTTCCGGATCTCCCACGCGGGTGCAGGAGCCCAAGCACTTGGGCATCTTCCACTGCTTTCTCAGGCCATAGCATAGAGTTGGACTGGAAGAGGAGCAGCCAGGACTCGAATTGGCACCCATGTGGGATGCCTGTGCCAGGGGCAGAGGTTTAGCCTACCATGCCACAGTGCCGGCCCCTGAAAAACTATTCTTATCATGCCCATTTTATATATATGTGTATATATATATATATATATATATATTTTTTTTTTTTTTACAGGCAGAGTGGACAGTGAGAGAGAGAGACAGAGAGAAAGGTCTTCCTTTGCCGTTGGTTCACCCTCCAATGGCTGCCGCGGCCAGCGCGCTGCAGCCAGTGCACCGCGCTGATCCGATGGCAGGAGCCAGGTGCTAGGTGCTTTTTCCTGGTCTCCCATGGGGTGCAGGGCCCAAGCACTTGGGCCATCCTCCCTGCAGTCCCGGGCCACAGCAGAGGGCTGGCCTGGAAGAGGGGCAACCGGGACAGAATCCGGTGCCCCAACCGGGACTAGAACCCGGTGTGCCGGCGCTGCAAGGCAGAGGATTAGCCTGTTGAGCCACGGCGCCGGCCATATATGTATATATTTTAAGGATGTATTTATCTATTTAAAAAGTCGAGTTAGAGAGAGAGAGAGAGAGAGAGAGAGAGAGAGAGATCTTCCAACTGCTGGTTTACTCCCCAGATGGCCGCAATGGCCAAGGTTGAGCCAGGCTGAAGGTAGGAGCCAGGAGCTTCATCTGGGTCTCCCACATGGGTATCAGGGGCCCAAAGACTTGAACCATCTTGTGCTGTTCTCCCAGGCACACTGGCCTGGATCTGGATCACACCTGGAGAAGACGAACCGGTCCCCATACAGATGCTGGCAACAGAGGTAGCAGCTGTACCTGCTATGTCACAATGCTGTATCATGCCCATTTTACAGACCACACAGCTGAGGCAGCACAGTTGGTTTCATGGCAGAATCCAGGTCTGCTGGACCCACTGTTCATTCACTCATCCACTGAAACAGCCTTGGATGCACGCTGTAGGCCAGGTCCTCTCCTGCTCTTCAGGCTGTGTTCCTGGAAGGTCTGGAAGAATGAGTAGGAGTTGCCTGGATGGAAAGGAACCCCAGGGAGAGGGTACAGCTGGGACAGAGGCATGCAGGCATCAAAACATCTGTTGTATTCAGAAAAGAGCAGGCTCTGGGGTGGACTGGGTGAGTCACTTCTCCCTGAACCCCACTTTCTTCTTCTGAGAAAGTGGGGACGAGTTAGTTTTTCCTTCCAGAACTGTTGGAGGAGAGAATGCGTTCACACAGGTGCTGTGGACTGACACAGCGGGCCTTCAGGAAATGAGGCGAACCGAGGGAGCTGAGTGTGTCACCAGCAGACGTGTGCTTTTATCAAGTGACCCACGTGCGGGGCGCTGCTGTTGCTGGTGCCAGGAATGCAAAGGGCTGCCAGAGCCATCCCTGGCCTCGGGGAGCTTTCTAGTCTCACTGGGGAGACAGTGCAGAGGTTGTGAAGGCAAGAGAGTTCAGCGGGCTGCAGGCAGGGTTCGGGGGGCATAAAGTGCACGGGCACTGTGAACTCAGGAGAGGGAAGAAGCAGCCATGAGGCTGGCCTTAAAGATCCCAGTGGCATTCTCTCTGGTGAGACACACACACACACACACACACACACACACAATGATCAGTTTTCCCTCCACTGGTTCTCTCCCCAAATGGCCGCAATAGCGACGTGGGTACAGGGGCCAAAGCACTTGGACCATCCTCCGCTCTTTCCCAGGCGCATCAGCAGGGAACTGGATCTGAAGTGGAGCAGCCGGGACTCAGATCAGCACCCATAGGGGATGCCAGTGCTGCAGGCAGCGGCTTTACCTGCTACACCGCGGCGCCGGCCCTGGGCACGTCATTCCAGACGTGGATTTGCCCTCTAAGGTCTGTGGAATTCAGAGACAGGAGACAAGAGAGGGATCCGGGAGGGTGTGAGCTGGATCCGCCTCCTGAGCTGGCATCCCAGCTCCAGCCCTTCAGGCAAGCTGTTTCCTCTGCGAGATGGGGACAGAAACAGTGCCCGCTCTGTGGGGACATAGTGGGAACCAAGCGAGGCAGCCAGGTGGAGTGACTGGAGCCCGGCTGCTCTGTAGCGAGCGCTAAGTATCGGCTGCTGCTGTTTTCTCTGGTGCTCTCGGCCAAAGACAGGCACAGAGCGAAGGTGGGCGGGTGAAACCGTGGCTTCCACAGTCATGTACGCCCTCAGTCGGGCCCAGCCGAGGTGGGCGCCCGCACAGGCTGGTAGGCTGCAGGCAGGATTCATAAGTGAGCAGCCACACTCGGGCTCCACCTGCCTGGGCTGGGAACCCTGCCTGCTGCCATGGCACTGAGGCCCTAGGGGCTGTTTGCGGCCCGTAGGGAGTAATTCCATACCCACTAGGATTGATGATGTCGCAATGAGCGCCACGTTTCCCGGTCGCTGTATGAGACTCACCAAAGGACTTTCCGCATCCAGTCACCCAGAGAGGGAGACTCTGAGCTGGAACAGGAAGACAGGTGGGTGACTAAGGCTCAGCACACTGCCCCCACCTGCACCCGCGTGCCACCTCCCATCCCACCCTGCCCACAGGCCTCTGCCTGCGTCACACGCTGTGGCGAGGAGCCTGCACTGTGCTCCGTGCCCATCCCCAGCCGAGGCACACACCTCCAGGCCCGCATCCACAGTCAGTGCCTGCTGCACCTGGGCAGGTGTGTCGGAACATACGTGTGTGAGCCACCCAAAGCACAGAGGCTCGCAGGGGGCCCAGGGATTGCCAACATGGCACACGTTCTTTGTACTCGTTCACTCACTGGGCCAAGGTTTGCTCAATGGCTCCTGTGTGCCAGGCAGAGTTTTCCGTGGACAAATGTCCCTACTTTCTGTCTTCTGCTATCTTCACACTCCCACAGACAGAGCCTGCAAATGGCACGCAACACGCATGTACGAATGGGATCTTACAAGTAACTCACACGAAATCTTACACCACACGGCGTCTCTAGCGCGCTGCAACCAATGCATCACGCAAAACACATAGCCATGCCGTGTGTCACACATGCACACGCACACACAGTCATGGACACACCCCAGTGCCCCTCCACGCAGTCATGTGCACACCACATGCTCCTCCTCTTGCAGATGCAACTTCCCCTGTGGGACCGCATGGAATGGTAATAACAGCCGAGCCCTAACCAGCCATTTCTGTAGTCCCAGCCTGTGTGGTTTGCATCCATGACCTTATTTGATCTTCACGGTGACTCTCCCAAGTCTTTTTATTTTTTTTTTTTAAGATTTACTTTCTTTATTTGAAAGGTAGAGTTACAGAGACGGAGACACAGAGATCTTCCATCTGCTGGTTCACTCTCCAAATGGCCGCAATGGCTAGTGCTAGACCAAGCTGAAACCAGAAACCAGGAACTCCATCCTGGTCTCCCGCGTGGGTGGCAAAGGGCCCAAGCACTTGGGCCATCCTCCGCTGTTTTTCCAGGAGCATTAGCAGGGAGCTGGATCGCAAGTGGAGCAGCCGGGACTCGAGTTGGCGCTCCTAGGGGATGCCAGTGTCGCAGGTGGTGACCTAACCCACTGCACCACAATGCCAGCTTCGGTTTTTACATCTTCCCAGTGAGCAGACTGAGGATCCGAGAAGCAAAATGACTCCAAAAACTCGTCGGCTGACCTCACGGCGAAGTACCCACACTCACACACAGTCCTCTCCCATCCACACGGGCTCATACATACATATATCACACACACACACACTGACACAAACAATGCTGTCACACGTGCACTCAGATGCACGCTCTCTCCTGATCACACACACACCTCATGCACACACTACCTCATGCACACGTCTCACACACACATGCCTCATGCACACGCCACACACACACGCCTCATGCACGCACTACCTCATGCACACGTGTCACACACACGCCTCATGCACACACTACCTCATGCACATGCCACACACACACGCCTCATGCACACACTACCTCATGCACACATCTCACACACACATGCCTCATGCGCACACTACCTCATGCACATGCCACACACACACGCCTCATGCACGCACTACCTCATGCACACGTCTCACACACACATGTGCCTCATGCACACACTACCTCATGCACACGTCTCACACACACATGTGCCTCATGCACACACTACCTCATGCACACGTCTCACACACACGCCTCATGCACGCACTACCTCATGCACATGTCTCACACACACGCGCGCCTCATGCACACACTACCTCATGCACACATCTCACACACACATGTGCCTCATGCACACACTACCTCATGCACACGTCTCACACACACACGCCTCATGCACACACTACCTCATGCACACACACATGCCTCATGCATGCACTACCTCATGCACACGTCTCACACACACGCCTCATGCACACACTACCTCATGCACACGTCTCACACACACACGCCTCATGCACACACTACCTCATGCACACACACATGCCTCATGCATGCACTACCTCATGCACACGTCTCACACACACGCCTCATGCACACACTACCTCATGCACACGTCTCACACACACATGCCTCATACACGCACTACCTCATGCACACACACATGCCTCATGCATGCACTACCTCATGCACACGTCTCACACACGCGCGCCTCATGCACGCACAACCTCCCACACACCAGCATCCTTTCTCATGGACACCGGCATGCTCACACACTCCCATCCTCCTGATCAAAGCCTTTCATTAACCCCAACACCTGTAATTAATCCTTCCTCTCCCCCTCAGGGAGATGTCTGGACCCGCTTCCCAAGGGCAGGCGCCAAGGCCAAGACGTCCACAGCTGGCAGGGAGGACCCCGGACCCCGGCAGTCCAGCGCGGCTGCGGGCTGAGCAGGTCCTGGGAGTGGCGAGGAGGACGGGGCCGTGGGACAGGGGTGGGCAGAGCGGGGCAGGGGGCTGCACAGCAGACCAGGAGCCGCAGCTGCTGCTCGCTCACCAGCCAAATGGTGATTGGGCAACAGGCAGCCGTGGGTGGCCGGGCAGGCCCGTGAGAGGACATTTCCCGTTTGTTTCACCGACACCGGCCGCTTCCGTCAGGACGAGCTCCTGTCTGAGGACGCTCTGGGGGGAGGCCCCTTGAAGGGGCAAGGTGTCCTCCAGAGCATCCAAATATGCCAACTGGGGCTGCCCTGCCAGGCGTAGGGACGGGGCCTCTGCACGGCGGCCCCCCGCGTGTCCTGCCCAGTGGGGAGCAGTGATTAAAATAGAGACCACTGAGCTTCAAGTCCTGCCCCTACCACCTGGGAGTTGTGCAGCCTTTGGCCATATTGTATACACGTCTGGAGCCTCAGCAGTCTTTTCTGTAAAATGGGAACACTGCTCCTTGTCCCCCAGGTGACGCCGTGCCCGTCTGACCCTCTAGGGACTCAGAGGCCTTCTCCTTGACTCAAGGGTTGGCCGCACCCCTCGGAAGCCCCAGGAAAGGAGATGTCTGGGTCTGGGTCTCCCCCCCCCACCCCGGCTCCTCCCCTAGGCCTGTTACTAAGGAGCCCCTAACCCATTGCAGCCCAGGCCTCAGATCAAGATTGAGTCCAGGCTAGGGCAAAGGGCAAAGGCTCAGAGTGGTTAGCCCACTGGCCCATGCAAGGGCAGCTCCACCTAGGGCCTTCCCTGCTCAAAGACCCCCAAGAGTAGCCTTTGGGGGCGCCGGTGCTTTGAGGCGCTCAAACTCGGGAGCGCCTGGGGGCGCCAGGGGGTCCAGGGGGCCCTCCGCAGCCCCCTACCCCCGACAGCCCCTCCCGCTCCGCCCAGTGCCCAGCCCGGCCCCTTTAAAGACATTCCTGAGGGCGTGGTTTCGGTGACGTCGGCGCGGGGCATGAATGAACAGGAGCGGGTTCTCACCCAACTTCCATTAAGGACTCGGTGCAGGAGGGGCGGGGGTTGCTCGCTGGCAGGCGGGCGGGAGTCGGACACCAAGGCCGGCGTGCGGGCGTGCGGAGTCGGGCACCAGGATCGCGCTGAGAGCCAGCAGGGCGGCATGGAACGCCGGGGAGCCCGCGCCTACCTCGCGCTGCTTTGGGGCTGCGCTCTGGCCGCGACGGCGGCGGCGGCGCAGGGCAAGGAAGGTGAGTTCGCTCGGCGGCCGCCCAGCCAGACCCGGGCCAGCCGCGGGACCCCGGGACCTTAGGACCCCCGCGCCTCCCGGAGCCTCGCGCTCTTGGGCGCACTCAACTTTGGATCCGACCTGGTGCCGCCCAGTGTCCGCGCGCTGGGACCGGGAGGGCGCGCGGGCTGCTCCCGGGATGACTGCGGGACCCCCAAGCGGGGTTACAGGGACTCCGGGGACTAAAGGGTTTTGGATCCGGCGCGCGGGGCTCGGAGGCCGCGGGGAAGGGGACGCGGCGCCAGCCACGCGGTTGCAGCCCTGGCGGCGACTTCTGGAACGCGCCCCGACGAGGGGCGCGGGGGTCTCTCGGAGGAGGGGGTGTCCGGGTGCACTTTTCGCGGGTTCAGCTTCTCAGTGGCCAGAACTCACTAACTCACTTGCCGCGATTTTGCCGGGAAGGCATTTCTTGGCAGGCCCTGCGTTTTGGGGACGGGGCTCCCCGCAGGAACTCCTGTACCCCGAGATTCTCTCCCACGCCCCGCTTTGCCTCCAACCCCGAGGGAAGAGCAGGGGTCAGGCTCCGGCCCATCTCCTTCCTGGGGACAGTCTAGGGGCCGCGAGTGTGGACAGGAAGTCCCCAGGTCGAGCCTTCTGAGCAAGGGGTGACTCAGGGCGAGGAAATGCGGCAGGTGGGGGCGCGGCCTCCCTAGGTGTGGAGCCGTCACCTCGGGGCCACCAGGGAGCCGGGGCACCCTGGGGCGGGGCCCTGGCACCCCCCCCCCTGCACTGGGTAAGGGGCCCGGCAGACTTTGCCCAGGGCGGGGCGCTTGTGTGAGCCGGTGTCGTGCCCCGCTGGGGTCGCAGAGAGGATGGGGGCTTCAGCCCTTAGGAGGACCTTCCCGTCCACTCGTGGACGCTGGCTTCGGGCCTCAACGATGGGAGCCAGTTTCCCCACCTCTGGGGAGGGGGGGCACCGAGCGGCTTCCGCGGGCTCCACCGGGGGAAGCCGAGGAAACCCTGGGCGGTGTGAGGTTCCTTCCAGCCTTGCCTCCCAAACTGGGGCTGGCGGTTTTGCTGCTATTCCCGTTGGGAGGAAGAGGCGGGAGCCAGAGCCCCTGGTCCCGGCTGGGAGCTCTGGTTGCCAGCTCTGCTTGCCGGAGTGTGTGGCAGGGATTTTGCGACCCCCCCTCCACGCCCACCGTTTGGCCCTCCCCCTTGCTGGGACTGTGGTTGGAGAGAAGGGAGAGACAGCTGGAATCCCAGGGGCCTTTCTCCTGGGCTGCCTATGGCAGGCGGGGGATTAGGCCAGGCCGCCAGCCAGGAAGGAGGCTTCCGACCTTGGGCGTCTCTCCCTACCAGCTCAGGTCGCTAGCCCAGTGCCCCCAGTCCCTGTGGGATGAAAGATGGAAGGGGTACCCGGTCTCTTGGGGAGGGTGGGTGTTTTAGCTTAGGCTCCAGGAGGCCCCGTGAACCAGTCCCCAGGGATGTGTGCCTCCCAGGGGTGAGGTGGCCGGGGCAGCCCAGCTGGCAGCTGTTGGCTTCAGTTCTTGGGGACTCTGGCTGGGTGTGACGGATCTGCTCTGGGCTGCCCCCCCCCAACTTCTCCTTTCTGCCACCCCAGGACCCCAGCTGCACTCAGCAACCCAGGTGGAGTCCGTTCATCCTCAACACCCCCAAATTTTCCTCCTTTTACCAATGTGGAACTTGGGACCCCCGAGCCCTCATTAGCCAGGGCCCTCTGCAGAGAGGGTCAAACAGAGTGTAAGGGGCATTGGCTTGCGACTGGTTTCAGGGTGCGTTTTCCTAGGCTGTGATTACAAAGGGGCAGGGGCCCAGGGTGGCAGGGGCTGCTGACCTGGGTGCTGCAATGGGAACAGGGCTGGGGGTGACCAGGAGGCCTGGGAAGCCCCGTTTGCCCTCTGTCCCCTGCCCTCTGTCCCCTTACCCTTTTAATCCATTTCTTTCCCAGAGTCCCCTGCCTGCCCACTTTCTGTAGGTATTCCCTGGCCTTGGGCAGTGGCAGCAGGGGTGGGTGGTAGCTCTCCGTTTATGCGAACAGCTGGGAAGCCCTGTGGACCCACAAGGCTGGTGTCTGTGGTGACTTCAGGCCGAGAGGGAGGGGTGGCAAGGTGAGGGGCACAGGGCTCCTGGCCAGGCCTCTCTCAACAAAGCCAGGGGGCGGTGGGGTCCCCAGCTCCCAGGGACGTCAGGGCCTCTGCGTGTGGAAGGGCCGCAGGAGAGAGCTGCGCCCATGCCAGGGCCGGGGTCAGGGCGGAGGACCTGGGCCGGGCGCCTCCTGTTCTGGTGGCTGGGTCTAGGGAATTTCCTGGGGCGGGGGCTGGGGCTGGAAGCCCCTGGGGGAGGCTCCTTCCTGTGTGAAGGCCTCTTTTCTTCTCAGGTGGAGCCTGGGATCCTGCTGGAGGGGAGGGGAAGGGAGGGGAGGGGAGGAGGGGAGGGGAGGGGAGGGCTGGGGTACCCTGCGAGCCAGCTTAACCCTTCAGCGCCTGGGTGCCCCACACCCTCCCTACAGAGGCAGCGTCTGCCCGCCCCTGCAGTGGGTGTGACAGCAGCACCCGGGTCGCCCTCCTGCCCCCCTCGCCGGAGGCAGGAACCCCCAGATTCCTTCCTGTGTAGCTGGAACATTCCATTTGCTAGTGGGGTTACAGAGTTTTCCAAGCCCCAGCCCTGGGCATGTCTGAACAAATCCCTGCCCCTGCCCACCTCACCGGTCACCCTGCGGGTCCCCACAGCCTGTGCCGTGGGGCCGGTGCCACATCGGATTTCCTCTTCCCTGTCTGGGCTGCCGGGCCCTTCCTAGAGACACTTGGCCCAGGTTAGCTGGGGGTGGGGGTGGGGGTGGGGGAGGCAGTGCTCACTCCCAGGCCTGGGGGCTTCAGCCCAGGGAAGGGAGAGCAGTCTACCATGGGGGCCTCCTACCCTCACCAGCATCTCAGGCCAGCCCTGCTCTTGCCCCACTCCTGCTCAACTGGAGCCCCACACTAGGCGTCCTGGCCCTGGGGCCCAAGGGCAGACATGGATTGGCTGGTCTTTCCTTCTTCCTCAGGGCTCTGCCTTCTGAACCTGGGAACCTTGCCTAAGTTCCGTGCCTCAGTTTCTCCCATTCTCTTGCCCTCCGGGGCGGGGGTGGGTTGTGCTTATCAGCAGCTCCCTGGCCTTTCCTTAGACACGGTCGGGCAGCTATGCCAAGGGCCCCACTGCTGCTGCTGGGCTGGTCATAGAACTGAGAGTGGGCAGGCGCCGTGGCTCTCTTGGTTAATCCTCTGCCTGCGGCGCCGGCATCCCATATGGGCGCTAGATTCTAGTCCCGGTTGCCCTTCTTCCAGTCCAGCTCTCTGCTGTGGCCCGGGAGTGCAGTGGAGGATGGCCCAGGTGCTTGGGCCCCTGCACCCGCATGGGAGACCAGGAGGAAGCACCTGGCTCCTGGCTTCGGATTGGCGCAGCGCTGGCCGTAGGGAGTGAACCAACGGAAGGAAGACCTTTCTCTCTGTCTCTCTAACTCTGCCTGTCAAAAAAAAAAAAAAAAAGAACTGAAAAAAGAACTAGAGTGGACTGGCGGGAGGGGCCTGGAGGCAGGGCCACCAGGGAAGCCCCTGGCAGTGGGTCCCCTGCCTGCTGCAGACGCCTCTTGGGCACAGGGTGGCTCTGGCACCTGGTCTCTGCAGGCCTGGAAATTCCCTACTGAGATTTCCATCTCTGTGCCCGACACCCCTGGGAGCGACTTTCCCAGAGAGGCTCTCGCCAGCTGTGTGTACCTGCGGCCCCTCCTCGCTGGTCCAGGGCTTTATCCTGGCCGCTCTGTGGCTTCTGTGGCGGGAAGTTTGGTTTCCAGGCATCCTGCTCCTCCCCGAGCTGTTTGCACCTGTTAACAGGGCTCTCTTCCTGCAGGGCGTGAGACGCATGTACATACATGTGCATGTGTGTGCTCTGTGGCCTGGGTGGGGTTGGGGTGTTTTAAGCGGGGGCATATGGTGGAAGCAGAGACCGACGTCTCCAACACCCACCTGTGTGTGAAGTGCTCCTGGGGATGGTGTTTAAGGAGGTGTCATTCAATCCCCCTGCCAGCCCCAGCCCCAGCCTGGCCCCGGCCCGGCCCAGCTGCTGTTCTGCTAGGCCGTGGCCCTGTCCTGCTCTTCCCAGCTGGAGGCTGAGCAGGGGCGGGGCAGGGCTGGAGCCCGGCCTGGGAGAGCCAGCCTCCTGCACAGCCTCCACTGGGCTGGGCCCCGTGGCTTCTCCAGACAAGGCCTCTCGGGGGGCTCCTAGGGGGACCCTCACCCTTCCTGCCGGGGTCTTTCTCCTGGGGATGCCCCCACACTCACCCGGCCCCTCCCATCTCTTGCAGTTGTTCTGTTGGACTTTGCGGCAGCCAAGGGGGAGCTGGGCTGGCTCACGCACCCGTACGGTAAAGGGGTAAGTCAGCCCTGGGGGCCGGGCAGGGTGCGGGGCTGCGGGCCCCTGTGCGGGTGCGGAAACTGGGCCTGGCTGTGCTTGGAAGGCAGGGTTAGGGTTAGGGTTAGGGTTAGGGTTAGGGTTAGGGTTAGGGTTAGGTTAGGGTTAGGTTAGGGAAGGTGCAAGGAACTGGGCAGATGTCTGGACCCCAGGTGCCCCCAAAGGGTTCACAGGCCTGGGGAGTCTTCCTCCCTCCACCTCTCGGAGGGGCGGGGCTAAAGGCTGCTGTGTCCTGGAAGTCTCAGCTCAGGTGAGAGGTGAAGGGAAGACAGGAACTGTGGCTCCCAGTTCCGCACAGCTCCCAGGGAAACCAGAGTGAGTTCCTGCCCCCCCACTTCTCCCGCCCCCCAGCCTCCCTGTGTTGTGCTGCCCTGACGTGACCAGAGCTGGAGGGCTGGAGCTGCGTTCTTACCCCCAGCTTTGCCTTGACTGCTGTGTGATTCTGAAGGTGTGGCTGCTGCCTGCCTCAGTTTCCCCCTGTGTACAGTGGGCCCTCACTCTGCCCTGGGGCCCTGAGCCAGGGACAGGGTTGTCTCTGGGGGGCTGCTGGCCGGGTGTGCCTGAATGGGGAGCCTGTCCCCGGCCACCCTAGTCCAGGGAGCCGGAGTGCAGCTCTGAGCCGATTTCTAAAAACCCCCAGCCGTGAGGGGCGCAGACCACCTAATCCAAGCACGCCTTGGCTCAGAGTGGGAAGTGGAGACCTCGGGTGTGCAGGGCCTTGGGCCAGTGCCACACTGTGTAGCCCGGGCCTTTTCTTGTCTCCTCTGCTTTCATTCATTCATTCACTCACTCATTCATTCAACAAAGACTTCCCTGAACACCTGCCCTGCCCCGGTAGGCCCTAGGGATACGGAGATGACTCGGATGTGGTCCCTGTCCCGAAGAGCTCAGGGTCCAGCGTGAGAGCCAGATGTGGTGCCCACGGGCTAGGTGCTGTGATAAAGGGGACGTGCAGGCGAGGAGCTGGGGGGGGGGCACTTGGCCCAGTCTGGGAAGTCTTCCTGGAGGAGGCTGAGCTGGGTTCTGAGAGGGAGGAGCGTGCACTGGTTGTTGCAGTCTAAGTGGTGGCAGATCAGCCACTGCCTTTGGTTTAACCCCTTGCCCTGCCCCCCTCCCCGAGGTGCTGTGAGAACTAACAGCAGTGACAACAGTAATTCTGCCTTGTGTGACTGTCCCTGGTGCTCTCTGTAGATAGTGTGTCATGTTCCCCCATGGCAGATGTGTGCAAGGGGACATTGGGCTCAGAGCTTACGTGACCCTCTACGTGGAGCCCCGGATGCTACACCAGGCTCCTAGTCTGCTATGGAGGCTCCGTGCCCACCCTTTGGGGCCACCAAGACCAGAGCTCAGATCCCAGTCCAACCGTTTCCAGAAGCCCGTCTCCAGGCCTCAGTTTCCCTTCCTGTAGAATGGGCAGGGCAGGAGCTGTTCAGTGTCTTCTTGAGGCCCAGCTTGGCCAGTGCCGGGCACCTTACCCACACTAGGCTGTCTCTCTGCACACAGTGGGACCTGATGCAAAACATCATGAACGACATGCCCATCTACATGTACTCCGTGTGCAACGTGGTGGCCGGCGACCAGGACAACTGGCTGCGTACCAACTGGGTGTACCGGGGCGAGGCCGAGCGCATCTTCATTGAGCTCAAGTTCACGGTGCGTGACTGCAACAGCTTCCCCGGCGGCGCCAGCTCCTGCAAGGAGACCTTCAACCTCTACTACGCCGAGTCGGATGTGGACTATGGCACCAACTTCCAGAAGCGCCAGTTCACCAAGATCGACACCATCGCGCCCGACGAGATCACCGTCAGCAGCGACTTCGAGGCGCGCAACGTGAAGCTGAACGTGGAGGAGCGCTCCGTGGGGCCGCTCAGCCGCAAGGGCTTCTACTTGGCCTTCCAGGACATCGGCGCCTGCGTGGCGCTGCTCTCCGTCCGCGTCTACTACAAGAAGTGCCCCGAGCTGCTGCAGGGCCTGGCCCACTTCCCCGAGACCATCGCCGGCTCTGATGCACCCTCCCTGGCCACCGTGGCCGGCACCTGCGTGGACCATGCCGTGGTGCCCCCGGGTGGTGAAGAGCCCCGGATGCACTGTGCCGTGGACGGCGAGTGGCTGGTGCCCATCGGGCAGTGCTTGTGCCAGGCAGGCTACGAGAAAGTGGAGGACGCCTGCCAGGGTGAGTGACGGCTCGGGGTGGCAGGGCGAGAGTGCTGGGGGCGGGGAGACTGCCTGCCTGGGTGCCAGTGTCTCAGCTCTGGGGCCCTGGGACCTGGGTAAGCTGGTCCCTGCTCTGACACGTCGTGGGTCCGACGGTGGCCTTCTTTACGAGTGGGTTCAGTCATTAGATGAGCAGGAACGAGTTGAGAAACAGGATGGAATGCAGATTATGAGCGAAGCCTCTGGTACAAGAGTGCTTTGTGTTCAGTCGCGGCGGTGCGTTTCGCTGGGTGATGTCAGGCTCTGCTTCTCTGTGGGCCAGCCTTGCCTCATCCGCACGGTGGAGACGATCGCGGGCCCAGCTCCGAGGGCGGCTGTGATAATCAAATGATTTCATGTTCATAAAGTGCTGAGGTCATCGCGTGACACATCCGGGCTCTCAGGGAGGCTGTTACTTTTGATTCATCCCGCAAGTATTCCCTGAATTCTTTGCTGCGCTCCGGCCCCGCGAACCTAGAGTTTCGTCCCAGGAGCTAGTTCCTTACTGTGTGACCTTGCACAAGTCGCTTGACCTCTCTGGCTCTCAGCGTCCCCTCTCGTCCTTGGAGAGTGACTGCATTGGCCCCAGGGTTTGCATCCCCTGGCTGCACACCTGGCCTGCTTTCCAAGCTGGGCTGTGTCGAGGGAGGGAGGGGTGGATCGAGGCCTGGGGTTCGCCTGGTCCCACACGGGGACCAAAGGCCCAGATTCTCCATTGGTGAGCAGCCTGGCCCAGGAAAGAGGCGGGTGGAGGGACCGTCTCTGGAACGGGGCCTGTGACAGCGAATCTCCCCGCAGTGAATCTCCCCACAGCGGGCAGCTCTCCTGGAAAGGGCTGTGGGTGGGGCGGCTGTGGAATGCGCGCCAGCTCATCCCTTTCTCTGGGAGCTGCTTTGCTGAGATAAGCAGGCTGTTGAGAAATTGGGGGGTTTAGCCCTTGAGGTTGCACATACCTGCTGGGTGGGAAGTGCTTCCTCCTCTCTGGCCGTGGGTTCACTGGGACTAAAATGGGAACATTCCGGGACAGCAGCAGGCTGTGTACGCTGGGACTTCAGCCCTGAGCCTGCAACCCAGGAAGGGGGTGGATGCGCGGGGGACCCGAGATGGATCCTGGTTGCTTCTCAGAGCAAATCCTCAGGGCCTTGCTTAACACAATCCATAAACCCCTGAGTCTCTCTCTCTCCCATGAGCCTGTGGGGTAGCTCTGCCCGGCCCCTTGCTGTCCTTGCCTTGTCCTCCCAGCTCCCCTCCGTGGAGTGAGCCCCTGCCCCAGGCAGCCCTGCTTTAGTGACCTTGGACCACACTGGCTTCCAGAAGACAATGGCTGTGGGGTAGGGGGGCAGCCCGGTTGGCCCGCAGGCTCCTCCCACATGACATCCTCGCCCAGGAATGCGGGGGTGGGGAGTGAGGGGCAGCTGAAAACTTTCCACAGGCTGGGGATTCAGGTCCTGCGGAGATAAGTGGATGGGTGATGGGAGGGTCTCTCCAGGAAGGGGCTGCCAGCCCGCCTCTGGGGGTGGGGGTCACGGGTCTGGCCAGCCTTGTTTGTGAAGAGCAGAGCGGGGTGGGGGGCCCTGGCTGGGAGGACGCCCTTCCAAGAGTGGGATCTCTCGCTTCGCCGTGGGAACCTCTCAGCTGCACCAGCTCTTGCCCTGGCTTTTTGTCCCTGGGATCTCCCCACTGAAATTCCCTGTCGCGTGGCCCAGCCTGGCTGCTCTTTCTGCTTCCAGACGCGGCTAACAGCCCTGACTTCAGTGCAGGCTGTGGCGTATTTCCAGTGCATTGTCAAACGTCGCTGTTATTCACCCATTGGGCAGATGGGGAAACTGAGGCTCGGAGTTGAAGGCAGATAGCTACCATGTGGCTGCATCAGGATTTGAATCCAGGCAGCCCGCCGATGCCCCGGCTGCAGGCCGGGTCAGGAAGAGGGGAGGGAAGTGACCAGTTCCTGTGGAATCCCTGACTCAGCTCCGGGCAGCCCAGGGAGGACAGGTCCCCATGCGGTGGGCTGGAGGCTCCCTCGGGGGCCACATGAGGGCGCACAAGGTGTCCCTGCCTGCTCCTTCCCAGTCTGGGAGCCAGCTTCTTCCCTGGGGTCTCTGCGGACCACCCCAGGTTGCCCTGCTCCAGGGGCCAGGTTATCCCCAGAGTTCGTCCGTTTTGTCCCAGGGTTCTTTCCCAGGGAGCACCAGGAGCTTAGAGTTCAGGGCGGTGGAAGGGGAGCATGCCGGCACCCAGGTGCTGTGTGTGGACAGGTGGGCACCCTGCCCAGGAGCGCGCCCGGGAGCTATGTCAGGAATGAGCCAGCTCCCTGCAGCCTCGCCTCCCCCTCCCGGGGACAGTGGAGTCGCCCAGGCTGACCGTTGTCCCCTGGGGCTGCTTTGTCTCCCTGTTCATCTCGGCTTCCTGTGCTGGCATTGGCAGCCGAGCTGGCGGGGCCCGGCTGGCGCCTCGGCCCAGGTGAGCAGGTGGCCAGCGGCCTTGGCCAGAGGCTCAGCCCAGCAGCTGGGAGCCAGAGCCATGGGGGGGCTGGAGTGCCCTTCCGGGAGGCCACTGCTCCCTCCAGGGTCTCGCTGTCCAGGCACCATGCTAAACATTTCACAAGTAAGGTTTCCTTCAGGCCTCACACACAACCCAGAGAGGGCGAGGACTTTATCCCCATTTCACAGATGAAGAAACCGAGGCAAGGGACCAAAAGCACCGGGGCCTGGCCACTGCCCTCATTCACCCCTGCTGTGTGTCCTTTCACTCACAAGCTGTGTGACCTTGACCTGTCTCCTCGGGCCCCATTCAGCCGAGGACCCTGCCAGTCTGGGGATCAGGGTGCACCTGCTGTGACTCTGCACAGGCCCTCTGAGGCCCCTGAGTCACCATGCGTGGTGAGGAGGGGTCCCCGGGGTGGGCGTCCCCAGTGGCTGAAGGGGAGGCTCCCCAGGACCGGGGGTGTGGCTCTGACAGGACATAGCAGGACTCCAGGCTGGGGGCTCTGTGGGCTCGTCCCCCTCCTGGGAAAGCCCCTGGCCTACAAGGGTGGGACTGTGGTGGCGCCTCCCCACCCCAGCTAGTGGCTGTGACCCCTGGCCCTGTCGCCTGGCCCTCCGCTCACACCAGGCGGGGCCCCAGCCGCTCCCTGCCTCCAGGAGGTAAGTGGGTCCCCAGAACGGAAGGAAGGAGGCAGGGAAAGCAAACAGGAGATAAAAGGCTGGTGGAGGGAGGGAGGAGGCGGCTGCCCCAGCCAGTGCTTATCTCGGCTTGGCTGAGGAATGTGCCACAGATAATTCCCCAGGGTGTGTGCGAGGGACAGGCTGCCGGGCCGCGGGCTCGCTGGTGCCTGGGCTCGCTGGCTGGCGGGGGCTCACTGGCCGGGGCTTGCTGGCCAGGACTCGCTGCCCCCCTTCTGCAGGGCCTGCTAGGGGGCGAGAAGCCACAGGGTCTGCAGTGACCAGGTGCCCCATTTGCTGGGTGAGTAACTTCCAGGTCACCGCTCGCCACTGCAGAACAGGGCACAGAGACAAAGTCCAGGTCTTGGCGCCTGTGAGCCCGGGCTGGGCCTGGCTTGGGAGGTGACCGGCCCCAGCGAATTGCCACCGCGACCTCTTGACCCCACCACCTTGCCGCCACCACCAGCCTGGGAGGTGGCTGGGCCTGGGCGATGTGCGTCATGAAGAGGGTGCCTGTCCCCGAGTCACCCCACTCTGCTGCCAGAGGGATGGGCATCGGGAACTGGAAAAACTGGGGTGCAGCTGTAGGTGCAGCCGCCGTGCCCCAGTTCCCCTGCGTGGAGTGGCCTGGGGCCCTCCCAGGGAGCCAGGGCCAGAGACGCGCCCCACGGGTTGTCACAGGTGTGCCACCAGCCGGCTCCTGCCAGGCAAGTGGGCGTTCAGGTGTGCGGTCTCCACCGGGTCCCCCAGGGGCTACAACGCTGCTCACTTCTGTGGCTGTAATGCATGCAAGTGTCCAAGTGCTTCAGCCACTCATTCATTCATTCACTCATTCATTCGTTCATCTGTCCACCCACCCATTCATGAGGATTAGCTGAGCGTGTGCTTTGTGCCAGGCTGAACCAGGCTGATACAGACTTCGGTACGTCAGTGTCCGTCCTGCCGCTAGACTTACAAAGAATCCTCGAAAGTGCAGAAATGACCTCCAACAGCGCGACATCCAGCCGACACAGTGTTTCTGATCTTCCTGTCTGACCCAGCATCCAGCACGGTGCTAGACATGTGGGCAGGGCTCATTTCTGTTTGGTAAACAGAAGATTGAGTGACAGCTGCCCTGATGGGGCTCAAGGGGGCCAGGAATTGGGCCATCTAGGAGGGCTATGTAGAGGGGCTCACGCTGGGTCTTGAAGGATGCATAGGAGTTTGCCGGGTGGCTAAGGGTCAGTGGGTCTTTGGTGGGTGTGGCTGTGTCTGAGCGCATGAAACCCTGTCCAGAACTTCAGGAAATCCGATCCAGTGCCAGGAAGGTCAGGAAGATGGAGGGGCTTGCTGGTAGCCCACTCCCCAGCTCTGGGGCCCCCCAAGCACTGGCACCCCCCCCCTTGGTGGTGGTGGTGGGGCCTGGGACAGCTCTGGCAGCTCTGTGGGAGGAGGGGCCCTGCCGCCTCGTCAGGCGAGCACATGCCCCGTTACCGCTGTATTATCTGGCACATCCGCTGCGGAAATCTCTCCAAATTCCCTCTTTCCTGCCGGCAGCGGGCGGGCCACCCCCGGGCTCCGGGGCCGGAGAATGGAGCCCATCTCTTCCCCCACTTCCTCCTCTTGGCACAGGACTGGAGGGCTCGGGAGCTGCAGTGGAGCACTGGGGGCTTTGTGGGTGCCTGAAGCCCTTTTTTGGGGGAACCCAGCCTGGGCTGTGGGGGTTGCAGCCCCCTCTGCCCCAGCCTGACAGATTGTGGTCCTGGGCTGCCAGGACCACTGGGGGCCAGCACTGAGCTGGGCACAGCCCCCTCTTGGGCACTCAGCCCCACGTTAACGTGATGTGGCTTTGTGGGGTCCGGGGGGAGGAGGCAGCTCTTTTTGTATCAAAGCAGGTACATGCAGGAAGGGTGTGTGGATTTCTCCAGTCCTAGGGAGCCTTGGAAGATGCTTGGGTCCTGAAGACCCCCTAGGTAGCCCCAGCAGGCCCGGTTAGAGATCGTGTCCAGGGTGCACCGGCCCCCGCCCCTGGCTACGCCTGGGCCAGGGTGCAGGCTTGTTTGAGGGGGTCGATTTCTCGCCACTCCAGATTGAGCTGTTGCTAAGAACAGAAGTGCGAGGCGAGAGGGCCTCTGACGTGGGCGCCCTCGGCCTGCTTTCTGGTTTGGTCTTAGCAGCTCGGACACCTGGCTCGGGTCACTTTGCCTCTCTGAGCTTGGCGGGCGTGAATGCGGGGGGCGCCCCTGTGCGACACGTGTGTTGTGCGGACTGAATGAGTGCACGGGAGGTGCTTGGTCAGTGCTCTCGCTCTCCTGGGCTCCAGACTCTGCTCAGAGCAGGATCCCGGTCCTGGGCCTCCTTTGTCCCCTGGTGTGGCCCTGCCCAAGCCCCTCCCCATGGCATATGCCCAAGCTCCCCTGGGGCCTCTGCAGGGGGGTCTGCTAAGGAGCACAGGCAGGGGGATGGCAGAGGCTGTTTGCACAGTCTCTGGGTGAGAGTGGGGGGGGAGCTCATGAGGAGCGCTGGACCAGGAGGGACTTGGCTCTGGACTCCAGCTTTGCCGGTTAGCAAGGCCTGGCTTGGATCAGAGGTTCGCCTGGGTGAAATTGGCTTCCCTTAGGCCGCAAGGGGCCAGGCTGCCCTGGGTCTTCCCAGCAGTCTTTGCTGCAGGAGGTTTTTCTGAGAGTGAGGATGGCGCTGTGCTGTTACTTCCTGCAACTTCGGAGCTGCGCCGATCTGAAACCAGGAGCCAAGAGTTTCATCCGGGTCTCCCACGCAGGTGCAGGGGCCCAGGCACTTGGGCCACCTTCTGCTGCCTTCCCAAGTGCATTAGCAGGTAGTGGTGAAGCTGAGACTTGAACTGGTGCTCCCATATGGGATGCTAGTGGTGCCTTAACCCGTGGCACCACAGCGCCAGCCCCTGCCTGCCCCCTTTATTGCACCCCTTGTCATGTGTTTGGTTCCCCTGAGTTCAGGGACTTTGTTTTCGTCTCCGGGGCCGTGCCCAGCCTGGGGCCAGGCAGAGCAGAGGAGCAGGGCACTGTTTAGGTAAGCGCCGTTCAGGGTAAGCTGCAGGACGTGTGAGGCGAGGCCTCTAGGGTGACCTTACCCTACTCTGGCCACTTCAGCCCAAGCCCTGGGCAGCCCTGCGTGATGGCCCTCTGTCTGCACAGCTTCCTGCCTATGGGGCCAGGAAGGGGGCTTGGGGCAGGAGCGGGAGAGGGCCGTGGGAGGAAGAAGCCCCTGGAGTCAGGTGCCTGAGCCTCTCGCCAGCTGGGCCGGGGCAGGACCTGCGCCCGGAGGAGGAAGAACCACTTCCTGGCCTCCCTGGGAGCACGGAAATGACTTGGTCCTGGAAGAAGATCTGGAGAGAATGCTGGGGGCCTGGCCTTGCCTGCTTCCTGGCCGCCCAGCCCCGGAACGGGAAGGTGGTCAGGTCCTGGGGTGCAGGGAGCCCTGCAGGGGTGGCAGGCTGCTCGGTCGGGGAGTCAGTCAACAAACATGAGCAGCTGGGGCCGGCGCTGTGATGCAGCGAGTTAAAGCCCTAGCCTGCAGTGCCGGCATCTCTTAGGGGTGCCGGTTCAAGTCCTGGCTGCTCTACTTCTAATCCAGCTCCCTGCTAATGCACCTGGGAAAGCAGCAGAAGATGGCCCAAGTGCCTGGGCCCCTGCACCTGCGTGGGAGACCCGGATGAAGCTCCTGGCTCCTGGCTTTGTATTGGCTCAGCTCCAGCCCTTGTAGCCATCTGGGGAGTGAATCAGTGGGTGGAAGACCTCTCTCTCTCTCTCTCTGTAACTTTGCCTTTCAAATAAATAAAATAGATCTTTAAAATAAAATTAAAAAAACCGCCAAGCGGATGCAGTCACTGCCCTGTGGGGACCTGACCGGCTGCGCTGATCAGATCAAAGGCGCCGAGGAAGGCGGGCAGTGCCTGGGGCGGGCAGGATTCATGGGAGGCTTGCAAGGCTCAGAGAAGTGGACCTTGAACGGCAGCCTCAGGGTGCGGCTGCTTTTCCTGGCGGAGCCCGTGTGGAGTGATGCGAAGGTTTGGGGGCACGTGGGCGAGGCACTTCCTGGGTGCCTAGCGCACAGCAGGTGTGGCCTCGCCTTTCCTCACCGCGAGCTGTTTCACGGAAACAGGTCCTCGCGATTCCACGCCCAGCATCGGGCCGCATCGTCGTGGGGGAGCGGGTCAGCCGCTTGGGGGTGGGGACCGGAGAAAGTCACGTCTCTGTCGTCCCCTGTGCCTCCAGCCTGCTCGCCGGGATCCTTCAAGTCCGAGGCATCTGAGAGCCCCTGCCTGGAGTGTCCCCAGCACACGCTGCCGTCCCTCGAGGGCGCCACCTCCTGCGAGTGTGAGGAAGGCTACTTCCGGGCCCCCCAGGACCCACTGTCCATGCCCTGCACACGTGAGTTTTGCGTTGGGGGTGATGGTGGTGGTGGGCGTGGTCTGGGGCTTGGCACTGACCTCTCTCCGTGGTGCAGGCCCGCCCTCCGCCCCGCACTACCTCACGGCCGTGGGCATGGGCGCCAAGGTGGAGCTGCGCTGGACGCCTCCGCAGGACAGCGGGGGCCGCGAGGACGTCGTCTACTTCGTCACCTGCGAGCAGTGCTGGCCCGAGTCGGGCGAGTGTGGGCCGTGCGAGGCCAGCGTGCGCTACTCGGAGCCTCCGCACGCGCTGACCCGCACCAGCCTGACGGTCAGCGACCTGGAGCCCCACATGAACTACACGTTCGCCGTGGAAGCCCGCAACGGCGTCTCAGGCCTGGTGACCAGCCGCAGCTTCCGCACCGCCAGCGTCACCATCAACCAGACCGGTGAGGCCTGGTGTTGGCGGCTGTGCCCCGGGGGGGACTTAGGGAGGCCCAGGCCTCCTTCAGGGGGGCAGCAGAGCAGGGTGCCCCTCCCAAGACCCAGCTGGGGCGGCTACTTAACCTCTCTGGGTCTGTTTCTCACCTGTGAAGTGGGGGGATTTAACACATCATTATCCTGGAGGCTCTTAGCACAGGGTCTGGTCCAGAGACAGGGTGCTGCAGGAGTTGGCTGAGCTGCTTTTTTGTTTGTTTCACTTATGCACTTGCTCGTCCTCACCGGGCACCTCTGGTGGCCAGCGGGGTGCAGGTGTGGTGGGAGCTCTGTGCTCGGGAGCTGGAAGCCAGGATCCCAGGATGGGCTCTGAGCAGCCTGGGGGCTGTGGGAGGGCCTGGCTCCCCTCGTCCTCCATCCCTGCGCACCTCACACCCCTCCCTCCCCTGTCCCCCACCCAGAGCCCCCCAAGGTGAGGCTGGAGGGCCGCAGCACCACCTCGCTGAGCGTGGCCTGGACCATCCCCCCGCCGCAGCAGAGCCGCGTGTGGAAGTACGAGGTCACCTACCGCAAGAAGGTAATGGATTGGCTGCCCACCACCCAAAGAGGCTCCCTTCTGCAGCTGGGGAAACTGAGGCCTGGGCTCTCCCAGGGCAGTGCAGCATTGACTCCTGGGGGGTGGGAGACCACGCAGCATTCTGATCCTGGGGAGGGGTGGTCAGGGGCGGACGGGGTCTTGGAGACCAGGCAGACCTGGGCGGTGCATTTGCGGGGTTGGACCTCGAGTGAGGACTTCCCTTCTCTGAGTCGCCCTCTGCGAGTAAGGCGTCCAGCTTGCTGGCTGGGCGTGGTCTCGGGTGGTCCTGGCTGAGGCCCCGCCCCATCCTCATTGCTCCTCCTCCACCTGTCGGCCACTCCCAGGGGGACTCCAACAGCTACAATGTGCGCCGCACGGAGGGCTTTTCAGTGACCCTGGATGACCTGGCTCCGGACACCACCTACCTGGTCCAGGTGCAGGCCCTGACACAGGAGGGCCAAGGGGCCGGCAGCAAGGTGCACGAGTTCCAGACACTGTGTGAGTTAGGGGACCCCGGGGCATGGGCCAGGGCCCTGAACCAAGTGGTTGGGACCCTCTGAGGGAGGGAGGATTGGATCCCAGGCCCCACTCCTGGGCCAGCAGGGCTGGGGGCAGCCTGGGTCCTGGGCAGAGCTAGGGCTGCAGGCGGAAGGCCAGGGCCGTGCTGGGAGAGGGGAGGCCCGGGTTCTGGCACTGGCAGACCCCAAGTTCAAGTCCCGCGGCACAGAGTCTCACAGCTGGGAGTTGGAGGAGCCACTGTGGGAGCTTCGCGAGGGCCTCTTGTTGACCCTCTGTGACCTGAGAACAAAGGCACCTGAACCCTCCGAGATGTCTCAGGTCCCTGAGATGGGCCTTGGGGGCCAGGGGTGGTGTTCCCGTGGTCGCAGTTGGAGGGGCGCCCTCGTCATTAGCTCGTCTCCCTTGGCAGCCATGGAAGGGTCTGGCAACATGGCGGTGATCGGCGGTGTGGCTGTCGGCCTGGTCTTGCTTCTGCTGTTGGCAGGAATTGGCATCTTCATTCATCGCAGGTGTGTCAGAGCCACACCCAGGCTCCCCCCGGGCTCAGGAGGGCCAGGAACCTCAGTGTTCTCATCTGAGAAATGGGTCTGACGGCAGGTGGCCTAAGGTTCCAGTAATCCCTGCCTCCTGGTGGTGTGAAGCCGTGATGAGCCATGCATGCCTAGCCCAGCCCTGGGCACGCGATGCGGGCCTGGGACAGGCGGCCATTATCTCTGCTCTGGGCATTAACGGTGTGGTCACACTTCCTCTGGACGCGCTGGGTATTGCTAATGAGGAAAGCCCTCATTACGGCCACTTACAGGGCCATTCCAGGGCACAGATCCCAGGGTGTGAGTCGTGGCTGGCTCATTTCCTCCCCGCCTCTCCCCTGCCTTCCCTGTGCCCTCTGCCCCGCGGGGGACGGTGAGCAGGAACCCAGCACAGCGAGCTCTCCTCGCAGGCCGGGGCGGGGTCGGAGCCAGCCTCACTGACCCTTCCCGCGTGCTTCTCCGTGGCTTCCCGCAGGAGGAAGAACCTGCGTGCCCGCCAGTCCTCGGAGGACGTGTACTTCTCCAAGTCAGGTGAGAGGCAGCCTCTGCTCTGACCTCGGCCCCGTCCCGCTGTCCCCTGGGGTCTCCCCAGCTCTTCAGCAGAGGTGGGGGCATCCCCGGTGGCCCTGGGGCTCTGGGTGAGGCCCCGAGGCTTCCTTGGGCAGCGTTGAGGTCCAGGCCCCACAGCTGGCCTGGCTGGGCAGCCTCCTCTGGGGGCTGCCCCTCCCCCACTGTCCGTGACCCACTCCTCCTGCCCCTTCCAGAGCAACTAAAGCCCCTGAAGACATACGTGGACCCCCACACATATGAGGACCCCAACCAGGCCGTCCTCAAGTTCACCACCGAGATCCACCCGTCCTGCATCACACGGCAGAAGGTGATTGGAGCAGGTGAGGCCGGCACACCTGCCGCAGGGCCCCCGAGGAGCCTGGCAAGGGGTGGTACAGGTGGGGGCGCCCTCTGCCCGGGCTGACGACGGGGGTGCTCCCTCTGTCCTGCCTGCGCACAGGGGAGTTTGGGGAGGTGTACAAGGGGATGCTGAAGGCGTCCTCGGGGAAGAAGGAGGTGCCCGTGGCCATCAAGACGCTGAAGGCCGGCTACACGGAGAAGCAGCGGGTGGACTTCCTGAGCGAGGCGAGCATCATGGGCCAGTTTAGCCACCACAACATCATCCGCCTGGAGGGAGTCGTCTCTAAATGTGAGGCTTGTGTGGTGCTGGGGCCGGGGAGGGGCTGCCCCTGGCCCACCTGCTGGGGCTCTGTCTCTGACCATGCCCCCTGCCCCTGCCCCTGCCTCGTGCCCGCTCACCACTGTGCCTGGTCTCTCACCGTGCAGACAAGCCCATGATGATCATCACCGAATACATGGAGAACGGGGCCCTGGACAAGTTCCTTCGAGTAAGGATGGGGCCGGGGCGGGAGGGGTGCGTGCTGGGCGCGGGGCTGGCCGGCGGCTGACCGCCTGCGTGCTCTGGCAGGAAAAGGACGGCGAGTTCGGCGTGCTGCAGCTGGTGGGCATGCTGCGGGGCATCGCGGCCGGCATGAAGTACCTGGCCAACATGAACTATGTGCACCGCGACCTGGCCGCCCGCAACATCCTGGTCAACGGCAACCTGGTGTGCAAGGTGTCTGACTTCGGCCTGTCCCGCGTGCTGGAGGACGACCCCGAGGCCACCTACACCACCAGTGTGAGCTGGGGGAGGGGCTTGCGCCTCCAGGGGAGGGTGACTCGGGCCTTCACCCTGCATGCCTGCGGTGTGGATCTTGGGGTCGAGATGCCTCTGGGAGTGTGTGTGGGGGGGGGCCTGTGGCTTGGTGGTATGTGCTGGGGCTAGTGATTGGGGGGGGAGGGTGGTAACCAGGCCCGGGTCCCCTGCAGGGCGGCAAGATCCCAATCCGCTGGACGGCCCCGGAGGCCATTTCCTACCGCAAGTTCACCTCTGCCAGCGATGTGTGGAGCTACGGCATCGTCATGTGGGAGGTGATGACGTATGGCGAGCGGCCCTACTGGGAGCTGTCGAACCACGAGGTAGGGCCCCAGCCCAGCCCGGGCCTGCCCAGACCTGGACTGAAGGGCTTCACTCGTTCCCAACCCCAGGGGCTAGGCAGGGCCAAACTTCTTCCAGTGTAGATTGGTTCAGCGCATGTTTATTGCGGGCCTACTGTGTGCTGACTTCTACAATCTGGTGCCTGCTTACAGTCCAGAGTACAAGACAAAGAAACAAGGAATGGGGTGGGTGTGCATCGGTGGGTACACACAGGCACGTGCGCACGTGTGTGTATGCACGTGTGTGTGCCCAGCTGGCTGCCCGAAGGAGGTCACACGGCTGCCGAAAGCCAGGGCACAGTAAAGCAGGCAGGTGAAGAGGAGGAGGGGGCCGAGCTCAGGCCAAGGGCGAGCGGACACGGGGTCAGAGGGGAGGCTGGGCTGACTGCAGGCCGCACAGTGTGGCTGCCGCGTGGGGTGCCCCGTGGAGGAGCAGGTGGTCTGGCCATTGGTCTGTGGCGCTCTGGAGACAGCCCCTTAGCCCTTGGCCCGAGTGCTGCTCTCGAGGTTGTGTACTGGGGTTTGGAAGGACCCGTCCATCGGTTTCTGGGGCTCCCCTTCCTTCTCCAGCCTGCCTCTGTGTGCTGACGCCTCTCTGCCCCCACCCCCACCCCCAGGTGATGAAAGCCATCAACGATGGCTTCCGGCTGCCCACGCCCATGGACTGCCCCTCCGCCATCTACCAGCTCATGATGCAATGCTGGCAGCAGGAGCGTGCCCGCCGCCCCAAGTTCACGGACATCGTCAGCATCCTCGACAAGCTCATCCGAGCCCCCGAATCCCTCAAGACCCTGGCTGACTTTGACCCCCGGTACGTTGCGGGCCGTCGGCCTGGGGCGGCTCCCACCTCCATGCCTGCAGCCTCCCAAGTGGTGCGGGTCTAGAAGCCAGTGGGGGGCAGTCAGGGAGCTCGGGAGCTGGGCTTGGGCTCGACTTAGACGGGACTGGGGGTGGCTCGGAATCCAGCAGAGGTAGTTAACCTTGCCGGGGCACGGCGCTCAGCGCTGGGCATGATTGAGTTCATTGAAGCAGCTGCGAGATGGATCCTATAATTAACCCCTTTTTGAAGATGAAGAAACTAAGACACGATGTGGTTAAGTATCTCACACAGCTGGCTGGAGGCCAGGCGGGGAGGGGGGCTCCAGGGTCCCGGGTCTCTGCTTGCCCAGTCACGATTTGGCCATGACAGCGGTGGTCTCGTTGACAGGAGTGGGGCAGCCATAGTTTTAAACCCCGAGTGCTCCCGACCTGCTAGGCTGTCTCATTGAACCCTGCCTGATTTGGTTACCCCATTATGCAGAGTGGGAAACTGAGGCACGGGGCAGCTGTATGGGAAACCAAGGCACGAGGCAGTGCTGCAGGCTCGGGGGCCATTGGGGGCTAGGAGCCGCCGCCCCTCACCTGCGGGCTGTGGGTTCTCTTGCAGCGTGTCCATTCGGCTGCCCAGCACCAGTGGCTCCGAGGGCGTGCCCTTCCGCACGGTGTCCGAGTGGCTGGAGTCCATCAGGATGCAGCAGTATACGGAGCACTTCATGGCGGCGGGCTACACTGCCATCGAGAAAGTGGTGCAGATGACCAACGAGTGAGTCGTACCCTCCTGTGCCTGCCCGCCCGCCTCCTACCTCCGGAGGCCACCACCCGTCCGTCCGTCTCCCATACGGCTACTGCAGAGCCAGGCGGCCACCTGGGCCCCGCCCCCTTCTGCTTCTATTCCCAGCGTGGGAATTCATAGCGATTGTGGTCACAACAATAGTTGGCGTTTCGGGAGGCCCTGTGCTGGAGCACTTTGACTCAGTCCTGCTGGGCAGGGTAGGGCCCGGTAGTGTCCCCACTGGACAGGTGAGAGACGGGTGCAGGGAACTGCGGGGCCTTGTCCAGGGCTTGTTCTGGGGAACAAGAGGATGTGCAGAGCTCAAGGACTGTAGAGCTCATTAGAGGAGAAACGGGCTGAGAGGTGACCGGCCTTGCCTGAAGTCGCACGGCCAGCTAGGGGCAGCGTCCCGTCCAGGTCACTTTGCCTAGTGCCGCGGCCAGGGAGCTCCTAGGCACGTCTGCTCATGCGCCCACTCCCGGGCCGCCTGGGCTTGGCCTTGTCAGGCTGCCCATGGGAACGCCCATCTCCTTCTCGCCCCAGCCCTGGGACCTCTCCCAGTCCGACCTTGGCACAGAGAGTTCTTCCCATCCCAAGAGAGGGAAGACATTATCCCCTTGGCCTTTTGTACCTCTAAAAATAGTGGTGGGTCCCAGCAGCCCAGCTTGTGCAGAGCTGAGGGTCATGGCCGAAACGCCCTGAGGCTGGGCGGTTTTGGGAACCACACGCAGAGGACGAGCTAGGTCTCCCGCAGTTGTGGGACACAGAACTTCTGGGATTTGAGCCTGGGGATGGACGTTCTCTGGGGGCTCTAGAAACTGCTCAGCTGAGCTGACCCGCTGGCCAAGGCCATGGTCCGTCCCAGGGGATGGCCTGTGATGAGAATCAGCAAGGGACGGAGCCTTGTCCCGGGATGTCTCTTGCTGCTAGCCAGTGACAGGGCACACGCTCCGGGTCTGCGGTCACACTTGGGCTCCAGGACCACACCTGCCACTTCCTCGAAGTGACCTTGATCAAATGAGGTCCAGCTCGGAGCCTTGGTTTCCATTTCTCCTTGTGGGGATTGCATGGGTGCAATGCAGATGACGCGCCTGCGCACAGTAGGGGCTTCATCCGCGTCGCTCTCTTTTCCTTCGCTGCCCTGCTTTCTGTCCTTAGGCTGTGGGTGAAACCGGGGTTCCCCATCCCCCTCTTCTCCGGGAACCTGACCCAGCCACGTTGGCTCCCACTGAGGACAACACGGCTTCTCTGTTGGTGACCAGAGCTGAGGGCAAGGAGATGTCCTGATAGGAAACACATGTTCTTGGAAGCTTCCCGAAATAGCCCGGGTGCTCCCCACCGATTCCTTTCCCACGAGCAGGGCCCAGCTAGCTGGGGTGGACGGAGGCCGTGCACGCACGCGTGCGGCCTTTGGAAAAGGCCCGGAGAAAGGCAGGAAGTCATCCGCGCTCCCTGCTGCTCCCTCCCGCCCGCCGCTGCTCGGAGCTGGGCCTGGGTGACTCACGCTGCCAGCGCCTGCCCCTTCCTGTCCGGCTCTTTCCAAGTAAATGGGGCTCTGGGAGCACTTTTCAACCCTGTGGGTGGTGTTCACCTGCCGGGGAGCCCCCTGGAGGCTCTGAGCCAGCCACAGCACGATTCAGCTCTTTCCTGATGGGGTCAGAATTTAGCTTCCGGGGCCCACCCCCTTCCCTGCCCCCCCAAGCGACCGGTCACTTGTTCCCCGGGGGTCCCCCGACGTCTGTCTCTCTCACCACCTGATTTTGGAGCTGTCAGACATCTAGCTGGACTCGTGGTTTCACATGGTTTTGTGAGGAGCTGATGAAGGGGAGGTGTTGTACCCCAGCAGCAGCAGCAGGTGCCGACCAGCGTCGGGGCTGCACCGGGCAGGGTCTTAGCTGGGGTCGAGGGCCCAGGCTGGCGCGTCCTTGATGCTGAAGAAATGCTACCTGGGTAAATGCTCTGAGGCTCCAGGCTCGGAGAATCGTTTCTCACTCCCCCTCCTCGCGCCCGGCGCCAGCAGACAGCAGGTGCATCTATGGGCGAGTGGCCTTGGGAGGCCCAGAGCGCAGCAGAGGGACCAGACCAGGCAGAGTGTCCCGAGTCAGGGCCCCCTGCCCCTGGGAGGGAAGGGGTGGGAGTGAGGCCAGGGAGGAGCAGCTCCGATGACCTGTGGGCCTCGTCCCAGGGTGCTGCTGTGCGCGTGGGGAAGGCAGAGAGGGACGATGAGGGGCGCTTTGTTCCTAAAGAGGAGGGGGCTGGGTTGGCAGGGTTGTTTCCCCACCCACTTGTTCGTTCACCCACTCAGCAGCCAGCAGGACCCCGGGGCCGTTCACTGGGTGGGGGCGCTGTCCTCCTGAGCCCACAAAGCCTCTGGGGCCCAGTCAGATGCGGACTGCTCAGCCCACCTTCAGAACTCCAGGTTCTGTGAGTCCCAGCCAGGCTCCTCCCCCATGGTCTTCGTCGGAGACCCCAGGTGCGGGGACCCCGCCTCCTTGTCCAGCAGCCCCCGCTGTCGGGGTCAGAGGCGCCCTGCGGTGGTGGGCTGGGCCTTTCTCCCAGACGTCTCACTGCTGCAGCGGGAGCAGCTCCCAGAGCCACCCCCCACTCACCTGGCGGCCCTTCCTGGCTCAGCACTTCTCCGAGGGCTCCCGGAGCCTGTGGGAAAGTCATGGCTCCGGAATTGCAAACAGGAGCTTGCACCATATAATTACCCCATTTACGGCCAAGAGCCGGCCCATAAAAACCTGGGTGTTTGCATGGGTCTGGGCTGGTGGGTGAGGATGGGGGAGAGAAAACTCCCAAAGTGAGCAATAAACAGCTTGCTCGCGGGCTCCTGGGAGTATAAGTGGTTTTACAAGGGACGAGGGGCGTGGAGAGGGAGAGCCCAGAGCAGCCTGGCCCCAGGGAGCGGGGGGGGGGGGGACGCAGGGCGGCTGGGCCGTGGGTGGTACTGATGCCCCCTCCTGCACTTGCTGCCCGTTCCTGGGGTCTCCTAGCCACTTGCTGGGCACTGTTTTCCCATTGGATAGGTGAGGAAGCTGAGGTTCCCCAAACAGAAGGCACCTGCCTCAGGTGATGTGCAGGGCTTTGCCGAGCCAGCAGGAGCCTTGGGGGGAGTGAGGGTGAATTGAGGCCATAGCTGGGAAGAGGCCTTGGGCAGCGGAGCTCTGAGCAACACCCCAGAGGGTGGTGGCCTGGCTGGAAACACACAGGACAGACAGGTGGGGGAAGGGAGGCACGCATGCACTACGGGTCGGAGTCCCAGCCCTCCACCTGCCGGCTGTGTGACCTTGGGCCAGTCCCTTCACTCTGCAAAGTGGGGGTGATGAGGGCGCGTCCCTCGGGCACCTCGCGGTCACTGGCTTTGTGGAGGCGGCCCAGCTCGGCAGGTTTCCGGGGTGGGGACCCTCCTCCCAGGCCCCTTCAGCTGGAGCTCTTTGGCCCCTCTCTGCTGCAGCCCCTGACTCTCCCCCTCTCCCTCCCTGCCCACAGGGACATCAAAAGGATCGGGGTGCGTCTGCCCGGCCACCAGAAGCGCATCGCCTACAGCCTGCTGGGGCTCAAGGACCAGGTGAACACGGTGGGCATCCCCATCTGAGCCCCAGCCCCTCGGGCAGCGGCCGGCCACCAGAGACCTTATTTATTTCTGATTGTTCCCTCATTGATGCCGCTGGGGGCTTTCGGATGACACCCGGGCCTGAACCGGGGATCCCAGGCCAAGGGCCTCGTCCCCCGGCAGGACAGATAGCCAAGCACTTAGCCGGCACTGCCGTGTTCCCAGCATCCTCTGGGGCTGGAGCTGCCAGAGTCTTCATGGGACATTTCGAGACTGACCTCGCTCTCACCTTCTCCCACACAAGGGAGACTCAGGAAGAGGGGGTGGTGTCAGCCGACAGCCGCGCGACCAGGGCACCTCGGCTCCACCCTCGCTGTAAGGGGCACACTCGGACCCCAGCTGGGTGCGACTCACGTGCCCCTCCGTCCCTTCAGTGCCTCCTCGGACCCCCGGGCCCTGCCCTCGGCCCAGGCAGGCCGGACGCTCGCTTTCCTGGGGCCTCTGCAGTGTGCTTGGTTATGTTGAGGTTTTTTGAAAATATATATTTTGTACTTTGTGGAAAGAATGTGTGGTGCAGGGGCCCCGCCAGGGCTGGGGGCAGAGAGGATGGACAGCCTGCGTCAGACATTCCCGGGCCGCAGGAGGGCCCTGCCCGCCCCCTGCCGGCCCGCCCAGCCCCCCAGAGGTGACATTCACTAAGTTTGTCAGTGTTAATGGTTTTTGTTTGTTGGGAATTTTTTTTGAACCTTAATTTATTTTTTTTATATTTATTGTTAGAAAATGACTTATTTCTGCTCTGGAATAAAAATTGCAGATGTTCAAACGGGTCTCGGCTTTCAGTCCTGGGAGCCAGGGTAGGGTCCGGGAGGGCTCCCTCCCCCCACCCCCCCACCCCCCACCCCCCTACTCCGGTGTTTAAACAGTGCTAATTGCGCAAGGCAGACGTGTCACGTCACCCTGGATGCAGGGGTGGGTGGGAGGTGGGCAGGGGGCCAGGGTGCAGGCCCCGCCGAGCCGCCCAGCCTCCATGCCAGCAGGCTCCAATCACCTTTGATCTCAAGGCCGCTGGGTGGCCTGGAGGCAGGAGAGCAGAGAGCAGCAGCGGTCGCCTTCCTCCCACACCGCTCCGTGGAGCTGTTGAAACAGCGTGCAGCCGTCTGCGAAGCTCTCAAACACTTTGCACAGGTTTTGGCTTGTGGGAGCCTCAGCACTCTGTTGTGAGTTTTGGGGGCGGCTCCATTGTACAGAAGAGGAAAACTGAGGCTGGGCTTGCCCGAGGCCACACAGCAAGCCGGGGGCTGAGGTCAGGACTGAAAGCAGGGCCGGGAATTCCAATGAGCCGCTTTTCTCGGGGACAAGGAGACAGGCTCAGAGATGTGCAGTCTCACAGCAGAGGAAGCCGGAATCGGACCCTCAGACCCTGAGCCTTCTCCCCTGCGAGCCTGGTGCCTGCCATGCATGTCAGAGGTCGTTTATAATGGGTGTCAAACACAGGTGACCAGGAACAAGGGCCAGCGGGCAGAACTGATCCGGGGCCCAACAGGAAGGCTTCCTGGAGGAGGTGACCCTGGGGAGATTAGCCATGAAGCAGTGGGAGGGGTGATGCGCGCAGAGTCAGCTGCGGGGGTGTGAAACCACAGGGTTGTGCAAAGGAACCACAAGCAATTTGGTATTATTAAGGCGTGATGTGGGCGCGAGAGGTCTCCAGGGCCCTGTAAGGCAGGTCCACAGTAGGGAGCCAGTGAAGGTTTAGAGTGGGGTTTGCCATCATTGCTGTCACAAGGACTCTCAGCCTGGAGCCAGGGGGTGACAGGAGAGACCCTGACCCCCAGCCCACCGAGTGTCAGTCGGAGACCGGCCGGTGACAGGTGGGGCTGGGGCTGGGTGAGGGAGCTGAGGGTGCAGCTGGCTGGGCCTGCCTCCGTTAGCGCTGGGCACGGTGGCTGAGTCAGGCCTTCCTGGTGCCTGAGTCTGGCTTGGCCTGGCCCAGGTGCCCACCGCGACTCTGTGGTGAGCTACTGCTGCTGCCGCCCCCACTAACACGGCTGCCCAGGCCAGCCGGGCGTGGCCTGCATCTTGGGACCCCAGAACAATCTGTGCTGGCAGTGCAGGGAGAGGTCAGGCCGGAGCCAGAGACTTGAAGGCCCCACTGGGGAGTGGGCAGGGACAGCAGGGGCGAGAGGGGGCCTGGGGGCTGGCTCCAAAGACCCCCACTACCCACTACCGGCAGGAGGAGAATCTTCATTTTTATGTCAAAGCAAAGCCAGCTCTGAAGCCACTCTCCTACAAAAGCAGGATTCTGGGCTCCTGAGGGAAGAGGCTGACTCCAGGGAAGGTGGAGGTGAGCCTGGGCACCCTGAAGTGTCGGAGTAAGGGTGTACTCAAAAAGGAAGCTGGGGCATTTAGCCAGGGCCAAGACCTGCTGTAGAACCGGGTTCCATTCCCAGCTGTGGCTTCTGGTTCCAGCTTCCCGCTAAGCTGGACCCTGGGAGGCAGCCAGAGGTGGTTCAAATGATGGGGCTGCTGTCACGCGTGGGGGAGACCTGGATCGGCCCCGGTTTCTGACTGCAGCTCAGGCCCATTGCAAGTTATTTGGGGAGTGAACCAGCAGATGAGAGCTTGCTCGCTCACTCGCTGTCTCCCCACGCACCCCTTTCTGCCTCTAAAATGAGTTACTTAAAAAATCCCAGCAAACACAGAGGTGGGGCCGCGCCACACAAACACAGTGCCAGCCTGGAAGCACACCCAGTGGTCAAACCTGGAACAAGCTGAGCAGCGAAACAAATTGTCCAGCATTAGATTCTAACCCAGAGCGTGAGAAATGTAAGTCAGCAGTGGTACGTGGATTTCAAAATTGTTTTGCACAAAAATAAACTTGGCTTTTTTTTTTAAGGATTCTATTTATTTATTTGAGATACAGAGTTACAGAGAGAGGGAGAGACGGAAGGTCTTCCATCTGCTGGTTCATGCCCCGGATGGCCACAAAGACCGAGGCCAGGCTGATCCAAAGCCAGGAGCTTCTTCCGGGTCTCCCACGTGGCTGCAGGGGCCCAAGGACTCGGGCCATCTTCTACTGCTTTCCCAGGCCATAGCAGAGAGCTGAACAGGAAGTGGAGCAGCCGGGACTCGAACCAGTGCCTGTATCGGATGCCAGCACCACAGATGGAGGCTTAACCTACTTACACCACAGTGTTGACCCTTAAACTTGGCTTTTAATTTCACTTTCCACGGGCTTTTTGAAGCGCCTTTGTACATAAGTTCATGCCGATAGAAATACACGATTGAATAAGTACATCGGAGAGATTAGACAAACTTCCTTCCTGGAGAATTACAAATAATTCATACAGACGCTCTCCCTGCCCCTAGAGTGTGGACTGGAGCCCCTTCTAAAGCAAGGAAGTGTGGAAGTGGAGCAAAGGTTAAAAAAACAAGCCGGAGCCAGCTGCCAGCGTTGGGCCTCCGGTACAGCAAACACTCACCACTCACCCAGGCATGCTGGGAGCCGAGTGCCGCGCTGCCCTTCCCGAGGGCTCCGCCCCTGTTTGCTTACTTAAACCTCCCAGCAGCCCTGGGGGGTGGGTGCTGTGATTTGCCCATCTCAGAGATTTGAACACTGAGGTGAGGGACGTTGCAGAACCGGCCAGAGCCTCCCAGCTCACGCAGGGCAGGAGAGGGAGTTGGTGCCCTGCGCCCCGGGCCACCAGGGCCCTGATGAAGTTTCCACGTGGTGCCCTCCACTGCCAAGGCAGGACCCCTTCGCTCTCTGCCGTCGTAGAGGACTGGCAGGCACCAGCCCCCCCCCCACCGTGCCCCTCACCCCGATGCCCAGCCCCTTTGCTGCCTAGTGGCTTCCTGCTCTGGGCCAAGCTGGGCACGGGGTGGGGGCAGGCACAGACAGGCCCCCCCACCCTCATAGGGTCTCATAGCCTGGGAGGAGCAGCAGCGGCAACAGAGCGGGACCCAGACTAAGACAGGGAGAAGCTGGGGGTGCAGGAGCCAGAGGACTGGAAGAGCAGGTGGGCTTCCTGGAGGAGCAGCCACCCACAGGGAAGCCAGGGTCAGGTGGCAGCCCTCCAGGTGAGGGGACAGGAGACTGAGGCTCTGGCGGGGGGGAGGGCTAAGTGACCCCTTTAGCCCCTGGGCCCTGTTTGACCAGGACAAGCCCCCTCCAGCTCTGGGACACCAGCCCTGCTCTCATTCCCACTCCAAGCAGAACCTTCATCTCCAGCCTCAGTCTTCTCAGCCGGGAAGTGGGCCTGCAGCTCAGTGCGCTCCCTGGATCCTCTGAAGCACCCAACCAAGCCCCGAGGGAGGCGAAGGCGGCGATGAAGGGAGAAGGGGCGGGCGGGGAGCCACCCCTGGTGCCAGGCTCCCCCGCGAGGGGAACGAGACTCTCGATAGGCCCCCCTTGGAGTCCTAGGGGAAGGGGCAAGCTCTCTGCCCCCTCCTTGATTCAGCTCCAGCTGAGTGACCTGAGGGCTGGGGCGGGGCTTGGCACGGGGCACGGTCAGGCCCCCTGCGTCCTCCCCAGCTCTGCCTTGGGCCTGGACTGCCCCTCCCCAGAACAGCATCCGGCACCCAGTAGGACCTCAGTTAGTATTTGCTCGATACCCTGATGAATGAAGTGGGGAGGGGAGGGGCTTGGGGACCTGGGGGTCCAGTGCAGCCGGATGGAGGCAGGTTATTCCCTCTCCCAGCATGTGGGTTCTGGGGGTGCTGGTGAGGGCTGGCCAGGTGTTCCCAGCTGCCGCTGGCTGGCCAGGACCACAGAGACAGTGAAGGAGAAGCGAGTCAGCATTTCTGAACACCTACTATGTGCTGGTCACTGTGCCTAGCCTGGGAGCCACATTGTCCTATGGGAGAATCACAAGCAGCCTGCAAGGTGTGGATTTATCCCCACTGTACAGATGGGAACAACGAGGCTCAGCAGGGTTTCGGTAAGTAGGCCAAGACCCCACCCCCCCTCGCGGGTGACAGCTTCTCCCTCTGCCTGTTGCCAGTGACACCTGGGGCCCTGGAGGAGTCTTGGCGAGCAGCAGGAAGCCAGGCTGTGGGGCCTTGGGCATGGCCCTCGGTGTGCGGCCATCTAGGACCTGTCGTGGCTGCACGGAGGGGCCCCTCTCCCCCCAGCCTTGCTGACCCCACCGCTGGCGCCTCTCCCGTGGCAGCCCAGGCAGCAGGCCCGCTCCTGCCCCCTGGGTCCAGCTTTCCCCGCCACAGCAGGCTCAGGCCCGGTTTCTGGGAAGCGGCGGCCACATCCCACCCTGCCGGGGGGTGGGGGCCCCTCTCTCCTGCTGGGCCCGGGCCCCATTTCAGCAGCCTCATCACATTCCCCTGCGGCCTCGGCAGCCCGGACCCACGGCTGCTAACGGATGCTGTAGCCACACTAGTCTGGCAGAGCCTGCAGCGCGGGACTGGGTCTCCTGCTGGGCGGAGGGGCCTCTTCCCCAAGACCAGGGCCTGATGCCAGCATGCACAAAGCTCCCACCGCGTTGCCTCAGTTCCCCGCCAGCCTTCCTCCCACCTGTGGATGCTGCCCCCGCGCCCCAGGCCCGCTCCGATCCCCGGTATGTGCGCGCACGCGCATGCCCGTCGCCCCTCCCCCACGCCCCTGACCCTCCCCTGCGCGGCCCCATCACCTCCCTCCGTGTGTGTAATAGAATCAGAGCTGGCAACGATTGAGGCCACAGCGTGTGCCCGGCACCGGCCGCCGTGTTTCCGTGGGTGAGCCCACTTTATCCCAGCCTCTCCACACACTGTTCCCAACACCGCGCCATGGCTGGGGAGGACTCGGGGAGCACCCCCCGCCCCGTTCCTCCATCTGGCTTCAGCCTGTTGTTAGCAGTGCCCGCTCTCACTCTCTGTCCCTGTGTGGACAATGGGTTCTGCCACAAGGCCCAGAGAAGTGGCCAGAGCTCCCCCCGACCCGGCAAGTGTGTGGAGGGGATTCGAACCCAACACCCTGCCCCGGGGCCCCGCCCTCCTCTCTTCATGGGCCTCCCATGCCCCCATCTCAGGCCCCCTTCCATCTCTCAGTGTTCCTGAGGGCCTACTGGGTGTCACCGGCTGCCTGGAGCTCTGCCCACGCCCCGGACACGGGCAGCGTTCCTCCTGGCGTTTGGCGCATATCACGTCCTCCAACAAGGAAACCCTTTTTTATAAAGAAAGATTGATTTATTCACTTGAAAGGCAGAGTTACAGAAAGAGAGAGAGAGAGAGAGAGAGAGAGAGAGAGAGAGAGAGAGAGGTCTTCCATCCGCTGATTCACTCCCCAGATGGCCACAATGGCTGGAGCTGGGCCAAGCTGAAGCCGGGAGCCAGGAGCTGCATCTGGGTCTCTCCTGTGGGTGACAAGCACCCACGTACCTGGGCCTTCGTCTGCTGCTTTCCCAGATGCATCAGCAGGAGCTGGATGGGAAGCAGAGCAGCCGGGACTTGCACCGGGGCCGGCATCACAGGCAGCCCCTTAGCCCGCTGCGCCCCAGTGCCAGCCGCCTTTGGGCTGTTTCGGTTCTCCTGCCTGGTGCTCAGCTCTGGGGGGTGGGGGGCAGCCCGATTGCCTGAAGGAATCAATGCACCGTGCTCAGTGCTGGGGAGAAAGCAAGGGGGTGGTGCCCTCATAGATTTCCCTGTGCCAGGAGAGGGACCCGGAGAATGCTGGGAGGATCGAGGCTGTGATACAGCAAGCACGGGGCCTGCGAGACCCAGAGCAAGAGCTGGGAGTCACGGAAGGCTTCCTGGGGGAGGTGGTGTCTGAGCTGGGGTGGTGGCTGGGGAACAGCAAGAGCAAGGCTCAGACGTAGAAGCAGGGCCAGTGGGGAAGGCAGGAGACAGGAACGCAGAGGTGCCCAGGAGTCTGCACCCAGAGGTCCTTGCTGCCTGCTACGGATTTTATTTTTCATCCTGACAGCAGGCACTGGGGACCCCTCAATGGGCCTTCACAGCAGAGAGCATGGTGGAGGCAGTGGTGGGCTTAGGGCAGGCTGATGGTAGGTAGGAAAAATCTCACCCCCACCCCCCCCGTGCTGTCCCCTTGTGCAACAGTTGTCTAAGTTGACTCACACAGACAAAAAAGCGGATTTATTTGCCTGCTGTTTGGGGGACAGTTCCTGCCTGCCCGGCCTGGCCCAGCGCAGCCCAGCCCAGCCAGGCCTACTGGGCGGAGCCACTCCCAGGAGGAGCTCAGAAGAGGCAGGTGCCCTGGCCCTAGCCACGACCCCTTCCCCAGACATCTGTCCCGCCCCCAGGCTGGGAGCTACAAGGGCCATTGTGGCAGCCTGTGACATCACGGCGGGGGGCAGCGTGATGTCACTGGACCTCATTGTGGCCGCACAGGGGGGTGCCTCCCACCGGAGGCCCTCTCCCCACCCCCAATCCTATTAAGCACTGGGGTTGCAGACAAAGGAAGGCCCTTTGTGCTTTCCTGGCGTCCGAGGGAGGGGACCAGAGGGGCTGTGCATTCCAGAGGCCCCGCGGCCCCACCCCACGCTCCTCCCACCAAGGGCAAGGACAGAGGTACAGGAACCCCGTTTTGCACAAACCAGGCGCCAGGCGCAGAGCCCAAGAGGAAGAGTCTGTGGGCAGAACCCCTGCTGGGTCCCCACATGCAGCCCCTGGGAGGCAGAAGGGAAGCCTCAGGCCAGAAGCCAGGGAAGACAGAAGCCCCTGGGGAAGCCACCATGGGCACCGGGCACCGACAGAGGACAAGACAGGGGCTCGTCCCCCAGTGCATCAGTGAGCACTTGGCAAACACCCACTGAGGGGCGTGGCCCACCTCCTGGGCCAGGGCTCCAGCCCCCTTCCTCTGCTTCCAGTGCAGCTTCCTGCTAAGGTGCAAGGGGACCCTGCCACCCGCACGGGGGACCCAGGCTGAGGTCCAGGCTCCTGGCTTTGGGCTATTGCATTTGGGGAGTGAACCAACAGATGCAAGATCTCTCTCTCTCTCCCTTTCAAATAAATATAAAGAAATAAATAAATAGAACATTTTTAAAAGATACTGCCTCCTGAGAGCTGTCCTGGGGGTCATTTGGTCCTCACCACCCTGGAAGTTTGCAGCCAACCCTCCCGCGCACCAGCCACACCTGCCCACTCTGGACGGGTTCTCAGAGAGGGGGGCCAGCCTGGGGACCGTGTAGCACCCCTCCTGTCCTCCCAGGTGACCCTGAGTCTCCCCTTGGCAGGGAGGAGGGGGCTCCGGCTCTGGCTTCAGAAGCTGGACTTGCACCTCCTCTGCCATGAACTTGGCCCTTCCCTCACAGCCTATGTTTATTCGTCTGTAAAATGGGATGAGCGTGTCCTCTCCCCAGGCTGTTGGAAGACTGCATGGGACCCGGTGAGCTCAGGCCCCTGCTCACTCGGGGCGTTTCCTTAGTCTGGGTCCTGCCACCCCAACCTCCATGTCTCCTCAGCCATGCCCCAGCCAGCCTGGCACCTGCGCCCTCTGAGGCTCTGTCCAGGCACTTGGCTCGGGGTGGGGTGCAGCTGACCAGGGACCCTCAGGGGCAGGCGGCCGCTTCAGGAGAGGCCCCAGCACAACGGCACCCCCACCAACTGTGTGGGTTTCTCGGTCCTTGGCAGAGTGCCTGGGCACGCTCGCTCGGAGGCCAGCCGGGGGCGGCTCAGTTTCGGGCAACAAAGCCCCCTTTCTCTCCAGCTCCAGGAATGCCTGGCACCCCTCCTGTGCCTGCCTGGATCCTTGATTCTTATCTGCTCCCGGACCCCAGGCTGGAGTGGGCAGGGCAGCCCTGGCCTTTTCAGAGGTGGGGCGCTGCCCTGCTGCCCAGCGTCCCATGCCCCCCACCACCCCCGCACACACAGGCACACATGTGCCCCAAACAGCCCAGCTCTCTGGTCAGAGCCCCCGGGGCAACGACCCCCAGCTGGCTGGGAATCCAGGAGGCCCCCGGCCCCCACCCCGTGTGTGTATGTGTGTATGTGTGTGTGTGTGTGTATTTGGGGGCGCTGTCTCACCTCAGCTGTGCCTCCATCTTCTCTGACAGTGTTTTTAAAAATATCCTCACTTGGCTAAGCGAAAAGTCACAGTCCACCCACACCTGCCCCATTTCTTGAACTTGGCACTGGCTGGTGAAACCCCAGACTCTGGGCTGCTGGCTCCCTCCAAGCCCCTCGCTTTCACTGAGGAGTGGGCAGAGGCCCAGAGAGGGCAGGGGCTCCCCAGGGCCCCAGAGCCGACTGGGACGGGGACCAGATATGGCGTGGGGGCTGGTTAAAGCCATGCCAGGGCTCTGGTGGGGCCCTGCCCTGGGTCTGGCCTGGGCCAGGGAGAAGAACTGGCCTCCTGGAGATTGCTGCACCCTTTGCACAGATGAGAACACTGAGGCTGCGGGGGGAGAGGTCCAGAGAGAACAGGCAGAGGAGCCTGTCCAGCCCGGGGCTCCCATGGAAGGGAGGGACGGTCACAGGAGATGCTGAGGTCACTTCCTGGCCACCACTGCCCCAGCGTAGCCCAGGCCCCTTCTGGGGCAGGGCCCTTCGCGGATGCTCAGGCCCAGGCTGGTGCCCTGGTCTTGACCCCTGGTGGGATCTGCCCCTCCTGCCATGGCCCTGGCCAAACCTCTCTGCCCAGACACCTCAGGAATGCAGGGGGAGGGGGACGCAGGGAGGATGGGGCCTGGGGTCCAGCTTGCACAGAACAAAGAAGCCACGTGTCTGGGCTCTCCCTGCGCCCCCAGCTGGACTCCAGCTGGCAGAAGTAGGGCTCTAGGGCGGCTCAGGCTTGTGTGTGCTGTGTGACCCCCGGTAGGCAGCTGCCTGTCTCTGGTTTTCTGGGTTGCAAGATGGAGTTCCTGAGCCTGGGATCCGAGGCAGAGGAGCCTGTTGGGGTTCTGAGACCAGGACTCGGAGGGCGAGGAGAGCAGGGGGCAGCCCTGTAGCGGGCTCCTCTGCCCGCCCCCTCCTGCAGCCTCAGGAATCGTCATAATCACAGGATCAGCCTGTGTGCTTCCTGCCATAAACCCAGGAATCTAAATTAGAAGGCAGAAGGCCGGCTCCCCCTCCCCTCTGGCCCCCCAAGTCTGCTGGGAAGTCCCGGAGACAGGCGGCCAGTGGGGGGCTCACTGGAGGGGCCCTGGGCCCAGGCTGGGATGGGAGGTGCCCACGGGACCCTCGAGCCTGTCCCCCACCAACGCCGCAGGACTGATGCCAAGATTCCTGCTTACCAAGGAGGAAACTGAGGCACACACCCCAGGTCTCACAGACCTCCGCAGAAGGCAGAGGGGCAGTGGGGACAGAGGAGACGGCCCGTCCACCTGGGGCCTCTGGACCTGACCCGTGTGTCTGCTTCTTCAGCCACAGCGGAAGGGGGAGGGGTCCAGGGGCTCCCGAACAGAGGCCAGGTGGCGTGTGGGTAGGGGGTAGCCTGGGCTCCCTGCTGCCCCCGACCCTGGCTAGGAAGGCACAGGCTGCACTGGCGCCAGCTGGGGTGTGTGTGACGGGGAGCGGCTGTGCTGTGTTGCTGTGGCTTTGCGTGTGCGCCCGCCTGGGTGAGTTCACGCCCGTGTGGCTCCGTGTGTGACAGCGGGCCTGTGTGCGCGTGTGGTGGGGAAGTGAGGTCATCAGGCAGAAGGGAGCTGAGCTTGTCCAAACCACTGGAGCCACTGCGGCAGAGAGAGACAGACTGGGGCGGGGATGACCCGAGGCTCGGGAGGCGGGGCCTGAGGAAGGGAGGGCGGGAGCCCAGGGCTGAGACTGGCGAGATGGAGGAGGATGGAGGGGCAGTGGTGGGGGCATAAGAAGTCAGCAAGCGGGCCAAGGAGGAGGAGTTTGAGAAGGAGGCACCAGAGAGCAGAGATGGGAGGGTGGTCAATGAGGGGGGGGGGGTTAGAGGGGCAGAGGCTTTGGGCCTAAGGGTCTTCCTACTACCCCTCCCCAGTGGGGGTGGAGGGAGGACCTTCTTGGATGTTTTTCCTTCTGGACAAGGGGCTCTGAGGTCAGCCAGTGGCAAGGCCATTCCTGGAGAGCCTGGGACAGGCCAGGGTCGGCTGCCCTAGGAGCACTGCTCAGTAGTGGGTAGTGGGGGAGGGGAGAGGTGCCCCCCCACCCCAGAGCATGGAGAAGAGGCGTTGTGAGCCATGGGGAGCCCCAGAGGGATCTCAGATGGAGGAGGACGGGGGGGGGGCTGCAGTTATGGGTCAGCCCCCCACCCCCACCCCCGGCCAGGGCTGGGCCAAGGGGCAGGGCTTCACTTCTGCCACTTCTATTTTTTTAAACATGATTTATTTATTTATTATTTGAAAGGCAGAGTTACAGGGAGGGAGGGAGAGAGAGAGAGAGAAAGAGAGAGAGATCTTCCAGCTGCTGGTTCACTCCCCAAATTGTTGCAATGGCCGGAGCTGGCCATATCCAAAGCCAGGAGCTGGGAGCTTCTTCCAGGTCTCCCATGTGGGTGCAGGGGCCCAAGCACTTGGTCATCTTCCACTGCTTTCCCAGGCCACAGCAGAGAGCTGGGTCAGAAGTGAAGCAGCTGAGACTCAGACCGGCTCCCACATGAGATACTGGCACTGCAGGCAGCGGCTTTACCTGCTACGCCACAGTGCCGGCTCCTAAATAAATAACTTTTTTAAAGCTCCCATTAGCCCTGTGACCTGTCCATATGACCACCCTGCATCCTCCCTGACCCAGTGGTCCTCAGCCAGGGGGCAGGGGACACTTGGCTCTGCGGGAGGTGTTCTGGTTGTCACAGTTCGGGGTGGCAGGTGTCCAGTGGCTGAGGCCGGGAAGGTGCTGAACACCTGCCTCAAGGCTTCCCAGAACCATCACCCCCTCTGCTCCCGGAGCCGAGACAGCTCCTGCCCCTCGGCCTTTGCTCTCGCCCAGGTCATTACACGCAGGCTTCCTTCTCGATTTTAACAATCTCCTCAAATGCTCCCGGATCCTCCCACTCTCTGTCGCAAACCTCCGATGACTTCCTTCCCAGCACTTGTCTCTAAATCCTGAGGCTCTTGTCTCTCTGGGTCAGTGGAGACACGGCGCGTCCACCCTCCCGCCGCGGTGGCTCTCAGTCGCTGGGCTGAACAGCTCCTGGGGTGCTCACAGCACTTTGCACACTCACTCATTCCAGTCCTGCGAGGCGGGCCCTGTTGTGGAGCCCACTTCACAGAAGGGGAAGCTGAGGCTCAGGGCTCTCAAGCGACTTGGCTGTAGTGACACAGTTTGTCAGTGCCTGAGCTGCGATGGGAGCCGACAGGCTGGCTCCAGGCTCCACCCCCTCCGCTGCCACAGGACAGCCTCTGTGTACGTGAGCTGCGTGTGTACACTTCCCGGGCATCAGTGCTGCTGTTAGCAAAGTTGTGGCTTCCAGGCCGGTGGGGAGAGCAGGCCCTCAGGGGCCGATCCCTGCAGTGCGGGCACCGGGAGCTCGGGTCTCAGCTGCTGCACTGGGGCCGCTGCTGACCCTCCCAGGCTCCAGCCGTGCAGCTCGTGACGGGCCTGTCCCTCTGGCAGGCCAGAGCTGAGCTGGAGGGGGCCGCGGGGCTCTGGAGGCACACTCCTTCCTCTCTCCGCCTGGCAGGGAGGGTGGGGGAGAATCCGATGG